>CM048747.1:389146274-390352524 GCA_026315105.1 Locusta migratoria
CTATCTTCAGGTAAGAAAAGCTATGCCGCCCTTGCCAAGACTGACAGAAACTGTTAACGACAGAACCTTTACATGCAGCAAATTTGTGAGAGCGTATGTGCCAAGTAAATTGTGCATCCGTTTGCTTGTAGCAACTTCTTAATGGTGCAAGAGAAGTTACAGCTCTCACAGTGGTGAATTCTGACAAGAAACAATATATCAGTCAATCCATATGAAGTGGTCCAATGATGGTTGCTTGACCATTTTTAAATATTTTGATTATGTCTTATGCAATTACTCTATAATTGAGTAGTTCAAAACAATTTTTAAATTTTTGTTACCTTGCACCATTACTCAATGGTGGTCATTTTTATTAGTGTCGACCATTTTAAATTATGGAGACGTTAGCTCCGGGTTAAGTTACACCATTGCAATTGACATGGTTGTTTTTAGAAAAGTCTCCACTACAAAATTGTTTATTAAAGAAAATAGCAAAAATTCAAACATAACCAGTCAAAATGATCTCCAAAAATTTGATATAAATTTTTTCTAAAATCCACTTTTTGGGCCAAAAATATAACAACCAAGGAGTGATTCATCAGAGTCCATTTCTTTTCTCTACTTAGATATCATAAACCACTAACCTTATATAGAGTACGAACACTTAACAATGTTTCCTAAATTTTTTATGAATTTTTGAAATTTGAAATTTTTCAATTTTCATAAAGTTTGGAGTAGAATATCTCTCATGGGACTGAATATGAATATCTGATTTTTGCACAATTTGTACACCTATTTGATAGCAAAGAACTGTAAAAATTTCAACATTGATATTTCACTGTGGAGCAAAATATGAAATTTTGAAAATGGGGAAAATTCACATTACACTAAAACTCAACTTAAGGCTGTTGCCCAATTTATGTGTGATATTGGTTGGTTGTAATCAATTATTATTGAAGATAAGGTATTGAATTATAAACAAAAACTGGAAACATTATTGAAATAAGCATTTATATTATTATGATAGATTTAAAATAGATATTGTCAAATAACATCCTTATGAGAGGTGATGCAAGTGGGTATTAGTTATTTGGAGCTCCAATGTTAGGCGTGTGATGGAGCCCCGTAGGCAGATAGCGTCCAGATCTGGAAGGAATTCCAACGTGCACTCGGTGTGTCTGCCGGGGGGCCACATCCGAGATGTGGAGGCGGCCTTGCCGGCGGCTATCGAGGGTGCGGGGTGCAGTCGACTGCAAGTCGTGGCTCACGTCGGCACCAATGACGCTTGTCGCTTGGGTTCTGAGGACATCCTCAGGTCTTACGAGCGGCTGGCAGAATTGGTGAAGGCTGCTGCCTTCGCACGCGGGGTGCAAGCAGAGCTGTCGATTTGCAGCATTGTTCCCAGGGTTGATTGGGGTCCTTTGGTTTGGAGCCGAGTGGAGGGTCTGAACCAGAGGCTTCGCCGACTCTGTGACAGTCATGGCTGCGGATTTCTTGATCTGCGTTATCGGGTGGGGAATTGTAGGGTGCCCCTAGATAGATAAGGGGTGCACTACACTAAGGAAGTGGCTACTCGGGTAGCAGAGTACTTGTGGAGTGCACATGGGCGTTTTTTAGGCTAGGCGCTAACTCTGATGAGCACTCACCTGTCAGCATTCAAACAGCGAATTCAGGCCACGTTCGGAACAAAAATTCGAACATAAAAGTATTAGCGGCGAACTTGCAGAGTATTAGAAACAAAGTTCCCGAATTTGCAGCATTGCATGGAAGTTATTGCGCTCAGATAGTTTTAGGCACCGAAAGCTGGCTAAATGATGATGTTGCAAGTTCAGAAATATTTAGCGAAGTGTGGAATGTATATCGGAAAGATAGATCTGATACAACTGGAGGAGGAGTGTTCATCGCTGTAGACAAAGATATTGCTTCTACTGAGATCGAGGTTGAAAGTAACTGTGAAGTTATCTGGGCACGTATAACAGGTCTAAAAGAAGTACAGTTAAAAGTTGGGTGTTTTTACCGGCTTCCCAGTGCTGCTGTAGCAGTTTTAGAATCATTCAAGGAAAGTCTACACCAGGTAGTGCATAGGTATCCGGGCCATGCAATATTAGTCGGAGGAGACTTCAACCTTAAGAGTATAGATTGGGACCTCGCTAGTTACATTTCAGGCGGTACAGACAAGCAGTCTTGCAAGCTACTTTTGGACACATTATCCGAAAACTGTCTTGAGCAGTTAAATCGGCAACTCACGCGCAATGGAAATATTCTAGACCTTATAGCCACAAACAGGCCTGACCTTATTAACGATGTCTGTGTAGAGACAGGAATTAGTGATCATGATATCGTCATAGCGTCGATGGTGAACAAAGTTCATAAACCAATCAAGAAGGCTAGGACCGTGTTTTTGTTGGGAAGAGCCGACAAGCAAATGTTACGATCGCACTTAGAAAATGAATGGGCATTGTTTAATTCTGGGACTATCGATGTAGAGGAATTGTGGACTAAATTTAAGTGCATTGTTAACAATGGGGTAGAGAAATATGTGCCAGTAAAGACGATCAAGGATGGAAAAGATCCACTATCGTATAATAATAATGTTAGAAAGCTGCTGAGAAAGCAAAGATTCAAAAAAGAACACGCAAATGATGACAGGCAAAAGTTAGTAGAGATTCATGCGTCTATAAAAAGATCGATGCGTGAAGCATACAATAATTATCACAGCCATACCTTATCAAAAGATCTTTCCGAGAACCCGAAAAAGTTCTGGTCCTATGTAAAATCGATAAGCGGGTCAAAGCCCACTGTCGAGTCACTCGTTGACCATTCCGGAGCAGTAATAGAAGAAAGCAAACGGAAAGATGAAGTTCTAAATATAACCTTTAAGAAATCTTTCACGCAGGAGGACCGCACAAATATACCATCATTTGATCAACGTACTAATTCCGAAATGGGGACATAGCAATAGGTATTTCCGGTGTAGAGAAGCAGCTGAGAGAGCTAAATACGAAAAAGTCTGCTGGTCTGGATGGAATACCAGTTTGGTTTTACAAAGACTATTCTGCGGCATTGGCCTCCTACTTAGCTTGCATTTATAGCGAATCTTTAATTCAGCGCAAAGTTCCTAGTGATTGGAAAAAAGTGCAGGTGACTCCCGTGTATAAGAAAGGAAAGAGAACTGACCCATACAATTACAGGCCAATATCGCTGACATCAGTTTCATGTAGAATTTTGGAGCATATTCTCAGTTCGAATATAGTAAATTTCCTTGAAGCGGAAAAGCTTTTTTCCATGAATCAGCACGGGTTTAGGAAACATTGTTCATGTGAAACTCAGCTGCCCTTTTCTCACATGACATCTTGCGAGCCATGGATGAAGGGCAACAGGCGGATTGTGTTTTTCTCGACTTCAAAAAGGCGTTCGACGCGGTGCCACACTGCATACTGCTAACGAAGATACGAGCTTATGGAATAGGTTCACAGATTTGTGACTGGCTGGAAGACTTCCTAAGTAATAGAACACAGTACGTTGTTCTCGACGGCGAGTATTCATCAGAGACGAGTGTATCGTCAGGCGTGCCCCAGGGGAGTGTGATAGGACCGCTATTATTTTCTATGTATATAAATGATCTGATGGACAGAGTAAGTTGTAATTTGCGGCTGTTTGCTGATGATGCTGTGGTGTATGGGAGGGTGTCGTCTGTAACTAACTGTAATAGCATACAGGATGACTTAGACAAAATTTCTAGTTGGTGTAAAGAATGGCAGCTAGCTCTCAATGTAGAAAAATGTAAGGTGATGCGCATAAGTAGAAAAAACAATCCTATAATGTTCGAATACAGCATTAGTAGTGAGCTTCTTGATGCTGTCGCGTCGTTCAAATATCTAGGCGTAACATTGCAGAGCGATATGAAATGGAACGAGCATGTAAGGACAGTTGTGAGTAAGACGGACAGTCGACTTCGGTTTATTGGGAGAATTTTGGGAAGATATACTTCACCTGTAAAGGAGACCATGTATAAAACGCTTGTACGACCACGTCTTGAGTATTGCTCAAGTATTTGGGACCCGCAGCTGATCGGTTTGAAGGAAGACATAGAGGCAGTTCAGAGGCGAGCAGCTAGATTTGTTACCGGTAGGTTCGACCAATGCACGAGTGTCACGGAAATGCTCCAGCAACTCAATTGGGGATCGCTGGAAGAAAGACGACGTTCTTTTCGTGAATTTCTGTTAAGTAAATTTAGAGTGCCGGAATTTGAAGCTGAGTGTAGTATGATCTTCCTGCCGCCTACTTACATTTCGCGTAAAGATCACAAAGACAAGATAAGAGAAATTAGGGCTCGTACGGAGGCATATAGGCATTCTTTTTTTCCTCGTTTAATTTGGGAGTGGAATAGGAAAGGAAATGCCTAGTAGTGGTACAGTGTACCCTCTGCCACGCACCTTACGGTGAATTGCGGAGTATGTATGTAGATGTAGAAGTGATGAAACAAAAAGATCCAGCAGTTTTTTGAAGATTATAGAGACAGTAGAATTTTCCCAGGCTGCAATGATAGCAAATGAGCTGTTATTAATTTAATTAAGGTAACATAAGGATACATGACTATTGTTGTCAAATTTAAATAAACTTCATATAAAAAATAGATCAAGATTACTCACCAGGCGAAGGAGCACAGGCATGATAGTAGCACAAATAAATAACACACACACACACACACACACACACACACACACACAAAGCAAGCCAGTTGCTTCTTCATTCTTCAGTCAGAAGGGAAGGAGAGGGAAAAGGAAATGATGAGGGTTTTAAGGGAGGGGGTAAGGAGCCATTCCAATCCCGGGGGAGGAAAGACTTACCTTGGGGGAAGAAAAGGAAGGTAAACAAATACACACCCACCCACACATTTGCACAGACACACATTTAGGCAGACATACTGTAGAAAGCAAAGAAGTTAGACAGAGATGCCACTTAAGGCAGAGGCTCTGTCCAGAGAATCAAGGCAAAGATGTTAAAGATGGCAGGAATTAAATTTAGCAGAGGTTGAGACCAGATGGGCAACACGAGGAGAGAATAAGCTGGAGGGCTAGTTCCCATTACCGGAATTCTGTTGGTGGGAAGTATCCAGATAACCCGGATGGTGTAACTCTGTGCGAAGATGTGCTGGTTGTGCACCAACGCGTGTTTAGCCACAGGGTAATCCACATTACCAACAAACACTGTCTGTCTGTGACCGTTCATGTGAATGGACAGTTTGTTGCTGGTCATTCATACATAGAACACTTCACAGTGCAGACATGTCAGTTGGTAAACCACGTGGGTACTATCGCAAGTGGCTCTGCCCTTGATTGTGTACACCTTCCGGGTTACGGGACTGGAGTAAGTGATGGTGGAAGGGTGCATAGGGCAGGTTTTACAACGAGGGCAGTTACAAGGGTAGGAGCCAGAAGGTAGGGAAGGTGGTTTGGGGATTTCATAGGGATGGACTAGGAGGTTATGGAGTCTTTGCTGGAGATACCACTTTGCCACGAAGAAAAATAATCCTACTCTAACGCCTGTCACCCCTTTTCGGAATGACTCAAACTGAGCCCTAATATTTTCCTGAATCACGGAAAGTTCTATTAGTTCACAGTCTATAACAAAGTCATTCCACTGTAGGTGAAGTTGAACTTAACGTATATGCTGGCTGAGGTCCATTGCGTTGTGAGCTGTCTTCGGCATTCACTAAAAGATTTGATGTTACAGGATCTTTTCGTAAATTATAAACATGTCAGATGATATGGAAACGATTTTATTTCCACTTAAACAACGTTCAAAGCAATCACATTATTGCACAATCAAAAAATGCAGCGGCAAGCCAACAGAGCTGCTTACAGGCTTGTGGCTGCTAGAAGACTCCTAGAAGACTAAATAAAACATGGTTTCTCTCCAACATCTTTCTATGTAACCATGTAATAAGATTGATTATAAAGTTTTGTAATTCACAATTAAACAATATTCTTTTACATTAAATATGCCAAAATAGAGAACTTAAAACATTACATTTAAGCTTTGACTATTTATCTCAATGTATGTACGTGTTTCATGAAATTTGTATTTAATGTGGTACACAAATTTAAAGTCATCCTTTTGACTAGTGTTTACTGTGCTCAAATTATTTACACTGTGTGTGTTTTCGAAGTGCACACATATTTGTTTTGCCAATATTGTGTAGGCGTATTATTATTGTGAAATGGAATTTTAATGTATTTCAGTTTGCGGTCTAATTTTTTATTAATACGGATTTGTATATGGTTGTCGTAGTTTTGTTAATTTCGAAGATAGTTTCTTAGTACCAAACGGATTATTAACTTTAGTGCATTAAAAATTATCAGTATTTAATTTAGGATCCTGTGATATATAAAACATGGTCTGCCCTAATTTATTTAAACAAAAGGTATATATGAAATCATGTTGTGCAATAGTTATAACATGTAGTATTGTTGTTTTTATACAAATTAGTATCTATATAGGTTCAGCAATTTCCGAAACTAAGTGTAATGCATTTTTTGTGTTTGCAGCTATTTTTTTAAGAAAGTATTAAAAACTGAAAATTACGTAAAAAGTCAGCCATGGTTATATTTAAATCAATGTACTATTTCTTAAAAGCGTTTTACTAATAGTGTTAATAGAATTTCAAACAGAAGGCGAAAATGTGACTTTACATGTCATGTAATGATGTTTTACTTTAGGTGTCAGATATTTCGTGTTTCTATGTTGGCAACTGATTTTTAGGAGTGTGCAACATAGCAGAAACGTTACACTACTCCTAATGATCCAGCTCCCCAAGACATCATTCAAATTGAACCCTGCCTGGAGCAGTTCCGTAATCCATCACCGCGAGACCCACCTGCTCTTACTCAAAATCACCCTCTTCAAACCTTCCACGAATTCCTTATTTCCAATCTTGCCTCTCAGTCTTTCCTGAGAAACCTTAATCCTACTCCCAACAGTACCGCAGCTGAATCCCGAGCTATCTGTGATCTGAAGGCTGACCATTCCATCGTCATTCTCCCAGTCGACAAAGGATCCACGACCATGGTGCTTGATTGGTGGGAGTATGTGGCTGAGGGACTGCGTCAGATTTCAGATAGTACCAAATATAAAGTCTTTCTTGGCAATACCATCCCTGATGTCCAGGCAGAGCTTCAAGGAATCCTCAAAACCTTAGGCCACCTACAAATTTTTTTACCTAACTCCATTAACCTCATGACCCCACCTACAACCCGCATCCATACCTTCTACCTACTTCCCAAGATTCACAAACCCAATTATCCCGGCCGCGCCATTGTGGCTGGTTACCAAACCCGTACAGAACGAATCTTTGCCTATATAGACCAACACCTTCAACCCATCATGTGCAGTCTCCCATCCTTCATCAAAGACACCAACCACCTCCTCGATTGCCTGAAATCCCTACCCAGCCTGTTACCTCCAGAAACCATCCTTGTAACCATTGATGCCACTGCCTTATACACAAATATTCCACATGCCCCGGGCATCACTGTGAGGGATTATTTCCTTTCACGCTGACCACCCACTTCCCTACCTAAAACCTCTTTCCTTTATACCCTAGCCAGCTTCATCCTAACCCACAAAGTCTTCACTTTTGAGGGACAGACATACCAACAACTAAAGGGAACAGCCATGGGAACCAGGATGGCCCCCTTGTATGCAAACTTATTCATGGGCGCTTAGAGGTAGCCTTCCTGGATACCCAAGCCTGTCAACTGAAAGTTTGGTACAGATTCATTGATGACATCTTCATGATCTGGACTCACAGTGAAGAAGAACTCCAGAATTTCCTCTTCAACCTCAACTCCTTTGGTCCCATCAAATTCACCTGGTCCTATTCCAAATCCCATGCCACTTTCCTCGATGTCAACCTCCATCTGTCCAATGGCCAACTTCACACATCCGTCCATATCAAACCTACCAATAAACAACAGTACCTGCATTATGACTGCTGCCATCCATTCCACATCAAACCTTCCCTTCCCTACAGCTTAGGTCTTCGTGGCAAACGAGTCTGCTCCAGTCCCGAATCTCTGAACCAGTACACCAATAACCTAATAACAGCTTTCACATCCTGCAGCTATCCTCCTAATCTGGTACAGAAGCAAATTGCCAAATCCACTTCCTCATCCCCCCAAATTCAGAACCTTCAACAGAAGAATCCCAGAAGTGCTCCTCTTGTCACCGGATACTTTCCGGGACTGGAGCGAACTCTGAATGTAGCTCTCCAGCAAGGATATGACTTCCTTAAATCCTGTCCCGAAATGAGATCCGTTCTTCATGACATCCTTCCTACTCCACCGAGACTGTCTTGCCACCACCCACCCAACCTCTGTAACCTCCTCGTCCATCCCTATGAAATCCCCAAACCACCTTCCCTACCCTCCGGCTCCTACCCAAGCAACAGCCCCCGTTGTAAAACCTGCCCTATGCACCCTTCCATCACCACCAGTCCTGTAACCTGGAAGGTGTACACGATCAAAGGCAGAGCCACTTGGAATAATACTCACATGATCTACCAACTGACATGCCTGCACTGTGAAGCATTCTATATGGGAATGACCAGCAACAAACTGCACATTCGCATGAACGGTCGCAGGCAGACAGTGTTTGTTGGTAATGAGGATTACCCTGTGGCTAAAAACGCCTTGGTGCACAGCTAGCACATCTTGGCACAGTGTTACCCCATCCGGCTTATCTGGATACTTCCCACCGACACCAATTGTTCAGAACTCGGGAGATGGGAACTAGCCCTTCAGCTTATTCTCTCTTTCCATTGTCCACCAGGTCTCAACCTCCGCTAAATTTGAATTCCCGCCCACCATCTTTAACATCTTAACATCTTTGCCTCGGTTCTCTGGACAGAGCCTCTGCCTCAAGTGGCATCTCTGTCTAACTTCTTTGCTTTCTACATTATGTCTGCCTAGGTGTGTTTGCGTCTGTGTAAATGTGTTGGTGTTTGTGTATTTGTTTACCTTTATTGTCTTCCCGCAAGGTAAGTCTTTCCTCTCCCAGAATTGGAATGGCTCCTTACCCCGTCCTTTAAAACCCTATCATTTCGTTTTCCCTCTCCTTCCCTTCTGCCTGAAGAAGCAACTGTGTTGCAATTGCTTGCGTTTGTGTGTGTGTGTTTTATTTATTTGTGCTACTATCACACCTGTGGTCCTTTGCCTGGTGAGTAATCTTCATCTATTTCTTATATATAATTTTTCCAGCTAGGAATGTTTCATCTATAATATTAAATAAACTTCATGTAGATTTCAAAAGTACTCACCCTGAAAGCAGAATTGGAAGGTCAAAATTTTGTGACATTTGCCATAAATGAAGTATTTTGGCCACCTCATCAGGAACACACTCTGTATGCATTTCTTTATATCATTGTATTGTCAAACTGGTGATTACAGGTGAAAAATTCATTGATCATAACTGCAAATAATCATTAGATTTAATGATCTGTAATGCTAACAGTTATGCTGAAGGATGGATTTGTGTGATAAATGCTCTGGTAAGGATACCATTTTAATTGTTCAATCAATACGAGGAGGAAATGCCAGACAATGTCACCATTAAACCGTGTGTACAAGTGACAGAGCAGAAATGATAACAGTGGTTAAATCCCAGGAAGAGTACTTTGAATTTTTAATTGGTGAATTGCAAAATTCAAATCACCACTATGTTTCCAAAATTCAAAGGAAGTTTTTGAAAGACAAAAAGTGACAACTTCATGAAACTGAATGTGTAGTCCTGGCTGAATTGCTAAAAAACTTTATATTTTCTGTCCTGGATACGATACAAGGGTGCCATTGGGTCAATGACAAGGCAGCAAAGCATTCTTTTGTTCTGTTTTTCAAAACTAAGAAAGATGAAGTTTTAAGTTCTTCAGTTTGCATGTAATACATTACATAAAAGAAAAGTGGCCAAGGCTGAGAAGCTCATATTCTCGTCAGTTGAAAGTGGTAGTCATAATAAGAAGAAAAATAATTTTTTTAAATCTTTGCTGCAACAAAGTAAATTTTGGTTTGGAGCACTTTTTTGCCTCTTTCTGTGGTAAAAATGCTTTCAATGGATTATGAGTTACTCTATAACATGAAGTGTATAAAGCCAACCTACAAAGATAGACCAAATTCTTACAATACAGGTCATGTATATATTATGCAAGGATAATATTAAAGCTTTCACACATTTCCTTGTCACGAATGTAGTTGTAGTTTTTCATGTAAAAACAATACCTCAAACCACATTTTAAAACTGTAATGCAATAAAAGGAAAAGGCAAGTCCACAAAATCCTTGACATTGCTGAAAATTTAGGTTTATACTATGAAACATCATGAAACGAAATTTACAAGGCTCATGACGTCAGTGAAATTACATCTGCCTTTAGCATTGAATGACATAGTGGCACGTGTGTATGATGGACAGTGGTTGTAGCCATACAGAATGCAACTCTAACTGTAAGAGGTAGCGAGAATTATCACAGTCAACTGAGGCCGAATGGGATGTTGCATGAATTTGTAGGGGAAAAAAAAAAAAAAAAAAAAAAAAAAAATTATATAAAATTAAAAAAAAAAATGTTTTTCACTGTTGTATGTTTCGTGTGATTGTACGAGAATGTTAGTTGTGAACCAAGGGAAATGGCGTAGATTGCTCTGATCGGACCAACTGAGCCGCCGCAAAGAATAAATGAATCTCCCGCGGAACGCAGGAGTGTATTCCAAGAAATGAAATACATTTTTGTGAAGGGAAAAAAACAATGTGTCTCTGCATTGTAAGTTTTTTAATATTCCCCATGTATGGTCGAGGGATAATCCATTCAAGCAATTAGTTGTTATAATCTAAAGAAATATGAATGGATGCGTGTTCCAGGAAGGAAAGAAAAGATTACACATGACCCAACCATTGTACGATGAAGCTCTAAGGGTATGCTTGTAAAATTCCTTGTCACATACTTGGAAGCGACCATTAGTCATTTGTAGAGTCTTTTTGGTATCTGAAGTAGTTTCTTACCATGAATAATTGATTACGAGATAAACATTCTTGGTTTTATATTTACGAGAATTTGCTCATAAAGCGAGAAAGTATATTTTCATGAAGGATATGTTTCACACATATAAAGTGCATTTTTTTTTATTTGTTTGAAGCCAAGAAATTACTTACGAATCATTAGCAAAGGTTTTCAACATTTAAATTAGAACATACAGCAGTAAAGTGGATTTATTAAGAATTTGGACATAGCAGACAGTCCTAATTAATTTTATTGGAGTTGTGGTTGGTTGGTGTTTGCAGATACTGTCGGAGGCTGCGGGTTGTCTGAAGTATCTTGGGGTGGACTGAGATCCACTCATATTTATTATTGGTAATTGGGGCTTGTACTGCTGGTGTTCAATACATAGAAGAAATGTGAGATGTGTTTATACTAACCGGCTAAGAGTAGTAAGGTAGTAAATGGTAATAGTCACCTTCATGACAATGGAGAGATGTGTTTATACTAACCGGTGTAGCAGTTCGTCGTGACCTGTACTAGAAATCATAGGATAAAGTTCACTACCATAGACTCTCAGTTCACGTTAATAAGTATTGTCCATATTGTTCAGTGGTACAAATCTCTGAACTCCTACAATCTCTGTTCCGCTGTAACAATCGGGAGAAAATATTTTCTTTTTTTATTCCCAAGGTCGAATACACCGTTGCTCTTGCTGAGTGGAGTAAAATTTACTTAAGGTGTTGCTCGACTTAGGTGGTAAAGTTTTTCAGCCCTGTGTCGCCATCCCGATAGTCTTTCATTTCAGCGAACACATAGATATAAATCGCTGCGCCACCCAAATAAAAGTCAACGCATCTGATAAACAAAATATATAATCAGAAGAACTCAGTTCAGTGGGCCTTTTTGGTCGCAGCGTGTGTCCAGAAAAATTGTGACTAATCATTCGAACATAGTTCATTTAGTTGATATCTTCAAAGAGTAATATATACTAATAAAGTTGAAAAATTCTGAAATTCGACACACTTTATTGTTGCTGCGGTCGACCAGTAATACTGCTCGATCGCAGTAACAAATAATAATAAACTTTTAATATAGACAAGAAATATTACTTTTACAAATTACGCTCGCTAATGATACTTCCACGTAGCATTAGCGATCGTAGGTCAATTATTTGTAAACTAATACAATAAGTTACACTGCAAGTTTACTTTAAATTCGACCACAGGGATCGATTTATTTAAAAGAAAAGTCTTACATTTTTCAATACAAATCCTGGCCAGACTCTAAATTTGCAAATACCTATCCTCACTGGTTATGCTATCTTTTTACAACAAAAACAGAAAATAACCTACAGTGCCACCACCACTTTCCGGACACCTCTCATAATTAAAATTACAAAATAAAGGCGAGGGCCGTTTTTCAGGTGTGGGCGAAATTAATCATTCAAAAGGTCTGGTTTCCCACAACCCATAGAGTCTGCCTGTTGATCTTTAATAACAGCCTATGGAAAAACAATGAATGTAGTCGTCAATAGGTAAGGTTTTACTTTAGTTAGTACCCAAATGGAGTACCGTAATTACTTCGAATAGAATAATCATTGTTATTTTGTTCTGTAGAACTTATGCGGCATCTAATAAACAAAAACAACCTTTCACTTTAATAAGAAAAGATTTGTATTGGTCATGAAAGTAGCTTTACATTTAATTGCCCTTCTTGCTCTTAGCCGGTGAATCATACTATTTCCACACATTATTTTTTTCAAATATGGACCATAAGCAGTATAGATCCAACTTATCAATAATAAATATGAGTGGAACTCCGTCACACTCACGATACTTCGGACAACACGCAGCCTCCGACAGTATCTACCATCCACACTAACTCCCAACTACAAAAATCAGACTATCTGCTATGTCCAAAAATTTTAATAAAATCAACTTACCACTGTTTTATACAGGGTAACTATTAAATTCCATTACGAATAGTTCGTAATTATACACCTGGCTAAGAGAAGTTATTCTGTGGACCATCAAACTGATAACAAAAGAAATTCAACCATATGCATGAAATATAACTTTCATGACCAGATACTTCCTTGATTTATGAGTAAATTCTCGTAAAAATAAGACGAAGGATATGTTCTATTACTGATTAATTAATTACTCGTGGAATAAAACCACATAAGATACCGCATAAATTACTAACTGGCGCATTCCAGCATGCAACAAGAATTCGATAAGCATTAAATTACGGCACTTTACCCTTGATATCTCATCTTAAAGTGGCTGCCTTTTCCGTTAATTCGCCGTTCGGCTCTCCAGAATGCACCAATTCATCATGTAAATCACATTTAGATGGCTGTTTTACTTTTTCTTTATAATAATCGACATTACTTTTTGGTAGCAAAACCTTGACCTACCGACACCTTCATTTTTTTTTTCCTTTACATAGAATTTTTTTTTTTTTTTTTTTTTTTTTTTTTGTAACACACTTCTATGCTCCGCGGGCGACCCGTTTATTCTTTACTTCCACGCTGTTAGTATGCCCAGGGAAGCGTACGCCATCTTACTGTGGTTAAATCCCGCTGCTCCAGTGCGTTCACGTGAAAACATGCAACAATAAAAATTACTAGGTATAAATATACCATTCACATAAACAAAACAATTTCGTCAACCTAAGTTGTATGCAATATACTCTCGTTTTGCTATCGTCCAGAAGTCATGATGCACTCCAAAAAATTTCTGTACTGCTACACCGGCTAAGAGTAGTAAGGTAGTAAATGGTAATAGTCACCTTCATGACAATGGAGAGATAGTTATTTTTTAAAAGGATAAGCATTTGTTTTCAGATACCACATGAGACCTACTGGAGAAACTTCATAATTTAATAGCCATTCTTAAGATAGGTTGTCACAGTAAATTTCTTTAACAAGAGGCGGGGGAAAAAAAACATAGTAAAAACCAAACCCATAGTCGACTACGTTCATTTTATTCCCTGAACTGTCTTGAGATTAATAGCCAGACATTTGTGGGATGTGGGAAAACAGTTTTTATTGAATAATTTAGTTTGCCCACACCTGAAGAACGGCCCTTGCCTTTATTTTTTAATAGTAATCATGAGAGGTGTCCGGTAAGTGGTGGTGGCAATTTAGGTGATTTTCTGTTTTTCTTTTAAAGAAAGGTAGATTAATCAGTTAGGAGAATTAGTTTCAAATTAAGAGTCTGGACAAGTTTGTAATGAGAACAAAGATAACTGTTCCTGTCTTTTTTCAATAAACTGATCCTTAATTTTAAAAATTAAAGTAGCTATTTATTGTAGTATTTGATTGGAGTGAATCTACGATCACTAATGTTATCTAGGGGTAACTTTAGCGAACGTAACTGTGGTAGAAATAATTTCTAGATTAATATCTTAAGATTAGTTGTTGCGACCGAGCAGTGTTACTGGTCGACCGCAGTGACAATTAAAGTTGTTGTTATTGATGAAGATAGTACAATATTAGTTACTACATTATTAAGCTCTTTTCCATCTTGAACATAACTGTTAAATAACTTGTGTTTGATCGACCCCTCACAATTTTTCTGGATACATGCTGTGACCAAAATGGCTGAGTTCTTCTGATTATTGGACTTTGTTTGTCAGATGCATTGACGTTTCTTTGGGTGCTGCAGCAATTTATATCTATGTGTTCGCTGAAACGAAACACTATTGGGATGGCAACACAGGGCTGAAAACTTTACCACCTAAGTCGAGCAACACCTTAAGTAAATATTACTCCACTCAGCAAGGGTAACGGTGTATTCTACCATGGGAATAAAAAAAAAAAAAAAAAAAAAAAAAAAAATAAAATTCTCCCGATCGTTACAGTGGAACAGAGATTGCAGGGGTTCAGAGACTTGTACCACTGAACACTGTGGACAACACAAAATATATTTTTTTATTAACGTGAACTGAGAGTCTCTGCTAGTGAACTTTATCCTTTGATTTCTAGTACAGGTCTTGACGAACTGCTACATGGTGACTTTCAGTCCTTGAAAGAATAAGTTTGGAAAACAATGATGTCTTTGTGTATTTTTACCACCCTACTGTGCCAAGAACATAAATCAAGAAATGTACTAGTGACAAAGTTTGGATACCACTGAAAAACATATTAAGGAAACATTGTGGGCTTCAAGTTATCACAGCAACTGGAATGTCTTATTCTATATCACAAAAGCTTTTGCGAAGAAAGAAGTGTTCTTAACATATATCATTAGGATTAGGAAGCATCATATCTCAAAAATATGTTATTTGGAAATATCTATTTTAAATCTGTCAAAATAATGTAAAGGTTTATCTAAGTAATGTTTCTAGTTTTTGTTTATCATTCAGTACCTTAACTTCAATCATAATTGATTACATCCAGCCTATATTACACATTAATTAGGCAACAGCCATAAGATGAGTTTTAGTGATTTGTGTATTTTCCTAGTTTTCAAAAATTCATATCTTCGTTCACATTATTTATTTATTTATTTATTTTTTTTTTTTTGACCACTTACTTGGATTGACTCTATTGCTAAAGATATGGCCGCCTGATTCAGATGCCAATGTTTCTTTATGTCTGACAACACAAGATTCCATCTTTTACTCAGCAGGCATCTACTGTGTTGGTTAATGATATTACCTGTTAGTCTTATTTCAACAGATTGGCTATCGCAAATTTGTGCACATAGTGGTTCTGTAATTCTTAGTTTATATCAGACATGGCAAGTGTGACATATTTTCTCAGCTGATGATGGTGGCCAGATCGGACCACAGCAATATTGTGTAAAGATTGCAGTTTCATCTGGCTGATGACCAGACATGACTGTGAGCAGTTATTACACCTGGAAAACCTCCATAGCCACAGCCTTTGTACATTGTTTTGACTTTGGGATGTATTGATAGATCCAGATTTCAACTGTCAAAATGCTGCAAATATTCTTTGCAGAATGTGTGTACTCATCGCCAGAAATTGTGTTGAAATGTTGTACCTGATGCACTTTTTTTCGACTGTGTGCAATTGTGGCACCAGAGAGTTTTTTTTTTTTTTTTTTTTTTTTTTTTTTTTTTTTTTTTTTTTTTTTTCTTTCCATAGCCAATTCTGTATGTAGGGTATAATGTACTCACATAGTTGAGGGTACCTACAGTATATGTCAACAGTGAACTGTATATTGTACATTAAGAAAGTTCTTTATACAATCAATTGAATGATCAAACATACCAACTATGTAGGGTCAACAGAATTGTTCCATTCTTTCATGGAAATTTATAAAATTTATCAAACCGTTTTCATAGTTAATTGTTACTAATAAACTCAAATTGAAATTTTTTAAATAAATTTTTGCACTCAGTTGTTTTGAAAATTTGTAATTTTTTAGATGATAGAGGAATGCAAGTTCAAGTTTGAAGAAATTATTTTGAAAACAACAGAGAGTGTTCACAAGAGGCTAGATGAATTGGAACCAAAACTGGAGCTTTTGGACTATATGGTTGAAGCTGATCATGTTGAAGAGTATGTTTCAGTAAGTCAAACTTTGTTATCTATCCACCAGATGCAAAATTTTCTCTCTTAGTTTGTAGACTTTGAAATTGTTCCAAGAGATATTAAAGGCTGGGATTTAACTCAGTGGTTGGAAATACTTACCTTAATATCGGTGGGATCAGCTTGCTGCTACTGAGGTCCACTCAGTCATGTTGGATCCAAAAACATAATAGCTATACTAACATTTGCGGGGAAGTAGTGCCATACTCCCCAATAATTAAAATTTACATGAGTTTTCTTTTGGATGAGTTTTATTACTAACAAACTGCTACATATTTCTCATCCAAAAACTTTCTAAAAGCTGAGTATGCATGGCTTTTAACAATTTCCAATTTACAAAAAGCATTGTTTGAAGTAAACATTTTGAAAATTACTGTTACAAATTTTTAGTATTCATAATTTCGAGTGTTGACAAATGTCTGGATTTCATTGGGATTCTATTGATAAACAATTTTGTTTTTACAGCAAGTGTTTCACAGCAAAAGGTTTAAAGCATGTATTCAGAACAATGTCTTCAATAGTTTTATTATTGAGTAATCATACAAATCAAAATTTTTGTTTCTATCATAATTTTGGAATTTCTGTCATCCATTGATTCAGAATAAGTGATAGTCTTGATTGTAAAATTTTTGTAAATACAGTAAAAAGAGTCAGTTTTGTTTACATTTTTCTTCATGTTCAAATGTTTGTTAAGCTTATGGGACTCGACTACGGGGCCATCAGTCCCTAAACTTACAAACTACTTATGAACTACTTACGAACTAGGACGGCACAAATATCCATGCCCGAGGGGGGATTCGAACCCCCGACCGTAGTGGCCGTGCTGACCGTGACTGGAGCGCCTCAGTCACCTCGGCCACCGCGGCCGGCTTTTTCTTCATGAATTTTCCTAAAATATTCTAATGATGAGTAATGATGATCATTATTGGAATAAAACTGATTTATTTGCATTCTGGGATTGAAGACTTCTGTTAAGGTTTGCAGTGTATATAGTGGAGGTCCCATTGGTCTCTAAAGTCTATTTTTTTCCAAATGTACCTAAAAAGGATTTTTTTTTCAATTTGCTCCCTGAAGTACATTTTCTTTCAAACTGGAACATACATTATGTCATATTTTAATAACTCCAGTAAAGCTTAACTGAGGCACCTTCAATGTTACAGCTGGCTTTAACCTTTGTCTCAGCATTTTTGTCCCTTCTCAGCTTCTGCACTTACAAAAGTGTCCTTTCAAGAGGTGTGCAGGGAGTAATGGTAGGACATCGTTGACTGTGGGGCGAGGAAACATATGCAGATCTAATCTAAGTGCCAGAAGCTTTTGCGCGACTTCCTCTTCATTTTTTATGGTAGAAATGATGCATGGAAGTAGTTTGCATATGTTGGCAGTATTTCCAATGAGAACGACATATGACTTCTACTGACAAAATAACATGGATCGGAGGCAGGACGTGCTGAGAAATGTGCTACTGAATACAGCTGCGTTTGGGAATGTTCAGCTACTGACATTGGCCCCAGCACTACGTTATTCTCAGCCACTATATGTATATGTCATTTACGCCACACTGAATTTTGTTACTACGCCAAAACCATTTTGTGAGCAAAAGAATTACAGCACTTTGGTAAGCTGTCAGAATGGTAGGTTGTTAGGTGTGGCTATGAAAGTGACAATAATACACTTGAGAGAATTAATTGGTATAGTAACTACTTTCGGATTGGCATTGTCTTTTAATATTTTATTTATGACTAGCTGCATGTACCCGGCTTTGCCTAGGTTTAAAATAAGGTTTTCTGTAGAAGTGTACAAAACCGTTTATTTGCATGTAACAAAAGGGTACATTTACGTTAAATCAATGTGTTGAACAACATTTTTGGCAGTTCCATTTGGAGTATGTACAAAAAGATTTTCATCTTTGCCCACTCTGGAGCAGGCTACATACAACTGTCCATGAGAGAAGCATGGTGTTTGCAAGTCTATACCAGCAATCCCTAGAGACTGGCCCTATGACTTATTGATTGTCATGGCAAAGCACAGTTTCAAAGGGAACTGTATTCTCTTGAATTGTATGGTGTTGTCCAAGGGTATGATAGGTATTCATGGAATGAAGACATCCTCACCCTTAGTACTCCCTGTTAGTCTTGTGTAGTTCGCAAATGAACTAGTTCGGAAGAGCGCTTCCACAGGCAAACTGCGCAAACTAGTTTGCACATCCCTTGCCTCTTAGTTCATCTGCTCCTTTTCTGAAGACTGGCTGGGAACAGCAAGAGGACTTGAGAGCGCGCAGAATCATGTGATTCCCTCCTGCCAGTTACCTTCATTTTGAGCTGAGATGCAGCTCAACTGTAGTTTCATAGTTCACTGCCACAAATTTTCTTTTCTAAGGAATTCAGCAGTGCCTAATTATAACCCTCATTCCATAGTGTAAAGAAGTAAAGAGAACTCAGAACTTAACATTGTCTGCATTTATATTGTCGCAAGACACCATGTACACCGACTGTCGACGTGGCACAAGGAATAGCATCACCAACTGCGGTGTTGAAGGTCGCCGGTTCAATCCTGCCCACCGGCAAAAATTTATTTCTTTGTAATTAACAATACCAGAATTTTGTACACCTTTCTTATGTTCACTTGTAAAATCTACTTGTTTCTTATGTTAACTGTTCTTCTAATTTCTGGTACATTCTGTTTGTGTATAAATAGCAGAGCACTCTGCCCGAGAGGCAGTTAGTGCTGCATGTATGTTGAGTTCGTAATAAACCAGCTTTCAGTATAAGTGCTGTGTTCAGTTGCCTACGAAGTCAAGCCTGCTTCCATTTCAACGCGACAATATGCGAGAAATTATGCATCAACCATTTTCTCTCGCCTGCATGATCCTGTTGATTGCTCGCGGGGTAGAATGTTGATGAATCCGTATAGAATTAATTAGCTACAAAACTGTAGTTTACTGCCTTTCAGAATGTAAAGGTTGGAACCCATTGTCATCAATGTCACTAGCGTGAAGATCAAAAATTTCTTCTATTTCATTTGTTAACACAAAATCAATTGCTGTAATAAGCGTGTGGTTGACCGGACTGGCTTAACTTTTGATGCAACTGAGGCGGCCACCCTTCCGAAACAAAGGATTGGACTCATCCAGCACCGAAGACAAATATGCATTTCTGTGCTTGAGAACTTGGTTTATTTGATAGAATAAATAGACAAATCCATTTTAAAAATGAAATACTACGAGTACTCTGTATGCAAAGTAGTTGAATACCATTGTATCACCAATTAATGTAAATGACTGGTTTATTTGCTTAAGTTTTTGATGTCTAATTGCCCAAAAATACAGGTAATAGCACATACTAGGGCAACAGTGATCATTATGTAAAAAAGTTGTCATAACAAAAGAAAGAGCTCTTTTAGTAGTGGTAGCAAAAGCCAAAAAGAGCAGATGAACTAAAAAGAGTGACCTACTTCATAGCTGAGCTGAACTAAAAGGAGAGCCACTGGTTGCGAACGAAAATATGCGCGATCAGTCGCGAACTAGATGGAGAGCTGCCGCTCGCAAACTAAAATATGCGCGATTGGTCGTGAACTAAAATACGTGCAATTGGTTGCGAACTAAAACAAGCATCACTGGTTGTGAACTATTATGCCAAATGTATCTTGCTTCCTAGTTCATTGGATTCTTTTCCAGAGACAGATGGGCAATAGCGAGAGGGCGCGCAGCAGAATTAAAAATCACGTGTTTGCCTTCTGCTGATGAGAGCCATTTCGAGGTGAGCATCTGCCTGCTAGATTACATAGTTCAGTGCTACAAAATTTCTGTTTTGAAGTATTCTGCACTCTGCAATATCTGAATAATAAATTCTATAATGCCAAGATATAGAGATAACTCTAAATTTAAATGGGAAAAATTATCCACAAACTGTTTCTTTTGGTTTGTGTGATATCGTTAGCAGCTCAAGCAACAAGCACATGAAGCAGCTAGGTGGGGGAACTTCTCCTTCCACCTGCATGCGCAGACCATGCCACTCAGCCATCACTGGGAGTGGACGAACTAATAGAACAAACTAGTTCGTGGCAGAGCCGCGAAGTGAGCGATCTCGATCGTGAACTATTATGCTGAAGTGTACTCCCTGTGAGTACTGTGGCTTGACTTACATGTTGCATCAGCTTTTTTCACAATTAATCTTGTGCCATTGCAGAACCTGGGTGCATCAATATTTCTGAGCAACAGTACTGTAGCACCAACTTTCAGAATCAAGTTGTGGGAACAGACAAACAGACAACAAATGTGTCTTATATGTATAGAGATTGCAATCGAAATCTGTATGTAAAATGCTCTCCCCCATGCACTGAATGATATTTTATGTAGACAGTAACCTTCATCTTGATTTCTAGGTCAAGTGTACAAAATTTTATCAAGATTGGAGCAAAATCGGATTTTGGCGAAATCCATAAGTACCCTCCACCATGCACTGAACGAAATTTTATTTAGATTGTGCCCTTCCTCTTGTTTTGAAGGTCAATTGTACAACATTTTATCAATGTTAGTGCAAAGGTATAGATTTACATGGACACATTGAAAATGCACTTTCATATTTTCTCAAATTTTCCGTTTGGTTTTTCAAAAAATGAAACGGACCCTGTTTAAGAACCTTCCCCATGTAATTTTGTGTACGTGTACCAAATTTCATGTTATTTGGTTGTCTGGATCTTGAGTTATAAGAGAACAGACGGACAGACAGCAAATAAGTATAGAGATCAGGTGTAAAGATGAGATTTTCCATCTTTCCTGCCAGATATTTTATGTAGACAGTAACCTTCATCTTGTTTTCTAGGTCAGGAGGAAGTTGGATCACCTAAGCATCATTTCTTAAAACATGTGCCATCATGTTGGCTAACTGTAAGCCCAGCAGCCCAAAGGATTTTGGACCAGTGGTGTGCTATCAATAGATATTTCCTTACAGTTTTACCAGCTAAATCTATTTCAGTTTCAGAGAAGTCAAACGATATTGTCAATCTTATAAAACAACCTGACATTAAAGTAAAATTTATGTTTGTTACTGTAAGTGCCAACATCTTTTCATAGTACTTGAAGTGCTTTCAAAAAAGAAGGACCTTTAATCCACCTTTCCACCTTCCGTATGAACATGCAAGTGAACTTCTAATGAAGTTGACAAGTAAGGTTTTCAAGTCTGACATTGTTTGTAATTTTTCTGTTGTGGAATAAAACATTTTGCCTGAGAATAATATTTCTTTCAGTGAAGTCCTCATCAAGGAACTGAATAACACGAAAGACAAAGATGTTGCCTCTTTTTGTACAGGCATGAAATGCCATTTTGATGAAAGTGCCAAGTACTTATCTGCAAGTCTCAAATTGAATGAAGCTTCTCACTGCAACAGTG
Source organism: Locusta migratoria (assembly GCA_026315105.1). NCBI lineage: Eukaryota > Metazoa > Arthropoda > Insecta > Orthoptera > Acrididae > Locusta > Locusta migratoria. Next base: position 389,168,234 of record CM048747.1, read on the forward strand.
TGTTGTTTAATGCAATTTGCATGAAGTTTGGAGACTTTAACAAAATTTCTTCTGAGGCCAAAATTGTAGCTTTAGGTAATACTTTACCATTTGACATGGATGCAGCTATACTGTTGGATGGGTAGAAAATCTTGAAATTTGAATTTGAAATTCCTGAAGGTGCCCAGACAATTGATGAATACTAGTCCTATGTTTTTAACTTAAGGTGTGCTTCAAACTTATCAAAATGTCCCATTGTAACAAAAGTTGTGATAGCAATACTTTGTTTGTCTCATGGTAGTGCTTCTGTAGACAGAGGATTTTGTCTTTCTTGCCATGTTTTAACAAGTGATGAGGTAAACATGAGTGAACATGGTTTAAATTTAAGGTTGAATATTTTATCTGGCATGAAATTGTACAACCACCTGGCACATTTGCTTCCTATTGCACACACACTTCTACTGTTAGCTAGAAATGCATACCAAAGCTACAAAAGCTACTTAGAAGAAAAAGTTAAACAAGAAAAGATGTTGAAAGAAGCTGAAGGAAGGCGAACATTGGAAAAAAGAACCGAAAAGTTGAAACTGCTGCTGATCTGAATGAGATGTCAAAAACTTTATAGCAGAAAAATAAGGAAAAGAAAACTCAAGGAAAAGCTGCAGATCAACTGCTTGAAGAAGCCACCAAGTGCCCTAGAGTAGGAATTAAACATAGGATTATGGAGAAACCACCCTAGCTGAAGGTATGCTAGCTGGAGTTAAAAGAGGAGAAGTGGAGAAAATTAGAAGTGATGAAGCAAAAAAATTGGATCAAGTGGCTACGATTGAAGAAGGAAAAAAAAAAAAAAAAAAAAAAAAAAAAAAAAAAAAAAAAAAAAAAAAAAAAAAGAAGGTCAAATATCATCTTACTTTAAGAAAAAGTAACTTGTGTCTTTGTAATTGTCAAAATCTGATATTTAAATACTGTGTTGGTGCTAAGACGGTTGAAGTTTGATTTATAATTTGAGCTTTTATTTGATTTATAATTCCAATATTATGATATTTAAAACACTCAAAATATTCAAGCCATAAGACTAAGCTTTGTGTATATATCATTCTGAAGATGCCTCAAAAGGGCAAAACACAGTAAGGGCAGTAAAGAAATAAAGTAGAATCAAGACTTCTTTATTAATTAAATAAAGAAAAATAGGTCATTGGGTAGGGTTGTTCATTAAAAAGAAATTTATTGATGTCTTGTACTTCGTATCCCTGTTGGCCCCTTAAAAGGTCTTTAGGTAATTTTAATTTTTTTTAACAAGATTTCTACTGAAAACACTGGGTTTGTTTGGGTTTTTCTTAAATGAAAAGAGATTCAGCATTAGCCCCATTTGGATCTATTGCAGGATATTACCAAAGAGTCTGTGGTAGTGAGAAAAAATTTTAAGACACTGACAAAAGAGATTTTCCATGGTTTGAAACTTCGAAACACGGGAGATGGGAAATGCTGGTGGTAAAATAATAGTAATAAATGAATGCTGATGCTGAATTTACAGGTACCAGGGAGTCAGTCAAAAAGAATCAACTTGAGGATTCATTTTGTATGAAAGTGTGCTACTGAAGTCCCAAGGACACTGAAGTGGAAAAAAGGTGATTTGAAGGATAAAATTAGAGAATAAAATAGGTTATAATACAGAGGCATGGACATTAAAAGTGAAAAAGATATCATCTGTTAAAGCTAGTAGAGAGTGTGGATAAGTAAATAAAGTACATAGTGAGCCTACGAGAAGTTGAGGTATTGTTGCTAATGTGTTAGAACAAGAAACAGGTGTCTGCTTGAAGGACATAGTGGATCCAGATCTAAAGTCAAAATTTGATATAGCTTGGTCAAACAATGAATGAATGAAGGGAATGTTGCCAACTTGATGAGAATGAATGGCATATAGAAGTATTGCAAATTACAATAAATAAATATTATTTTTTATAATTGGGTTGCTTTATTATTATTAGTATTATTGATAATGATGAGCATCTATTGTTGATAGATGTTATAGATATTTTCTTCAAATGAAATACAACACACACACACACACACACACACACACACACACACCCAAAGCAGAAAACCCAGCTTTGTCTGGTTATTTATTTATTCCATACTCTCGCAGTCTATTTCCTACCCCATCTCTCTCTCTCTGTCTACCTTTCTTCCCCATATTTCTGCCCATCTCTCCCTTCCCTTCTATTGGTTTATCCCACCCCCCCTTTTTCCCCATTCCCTTGTCCTCTCTATTCAGTCAAACGTTTATGTTAATCTCCTTTCCATCAGAATTAGGTTGGCCAATTTGCACTGCTGTTATTGGCCCACCCGATTCAGACATCACAGTTCAATGTTGGGTAAGTCACAGTTTCCTTGATCTTATATATAGTTATGTAAAACCCAAAATGCCTACAGAAGGTGTCAGGAACCAATGAACTCAGGTCAGATCTTCAAATTCTGCCCTAGTGCAACATGATAGCTTTGAATTCCCTTCCAAAACTTCCTGAGAACAAAGAGAAACAATTATGGAGATCTGAAAGATGCAACATTCCATTGTGACTTTCTTGTTTAGCATACGGGAATCAACAACGGGCCAATAATCCCCACCATTTCACTTATTGACTGAGAAAATGGGCAAAGAATAAGTGGAGGTAGATGTTAAAAAATCTACCTCGTCCATCATTTCATCAACCAGGCCACACAAAAGGGAGGGCAACGACCTGTAGGGCCCTTTTGAACTGGCTCCTGATCAGTTAATTGGATATGGTACTCAACTCTATTAGTCATGCCTAATTTATCTGTTAGAACCCCTGGAAACTATTCAGAGACCTCCACAACCTGCTCTGCATCCTGGAATGACAAGTGACCAATGTCGAATTTACCATCCTGCAACTTGGAATGACACATTTCAAAATGGTTATAGTGTTTACACAAGGCGTACTTCTGCTCAGGGTGAAACAAAAATATAATTGTCCACAGGTGTAATCTACATGGTCTACCACTAATGTCTCCAGAGCCCAAGGCAACCCCTGAATATGTGCGAACAACCTCATCTTGCCCAACAAAGATAATGTTTCCTCATTCACATCAGTGCACTTCTTATTCACAGGAATCAACTTGGGGAAATTTACACAATGAGTGATACTTGGAGTACCATTTCCTACTCATAAGCAAGACACTACTGTTGAATTGCTCAATGCACACAATGCCTCATGATTCAGCAAGACATACAACAGTAGAAGGCGGTTATGTCCCACCATGTGAACCTTGTTACACCATCCCAGCTGGACGAAAGGAAACTTCTGCTGCCGAGTCCTCTGCTGTTAACTTTGAAAATTTGATTTCGTAACTGTTTTACATTTCCAAGTGAAATGACCCTGCTTACCAGTATGGTAACAAGCTCTCTCAGAGGTATTCTTGCTAGTAGCAATGCTTCTAGCTTGGGTCTTGCAAAAGTTACCCTTTGGCATGCACCAAATGCTGATTTGCAGTTTATTAAAACCCTCTTCATAAATACATTCATACATGAGTGAATGTTCTAATAATTAGTAAAACAGTGTCAGTGTGTTGTAAGCTTCCCTCTCATTTGGTGACCAAATGTGCAATATTTCTTCAAGACAGGAACAAAACTGTAGGTATGTGTTGAAATCTGTAACAAAAGTACCCTCTGCCATCCATCATATGAAATTTTATGTTGACAACAACATTCCTCTTGTTTTGAAAATGAAGTGTACAAAATTTTATCAAGATCAGAATAAAACAGTAAATTTTTATGAATTACAAACACACAAATGGTCACAATTCTTTAAATATATAAGAAATACAAGTTTAAAAATCTGTACTTCAATTTTTGTCTTCACCTATTAATGTTATGATGGATCAAAGGAGTAGCAGTGTGCCAGTTTTTCCCTACAGCTGCAGCTCTAAAATAGTGTGTGTGTATACTAAATTTCTTTTCCGCTGTTACATGAAGTAAGATCACACTGGAACTTCCTCCTTCAAAACATTCTTAGAAAGCCAAAATGGTAGAAATAAGGAAGGTTTACAACGCACTGCAAAAATGTACGACATGCTGTGACATGCACATAAAACACACACATGCATACAACACTTGAATTCCAATCTCAACTTTGCATTATTAAACTGACAGAAATAATTGACAAAGTGGAAGTATCTGGACCTGAAATGATTCTATCTCGACTCTACATGGAGTACATGAAGGGATTTGCTCTACTTTTAGCAGCAACAGACTTCAGGTGTGTAGAGGAGTGAAGCATTCCTAATGATTATCAAAAAGCACAGGTCATTCCAGCTTTCAAGAAGGGTTTTCAAAAATATTTTGTGGTGGCGATAGCCATAATTGACTATTAACAAATAATTTTTATCTTTATGATTGTCTTTGGGTGAGCCAATTCTTGGCTGCCACCAACAATGACAATTAGTCTGTGTGTATGCTTGTTGAAATCAGGTTGAATAAAGTGTTGTTACATGGACAAGTGTGTTTTCTGTGGTTCACACCCCATGAAAAACCCACATTGGTGGCCCTGTGCTACGGTGCATGTTTCAGTGTGTTTCGTTCATCTGCGATGGGTTCATTTGCGAAATACGGTAGTATGTGATCTGACGGTTACGACCACAATGAATACACTGGTGCAGCATCCACTGTGCTGCACCGTGATTTCTCAACCATCGTTCAACTCAGCGATGTCCCGTGATTCGTCAAGTGTATTTGTTTCAGCACCTCAGCACACGGCTCAGCAATTTTCTCTGGACTTCTTCAATTTGGCCCGGAACCACAACGTGCAGAGTCACACAATGGACTCTGGCTTTGTGACCTTGAACTTGCTTTCCGGTGCTTATATAATGAACAATACTCATGTTTTGCATAACTTTTGTGTGTGTGCATATTCTCGACGAGTGCCAACTGCAAATAGTTCAGTGTACTGTGCTTCAAATTTATATTCGCGGCCTGCCGCGGCTCCCCCATGTGCACAAATGTATCCAGTGTTTTTAATCCTCGTACTCTGCTGAGTGATTTCTCATGCGTGTGATCCTGCCTCGCACTCAACGGCCAGTTAAATCAGCACAATTTGGTGCCCATTTCATTGGCACAATTCACTGCCTCTGACGCATCTGCCTTCCACGTCATGCCTCCTCAATAACTGCAACATCAGCCTGACACTGCGGTGCCAGCCGTGGGACCTCAGGCACCGTCTTCTCCTCCTCCTTCACCGGCTGGACATCTGATCAAGCTGCCTCTGTTTTCATTTGATGTCCCAACTAATGTCGTTTGCTTTAGAAGAACAAATCTTCGATCACCATTCCCTGGATGATGCATCTCGCTATCTTTGTCTTATCACACACCTGCACAAGCACATCGAGCTAATCTGGTGACGTCACCTCCAATGACTCGTTGCTACTTCGTGGCGAAGCAGACCATCCTGGAGTGTGTTACATGCACTCCTTACAAAATCATCTGCTACATTCTGCAAAGGAAAATCTCAGTGACAGGAAACCTTCCCAGTTGTGGAGATGTCTTTGACTGCTGGTCAGCGAGCAGGCAATGTCAGACTGAACTCTGATGACATTCTGGACCAACAAGCTGCCTTTACCAGTCCAGACAACTCTCATTCTCCGAGCAAGCACATCTGCATCGCTGATGGGATCATGCTGCCTACTTATGTGAAGCCCGTCACGACGCACCTGCTTGCGCTCAAAGAGCACCTCCTCCCACCTTCACTTGGGGCCACTCCTGCATCCCAGCAGACCTCATCGACCTACCTGGCATTCCGCGTCACCTCACAACTGAGACACTACAGCCACCCCCCGCTGCAGAATCCAAAGATGGACCTCCACCGCCCATACACTTCTCACAGGAACAGCCGCCTCATTACCTCTACTGTTTCTTCTACAGTTGCTTTGGTGCAGGTGCCAAGGAGTGCTGTCCTCTGTGCTCATACCCAAACGCAACTTGCGGGGGGATCTAGGCACCACCCCCTACTCGGATGACAGGGGGTGGCTTCTAATGCTGCATTCTGTTTGCCATACTTCCATTCAGGGCAGTCGCCTCTACTTGCACGACTGTTTTTCCGGCACTGGATTTCTCATACTGGGCAAATGTTTCCCTGCTACCCACTAGTATGGCAACCAGCCCTCTCCATCCGCATCACTCACTGCTGCAAGCTGTCAATGCCACACAACTTCGGTGTACGGGTTCAACATCTTACTCTGTGCATCTCTCTCCTGATTGCATTCCCGAGTGGAACTGTTTAGTGGCAGACATTCTGGAACCTATTGTAGGTAAAGATTTTTTAATACATCACAAATTTTTACCCAATGTTGTGGGCCACTGTTTTCCACCATCCCTCAAACAAACATTTTTCTGTGATTCGTCGAGCTCTGGCTCCACTTCCGCAAATGCTACTGTTGTTAGTGAGTCTACCAAATTGTGTGATGACTTCGACATGTTGCTGAATAAGTAGTTTGAAGAATGTAAACAAGTGCTTGACCTCAAGAGTGAACGGGAAAGCATTGTGCACCATCTTGCCCATGCTGAATGAAATCTCTCTGCAGCGAAACAATGTCTTTCTGCACTGTGGGCAGAATACAAGGTTAGTACCAATGTTTCCTCTGCTATTAGTGTTTCTGTGCCTGTGCATAGGCATGACTGTGCTTCTGACAGTTCGCCTAACATTGCTCCTTGCTCCTAAGCTGATGCGTGCATACAAAATGCGGTTGCCAGGCCAACTGCTGCAGCTGTCATAACTGTACATGCAGTCTGCCTTCTGCTGCCTGCTCCACATGCTATTCAGGACTCTCAGACTACTGACCTAATAACTGAAACTTTAACTTTCCCTGCCTCTAAACAACCTGTCAGTCGCCACCCCACAGGCAAAAATAACTTTAACTTTATCTCCGCTGGCAACAATTGTGCTTCTGTTTGAGATAAATACTAAAAATCTGGTGTTTTCCTGCAAGCATGCAGTGTTTCAAATGTTCGTGTGCCTGCTGCCACGCCTGCTGCCATTCAGCCTCCTACTGTTTCTGTGACGGTGGCGTACCTGTGTGCTTCAGTGGCCACCGCCTTAACATCCGTCTTAGCTGACCTACCGGCTGCTTTGGCTCGGCTGCCATCTCGGGCTGTGCCACGGGTGGCGCGACACCTGCCATGGTGTTCGCCACATCAACTATTCTGGCAACCAACCTGCATACCGCCACAGCTCGGCTGCCATCTTGCTCGCGCACGCAGGAGGTGCCTTCGTCTGCTCCAACAGCGCCCGCTTCAACTACTCTGCCTGCCAACCCGCATGACTCTGCAGCCCAGCGGCCATCTTGCGCCCTCGCACTTGTTGCGCCTCCACTGGCACCTGCAGATATCACAGCTGGCCAGGACAGTCAGCTGTGGCCTCGCATTCCCGCGCTGGCTTACACAACATTGTCCACTGAATCCGATGCACCGGATGCCCCCCCCCCCCCCATCCCTTGGCAGTGCATTTCTGTAGTAACTAATGACACGGTCCACAGACTCAGACTCACTGATGACACACCTGTGTGTTGCATACCACGTCGCCTTTGTGCCGAAAAATTCATGACCGTGGAAGAACAGATTGGAGAATTACTAGAGACAGGCATAATTGAACCTTCTTCTAGCATTTGTTCCTCCCCCATTCACTTTGTAAAAAAAGAAGTGATGGTTCTTGGAGAATGTGTGGGGACTACTGTAGGCTCAATGCTCAGACGATCACCACAAACCTTTGGCCGCCACAATACAAAATCCACTAGCTGATCCTCCTCCTAGATGCTTATGATACCTAGCTTTCATCTCCCAATTCACCAACGACATCAGGTACATCAAGGGTGCTGACAACATTGTAGCCGACTTCCTCTCCCAAGTCGATGTCGTGTCCTCCCTGATCGACCTCTCTAACCTTGCCATTCTCCAATCAGCTGAGGACGAGCTCATGCAACTAGTTTCTGATCATTCCTCCTCTCTCTCCACACACACACACACACACACACACACACACACACACACACACACACACAAACACAAGCTTTCACAACCCATTTGCTTCTTCAGGCAGAAGGGAAGGAGAGGGAAAAGAAAATGATGAGGCTTCTAAGGGAGGGTATAAGGAGCCATTTCAATCCCGGGAGAGGAAAGACTTACCTTGGGGGAGAAAAAGAAGGTAAACAAATACACAACACCCACACATATACACAGACGCAAACACACCTAGGCAGACATACTGGGCTTTCTACAGTATGTCTGCTTAGGTGTGTTTGCGTCTCTGTATATGTGTGTGTATTTGTTTACCTTCTTTTTTTTCATCCAAGGTAAGTTTTTGCACTCCCGGGAATTTAATGGCTCCTTACCCCCTCCCTTAAAACCATCATCATTTCCTTTTCCCTCTCCTTCCCGTTTGCCTGATGAAGCAACTGGGTTGCGAAAGCTTGTGTTTGTGTGTGTGTTTTATTTTTTACTATCACTACCTGTGCTCCTTCGCCTGTTAAGTAAACTTCATCTATTTTTATATATATATATTTTTCCTGTTAGGAAATTTTCCTCTATAATATTCTTAGATGAAGATTACTTACCAGGCGAAGGAGCACAGGAAGTGATAGTAGCACAAGTAAATCAATAAATTCAAACACACACACACACACAAACGTTAGCTTTTGCAGCCTAGCTGCTTCGTCAGGCTGAAGGGAAGGAGAGGGAAAAGGAAATGATGGGGGTTTTAAGGGAGTGGGTAAGGAGTCATTTCAATCCCGGGACAGGAAAGACTTATCTTGGGGGAAAAAAAGGAGGGTAAACAAATGCCCACACACCCACACATATACACAAATGCAAGCACACCTAGGCAGACAGTATGTCATACACAAATACAGTTAGTTGAATGTAATTATTTACAGTCACTGGAAGAGGAATGGTCAAGGTACAAGGACACACTACTGGAAACAGCTAGAGAATGTCTTGGAACAGTAGTGTGTAAAGATAGGAAGAAGCAGACAGCATGGTGGAATGACACAGTCAAGGCAGCCTGTAAAAAGAAAAGGAAGGCATATCAATAATGGCTCCATGCTAGAAATCAGGCAGAAAGAGAAAGGTATGTTGAAGAAAGAAACAAAGCCAAACGGATAATTGCAGAATCCAAGCAGAAATCATGGGAAGATTTTGGAAACAAGCTAGAATCGCTGGGCCAGGCCGTGGAATAAACATTTTGGAGCGTAATTAGCAATCTTCGAAAGGGAGGGAAGAAGGAATTAACAAGTGTTTAGGACAGGTCAGGAAAGCTGCTAGTCAATCCTGTGGATGCCTTGGGCAGATGGAGGGAATATTTTGAAGAATTGCTCAATTTAGGTGAAACGTTCAATGATGTATCAGATTTTCAGGTAGAATGGGATAGGAATGACGATGGAAACAGGATTTCATTTGAGGAAGTTGAGAAAATAGTCAGTAGATTACAGTGCAATAAAGTGGCTGGGGTGCATGAAATTAAGCCAGAACTCATCAAATACAGTGGAATATCAGGTCTCAAATGGTTACACGGGATAATTGAAAAGGCATGGGAATAGGGACAGGTTCCGTCTGACTGGACGAAAGTGGTAATCACGCCAATTTTCAAACATTGAAATAGAAAAGATTGCAACAATTATCGAGGTATCTCCTTAATTAGCGTTGTAGGCAAAATTTTCTCAGGTATTGTTGAAAGGAGAGTGCAAGTATTAATTGAGGACGAATTAGATGAAAATAAGTGTGGGTTTAGGCCTCTTAGAGGCTGTCAGGACCAGATCTTTAGCTTACGGCAGGTAATGGAAAAGTGCTGTGAGTGGAACAGGGAATTGTATCTATGTTTCATAGATCTGGAAAAGGCTTATGAGCTTGTTCCTAGGAGGAAGCTACTGTCAGTTCTTCAAGATCATGGTATAGGAGGCAAACTTCTGCAGGCAATCAAAGGGCTTTACATAGACTGTCAGGCAGCAGTTAGAGTAGATGGCAAATTAAGCTCATGGTTCAGGGTAGTTTCAGGGCTAAGACAAGGCTGTAACCTGTCACCACTGTTGTTCATACTATTCATGGATCATATGTTGAAAACAGTAGACTGGTAGGGCAGGGTTAAAGTAAGTGAAAACAAATGCAGATGACTTGATTGTAATGGCCGATTCAATTGAAAGGTTGCAAACTAATATTTCAGAGCTCAATCAGAGGTGCAAGGATTATGATATGAAGATCAGCATCTCCAAAACGAAAGTAATGTCTGTGGGAAAGAGATTCAAACAGATAGAGTGCCAAATAGGAGGAACAAAGTTAGAACAGGTAGACAGTTTCAGGTACCTGGGATGTATTTTCTCACAGGATGGCAACATAGTGAAAGAACTGGAATCAAGGTGCAGCAAAGCTAATGCAGTGAGTGCTCAGCTAAGGTCTACTCTCTTCTGCAAGAAGGAAGTTAGTACCAAGACTAAGTAAGCAGTGCATCGCTCTATCTTTTGACCAACTTTGTTGTATGGGAGTGAAAGTTGGGTGGATACAGGTTACCTTATTCATAAGGTAGAGGTTACAGGTATGAAAGTAACAAAAATTATTGCAGGTACCAATAGATGTGAACAATGGCAGGAGGGTGTCCATAATGAGGAAATCAAAGAAAAGCTGGGAATGAACACCATAGATGAAACAGTTAGAGCGAACAGACTGAGATGGTGGTGTCATGTTACATGTATGGGAGAAGCAAGGTTACCTAAGAGACTCATGAGCGTATCAGTGGAGGGTAAGAGGAGTCGAGGTAGACCAAGAAGAAAGAATTTAGATTCGGTGCAGAATGATTTTGAAGTGAAAGGCATAACATCAGGCGAGGTGTCAATGTTAGCATTGAATAGGGGATCATAGAGGAATTTTATTATAGGTACTATGCTTCAGAATGAACACTGAAAGGCATAATCAGTCTCTAATGATGATGATGATGATGATTATGAAATTAGTTTTAGAATGATGAGGCGTGTGTAATTATTCTGACATTGTAGATGTCTTAAATGTTGATGCTAAATAATTTTATAGATTATTTTATTTTATTGTGCATTACTGGAGTGTGGAATTCACAGATGTCCTCTAGACAAAAGAAATGCTTGGCTCTCAGCTCTCATTAGTTTTGAGTACAAAGCTTGGACCTTTTACAGATTTCCGTTGGTTTGGATAAACCTCCAACTGGCAGCTGCTACAATCGCTTCCCATGGTCCAGTTGTCAGTCTTTCAAAACAATACCATTACTTATACTAGTTGCCCAACTCTACAGACATTACTTCTGTAAAGTCACAGTTGACAACTGCAAAGGTCATTGTACATGTAGACACAGCTCTTCCAAAACCTGAGAGCACCAGGAAAACTTGATGGATGATCAGATTAGCCTGTTTTCTACTTCTGGCTAAGCTTATGTCTGATGTACATTTACATAAACTTACATATTCCACAATCCACCCAAAAGTGTGCAGTGGGCAGTACTCAGTACCATTTCTAGTTACTTCCTTTTCTGTTCCACTCCTCTGTAGAACGATTGAAAACAAGTGCTTGTATGCATCTTATGAGCCCTAATCTATCTGCTCTTTTCTTTGTGAGCTTAATGCAAAATTGTATGATGACGGCAGTGGAATCGTACTGTAGTCTGCTTCAAATTCCAGCCATCTAAATTTCCTCAACAGTGTTTCTCAAAAAGACTGTTTTGTAACCTCCAGCAATTTCCATTTAAGTTCCTGAAATATTTCAGTAACAATTGCGAATTGATCAAGCCTACGAGTAACAAAACTAGGTGCCTGCCTCTGAATTGCTTCTATGTCTTCCTTTAAACCAATCTGGTGAGGATCCTAAACACTTGAGCAGTACTCAAGGCTGTCTTCCTTTAAACCAGTCTTGTGAGGATCCTAAACACTTGGGCAGTACTCAAGGCAGGGTTGTACAAGAGTTTTATATGTGGTCTCTTTTACAAATGAATCACATCTTCCCAAAATTCTCTCCATAAAATGAAGATGACCATCTGCCTTCCCCACGACTGTCCTTATATGCTTTTCCCATTTCATATCACTGTGCAGCATTACAGATTCCCAGCTGACAATGCAGAATGCATAGTCTCAGGTGCAAAACATAGCAATGGTTTGGTGTTGTTTTTGACAGCCATGCCATGGTATTTCTTGAGCCTCATGATTTTTCTGCAAGGTAGCACTATGGCCAAGGATTATGTGGCCATTTAAATTAATCAGGTCCATCCAGTGGTGCAATATGTGTTCCCCAGTGCTGATGCTGTTTTTTGAGTTATGGGGACTCCTGTTCACAAAGCTTGCATCATTCAGGACTGATTTTGTTAAGATGAGAATGAATTGTCCCATCTCTGCTGGCCACCAACTGTCATCAGATCCCTATATTAATTTCATAACTATTACCGTGAGACAGTGTTACAATAAAATAATTCTGCTGACCAGTATGATTAACTCATTGCAAAATTTTAATTAGGTTAATCCTTGAAATAAATATTTTTATATGTGTATTTAGGACTTGCTCAAATTTACACATACAGATAAAAAGAGTTGTATTTTGTTATAAAAACAATAACTATCAGAAAAATACCAACAACGCGTGTTTGAAGGACATGTAAGTTTCAGCATCACTCATTTCAAAACTTTATATACTGCTTGCACTTATAATTGCATGCACATTCTTTTTGGGCCTGAGATGTTAATAAAATTTGCGTCTGTGTGTGTGTGTGTGTGTGTTTTATGAAGTAGTGGATTGGTTACAACTCACTGTGAACACAATCACAGGTCATTAGACAGGCACATAGTAAAGTCAATCACATTTCTATAACTTACATTTTTTATTTTGCCTGAAAAGAGACTACACACACTTTCACACTACACATAGGCACAGCTCTCATTCATATGAGTGCCATCTCCAGCAAATGCATCTCAGTGGCTACTGTGTCTTGATGCAGGAGCAGTTAGTAGTGATGACTGTCATGTGAGTAAGCATCAGTGGTGCCTGTGTAATTGATTGTGTGTGTGTGTCAGGTCAAAAAATTTTAGATGTGTGAATGTAATTGTCTTTTATATATGCCTGTCTGCTTCTCAGTGGTCATCTTTATAGCGAGTTGCAACTTGTCCTCAGTATTTTCGTTATTCTGAACTGAACATTGTGAAATTCATTTCCAGTATTATATTTTCTTAAAAAATGTTTGTTTTACAGACAATGAGAGTGTTCCTGGGTAAACTGGCTGAACTTAAGCATGACATAAAATGGATTAATAAAGAAGAAATACTCTTTCAGTTTGCTCTCTCAAAGTACAGCAACAATGAAGAATTTAATGTAATTAACAAAAAACATATTATATGTTTGATGGCTGACAATGTGTAATGTATTTTCAGTGTATAACACTATTTTTCATTTTGTTTTTGAAGACATTTGGTAAGTTATAAAGTTAGCTTGTTCAATACTACCCTTGATGTATCTAGGTTTGACAAGATGCAATAACAACAATACAATTATGGTTGATTGCTACTCACCATACTGAACAGATATTGCATTCCAATCAGAAACAGTTAGAGGCTGCTAAGATTTTTGCTTGTGGAAGAACAAGTCCTCCAGAAACAGAAAGCTGCGGTGGAGTTGCCGAGCTCTCTAAGGCACCTTGCTGTAGAGCACGTTTGAGTCCACTCAGACATGCACTACTCATAAGTGCAGAGCTATTGCCTGCAGGTACATGGACCTGATTGTAAGCCAGGCCTTTGTGGAAAGTGAGTGGGAACCTGAGATAATTTGTGGGAGGAAAAGAATTGAGTGCAGAAAGTGGCCAGAATAACAAATATTATGAGTGGTAAAAGTTGATGTGCTGCTCGTGGGATTGAGCAGGGATGTGGTGGGGGACATGCATAGTTGTGAGGCTATTCTGGGGAGAGACAGGGTGGGCAAGTAGCAAGACTTGGAGGGGAGGTGATACTAGTAGGTGCATTGGTTGAATAGCTGGTGTTCGAAGAGTTGGTGTGGGGGCAGAGAAGGGAACAAGAAGGTGAAGGACAGGGACTAATGAAGGTTGAGAGCAAGGGTTTACAAGAATTAAGGAGATATTGTAGGTTGAGGTGTCCCCTTTGCAATTCATTAAAGCTACTATTGCTAAGAAGGCTGTGAAGCAGCATTGAAGTCTAGTGGTTAAAAATTATGACATTTAAGAAGAAGTTGGTGTCCCAGAATGGTAATGAGGTCTCAGTCAGACAACAATTGGTGGTTATGGAACTGCAGTATCAGCTCATGTGGTCAGACCACTATACAAAGTCACAGCCTGATGTCATGCAGTTATCACAGTTGGCCAATGTATTCTTCTTTATGCCATGATTATGCCATTACCTTCTTTGCAGATGGATCTGGTTGGCAACAAAACATTGACACTTCTGCTGAAATCACTGAAATGGGGGATTTAAATGCCAGCCCAGCCAAGTCATTCATCATGGTAGATCCACATACAGCCTCTAACGTATGGTAGCCATTGCCATGACTCTATGAGCCACATCCATCAAGCTATAAACACAGGACATTTATCAGTTTGTCTACCCTGGGCAGCCAACTTTACGTATTCACCCACCCCAGCTCTCCAGCCAAGGCCTAAACTTCGACCACAGGTAACTCCATCACCAAATTCTGTTGTATCATGATCTTCCAATACTCCCATCCTACCCATGTTGTGCAGAAAATACCCTCACAAAGGGTGCCTCCATCCACTTTCAACTGTCTGTGTAGCCACCACTGACATTGCAAAGTCATAGCTGATTTCTCTTGCCAAGTTTGCATATGCATTACCACCTTACAGTGTTCTGTTCACCGACTCAGTGACTATGGTCTTCATGTCTTAATAAATCTCCACAGCATCAAAGTTCAGGACAGTTACCTTGATATCTTGTGGATGTAGAATGTTCTTAAAACACAGCATCTACATAACCTGCTTACAGGAATCCCTAAAATTCATTCAGAATACGTGCAGCTAGAGAAATGTTCTCTATTTTATGTGTGCGTCAAAATTAAGGCAAGAACTCGGAGCCAACACCAGGTATCTGAAAAGCTGTTTAATTTCATCACTTTTACCCTACAATGCATTACAACAATATGTAAATCGGTGCCCAAACCAGAATAGTGGCGGCTTGGAAAGCTTTTACAAGACTGCCTTTTTCAATATTTGTGTGGCCTCCTTTTATAGTCTGGCCTAAAATACCATAAATTGTTACAACTATTAAAGATATGAAAAACAATTAGTTTGGCTATGTTATGGCAAGATAATAGCAACTTTATATTTAAAATTAAGATAATTATTAATTTACATCGATTCATAATAATCCTGCTTTCATATATTGCGTTGCAGATCTGAAATATGCTTAGCTATAAAATACAACAATACATTGTTTGTTTATACATGTTATGATGAAATATTATTTGTTTGTCTTCCTAGCAATGTAAGTATCTTCTCTTAATCATTACTTTATCTAGAAATCATGTTTCGTATATTACACACACTCTGAGATCACAAACTGGCATTTAATAGTTGAGGTTCTAATAAAATAATTTGTTATTTGGGTGATGAAGTAGTAAACATTTAGCTCTGTAGCTTGCCTATTACATCTCACTCTCTAGTCACCTATTAGTTTACATATGCCCACTGTCTAGCAATAAAGAGCATACCCCTTACATTTCAATATTACCCAGGACTGAACCAACTAAATGACATCCCCTGCAATTAGCAGGCATATCCTCATAGAGGAAGAAAATCATCTTTCCCTTCTTTACCAATCTAAAGTCCCCACTTCCAGCCTCCTGCCTTATGCCTTGATGCAACCTGGATTGCTGCTGACACTAGATTCAGGTATGATCACCACACTGCCCATACCATACATGTGTGATTTTGTGTGTGTGTGTGTGTGTGTGTATTACATGTTTCTGAAGAAGAACATTTGTCTGAAGTCTAAAAGGTTTATCAGCCTTTTCATTGTGTCTATCTGTTACTCAAGGCCTCTTGTATATTGTGATTAGCATTCAGTCTTTCTTTCTTTTCTTTTCTTTTTCTTTTTTCTTTTCAAATTTCCATTTGTTTTAAAAGTGATGATGTGCACTTTTTGAATTATATCTATTACATTAAAATTCAGGAACATAAATTTTGTGTGTGCATACTTCTTTGAGATTGGATTATGAATAATGAATTCTGGATACCTCACAAAACACAACAGAAACATTTGTCAAGCTGAGATAGGATCATAGACACTCATACACTCATGACTTATGTCTCTGCCATAGAAACAGGACACAAATTTCATACAGATAAACACACAACCATTATCTTCATTGTAATTCATGTAATGTTTTGAGGTGATGGGGTGGGAGTGGGAACAGGAGGGATGCAGGCCAGTGTTGGGAGATTGATATAGCACTGCCTTATGAAGCATGTAGATAGCAGCTGAGAAATGCTCCAGAACACAAAAAAGGCAAATATGTTTCTGTTTAAAAGAGGGGAGCCAGCTGCCCCAGTCTGCCATCTTCACCCAAAATTTGGCATGTGAACATATTTACGCTCTTTTAATACAAAACATGATAAGTCCTTTTACCCTGCCACTTGTTTTAATGAAAATTTCATACACAGCATCTCCCTTTCATTGCCACTGTCTATATGTGTCTCTCTTCCAGCCATAGTCATAGCCAGGATATGATTTTATGAGGGGTTTTCAGTGAATGGACATTTTATAACTTTTGCTATTAATAGAACTGCAAATGGTACTAATCTGTATATATTGTATTATATTTCAGTTCAAAGCACTGTATGTTAGATTGTCAACATGGTCTAGAGACAAAATTAGTAAACTTTTCAAGAATCTATGTACCGTATTTGCTTGAATATAGGCCGCACTATTTTTCACTTGCACAATCATGGTGCAGCCTATAACAGAGATTCCATCCCATCCTCCCGCCCCCACCCCTCTTCCTTTCTAGTAAGTCATGGTTTCAAAATTTACATGCTCACGTTTATTTTGGTTTGAGAAACGTAATAAGCTACATAGTCTTCAAACAAAAACGGTAGAGTAACTGTTTCACAGAACTGCATTTACGTATTGTACAGGTTCACAAAAATGGCTCTGCAATTCAAAATAATAGAACTGCAAATGGTACCAATCTGTATATATTGTATTATATTTCAGTTCAAAGCACTGTATGTTAGATTGTCAACATGGTCTAGAGACAAAATTAGTAAACTTTTTAAGAATCTATGTACCGTATTTGCTTGAATATAGGCCGCACTATTTTTCACTTGCAGAATCATGGTGCAACCTATAACAGAGATTCCATCCCATCCTCCCGCCCCCACCCCTCTTCCTTTCTAGTAAGTCATGGTTTCAAAATTTACATGCTCATGTTTATTTTGGTTTGAGAAATGTAATAAGCTACATAGTCTTCAAACAAAAATGGTACAGTAACTGTTTCACAGAACTGCATTTACATATTGTACAAGTTCACCGAAATGGCTCTGCAATTAAAAAAAAGTCGATGTTTTGATATAAATTAATTGGATGGTGTCATTCTGTACCACAGCCAGCCATAGCAGATGACTGTTTATGACAAGTCTGTTTTGCCTTAAAGAAAATTTGTACATAATTCCCACACGTCCTAAGCACTAGAATGATTTAAATTTGATGTGTTCAATGAAGCTAAGCTTCACAATAAAAGTTTAGTGTGCGTCGTGGGAGTTCTTACCACGATGTTTAGTTTGGTAACGCCTACCGTGAGCAGTGATGGGAGGGATGGCGGAACAACTGATTTGTGTAGCTCATACCGATGTTAAGTTCAAATCCTACATTTTAAAATAATGTATTTTACCATCACATATTCATTGCTTTGACATTAGTTGGGGTAATTTCCATGAAATGATGTACTTGGAACTCGAGGCTATTTCGCAGCCTTTCAACTGAATTATTTCTGTTCTAACAGCAAAACCACCACCTTGAAGATTTCAATAACTTCTGAAGCATCGTGGTACATCAAAGCATTAAATGGTAAAAATAAATGTGCAGATACTAACAACATAGTAATAAGGACAGTTTACAACTCACCGCAAAGACGTGAGGATGGGCTTCGACAGAGACATAAAAAATACACACAAAACTTCAGCTATCAACCATGGCCTTCTTCAGAAAATAGAACATTTACGCAATCACACAAGCTCACAACAAAGTTGAAAACCTGTCAGCTCCGGCTGCCGCACTTGGAATCACACTCTGCAGTGTAGTAATAGAAGAGGGGAGGGGAGATAGGAACATTGTATCATGGTGGTGGGGATGAATACAGCACAACCTTGCAGAGCATATAAGTATTAGATGGGAGGAACAAGCAACTTAGGAATGGTGAAGAGAGGCAGGTGAAGGGAGGAAGATAAATAAAATAAAATAAAACAAAAATGTAAAAATAAAAATAAAATAAATAAACCAAATGCATGAGTGCCGCGCCGCACACATGAGTGCGCGCATGCACACGCACACGCACACACACACACACACACACACACACACACACACACACACACACACACCACTCAAAATTGGAGAGATTTATGGAATACTCAGACATCGTCTCAATTTACAAGTCGCGCGCTCCGCAATTCGTAGCGTGCCATGAGAGGTTGCATGGGAAACATGTTGAGCTGACCACCGCCCGGGGGCATACGAGGAAGTGGGGCGCTGCGACGAGATCACCACCTGATGGGAAAAAGCCCTCTCTAAGCCAGGCAGTTGGTGTACTGACGCGAACCTGAACTGTTTTGCAAATAAAGAACTTGAGGTTATAAAACTGGCGACAAGGTTTTCACATCCGCATGTGCTGTGGCTTCACAATGGACAAGTTGCTTCGGGCTGTCTGTGCCCATCTCCAGGGTCTTCCGTCATTGATCGTGGAACAACAGCAACCGTTAGTAGCAGCTGTGTCCTCCGCAGCATTCACTGTATCACATTTGGCCCCGGGGGCGGTCGCAGGTGCATCGTTGGCGATGGCAGTGCCTCCTATTCTGCCATTTGAGATGAGCAATGTCTGCATCAACATTTCGTGGCTCTATTGGTGCAGGACCTGGGTAAGTAAAAGGTCTTGTTTTTGGCATGGTTGTCCCCGTCTATGCATCATAGGCTGCTTGAACTATCCCCCCTTCTGGACCCCGTTGCGCTGTCGTTCTCTGAAATGTGTTCCCTTTTTTCGGGCTATTATGTCAAAGAATCCCATGTTATGGCATCTAGGGTCACCTTTCACAGGAGTCGAAAACAACCTTCACAATCGTACAAGGAATGGGTTATGGAACTTCAAGGTCAGGCCAGGCACTGCTGCTTTATTTCCAAACCTTACAATTATTCATATGCTGAATCAATGGTTCGGGATGCGGTGATATGCTTTGCACTGGATGCGGATGTCTGCAGACAACTGTTACAGATCAAAGATACTACCCTTATTGAAGTCGTTAGAATAGCCACGGCATATGAAATGTCTTCCGCTGTCAATGCTCAGTTGGATCAGTGGGCTGGAATTTTGCTAGTACGGTTGCCTGGAAGGCAGGCTGACTTATGTGGCTCCGTTCGCTTCGAAAAACAGGAAAACACCACTTGTCTGCAATATTTCAAAGGTACCTAGAGCAGCTTTTGCAACCAATAGATGCTTGTGTAAATCACTTAGACGATATTGTAGTCACAGGAAACACCCCTGTGCCTTATATCGCGAACCTTCGACAGGTTTTTCACATCTTGTCTGACGTCAGTCTCAAATGTAACTTGGTGAAATCTCAGTTTTGACAGCCTAATATAGTCTACCTTGGATTTTAAGTGGCCCCATAAGGATTTACACCCATAAAGGAATACGTGCAAGTGGTAGCTTCCATGCTTGCTCCACAGAATGTAAAGGAATTACAAGCCTTCCTCGGAAAATTGGCATATTATCATCAGTTTCTTCCACATGCCGCCCCTTGTGTTAAACCCCTTCATGACTTGTTGCACAAAAATGTCACGTTTGAATGGTCTCCCACCTGTCATGCCACTTTTGAGCATCTTAAACCATTATTGTTATCTCACACATGTCTGGCGACATATTCTCCTGGGATGTGCCCCTAGTAATTGTGGCGGATGCCTCACATTATTGGGGGGGGGGGGGGTGCTCCTGTCAGACGGCACTGAACGGTCCCTGGCATTCGCGTCTTACCCTGGCACAGGGGCGATATTTCCAGGTAGAGAAAGAGGCACTGGTGATAATTTTTGTGCTACAGAAGTTTTACGTGTTCTTATATGGCAACCACTTCACTTTAATGACTGACCATCAGCATCTAGTGGCCCTCTTTCGGCCAGACGTGGGCCTACCAGACAAGTCCGCCCACTGTATCCATCGCTGGGCCATACACCTATCCCATTTTCAGTATGATATAGTGTACCACCCCACTTTGCAACATGCTAATGCAGATGTGTTATCGTGGCTTCCACTTGGGGCAGATCCACAGTTTGATAAGGAAGAAATCCTTTGTTTTTCCCGTAGATGCAGACGAGGAAAGAACATTACGTGGGTTTCCCATCATTAGTGCAGTCCTAGCGGCGACCAAGGACAAGGACCCTGTTCTCAGAATAGTGAATTCATGGTATAACAGGGGTGGCCAGAATGCCCAATGAGCCAGGTGTCAGATGTGGTACGTAATTATTTTTTCATCTGGCACCGGCTGTCAGTAGTGACCGGGGTACTCTTATTAGCCCTGGTCGACTCTCTGACCATGGAATATTGAGTTTACTACACGAAGAGCACTGGAATTTCCCCCACTAAGGTACTGGCTCGACGCCACATCTTTTGCCTGGGAATCCATCAGGAAATCAATCATCTGGTGTCGGCTTGTGACAACTGCTTGCTATAGCAGGCCAATCCCCAGTGTTCCCTTGATCCCTGGCCTGTTCCTTCGCAGCCATGGGACAGGATGCATGTCAATTTTTCGGGGACATTCCTGGGTTCTTATTGGCTCAAGGTCGTTGACGTCCTCTCTAACATTCCGTACATCATTCGGATGGTTTCCACTTTGAAGCGTTAATTAAAATATTCTCTATTGAAGGTCTTCCACACATGATCATGACAGATGATGGCCCTCAATTCTGTGCGGACATTTCTCGGTCTTTTTTGGACACTAGGGCATACGGCATGTGCGGGCTCCACTGTTCCATTCGCGAACTAACGGGAAGGTGGAGCGACTCGTGTGAATATTTAAGGTGCAGATGTGCAAATATATGACCTCTGCATTGGTAAATGATGCCCTGTTAAGATTTATTGTTGACCTATCAGGCCACTCCAATCGGGGAACACAGTCCAGCTGAATGGCTCCATGGCCACCAGCCTCATTCGGTGCTACATCTCTCACCCCATCTGAGGTGCCGGCCCCAGGTCTGGCCATTTCGGGCTTCCATCCGGGGATGAGGTCTGCACGCGCTGTTACTGTTGCAGCGGCCAATGCCTCCTGGACCTGCGAACAGCCTCGAGCAGCTGCCCGCGCCACCGGGACCAACTGCGACACCATGTTGCAGGGGTGTCTCTGCCCGGCCCTACTGCTCCTTCCGGGTCAACGGGGGGCGGGTCTAGCATGGCTGGGCTCAATGCCCCCCAACCCCACTGAGAGACCTGTGGCCACTACCACAATGGGGATGGCATTGACGTCAGTGGGTGGACCTGCCCCTCTGCCCCAGGGGACTCGCCGACGGGAGTCGCCCCCGTCCTCTCCGATCATCAGGTGGCCAGCCCGGCGGCACCGCCATTTGTCATCCCCGCAACAGCGCACTGTGCGTGCCTTCTTGCCAGAGGCACCACACTGGCAGACATCCGAGGGTGTGACTGGGGCCCTTCTTCTTCTCCGACAACCATCATCGTGTCACCCGAGATCAAGTATGACTATTGGTGTCCGTGTCAGATCCCTTCTTAGTGGCTTGGAGTCTTACCCTTTACCATCTCTGTTCAACTTCCAGTCGTGTACAACACCATAGTGTATACCTCAGCCCCTAATTTGACTGGAATTGTCATTGCATTCCAAACACTCTGTCCACTCTGAGACCCTTTGTAGCCAATTTCTTGATGGATACCGGGGCTCCACAGTGATGTACATGGATGGTTCGATGACAGAAGGTCGTGTTGGGTTCACTTATGTGCACAGAGGACATAACAAACAGCGTTGCCTAGACCTTGTTTTAGGTGACAGTACCACTGTGACTGATTCTGTTTTAAATTTTATTCGTTTCAGTGGAGTATACAATTCCATCTGATGTTTTTTTGTCTGAGATTTCTCTATTTGCTCTGCAAATGCTTAATTTTTGTTTTTTGTTTTTTTTTTGTTTTTAGACAGGTTATTTTAATGTGTTACAGAGGGCTGGACACTCTTTTATTTCTGTGAACTTGCAGCCTAGACCCTCTGATATTCTGTTTTGAATCTCACATCTTTCTTCCCCTTTGATTTGCTTCTTTTATTTCTGACATCTCCCACCTAAAGTTTGATGTAGTTTAACCAGCAAGAACTCGCGCCTTTAAAAGGTATGCAATCGATTGTGTGTATAGCATTTTTCTGACAGTCAAAGAACAATTTGTAATGTACTTAATATATCTAAATAAGTGTTTCTTGTTGCGTTTTGTAAGAAAACACAAATATTTGACTATTTAAAATTGGTAAAATGCCAATTGTTTTAAAATTACTGTGAGCAAAATGCTCATGCGCAAGTCCTTGCAGGTTAACACTTTATGTCCCATTTTAGCGATATTTTATGTAATCTCTGTAACTGGAAAAAGGGATTGATGACCATAGTAGTTTGGTTCCTTTAAAACCCCAACCTAACCTGATGGTAGAGGTAGCATTTGCGATGTGATGGGGTATGGCACGGGAGATTAAACATTTAGATAAAGGGAATGGGGAAAAGTGTACAAAATTTGCTGTTCTGGAGGATCTAGACAACCAGAGCTTGTTTGGAGTCCAGTAATCTTGTGTGGTGAGGTTAGTGGAAGTACAGAAATGACTAAGTGGAGAAATGAGAAAATAACTTAACTTGTTATTCGGTGACTACATTGTAACAACAAAGACCAAATGCATCAATCTGACCTACTCAGTTTCCCAGTCCACCTGTCATGTGGACCGCACTTGACACACCGCTGTGCAGTAACATTCGGCTGAGGAGCCCAGCGCCCTGGACAAGAATTTCTGGTTGTACAAGTTCATAGCAAGACTGATAATCACAAGTAATTAAAGCATGAATATTTCCTGGAACCTTAAGATGCACCTGCTTGGTAACCCAGCTACAATATTTCAAAATCTTTATACAACACATTCTACCTGCTCAACACTAATTTCAAACAGTTAAAGACTAGCATATTACACTGTTATAGATAGACAAAACACAACTGTGATAAAATACTATCCACCCTAAGCAGCAATGGAAAACAAAAACATTTTAAATTCTCTATCAAATCTACAATCTTTCCTATTCTATTCCCTGAGCAGCATGGATTCACAATCAGGAGTTTACACCTAACAAGGAAAGTACAAGGGCTCGAACAAACATATCTGTATGAACATTTGGTTACAGGATCTCTATGTACCCCTCAGTGTGCTGGTGGGTGTCGTTTTTCTGCAAAGCTCTGCTACCATGCTCTAGATAGCACTGTAGATGTAATTGTAGACGCCATACGTAATGCAGATATCTTAACTATAACTTACGTAATAATCCAGTCATCATCATTTTCTGTTCATTATTCCTCTTTGATCACAGGCATCTTTGCATGATATCAAAAAAAACATTTTATTACCATCAACCAATCAATTCTAATGCAAAATGGAGAAATCCCACAATTAATGAACTCAGTTTGCATTTGTCTTTATACATTGAAAACTTTGACAGTTCTTGTCCTTTATTGCGTTTGCTTTTGTTGCATACAACACTGTAATTGGTACACTGTTGTTTGGGAATGTTGGGAGAACTGTCACCTTACTTAATTGTGAAAAGATTTTTCTGACATTGCACTTTCATCACTCGCTGAACCAATTAATGCAACATTAACAGGGCCGCAAATTTAAACTTCCTCAAATGGCATCCAATTTTCTTTCTCATTTTATTCATGTTCTCAGTGTAAATCTTCTTTTACATTCTTGATCCATTCACATTTGGTGTTGTTGTTTGTCATATTTGACCCTTTACCCATTATTTGAGTTTTGGAGCAGGTCATCTCCGAAACTTACTTTTGTTTAATGGATCATGGATTCACTGATTATCTTTGTGGCTTCTTGCCCATTCTTGTAATCAATTGTGTCTTCTGTCATTTCTGTTTGGTCATCTATGTTTATTATGTTCTCATACTGGTGGGCCATTATTGTGTGTGTGTGTGTGTGTGTTTTTTTTCTCTCCAGAACTGAGTGCTTTTCTATGGTCAATCATTAAGCAAAATTCTCCCTCTTTAACTGTGGAGCAAGTGCTAACTTTTCTTGAACTCCAAATGGTAACTTTTAAATTAGAATTAACTTTTAATTCCTCTTCTTTAATAGGATCATCTAGATATGCATTATCGTTACAAAACTTATGGATGTGTTTGTGCATTGATCCATGAGGTCACACTTATTTTGGCGGCATAAGAATCTTTGATTTTATATCTTATTGTGTCTATCACAACCAAGATTTATTCAAAAGTGCAGGTTCAAAATCTTTGTATTGGGTATAATTTTCAGACACACTAATTTCCCAGATATGTGCTTCACCTTTCATATGACTAATACATGTATCTGTTGTATCACATTGCTCTTACTTGTCTTCTATTAACCTTATATGTTGTGGATCCCTTATGTCTGTTGTAACCTACTTCCTATGTTGAGGGACTACACTTACTGATGTTTTTCTAATGAATCTCAGTCTACAATCTACCTTACCCGTAATTGATTTTATAATGTCTTTCCATTTCAAATTGCGCCCTACATATACTCTCAGATATTTTGTGGATCTAACTGCTTCCAGTGTTTGTCTTGCTACTGCATTGTTATATAAAGAATCTTTCTTTCTATGTAAACACAGCTCAATTGACATTACCTGCTCCAAGTGTCAGTACAGTGCAGATTATCCTGCATTTCATTACCCTTACAAATTGTTGTGACTTATTGATTAATTACTGCATCATTTACAAAAAGCATCATTCATCTGCCAATGTCATCTACAAGATCATTTATATATATATTGTGAAAAGCAACAGTCATATAACACTCCCCTGGGACACGCCTTCCATCACATTAACATAAGAAGACTTCTGATAATCTCCATTGATAATGACATGCTGCATTGTGTTAGCTTGAAATGCCCACTTCCTCACTATACTTTTTTGTGCCCTGATTAGGATTTTCCAGTTTCTGACTCATTTTAAATTTTAAATTTAGAATTGTCATACCCATTATCACATTTTGCATTGATTTCCTCATTATATTGTTCTTCCTCACTAGTTAACATCACTATTATTTTCTGTGGGATCTGCCATGGCACTAATTTTCACGACAATAATTTAATTTCCTCATAATAATTTACGGTTTCTGTCAGAACTCTATCAGTCAATAACACAGTTCACAGTTCTTATTCACTCTTATGCACTGTACAATCTAGCTAAAATGAAGTGTCACAGTTGCAATTAGCTGCTGCATGCACCATTGTTGAGACACCTTCTATGACGATCTGAAGGTTGCAATGGAATCGAAGTCAGACACACTTTTCTCTGAGCAACGTGGACCACTAATCAGGAGATTATAACTATGATGATCAATTAGTCTTCAGTAATATTATTATTTAATTTGTAAACATGCACCTAACCATTATTAAGTTCAGTAATGAAAATGTAAGCGATACGGATAAATGAAAATTTCATTAGTAAAATCTTAAATTTATGTTAGATCTTCACATGCAAAAGACATAAACATACTTTACACGAGATAAAAATCAAAAATTGTGTGCCATTACTGATTAATATCTTGCTTATCATCCTGTAAGATCTCAGCTGTAGTATACAGAACCACCTTGTTCGACTGCTTCTACAAGACTTCCCCTCTTGACAGCCGAACAGCTCCTATGCTACACACCAGCAACTGTCAAATTGTTCACTATTAAGCTTGTATTCCTCACAGAGTACACAAGTTACAAACCAATGAGATCACATATACAAACTAAGTAGCTGGTATTCTGCAAAACTAAATTTGTCAAAAACAGCAGGCTTCACAAGTATTGTCACTGTGGTGTTTACAACTTAACGCTTCAGTGGGAATGGAGATTATGCCAATCCCCACTGCCCTATCTTCAGTCCCTGGCATATAGGCTGCCCTGCACAACATATGGATGGTGTGGGAATGATGTCTACCAGTGTTAACACTCTATTTCACTGTGCAGCCTGCACGTTACGAGCATGTAAAGGTTATCTGACAATTCCTGAAACTGCAATTGGTATCAATGTTTTCTGTTCTAGCATATCTGCATTGGTGATATATTTTAGTGTGATTGGCACAGTTTAGGAAGAAAAGAATATATATGTTTTTCTTCAGTAAAAAAACTGCCTTGATTGCAAATTTTTTATTCCTTATCTAATGACGCATTTCGCCCTTTAGCAGGGCATCTTCAGGTTATCTGCGTGACAGAATTTATATAAAATTACAAGGCCTTGTAATTTTATGTAAATTCTGTCACCCAGATAATCTGAAGATGCCCTGCTAAAGGGTGAAACGCGGGATTAAATAAGGGATAAAAAATTTGCAATCGTGGCGGTTTCTTACTGAAGGAATATTTATTCTCACTGATTGCTATACACCATGGACTGGAAATCATTTTATATATGTTTTTTCTTATTTACAGACAATTATTAATCCATTTGCTCATTTGCTATTTACTATATATCTGTGGCAATTAAAGCACAAAGTATGGATGGATGGTCCCTTTAAAAGGCTACATTATGGAGAAGTTGTCTCTAGTATTTCTAATTTTTGTAGGTATGTATTAGATTAGCAATATTATGTAAATCTTATCCTTTTTTTTTATTAATATGACGTGAATTGATAATTGTAGAAGTTACACTGATAATTTTCATACTACAAATACTGACAACATTTTGTTCACCCAACCACATCTGTTCTTATTTCCTTCTCCGTTACTTTGCACATAAATGAAGGTGTATATGTATGGTGCATTAGTTCTTTCATCATGTAGTTAAGCCTGAGTGATTTTGTAAATGTATGTACGTTCTCTTTCTAATGAAGTCAGTGGCCAAAAATTACAATTTGTGAATATGATTGTCTTTTCTACGTGCCCGTCTGCATCTCAGCATTCATTTTTATGGTGTGTTTCTACTTATCCTCATGCTACTGAAATTATTTCATCATGTTGGATATGACCTGTAATGAATGAGAACCCTTAGGAGTGTGCGATGCCTCAAAACAGTTATTGACTCATTGACAGAAATGCTTCAGATATTACACTGAGATAACAAATGACTTGCAATAGAGATGCGCACTGGCACAGGTGGTGGTAATATTGCATACAGAAGGTGTAAAAGGGTTGAACTATCACAGCCACCTGACCCTGATATGAATAATTTTCAACATAAGCAGTTTGATAGTTACTTTTGTAGATGCTTAGTAATTCACCAGTTAATGAATTCCAAGCTGACAGTTCTTCTTTATGAAGAATGAAATTCAACTAGTAACTCTTCCTTTCAGGTTCAAAATATAAAAATCTTGAAACAATGAGGTCCAGCAATAGCTGTGCATCTAAGTGCTTTTAGTCATTAATTAATTACCAAATGAATTTGTCATTTCTCATTCATCTATGTACTTTGTAGTGAAGTGTGATAATTTAACGAATTGCGATTACTCTGTGCATACATATTTCTGACTTGTGTCTATTCATTTGTTATGTGTAATTATTCTTTTGTTGTTAATTAGTCTGTGCATATGTTACAGTTGAATGTAGTTTGTTATTAATAAATTATGTTTAATTACGCGACAATTGGTGATGCCAACGTGATCACAAGCCGTGTTTCGCCAAAAATAAGCAACCATGTCGCGTATTACGCTGATCTGCGCCTGTGTAACTGTAAAAACATCCGCGTCGACCGCATCGTATATCTCCCACGTTCTTCCAACTGTAACTCAAATTTCAATGATGCCAGGCCCGCCACCGGCTGCTGAAGTACCTACAGGGGTGATAATCAATCGTGTAGCAGTTAAACCACCACTATTTTGGCAGCAAAATCCCGTTCTTTGGTTCGCGCAGCTAGAGAGCCAGTTCGTGCTGATGCACGTTACTGAGGACGAGACAAAATACAGTTATGCTGTCGCTGCGCTCAATGATGACATGGCTGCTGAAGTACAGGACATATTAGCGTCACCACTAAGCACCGACCCTTATATGACTATCAAGAATGCCTTGATTACTCGCCTATCAATCTGAGGCGAAATGCTTGGAAAAGCTATTGCGCACAGAAGAGCTAGGCGACCGCACTCCATCACAACTACTATGCTGCCTACATACATTAGCTGGAAATGCTATTAGTGATGAAATTCTTTGCAACATCTGGTTATCACGCCTGCCACCGGATGCACAAAAGATATTAACAGTGTGTGCTGGTGATCTTGATGCACTCGCACAGACGGCAGATCGCATAATGGAAATGTATCCGGCGAAGTGCTTCGCCACAGTTAGCTCACAGCTTAAAGAGGATAACACACTTGCTACCCTACAAACGCAAGTTGCTGAACTCACCGCTCAAATTGCAAGTTTACGAGCTAAGTGCTCTAACTGTCGTTCCCGTCGCCACCGCTCACAAGGTAGGCACAGCCGCTCACGTTCATCATCTATGGTATGTTGGTACCATAGGTGATTCAGCTCAGAAGCACGAAAGTGCAGCCCTCCCTGTGAGAAGGGAAATGCACAGGAGTGTGAGTGATGACGGCCACGGATTTTCCAGGAGGCAGCCGTCACTTATTCATGACAGAGAGCAATACCAAGCTGCAGTACTTAGTTGACACAGGAGCTGACGTGTCTGTCTACCCATCAAATCACCTGCCGCACCGTAGCCATGACGACTATAAACTTTTTGCCGCCAATGGTACAGCAATTCCAATATACGGACATGTCATCTTAATATTGAATTTAGGCCTGAGACGTAACTTTGAGAGGCGATTTGTTGTGGCAGATGTAACGCAACCAATACTCGGAGCAGATTTCCTGTCTTATTATGGATTCCTGCTGGACCTCCGACAACGCCGTCTTGTTGACTCTGTTACAAAACTAACAAGTCACGGAAAAATACGTTGCGTGGAAGACACAACGGTCCGAGTCATTGCAGTTCATTCTCCATTTATAGAACTTTTCAAGCAGTTCACGGAGATAACTTATCAGACACCCAAATTAGCTCCAATCCAACTACGCCAGGACCACCACTCCATGCTCGGCCGCACCGTATTACACCTGGAAAGCAGAAAGTAGCGAAACAAGAGTTCTCATCTCTGGTTGCACAAGGAATCTGTCGACCAACTAGCAGCAGTAGGGCTTCTCCTTTACATGTTGTACCGAAGAAGAAGAACGGTCGACGTCCGTGTGGAGATTACAGAAGACACAATGCCAGGACTCTGCCTGACCGCTACCCTGTGCCACATGTTGAGGTCTTCACAGCAAATGTTCATGGTAAATGCATCTTCACTACCTTGGATTTAGTGCGTGCATTCTACCAGATTCCTGTAGCACAAGAAGACATCCCTAAAACCGCCGTTTGCACGCCATTTGGTTTATTTGAGTTTGTCAGAATGCCTTTCGGACTTTATAACACTGCCCAGACATTCCAACGATTCATGGATGAGGTTACACATGATCTTGATTTCTGTTATGTCTACAACGACAATATTTTGATCATGTCAAGCTCCGAAACAGAACACCTAGAACATTTATGACAAATTTTCACCCGCCTACATACCCATGGCTTACACATAAACCCATCAAAGTGTGTTTTTGGTGCAACAGAAGTACAGTTTCTTGGCCGTATGCTAAATGCAGAAGGAATATGACCACCACCAGAAAAAGTTGAGGCAATTATCAATTATCCACAGCCAACAACAGTGAAACAACTTTGACGATTTCTTGGTGTACTTAACTACTACCATCGTTATGTGCGTAATCATACCTTCCTTGCTGCACCTCTAAATGAATTGTTACGAGGCACTCCAAAACCATCTGATAAACTATTATGGAACAGTCTAATAGAAGCAGCATTTACCAATTTGAAGACCGCTATTGCCGAAGCTGCCCTACTGGACCATCCAATTTCGCAGGCACCTCTCGCCCTCATGGTCGATGCGTCTGCAAATGCAGTCGGTGCAGCACTCCAGCAGAAAGTACGGGGTCACTGGCAGCCCCTATCTTTCTTCAGCAAGAAATTATCACCAGCACAGAGAAACTGGTCCATGTATGATCGAGAGTTGTACGCAGCATATGCCGCTATCAGATAGTTTCGTCACATGCTGGAAGGACAACACTTCACACTAATGACTGACCATAAGCCGCTGACTTATGCTTTTCAACAACGCCCAGACAAAGCCACACCATGTCGGCTACACCACCTTGACTATATTGGGCAATTTACCACCACCATTGTGCACGTTGAAGGAGACTTAAATGTGCCAGCAGATGCCCTCTCCAGGTTTGAAGTGATCGCTGATGCACTTGACTTTGTGACCCTAGCTCAGGCACAACAAGTTGACGACAAACTGCAGGACTTGTTAACATGACCATCAGGTTTGCAGCTCCGCCAGGTGCTCCTGCCGCCATCTAATGTCATGATGTACTGTGATGTCTCTACTTCAAAACCAAGACCGTTTGTCACAGTAGATTTTCGGCAGCAGGCAATCACCTCCCTCCACAATCTTTCACATCCTGGAGTACGTGGTACAATAAGAATTGTCAAACAAGCTTTCGTGTGGCCTAACATAGACAAAACATGCAAGGAGTTTGTGCGTCAGTGCTTGTCATGTCAACGCAACAAAGTGAGTTGGCATGTGCGATCTCCTCTTGGCGCATTCCCTCTCCTCAATCACAGGTTTGAACATGTGCACCTAGACACTGTAGGACCATTTCCACCATCAGAAGGTTACTCCTATTGTCTCACTGCCATTGACCGTTATACGCATTGGCTGGAAGTGTTCCCTATCACCGAAATTACCGTTGAAACAGTTGCGACCACATTCTTCAGAGGATGGATTGCACATTTTGGTGTACCGCTGTGAGTTACTACAGATCAAGGGAGACAATTTGAGTCTTATCTGTTCAAGGCATTCACCTGTCTGTTAGGTATAAAATGCATAAGGACAACAGCTTACCACCCAGTATCAAACAGCCTAATTGAAAGATTGCACAGACAGTTAAAGTCTTCCCTGCAATGTCACGACACACAAAGATGGACTGAAATGCTGCCGATCATACTGTTTGGCCTCTGCACAGCTATTAAAGAAGACGTAGGAGCCTCATCTGCAGAACTTGTCTATGGCCAATTGGTTCGTCTATCTGGTGAGTTCTTTGGCAACATGCCAGATGATCACATTAAACCATCAGATTTTGTGTCCAAACTGCGCACTCATATCCGCCAATTGTGACCTGTGGCACCTAGGCAACAAGTAAGTCACCGTCCATTTGTATTCAACGAACTAAGAACATGTGATTCTGTTTTTGTGCGACACGATGCAGTGCGCAAACAGCTTCAGCCACCATATAATGGACCCTATCGTGTACTCAGTAGAGAAGAAAAGACCTTTACAATAGATATAATGGGTACACCAAGCATTGACAGGATGAAACCAGCCTTCAGTACCTCTTTCAATGGCAGAACTGTACCTTCAGACCCAACAGACATATATCACCTGCTTCGCTTCCTACCAACAATCAACCAGAATGGACGTCATGGGCCGCCACACAGGACACCGCTGCAACCAGTTCAAGACCTGTTGTGACCCATTCCGGACGACATGTTAAATTCAACCCTAAGTATCTTTGATACTAAAGGGGGGAGTGATGAAGTGTGATAATTTATCGAATTGCGTACTGTGTGCATACATATCTCGGACTTGTGCCTTTTCATTTGTTATGTGTAATTATTCTTTTGTTGTTAATTAGTCTGTTCATATGTTACAGTTGAATGTAGTTTGTTATTAATAAATTGAGTTTAATTATGCGACAGTAGAATAAACCACTTGTTTATACATTTAACTCCATATTTATTTATATTCAAGGAGTTATTCTATCAATTAGTACATAGGAATATGA
Organism: Locusta migratoria; assembly: GCA_026315105.1. Classification (NCBI taxonomy): domain Eukaryota; kingdom Metazoa; phylum Arthropoda; class Insecta; order Orthoptera; family Acrididae; genus Locusta; species Locusta migratoria. The sequence goes on from CM048747.1 coordinate 389,200,595, forward strand.
CACAAATATCTTGACAGACGTCAGACACGGAATACAGAATTAAAATCAACAACTTTTTCTTCTTAGCAACCGTCTAAGCATTCTCCAAGGAACTCCAATATATATCTTTAACTTGGCAGACATAATGTCTGAGGCCACTTGCTGCTGCCACCACCAAACAAATTCTGGTGGCAGCTGCTGTTCCTATCATGTCTAATCAATTCACTAAAATAAATTGATAACTATTTGGGTGTGGAGGAGTTGCCACATTCAACAGAAATTGCTCTAAGTTTAATAACACAGACATTCATAAATTTTGTCTGGAGCACCATCTAGAAGCATGTGCAACAGAATTAGAATCTCATATTAAATCATTTATGATAGTGATTATGTACAGAGTACCAAATGGTACCTTCAGTCAGTTTGTAAACTACTTTGAAGCACTATTGGTCTATTTCACAACAAGAAAGAAAAAAAAGTGTTGGATGGTGATTTTAATGTAGGCTTTCATGATAATAAATTATTGCAGTCATTCAACTTAATCATACTATTAACTTTCTGACTAGGATAGCTAAGGGCCCAAAGGCAGCCATTGATAATACCCTATAGAAATCTCTAATGATCAAGATTATATTATAAAACCAATAGTAAGTAGTCTTAGATTATATTAGGTGTACTTTTCGTTCCAAACTGAGAGATCCTTTTGGATGCAGAACAAGTCAGAAAACAAGATACACAATAAATACTTACAAAATGAGATCAGATGTGTTTATGTACCTTCCAGATATCCCAAATGTAATTGACCTTGTGGATGTGGATGTTACATAAACAACGAATTCTTAAGAATATTTACATTTTAAAGGATATAAAACTATTACTATCTATATATGTTGAATATACTAGGTGCATATGATAATTGTTAGGCCTTTTTCCCATTTTTTACAACACTAATTTACAGTGATCATATTACTGCACAAGATTAATGTTGAAGTCAGACTGAACTCATTATTTAAGTTTGTGAATATTATGTACAATAACATACATAAATCACTTCTGCTAAAAATTCATAAATGAAGTAGAAGGAGTTGGCTGCCAAAGATTTGTTTAAACTCTTTTCAAACAACTTTATTGTGAATTGAATTTTTTATGGCTGCTGGTAAGTTATGGAAGTTATGTGTTGCTGAATGGCGGACACCTGTCTGAGCCAAAGTAAGTGACCAAATCTTTGTGGATGTTATTCTTGTTTCTAGTACTGATTCCGTGAACTCAGTTATTGGTTTGGAAAAAATATATATTTTAATGACAAATTTCATTAGAGAATAAATTTATTGGGAAGCAGTAGTTAGTATCCCCAGTTTCTTAAATAGCCTTCTTGAGTTGACACTGCAAATGATTTGTGTTGCATGTTTTTGAAAAAATTAGCTTGGCATAATGAGTTACTCCACAAAATAATCCTGTATAAAATTATAGAATGAAAGTACACACAATACGCAGGAAAACATTCAAATAGCACAGGCCATGATATGCAGTTCCTTTTGCTAAATGTTAATAGTGATTAGGATATAAAATGTATAAAATCTAGTTTAAGAGGGTAGTCAGTAAGCCAAAAATTGATTAGACAATCTATCAAAGACATTTGTCTAAGTAAATCACGACATCTTTTTGAGCAAATTAGAATATTATGATGTAACAGGAAATGGTACAAATTCTATATCTCTAACAAAGAGTGTCAATAAAAGAAACATATTCTGAACCATTACACCTCATCCAATAGGGAACTAATAACATGTTGGGTCCCCCAAGGCTAAATCTTAGGGCCCTTGCTTTTCTTTGTATATATCAGTATAGAGTAGACAAAAACAAAAATAGAAAAGAGATGACTTACCAAAAGGACCGGCTCGTCGATAGAAACAAATAAAATAAATAAAATCACACACAAACACACATACAAGCTTTCGCAGCCTAGCTGCTTCGTCAGGCAGAAGGGAAGGAGAGGGAAAAGGAAATGATGAGGGTTTTAAGGGAGTGGATAAGGAGTCATTCCAATCCTGGGACAGGAAAGACATACCTAGGGGAGAAAAAAGGAGGGTAAACAAATACACACACACCCACACATTTACACAGACGCAAGTACACTTAGGCAGACATACTGTAGAACTGTAGAAAGCAAAGAAGTTAGAAGTTAGACAGAGATGCCACTTGAGGCAGAGGCTCTGTCCAGAGAACCAAGGCAAAGATGTTAAGATGGTGGGTGGGAATTCGAATTTAGCGGAGGTTGAGACCAGGTGGGCAACGAGAAGAGAGAATATGCTGAAGGGCTAGTTCCCATCTCCGAAGTTCTGAAGGATTGGTGTCGGTGGGAAGTATCCAGATAACCCGGACGGTGTAACACTGTGCCAAGATGTGCTGGTCGTGCCCCAAGGCGTGCTTAGCCACAGGGTGATCCTCATTACCAACAAACACTGCCTGCCTGTGACCATTCATGCGAATGGACAGTTTGTTGCTGGTCATTCCCACATAGAACGCTTCACAGTGCAGGCATGTCAGTTGGTAAATCACGTGGGTGCTGTCGCAAGTGGCTCTGCCCTTGATTGTGTACACCCTCCGGGTTACGGGACTGGAGTAAGTGGTGGTGGAAGGGTGCATAGGGCAGGTTTTACAACGGGGGTGGTTACAAGGGTAGGAACCAGAAGGTTGGGAAGGTGGTTTGGGGATTTCATAGGGATGGTCTAGGAGGTTACGGAGGTTAGGTGGGCGGCGGAAAGACACTCTTGGAGGAGTGGGGAGGATGTCATGAAGGATGGATCTCATTTCGGGGCAGGATTTTAGGAAGTCGTATCCTTGGTGGAGAGCCACATTCAGAGTCCGCTCCAGTCCCGGAAAGTATCTGATGACAAGAGGGGCACTTCTGGGGTTCTGTTGAAGGTTCTGAATTTGGGGGGATGAGGAAGTGGCTCTGGCAATTTGCTTCTGTACCAGATCAGGAGGATAGCTGCGAGGTGTGAAGGCTGTTATCAGGTTATTGGTGTATTGGTTAAGGGATTCAGGATGGGAGCAGACTCGTTTGCCATGAAGACCTAAGCTGTAGGGAAGGGAACGTTTGATGTGGAAAGGCTGTCATAATGCAGGTACTGTTGTTTATCAATCTCCCACTTCCAGCTCCACTCCCACCCAAACCTCACAATCCTAATCCACACAATCCTGAACCACAACATCCCAAATCAGTAGTCAACCTCTTCTCTAAACCTCTCTCCCAATCTGAAACCTCTGTCCTATCCAAAGGCCTCACCTTTAGTCCCACTCCCAAATTCAACCAAACAGCCCTTCTCAAAGACCTACTATCCTATACTCGCAGTCTTTGCTGGAGATATCACTTTGCCACGAAGAAAAATAATCCTCTTCCTAATGATCCAGCTCCCCAAGACATCATTCAAATCGAACCCTGCCTAGAACAGTTCCATCCTCCGTCACAGCGAGACCCACCTGCTCTTCCTCAAAATCACCCTCTTCAAACCTTCCTGGAATTCCTTACTTCCAACCTTGCCTCCCAGTCCTTCCTGAGAAACATTAATCCTACTCCCAACATTACCGCAGCTGAATCCCGAGCTATCCGTGATCTGAAGGCTGACCATTCCGTCGTCATTCCCCTGCCGACAAGGGTTCCATGACAGTGGTACTTGATCGGCGTGAGTATGTGGCAGAGGGAATGCGTCAGCTTTCAGATAATACCACATATAAAGTTTTTCAAGGCGATCCCATTCCTGATGTCCAGGCAGAGCTTCAAGGAATCCTCAAAACCTTAGGCCCACTACAAAACCTTTCAGCTGACTCCATTAACCTCATGACTCCACCGACACCCCGCACCCCCACCTTCTACCTACTTCCGAAGATTCACAAACCCAATCATCCCGGCCGCCCCATTGTGGCCGGTTACCAAGCCCCAACAGAACGAATCTCTGCCTACTTAGACCAATACCTTCAACCCATCATGTGCAGTCTCCCATCCTTCATCAAAGACACCAACCACTTCCTCGATCGCCTGAAATCCTTACCCAGCCTGTTACCTCCTGAAACCATCCTTGTAACCATCGATGCCACTTCCTTATACACTAATATCCCACATGCCCAGGGCCTCGCTGCGATGGAATATTTCCTTTCACGCCGACCACCCACTTCCTTACCTAAAACCTCTTTCCTTAATACCCTAGCCAGCTTCATCCTAACCCACAACTTCTTCACTTTTGAGGGCCAGACATACCAACAACTAAAGGGAACAGCCATGGGGACCAGGATGGCCCCCTCGTACACGAACTTATTTATGGGACGCTTAGAGGAAGCCTTCCTGGACACCCAAGCCTGTCAACCCAAAGTTTGGTATAGATTCATTGACGACATCTTCATGATCTGGACTCACAGTGAAGAAGAACTCCAGAATTTCCTCTCCAACCTCAACTCCTTTGGTCCCATCAAATTCACCTAGTCCTATTCCAAATCCCATGACACTTTCCTCGATGTCGACCTCCATCTATCCAACGGCCAACTACACACATCCGTCCACATCAAACCTACCAATAAACAACAGTACCTGCATTATGACAGCTGCCATCCTTTCCACATCAAACGTTTCCTTCCCTATAGCTTAGGTCTTCATGGCAAATGAGTCTGCTCCCATCCTGAATCCCTTAACCAATACACCAATAACCTGATAACAGCCTTCATATCCCGCAGCTATCCTCCTGATCTGGTACAGAAGCAAATTGCCAGAGCCACTTCCTCATCCCCCCAAATTCAGAACCTTCAACAGAACCCCAGAAGTGCCCCTCTTGTCACCAGATACTTTCCGGGATTGGAGCGGACTCTGAATGTGGCTCTCCACCAAGGATAAGACTTCCTAAAATCCTGCCCCGAAATGAGATCCATCCTTCATGACATCCTCCCCACTCCTTCGAGGGTGTCTTTCCGCTGCCCACCTAACCTCCGTAACCTCTTAGACCATCCCTATGAAATCCCCAAACCACCTTCCCTACCTTCTGGCTCCTACCCTTGTATCTGCCCCCGTTGTAAAACCTGCCCTATGCACCTTTCCACCACCACTTACTCCAGTCCCGTAACCCGGAGGGTGTACACAATCAAGGGCAGAGCCACTTGCGACAGCACCCACGTGATTTACCAACTGACATGCCTGCACTGTGAAGCGTTCTATGTGGGAATGACCAGCAACAAACTGTCCATTCGCATGAATGGTCACAGGCAGGCAGTGTTTGTTGGTAATGAGGATCACCCTGTGGCTAAGCACGCCTTGGGGCACGACCAGCACATCTTGGCACAGTGTTACACCGTCCGGGTTATCTGGATACTTCCCACCGACACCAATCCTTCAGAACTTCGGAGATGGGAACTAGCCCTTCAGCATATTCTCTCTTCTCGTTGCCCACCTGGTCTCAACCTCCGCTAAATTCGAATTCCCACCCACCATCTTAACATCTTTGCCTTGGTTCTCTGGACAGAGCCTCTGCCTCAAGTGGCATCTCTGTCTAACTTCTGACTTCTTTGCTTTCTACAGTTCTACAGTATGTCTGCCTAAGTGTACTTGCGTCTGTGTAAATGTGTGGGTGTGTGTGTATTTGTTTACCCTCCTTTTTTCTCCCCAAGGTAAGTCTTTTCTGTCCCGGGATTGGAATGACTCCTTATCCACTCCCTTAAAACCCTCATCATTTCCTTTTCCCTCTCCTTCCCTTCTGCCTGACGAAGCAGCTAGGCTGCGAAAGCTTGTATGTGTGTTTGTGTGTGATTTTATTTATTTTATTTGTTTCTATCGACGAGCCGGTCCTTTTGGTAAGTCATCTCTTTTCTATTTTTATTTTTGTTTATCCCACTGGGAAAGTTTCCCTCTATAAATTTCTGTATAGAGTAGGGTGGAGAGCTGTATCAATCCAGTCTCCAGACTGAAGACCACAACAAACAAATATCAATGACCTTCCATTGACAACTATACCAGATGCCAAGCATGTTCTATTTACAGATGGCACAAACATTGCAATAAATAATAAATCAACTATAGCCTCAGAAAGGTCGGCTAATGAAATTTTCATGAACATTAATAAATGGTTCCTAGCCAATTCTCTGTTGCTAAATGTTGAAAAAATACACTACATGCAGTGTATGACTAGTAAAATATTTCCTCCCAGTATATGTCTAAAGTATAACAAGAAGAAGAGAGAAGTAGTAGGCAGTGTGAAATACTTGGGATTACAGCTTGATAAAAATTTCTCCGGAAGGAGCATACCACAGAACTGCTGAAGGGCTTAAATTCATCCCGATTTGCTATGCAAAAGTTATCAGACATAGGAGATGTCAAAATGAAAAAGCTAGTGCATTATGAATACTTCAACTCCATAATGTCATAAAGCATTATTTTATGGAGTCATCAGACCAAGCTACAGTTTTCTTCTATTAAGTTATTGCTTATATCACTGAATAAATGAAATTTGGCTTTTTTCATTTATTTAACAATTATTCATGTGTCTTGATATTTTGTAATGTTTGGAACCCAAATATTGTGGTAACTATTTTATTAATAACATAGAAATATTATTATTTATGAACACAATTCTTATGGTGCGTTGCCCATTGCAATGAGTATTATATTACTGTAACTCAATCCCTGACATTTGCAGTGACCCGATCGCAGCAGCTTTATGCACCTACTGTCATCAGTTGTGTTATGCAATTTTGTAAATGTCTTTATGGCAACACTACAGTATAAGTTTTATCTGAAGCCATTTGCACTTTGTTGTTGAGAGTTTGCAAACAGAGTTGCAAGATTTCTGGAATCAACTTACATTGACTCAACTATAGTGGTGTTTCAGTCAGTTGATAACAAATTTCACAACAGTGAGTATCGCAGCTGTATGTGTTAGACTGTGGTTCAGGGTATGATCTAAACTGGTAAACATGATCTTCAGTGGCTACTGAATGAGGATTCAAGGTTCAACACCATAATAGTAAAAAGAAAGTGATGACTACTCTCTTAAAGAAGAGGACTTTTCATATAAAATGACTATGATTCAGATTATGAACAAGTACATGTTTTAGATGATGAATGTTAACAGCAAGTCTCCATTAGTGATATTTTTATTGGGATGGATGACACTTTTAAATGAAATCCCAAAGTGACTGTAAAAACAAAAGGAGAGAATTTGGTAATAATGCTTCTGAGGACTACACATGTTGCCAGAGAGCTCAAGTGAAACAAAGGCTCTTTGGACAATATTTAGCCTGGAAATGATTGATGAAATAGTAAGATATACGAACTTATTTATTCATTCTAAGAATGAAACTGTACAATATTCTAGAGAAAGTGAAGCTAAAAAATCTACAAGTGAAATAATTGCTGTGATTGCTGTAACATTATGCAGTTTCAACAATGTTTATTTAAAATAAACTAATTTAAGTCCAAAATGTTTGTTTCTAGCATATTGACTACTATTCATTACAGATGTACAAAGTGTGCTGCACACCCACAAGTATTGGAAAAACTGGTGCACACACTCGACAGTTAAGTTTTGCGTACTGAAAAACAAATATACATCACTAGGCTGAATTAGCCACCTCTCCTCAGCCATTTTTCCTCCTTTCATTTCATTGCCTTTCCTTTATACCTTTTCTCTCTCCAGTTCAGAATCAAAGCAACATTTCATCTCTCCTCGCCACTCTGTGTTTACCTCATCTGAACATCAGCATAAACTCCCATTTTTAGTTTCTTATCTTTTGAATCTATCATCCTTTGAATCTACACAGGTGTTAAAACAGAGCCTCTAATACAAACTCCATAGGCACAAGGCTATATTGCCTGATTGTGGCAAGCAGTAACTGACGCAAACTCATGAGAAAATCTCCAGGAAGCAGAGAGTCTAAAACCATATAGAGGAAAGAACAGTAAGGCACCCATGCAATGGTTGCAGATGCGTGACAACAACTGCACTTGTGAGCATGTTGCATTGCACTACTGCCCTGATTGTTAAGGCATGGTGCACTGTAGTCAAATACATGCAAGAAACTGCATACTAAGTCTACAGCCACTGCCCTGATAGTTCTGTCCACAGTATTTGTTGCCTGCACTAATCATGGCAGCTTTCAACATCACTTTGCTACTCTATGGCAGTTCCTCATCCTCCATCCAGCTAACATCTAGTGGGGACACTAAGTACCTTTCTCTGTGTAAATGCCACGTGGGGTTGGAAATGGTTATGCCTGGTCTACAACTTCTGGAACAGAGCCATAGAGAGGGTGGTGATCCTGTCAGTGGACTGTACATTGAATGAGGAATTTGACGCCATTATCCCCGTCCATGGAAGGGTGGGGGGATGGAGATAGATGCAGAATCTGCAGCAAGGATTAATTCATCAGCAACAGTGGGGGAGAACCACATTCGCAAATGATGTTTGATGTGAGGTGTGGAGGGGAAGTGAGGTAAAATTCATGGCTCAAGTGTGGGTCTTGGTGAAGGTCAAGGCCGCTCTCAAAGGAAGGTCAATGGAGGTGTATTTGGGGTGATAATAGGAAAACCTGACTCTGCCCCTTTCAAGAAGCCCCAGCAACAATGTCACACCTCAGCCTACCACCAGAGTGACTAAAACTGTGGCAATAATGATCCCACAAGCTGTGGGTGCAACTGATTTGCTTAGTTTTTCATAGCCAATGTCCACCACAAACAGCTACCAACTCTTGTGGCCTACCATGACATCTAGGAACCCTTGTGCTGCTGGTCACAATATTGGGTCTCAATCATCAGTGACTTTCTTAAGGTCTTAAATGTGTGCACATATTACTCCAGGTCTTTGTTAGATGACAGATGAAATGGGGCAGTTGGCAGGTGTTGGATATGATTATGTGTTCAAAACTATTTGAACTCCCATGACACAAGTTTACATCCATTATGAGAGCTAAGGATCCTTGGTGATCCTTCTATGGAGGCAATGTTTGACAATGTGCAGACTGTGGCACTCAATGACTTGTAGGATAGCGTGGTGACATGTGGTAAGTTCAACAAGGCATATACTATGAACATCCACTCAAAAATGTGCCTGTGTAACTGACATGCCTCCAATTTCAGTGTTATTGTGGAGTTTGTCCAAGGGGAAATTTGGTGTGGCAAAGCAGCCTGATGCATCCACAGGTGCCACAAGCTCACATCACATGTTCGCCATCATAGTCTTTTGGTGGCATATAAACATACTGTCTGTCCAACCTTCATGCTCTAGTCTAGAACATGAAGTACCTGGAACATGCTATGATGCAGTGCTATTGGTTTACTGTTTGACAGCTTAGCTCCTCCCTGGCGAGCATGAGTACCTCCTGAATATTATTTTAAAGAAAAATTTATCTTATAATGTTCAGCTGCAAAGATAGCAGTGAGACAATGAATTCTGTAATACTGCTCTTTCTACTAGACTTCTTGTGTCCCAAACATATACAAGGAATCCAGATGCTGTGGTACACTCTGATGGCTAGCCCGTTTTGATATGGAACTGAAAAGTCCTGTCTTTAAATGGCACTGATTTAATGCATAATAACATCTGCATGTATCTGGCTGCTATTCGTGAACCCTAAATGAATAATAAGTGCTTAACAAGATTAGAATACATATTGCACAACAAACCACCACTTTCGATGTGCCAGCTACTTTAAATAGATCCATCCAGTGAAAAATTGACATGTGACCTGTAAGTACTCAGTTCTGGACTGTTACTGAACAATACCAAAAATGGTTTTGCTTGTTCATAAATTATGATGCAAGCACACTCTTTGTCACATTTGTTAGATAAATAATGTCTAGAATTCATTTTATTGGTTTTCTACTACTTTGTCCTTTTGTTTCATCTTATTTTAATGATTATTTATGTCTATGTATCACCATAATCTTCATGTTCAGTTGTATTTGAAGTTCACAATACTGCCTGGCTAATCTTTAGGAAATTGCTATGAGTGATTCTGTTAAAATTCATCAAAAGCTACATTTCCTTATTCAGTCTCTAAAATCTTCAAATTAACGACCAGAAAGTCATGAAGATGCCTCCATTGCCAGGGATAGATGGGTGAGCTCTACTTGCCTTTAAATCTCTAAGGAACCAATAATTAATCAATGAAGATGTAGGTCAAGGAGGACCCTCGTTTTTTGTTAAAGGAATTTTGAGAAACAGAAACTAACTTTTCTCTTTTAATCATTTCTTTTTTATTTTATAAATTACACTGTATTAGTGTAACTGCAATTCATTTCACTAAGAGGGTATTTTATCCAAGTTTTCTGAATTTTTTCACTCTCTGTTGGTTTTCTTTGTGTGTAAGATATAGTGTAAAGTAGGACTTGGATTAATAATAAAAGCAACATTTATTCATGTGTGGCCCCTAAGACAACCCCTAAGACAATTTTGGTATCAGATATAGCAATTGTGGAGGCTGTCACTTCTATAATTTCTGTTTGTGGCAAATCAGAAGAAATTTTTTTGATGAATTTTAAAGGTAGCCTTCATATATTCTTGGATATCAGTGACCATTACCAGGATGCAGAGGTTAATATTTACCATACTCATCCACCAGAATTATTCACAAATAAAACTTATGTTATGTTGTCTCTGTATAATGGGACTTAATGCTTAAAATGGGCTGCTGTGATCTGGAAATTATTCAATGGTGTATAAACCTTATAAGTTTATGATACAAAAATCTTTGTAATTTCAATTTGAACACCTCAATTTTTGTGTTGTAGGTTGATGTTTCTATGAAAAATGGTGTACAGTGAACTTGAGTGGAAGACTATTGTGTTGTAGGCTGTATGAGGTGCTCTTATTTGTTGTTTGTAAGTCAAAGTACTGATGTGTGAAAATATAGAAGTCAGAATCAGCATTTTATTGTCTCATAACATACAAGTTAAATCATTGATTTAGTGTACAGGAGATTCGTCAGTTTAAAATAATAATACATACATACAATGTAGTTATAAAATCACAGTACATAAATAAATGTTTGTATCCTGCTCAAATACTCAGATCGTCATTTAAGAATTCATCAATTGAATAATAACATTTTTGTACCAGAGTGCTGTATAATTTTTTTTCATTGATTCAGTTTCAACCTTTCAAAAATGTTTTTTTAATTTATTACTTATTTTCATTCCCATATATTGCGGCGCCTGGGCATATAGATTTAGTCTGTGCATAGGAAGCATGAAACTGTCTTTGTTCCTTGTTTCATAACTGTGCTGGAAGTTATTATGAAGAAATAGTTCTGGATTATTATTTATGAAAAGAATTATTTCGAATAAGTACAATGAGGGAACACTCAGTATATTTAGATCTCTTAATAATGGCCGACAGGATTCTCTTGGCTTTGCACCACACATGTTTCTAATAATTTTTTTCTGCAGGGTTAATATTCTTATCATAGTGCTAGCATTTCCCAAAAATATGATGCCATATCTCACTATTGACTCAAAATAGCTACGGTACACTATTTTTCTTGTGTCTAAACTAGTTACATTGGGTAGGATGAACATAGCAAATGAAACGCTGTTTAACTTGTTTTTTAGGTAGTCTATGTGGAGGACCAGGATAGATTGCTGACCAGTTTCATTCCCAAGAATTTAACATGATCTGCTTCATGTAGTTCCTGACTATTGTGTTTGATCTGTATATCACTTAATTTAGACTGTTTTGTCTTAAACTGCATTACCTGTGTTTTTTTTATATTTAATTTTAGACCATTTAGATGGAACCAGACATCTAGGTTTTCTAGGATCTTTAAGACATTTTCAGGAATTTCGTCTGCTTTTTTGTTTTCAATCAGTAATGATGTGTCATCAGCAAATAGAACTGAATGGTAATTTATATTGATGGGTAAGTCATTAATATAGAAAAGAAAAAGGATTGGGCCTAGAATTGAGCCTTGTGGTACCCCCTGTGGGATAGTTCTCCACTTAGAGGAGTATTTTCCTTCGCTCAATGTTATGACAACCCTTTGTTTTCTCTCTGTTATATATGACGTACACCACTGTAGGGCAGTACCCATAATTCCATATTTTTCCATTTTATATAATAATAGGGAGTGGTTAACGCTGTCAAACGCCTAGGACAGATCGCAGAATATTCCTGCTGCTTTTTGTCTAAGGTGGAAGTAACTTTGTTGACAAATTCACTGATAGCATAGATTGTACTTTTTCCTTTTTGAAAGCCAAATTGATGTTTTGATATTATATTAAATTTGTGACAGAAATTTTGAATTTGAAGTGCAACAATCATTTCAAATATTTTGGAAAACACGGGAAGGAGTGAAATTGGGCGGTAATTTCCCATATCTTCTTTGGAGCCTTTTTTAAACAATGGTTTCACTTCCTCGTATTTTAGGGAGTCTGGAAAGTAGCCTTCTTTAAGTGACTGATTGATTATTTTACACAGAGGATATGCTATTATATTTGAAGCTGTTTTAATGACCTTTGAAGGTATTTCATCACATCCCACTGAATTTTCATTTTTTAGGTTTAATATAGTTTTTTCTACATATTCTACTGTTACTGTGTCAAATTTAATTAGACACTCATTTTTGCTCAGACTAGAGCCAAATAGATGTACATTGTCTGATATGAGGGAACATAAACAACAAATTTTGCTACTGTTATGAAAAATTCATTAAACGTTTCTGATATCTGAGCAGGATTTACAATTATTTTGTCTTGTATTTTTAGTTTAGAAATTTCTTGGTTGCTCGGGTTGATTCCAAGTTCAGATTTGACAACTGTCCACACTGCCTTAGATTTATTTTTGTGCTTTCTGATGAATTTAGTATTTGCCATTTCCTTTGCTGCTTTTACCACCTTCCTAAACAATTTTTTATAAGATTTAACATATTTAATAAATTCGGGACTCTTATTGGATTTCAGCTTGGCATGTAGTTCTCTCTTTCTTTTACTCGATATTTTTATGCCAGTAGTTATCCACTTTAGCTTACTTGTTGTCTTTCTTTGGCAGACTGAACTATCAGAAACTTACTGGCCAACAAAATTCAATTTATAAAAGTGTCACACTCTTCTGATTAAAATAAATTATGCTAAATAACAGAAAAATGTTCTGTCAGAACATAAACAATAGGTATATTTGCCTTAGACCTTCTCTCACAGTTTTGTTCCTGGACACCACCATATTAATAGCTGCTTCAGACAGCATTATGTGTATCAGTCCTTAAAGTAGCATTGTAGTTGAGGAACAACATGCTTTGCGAATAACATTTTGCCATTTGATGGGGCATGTACCAAATTCAGAGGCATTAATCACTCTGACTTGGTGGTCATTTTAGGTTGCTTTCTAGATACAGCTGTGAGTGTGAGTGAGTGTGTGGCTTGTGTGTAGTCTTGTCTTTGGTGCTGAAGTGAAGATTATCAATTGAAAGTGCTAACAATCAACAGAATAATGTCTGAAGTAATATTGTACCTCAATATAAATGTGTGTTGTGAGATTACCGCCCAATAGAAGTAATGGTGATTAATTGCATTTGATAATTAAACAGTATGAAGTTCACTGCAAACATTGACCATGCCAATGCACTAAATGTTACACAATTTTAATTTTTAATCTTATTAATTATGGTAGCAATGTATGTACACAGTTGGGTGACAACATTTATAATTAGGCCATAGGTAGAAATTCTCCATGTTGAGATTTGCTGTGTGCTTGTAGCTAACGGGAGGCCAGCGAGCAGACCGACGTTGGTGGCTTGTTCCAGCTTAGGATTTTCCAGTTTCGTTTCCGGTCAGGGAAGAGAGGGACAATGGAGAGTGCCTGCCACAGTGCAGTGCACTGTGTGAAATAAAATAGTCTAATACTACTGGCATTTGAAGTAATACGATGCAGTTAGGAACCTTTAAGGCCCTCATTACAAAATAGCCTGTTGACAAATAAACAATACATTAGCTGAATACATCTGACGTAATAAGTTTAATTGACAATGAAAAGTAATAAATTGCCAATGAATACAAGACAGTTACACAACTAACATGGCAATGTTTGTTTATAAAAATAATATATTAACTATTTCTCATTTTATTTTCAATGAATCTTGTGTATTTCATCTTGAAGTATTCAGTTAAATCACTTATCTGTGATATAAAAAATTGCATGATTATGATAAATAGTACAAAGGATGTTTATACCAATATAAAAACCTAAGAAGACATTTATTTAATGTGTAGTGTAATTATTTTGATTTTAAGTAAAGTTTTAGAAATGTATTGGCTGAGCGCTGTACATTGGCAAATCGGTTAGAACAGCTCACATGGGGAAGTTGATGACGTAGGGAAAAAACCTGGCAGTTGAGATGTTGGCGCGCACTCACGCGCTCGTGGGCAGGAAGTGACAAGACGGGAGCGAATGGGGTACCTGGCCGAGCAGTGTCATGCTACACGTCGGCATGGGGATATCCAGGTGGAGGTTATAGATTTGTGTGTGGCAATCGCCACATGTGGTTGCTCATCGTAGACTGCATAAAGTTGAATCGAGTGCTACTGTGTGTTTGTGAATATTTAGCCGGTGGAGCAAGGTGTGCATCACATTGAATTAAAGTGACTGTGATTTGTTAATGTAACACGTGTCTTCGCATAGGCATGAACAAAAACGGTGTTTGAGACAGCCACATGGTGTGGAAACAATTTGCGACAAATATTCATTTTGTCTGGGGACTCATGAGCTATAACTTTATTTGATAAATGTGTCGAGGTACAGATGTATCAGCCACAGGGTTCTAATATTGTGAAATAAACAACATAAAGTGAACTTTTACGTGTTTTCAAAAATAGTAGTTAGTACACCCTTTTCTCTCATGAACTTGACTTTATTATGAATTTTTTTGTTAATCATATGCAGGGAAGGAAAGTTGCGAATGTGTGCTATCATCCCCTAGAAAACGAGTCAAACAGTAGCAATAACAGATCCAGTGTTTTTGCATGTTTAGGAATTTGGTTCACAGTTGGTGGTTGTGAGTTTTAAAAATTAAACTTTCCCTATTTTAAACTCTCACCCAGACCTTCACTTTCGCATTTGGAGGCTCGTGAAGGGATAAGTTCATGTTGGACATGCTCGGACGGAGAGATTAGGGTGTGTATAGGACAGTGAACAGTTACGAATGGTGCGCGGACGCGACGGACAGTTTCAAGTGTGTGTGGCAGCTGGCAGCAGAGAGCAAGATAAATTGACACTAGTCTTGCTCGACAGAGAGGTAGGGGGTACTTAAGACAGTGATAGTGGACAAAACAGTTAGGATAATCGTGGACGATATGCGAACGCGTCGCGCGGTTGGCGACGGTTGGTGGCTGGCAGAGTTCGGGCGCGGGCATCCGTAACTGGCGATCGACGGCGCATCGGCCCGGCAGCAGTGAGCGGTGGCACGCGGGATCCACGCACTCAAATTTCATCTTCGGCAATGGATGGCAGTGATCGTTGGGACTTCACAAGTCGCCAACTGAGCGTTGGGGCCCAGCAGCTTCGATTCTACAATGGATAAGGGATGCGTTGAGGACATATTCCAGCCACAGCTTCTACAACAGATGGCAGCGAGCGTTGGGGACGTCGCAGCTCGTTGCAGCAACTTCTGGATTAAAAGATAAGTAAAGCATCTGGCGCTATAAATTCTTGTGTGTTAATCAAGCTTTCTTGTGGTACCAAATCATGGATCAGGTTTTTAAAAAGTCGCCAAGCGACATAGATTCAGAGAGTAGCATACCAGAAAGTCCAGAGAGGGTAAATACTGGGGGAATGTTGTTGACACCGAAGATGATCACAGCCATGTTAGCGAGTTTTAGCTCAAATTTAGAATCAAAAATAGAAAATTCAAACTCAAATTTAGAATCAAAAATAGAAAATTCAAACTCAAATTTAAAATCAATAATAGAATATTCAAACTCAAATATAGGATCAGAAATAGGAACTGTAAAATCAGAATTGAAAGCAGACTTTAAGGCAGACATTGGGGCACTACAAAATTCAATGTTTGCATTAAAGGCCGAAATAATCACAGACATTGACAAAAAGATAGGAAGTCTAACAGAACGGTTTGAAAATAGGGAAAAGGAGATACATGCCAGAATTGGTGCTATTGAGACTGAGGTAGGAGGCAAGTTAGATGCTGTGAAACAAATACGTGATCACAGGAATGAGGGCACTATGCAGGCATTGGTTGAGGTTGACAAGAGGATGGTAGCAGGTATTGAGGAAAAAAAACTTTGCTGTCAGGAAAATTAGAGAATACAGAATGTAACTTTAGGAAAAAGATAGAACAAGTAGTGACAGTAAACAATACTGAGATTGAGAAGGTGAACACTAGAATAAATAATCTAGAATTGTGTACTGCATCAGGAAACACTAATTGGTCCATGGTGCAGACACCTAATGGCAAAAAGTTTTCAGGAGTGGGTAATTATCATCCAGTAGATTTTTTGGCTGCATGCAAGGACCAGTTTGTGCCTGGTATGTCAGACCAGTGTAAAGTGAAGTTAGCAAAGACAATGCTTGACTGTTCTGCTCAAACTTGGGCAAATCAGTGTGCTGATAAATTTGTTACTGTTGAGGCATTTGAAAAATTGTTTTTAAATAAATATTGGGGGAGGCCAAGCAAGCTAATATACAAAATGAATTCTTGAATGGGGCAAACTATGTGAAAGGGAAACAGAGCGTGAATGAATTTTGTCAGGAGGAATTTGAGAAACTAGTGCATTTAGATACACCTTTGAGTGTTTTAGTAGTAATTTCCACTTTCTGTAGGAGGTTACCTGCAGATTTGCATTGGCAGTTAATTCACCATCCCACAGATTCAGCTGAGAATTTCATTGAATTTGTAGAAAAAATAGACCAGGGTTTAGTTATGGAACGACAGCTCAGGGGGACACAGCATGTGAACCACAATGAAAAAAGAGGCGGTAGAAATGGATGTCACAACCAGGGAAACCATGATAGAGAGAGGAATTTAAATGAAAATTGGAGAGGTAACCATAACAGAGGAGACAACTGGGAGAATAGGACCAGAGGATGGGATAACAGGGGATCTAATGACCATAATTACAGTAGGAATAGAGATGGGTAGAGAAGGGAGGGAAAACTATGTCACGTGGACAGAGAAGATGATAGGAAAGAGGAAGTAGGAGTTCACAAAGGCAAGGATAAAGAAAAGAGGGCCAGCTCAGTCAATCATCCAGACTGTTGCCCCTGTAACTACTGAAAAGGCTGCTGCCCCTCTTCAGATACCACACGTTTGTCTGGCCTCTCCACAGATACCCCTCCACTGTGGTTGCACCTACGGTACGGCTATCTGCATCGTTGAGGCACGCAAGCCACCCCACCTCGGCAATGTCTGTGGTTCGTGGGGGTGTATTACAGGAGGGAATAGATAATGATAAGGAGAGTGTACAAACTTTTGTAGTATACAACAATGAAAATTGTAAGGAAATGGATTGTGATGGGGTAGGAGCAGGGTGGATTGATAAAGAAGTAAGTGAATTTGGTCCAGATGATTGGGTCCAACTCCTTAGACAGTTAAAATCAGTGGAGCCAGTGACATGGGTAGAAGAAAAATATGGGTATGCAAGGAAACTTGGGGAGTTGAGTGCAATAAACCCAGAATTTGGGAAAGCATTCAGTGAAATATTTGGAAATGATGAGGACATACAACCATATTGTTATGTAGGGGAAGTAAATACTATGGTTGAGAACTGCATGCAAGAAATTGAGGAGGATTTGTTGGCAGACAATGAACTTGAGGAAGATATTGAAAATGTACAGCCCATTATAAATGTTAAGGAAGAAGGGGTCTGTGAAACTGCATTGGTTGATACTGGAAGTACAATTAGTGGTATTTCAGAGAATTTCTACAATCAAATCAAGAGTACAGGGACAGTAGAGTTTCCAGTTACTGGGGTACGGATAAAGAATGCTACTGGCAGTTATAGCAAACCAGTGAATAAGGAAGTAGTGTTAGACTTGATGATTGAGGATGAATCGTTTAGTCAAGGTTTACTTGTCATAAAGGGACTTTGCTTAAATTTAGTGTTGGGAAATGATTTTTTGTGCAAATATGGGGCACAACTTGACTCTAAGGATAAAGTGTTAGAATTAAGTCTGTAGGGATGCATGAAGAGGGTGAAATTCAAAAATTTTGTAAATGATAAAGATTTAATGGCATGTTTACACAGCAACTGCCATAAACCAGTGTAAATCATGAAGTATGAGATACAATGCATTGTAGATAGTAGTTTAATAATTTGTGTATATTTATTCTGTGTCTGTGTTAGTATTTATGTATGTGATTAGATTTAAGCATTGGGGTCACATTTACATGCTTTCTTTATATATTCCTTTTCTTTTTGTTGAAATATATGCTAACATCAGATTTTGCAGGTCAACAGTGGTACCTGAAGTAAAGACTGTACATATGTGTATGTGTGTATGCTAACACTAAAGGATAAAGTGGGAGTGTACTGTTAATGTGTGTGTATATGTGAACAGGGATGGCTATGTGGTGTGAGTTGTGGGGTGACTTGGAGAATGAGAAAGTGGTGGTCATTGAGGCAGGCAGTGGGGTCGGTGGCTTAGATAAATTGTGATGAAGATGTCAGCTGATGGTGTTGCATATGTGGGTGTGACTGACCATATGGGTCAGAAGTGAGGAATGTATGTTTGTTGTGGCTGTTTTGGCTAAAGGTGGGTTGGATTGAGAAATGTTTCAATGAGAGAAAGTGTTTGCTCCTTAATGTCTGTCTCTTTTGAGTGTTTGGCAGGTAATGTGTCTAATAGGGAATGCTCAGTATTGTTATATTAAACTGATTCTGATAACACATTTTGGTTTCTTTAATGATGCTCAACTGTTGACTGAACAATTTCTGCAACAGCAGTTGACGAGAACTATATTTCTGTCTGGCCTGAGGATCAATAGGGTTTGGTGATATTTTATTTAAAAAATGTAGATGTTTTGTGATAAACTAATTTTGAAATTAGACTTTAACCTTAGATATTTTATTGTGGGGAGTAGTTGTGGAAAGCACATGAGGCTGATGACGGGGATGCAAATAAAATCCACACCAGAAAAAATAAATTTTTTTGGTGTGAGGGGGTAGGATTTGTATTTATGCTTGTAGGTGTCATTTTGATAGAAGAAAAAATTCTCTATGATAAGCTTTAAGATATATTTTTGACACAGGCAGGTTGTTGATGTTTTATTTGATGGAGTAATACTCCAAGTAGGCCACATATTATCTTGTCTGTTTCATCTGAAGCTATGGCTGATGAGAGTGCAGGCATGTAGTTTGGGTTAATCTGATCATGACTAACACAAGCCACTGTGAGTTCTTAATTCTGTTGATTTGCATGTTACTGTACATGTCTCAATGCTTAGTTTCAATTGCAGCAAGTCTGGATGGTGGGATACAAATCTAACCAAATCCTGGTGTCCAGACAAACTTTTGTCTATGTTGACTCATGGGTGCTTTCTGCTCTTCCTGTTCCATGTAAGGTGCATATGATGCGTGTGAACAAGAACGCTTGATCCAGTGCCATGAATCTAAGCTGCAACAGCATGTTGGTTGAAATGATGGAGACGTAGGACCATACACCATGGGCAAGAGTTGCTGCAACAATGACTCTGGGGTTCTCAGTGTCAAAGTGGTGAGAGATTTCCTTTAAACAAGTGGAGTGTACACTGTCAAAAGTTTATATAGTGATAATTTTAGTTTTTCCATGTAGGTCAAGGTCCTCTAAGGACTAAAGGTTAATACTATTATAAATTTGGTGCCAATTCTGTATATAAACAACAGGCACACTTAAATTTCATGGATGTAATTAGTTAGAAGGATTCTTTTCTTAAAAATATGCACACACTATAAGTGGTCTTAATGGTACAAATATTGGGAAATTTCCTCACTGCCCTATTTATTTTTTATTTTTTGCATTAGTTGAGGTTATAATTGGTATAGTGTTTGAGTCAATCCGATTCAATAATTTTGTAATTTTAAATTTTGCTCATTTGAAAGTATTAATTTTGGTGCTACTTGCGCCATCCTGCACATGGTTTTGATGCCGCAAGTGGGGGTATTGTGAGATTACTGCCCAGTAGAAATATTAGTAATTAATAGCATTTGATAATTAAACAGTATGAAGTTCACTGCAAACATTGACCATGCCAATGCACTAAATGTTACACAATTTTAATTTTTAATCTTATTAATTATGGTAGCAATGTATGTACACAGTTGGGTGACAACATTTATAGTTAGGCCATAGGTAGAAATTCTCCACATTGAGATTTGCTGTATGCTTGTAGCTGACAGGAGGCCAGCGAGCAGGCCGACGTTGGTGGCTTGTTCTAGCTTAGGATTTTCCAGTTTCGTTTCCGGTCAGGGGAGAGAGGGACAATGGCGAGTGCCAGGCACAGTGCAGTGCACTGCGTGAAATAAAATATTCTAATACTACTGGCATTTGAAGTAATACGATGCAGTTAGGAACCTTTAAGGCCCTCATTACAAAATAGCCTGTTGACAAATAAACAATACATTAGCTGAATACATCTGACGTAATAAGTTTAATTGACAATGAAAAGTAATAAATTACCAATGAATACAAGACAGTTACACAACTAACATGGCAATGTTTGTTTATACAAATAATATATTAACTATTTCTCATTTTATTTTCAATGAATCTTGTGTATTTTATCTTGAAGTATTCAGTTAAATCACTTATCTGTGATATAAAAAATTGCATGATTATGATAAATAGTACAAAGGATGTTTATACCAATATAAAAACCTAAGAAGACATTTATTTAATGTGTAGTGTAATTATTTTGATTTTAAGTAAAGTTTTAGAAATGTATTGGCTGAGCGCTGTACATTGGCAAATCGGTTAGAACAGCTCACATGGGGAAGTTGATGACGTAGGGAAAAAACCTGGCAGTTGAGATGTTGGCGTGCACTCGCGCGCTCGTGGGCAGGAAGTGACAAGACGGGAGCGAATGGGGTACCTGGCCGAGCGGTGTTGCGCTACACGGTCGGCATGTGGATATCCAGGTGGAGGTTATAGATTTGTGTGTGGCAATCGCCAATTGTGGTTGCTCATCGTAGACTGCATAAAGTTGAATCGAGTGCTACTGTGTGTTTGTGAATATTTAGCCGGTGGAACAAGGTGTGCATCGCATTGAATTAAAGTGACTGTGATTTGTTAATGTAACACGTGTCGTCGCATAGGCATGAACATAAACGGTGTTTGAGACAGTCACATGGTGTGAAAACAATTTGCGACAAATATTCATTTTGTCTGGGGACTCACGAGCTATAACTTTATCTGATAAATGTGTCAAGGTACAGACGTATCAGCCACATGGTTCTAATATTGTGAAATAAACAACATAAAGTGAACTTTTACGTGTTTTCAAAAATAATAGTTAGTATACCCTTTTCTCTCATGAACTTGAGTTTATTATGAATTTTTTTGTTAATCATATACACGGAAGGAAAGCTCCGAATGTGTGATATCATCCTCTAGAAAACGAGTCAAACAGTAGCAATCACAGATCCAGTGTTTTTGCATGTTTAGGAATTTGGTTCGCAGTTGGTGGTTGTGAGTTTTAAAAATTAAACTTTCCTTATTTTAAACTCTCACCTGACCTTCACTCTCGCAGTGTGAGAAGCATAACATAAAAAATTAATTGTTTACTAAAGAATATTAAAGAATTTATTTTTAGTGCTTTGTATTAATACAACAAATAAAGGATTTTAAACTATTCAAACCTGAATTCATAATGTGGCGATAAAAGGGTTAAAAATCTTGTTGAAGTGGGGAACCTGTTACCTCAGTCCTCATTCCACCTACCTCACCAATAATTTTGATATTCACACTGTGGTAACCACTTGATCATCGCCTCAATAGTTCAGTGTGAAATGTCTGCTGGCATCTTTGAGGACACAGCTTCACTGTGCCGCCAGCCATTTTTGTATTAGTTCTGTCTTACTTGTAGCTGTGTGCACAATAAAGTGTATAGATCAAGTATGTGTGGTTATTATTGGGGTTCCAACCCTGTGTTAAATGAAGTTGAGTACACCATAAAATTACACAAATTTTGCAGCAGTATCCATTTTTTGTGTGGAATTTCACCATGAAGTACGGAAATCAGTCTCTCGATGGTTACTACAATGACCACAACAGAGCCACCTACGCCTGGATTTCTCACTGCAGCACTTCATTGCCACAAATTCAGTGTCTTCCCCGTTCTAGTACTTCAAATTTTCAATCGCAAAATGAATACTCGCAGGACATGTTTGACATGCCGAGTGCTTCTGGTGCAGCAAGGAAGTTAGCAGACTCAGGGCTTGGTTCTCTGTTTATTTTTAATGTGCTTCATCTATGAACTGTGTCAATTTGGTTCCACACTACTACACGTGTGTACAGAATGCTCAAATTTTGCAAGGCACAAACTTCTCGAACTTACAAAATTTGAATTTCAGACTGGCAACCACCCCGACAAGTGTGTGTGTGTGTGTGTGTGTGTGTGTGTGTGTGTGTGTGTGTGTATCCTTCTGCCTACCACGTGCTCCACCAGCAAGGTTAAGTTGCCTCAGATCATTCAATCAGTGATTCTGGACTTGGTTGACAGAGCCGCCCCCCCCCCCCCCCCCCGCCCCACTGCCTGCAGTTCGGGTTTCAACTGCTCCATTAATTACGGATCATATTCAAATGTTGCTAGTGCACATTTTCTGCTCTCGCAGTCGACTTGGACTATGCTAGCAATGTGTCGGCCAGTCTTTTGTGTTTTATCAGTGAGATTTTGTTTCCTCTGAAGTTTTGCTTTGCATACCTTTTGATGACATATTAGTATTCAGTAATTCAGTCCAGGAGAATAAGAAACATTTATGGATCCTTATTAATACCTTGACTGCTGCTGGCATTGAACTTAATGTCAGCAAACACCAACAACATCAACTCTTAATGCTTTTCTTTGTTCTCACAGTTTCTGCCGATGGGATAACCCCCCTCCTGAAAAGGTTGATTATGTCAGGAACCTGCTGCCTCTTTCAGAATTCAAAGAATTATCTTGTTTCTTTTGCACCAATAATGATCATCGACGACACTTACCTGGCACTGCCGAGGTTCAAGCCCCACACACCTTGGCAGGCAAACACACCTCTGGTGATCGACCTGTCCCATGGACAGATGCTATGTCTTCTGCATTTTCTGCTCTTAAAGACCTATCTTTTGAGCTGTCACTATTGCTCAACCGCATGCCAATGGTGAACTTCTTATTAATACAGATGATATGCGAGCGATACCACTATTGGTACAGTTCTCAGCCAATCCCTTTACGATGTCACATCTCCTCTGCAGTTCTTCTCAAAAAAACTCAACAATGCTCAAAAGAAATACTCTGACCTCAATCGAGAACTCTTGGCCGTCTATGAGGCCATCAAATATTTCCACTCTGCCATAATTGGCCATTCTTTTTACATTCTCATCGACCACAAGCCTCTTGTGGCTGCTATCACTAATCCTCCAGTGGACCCCCTCCCCATTGGTTCCATTATTTTGACTATATTTCACTACCGACATCCGCTACATCAAGCATGTGGACAATGTTGTTGCCAATTTTCCCTCGCGCATTAATGCAATTTTGTCTCTCTTAGATCTATCTCAGCTCGCACTCTTCAAGTGGCTTATGATGACACCATGCAACTCATTCAGGACCTTTACTCTTCTTTACGACATATCCACACCACCTTCCCTGATGTATGGGGCAAGGTTTGTGGCGTTGAATTAACAAGTACTCTCCACCCCAACATTTCTTGCTGCCTCGGGAGTAAGATCTTTAATAAATTGCACAGTCTTGCTCATCCTGGGGTAAAGGCCTCCACCAAGTTAGTCATGGACCGGTTCATCTGGCGAGATATGAGGTGTGATTGCCAAGCCTGAGCTTGCGCCTGTGTTGCCTGCCAAAAAAGCAAAATTCATACAGACACCTCCCCTCGATTAGCATCTTTTCCTGTCCTTGCTTGCCGCTTCCGGCATCTTTATATTTATCTTGATCTAGTCAGCCCCTTTCTGCCGGTCGACAGTTTTTGTTATGTCCTCACTTCTATTGATCGTACCACCCATTGGGCTGAAGCTACAATCCTCCAATACATCGCTGCAAAAACTCTTGCACTTGCATTTGTGCACTTGTAGAGCTCCCGTTTCGGCTGTCATCACCACCGAACAGGGCCAACAGTTCGAATCTGTTCTGTTTCAATACCTGTGAAACCTATTCAGAATTAAACACATCCACACCAATGCCTATCACCCTCAAGGAAATGGCTTAGTTGAGCCTTGGCACCACACTCTCAAAGCGGCCCTCATGTTCCATGACACACTGTGGTTGAGGCTCTTGCCTTGGTCCTCCTTGGTCTTCGCTCCACTTACAAACCAGAGCTGAAGAGCACCGTCTCAGAGTTTGTCTACAGACAAACCCTGTCCCTTCCCAGTGAACTTGTCCACCCATCCACTCCTCTTCTTCCTTCCTCTGATCTCCCATCCTTCATCGACTGAGTCCTCTTTTAGTGCTAAAAATATTCTCTCCCTCCTCCATCTAGTCAGTCCCCTCCATCTCCATATGTTCCAACTGCGCTGGCAACTTGCACACATCTTTATCCATGATGACACTGTCTGTCCCCATCTTCAGCTCCCGTATTCTGGCCATCACCAGGCCCTGAAGAGGGGTGACAATACCTTCATTACTTCTGTGAACAATGCACCTATCACTGTATCAATTAATAGGAACAAACCCCCATACATCGTCACCATTTCTCTTCCTCCTCTGCCAGACTATCCTACCTCTCCTGATCCATCATCAGTCTCTCCCTCCACCTCTCCTGTTGCCACTCCATCTCCCCCTCTCTATGCTCCTCCTCCCTTGACTTTCCATAGTTTCTCACTCTCCCCTCTCCCCTACACTAGAATTTGTTGTGCCTGTTCCTTCTCCTCTTGCCACAGACATTTCTATCATTCTTCGTGATCTCTCGGTTTTTATTCTTTGTCCGATTTCTTATGTATCTTCCCCCTTTCCAGTAATGAGTGGCAGCTGCTGAGACATGTCCTCCTTCCTGCCACCGTCATCTCACAAGCTGTTCGCGCCTTCCTCCTGCCTCACGCTGAGGTACTCCATTATCGCTCCACTCGGCTCCGCCCACCAGTCAACATGTCCATCGTGAACTGTCCGCTGCCTTTGACATCTCACTGACTTCATACACGACACACCGGCAACTCACTACCACTCACACACATCACTACCTCAAGATACTGTTGAGCTCACTGTCACCTGTATGCTGAGGCAAGCACCGCCTGACACCTTTTCCCCTCTTCCATCGCCATCTCAAGATGTATGCTACACTGTGGGACTGTGGGGTGGGGGAGTTTGTGTGTCAACTGCTTGAACTTCGCCTTAATAGTTCAGTGGGAAATGTATTTCTGGCAGGTATCTTTAGGGACAGAGCCTCTATGTGCCATCTAGCTATTTTTGTATCAGTATCATCAAGTATAATTGGGTATTATTGGGGCTCCAACCCCATGTTTAGAGGTATGCGCAGATGTGGATATCCGCAGATATACCTGCAAATATCCACAGAATTTCTTACTCTGGAGATAAAATTGTGACCGACGTGGATATCCATGTGTTATTTGCAGATAAAGAGCATTGTATCTGCACCAGTATGTCTGTCAAATGTTAGCTGAAAACTTCAAGCCTGTGGAACATTCTTGGACTCCTAGCAGGGCCCAGGTAGAGCAGAAGTCTGTTGTCCTCATCCCCTAGCCACAGTGGACGTGCCTAATCTGTTTACACAACAGTGTGGTATCTGCAGTCTGTCAAGTGCTTTCAGGGTGGTAAAGCGGCCCACTGCCCTCCAGAGGTGCCATGCCAAATTTCCGCTGCCTTCAGTTACCGCTTTGCAGTGACTGAGTAACAACGTATATTGTAGTGATTACAATGACAGTTTTTTCTTAAAGTGTACAAAACATGAATGGATACAATATTGTCGAAAGTGAAAGGAGATGATTTTATATTAGTGAAGGTAAACAAAATGAAATCTTCAATTTGGAAAAAAGTTAGATACGTATTTGATGGCAAGGAAAAGATCAATATTAGATTAGATTAATACTTGTTCCATAGATCATGAATATGACACTTCGTAATGATGTGGAACGTGTCAGTGAAATGAAGTGTGTCTATACATAATATTACATGACACTCAGTATTTGATTTTTTTTTTTATTTTTTTTATTTTTTTTTTTTTTTTTTCGGTATTTTTTTTTTTTAAGTTTTCCCTAAAGTACTAACTTTTATCTAGAAATTCATCTAATGTGTAGAAGGAATTGCCATTCAGAAATTCTCTTAATTTATTTTTAAATGCTAGTTGGCTATCTGTCAGAATTTTGATACTACTAGGTAAGTGACCAAAGACTTTTGTGGCAGAATAATTAACCCCTTTCTGTGACAGAGCTAAATTTAACCTTGAATAGTGTATGTCACCCTTTCTCCTAGTGTTGTAGCTGTGCACACTGCTGTTACATTTGAATTCAGTTGGATTGTTAATAACAAATTTCATAAGTGAATATATATATTGTGAAGCTACTGTAAAGATTCCTAGGATGTCTGCAGGATGATCTTCGGTGGGCTCCAGCAATTATTCTGATGACCCGCTTTTGGACAATGAATACTTTCTTACTAAATGATGAATTGCCCCAGAATATGATGCCATAAGAAAGCAGAGAATGAAAATAGGCATAGTATGCTAGTTTACTGAGTTGTACATCACCAAAGTTTGCAATCACCCTAATAGCATAAGTAGCTGAGCTCAAACGTTTCAGCAGATCTTCAATGTGTTTCTTCCAATTCAACCCCTCATCAATGCATAAACCTAAAAATTTTGAATATTCTACCTTAGCTATAGATATAGAAGAAGTGATAGCGATACTTGTATCATCAGCAAAGAGAACTAGCTTGGCATCTTTATGAATATAGAAAGGCAAATCATTAATATATATTAATAACAGCAAAGGTCCCAGTACCGAACCCTGTGGCACCCCATGCATGATAGTTCCCCAGTTTGAGGACTCGGCTGTTTGTATATTATGTGAATTACTTATATCAATTTTCTGAACTCTTCCAGTTAGGTATGATTTAAACCATTTGTGCACTTTCCCACTCATACCACAGTACTTAATCTTATCTAGAAGAATTCCATGATTAACACAATCAAAGGTCTTTGATAGATCACAAAAAATCCCAACGGGTGATTTACGGTTATTCAGAGCATTTAATATTTCATTAGTGAAAATGTGTATTGCATTTTCTGTTGAAAAGCCTTTCTGGAAACCAAACTGACATTTTGTTAGAAATTTATTTTTATTAATATATGAAGTTACTCTGGAATACATTACTTTTTCAAGAATTTTTGATAGAGCAGTCAGAAGTTTACGGTTATCCAGAGCATTTAATATTTCATTAGTGAAAATGTGTATTGCATTTTCTGTTGAAAAGCCTTTCTGGAAACCAAACTGACATTTTGTTAGAAATTTATTTTTATTAATATATGAAGTTACTCTGGAATACATTACTTTTTCAAGAATTTTTGATAGAGCAGTCAGAAGTGAGATTGGGCGGTAGTTGTTGACATCCAATGTATCACCTTTTTTATGAAGTGGTTTGACAATAGCATATTTCAGTCTATCAGGAAAAATACCCTGCTCCAGTGAGCTGTTACAAATGTGGCTAAGAATCCTACATATTTCTTGGGAACAAGATTTTAATACCCTGCTGGATATGCCATCAATGCCATGAGAGCTTTTACTCTTGAGAGAGTGTATTAATTTCTTAATTTCAGTTTGAGAGGTGGGAGGGATTTCCATTGTATCATACTGCCCTATTCCATTAACTGCCTAGCTTTTTCTAATGAACATTTGGATCCTATATTCTCCACAACATTTAAAAAATAATTATTAAAAGTGTTTTCAACTTCTGACTTTTTGTTTGTAATTTTTTCATTCACTTTGATGGTAATGCTGTCTTCCTGTGTTCTTGGTTGCACTATCTCCCTTGATATAATATTCCAGATTGTTTTAATTTTATTATTTGATGTACTAATCTCAGACATGATGCACACGCTTTTGGATTTTTTAATAACTTTCCTTAATACAGAACAATAGTTTTTATAATAGTTGAGTATTTCTGGGTCACTACTCTCTCTTGATGTCAGATACAGTTCCCTTTTCTGGTTACAAGATATTTTTATACCTTTGGTGAGCCATGGTTTTTTGCTTGGTTCCTCACAATTAAATTTAACTAATTTCTTGGGGAAACAGTTATCAAATACCCTTACAAAAGTATCATGAAATAAATTGTATTTTAAATTAGCATCAGGTTCCTTGTAGACTTTATCCCAATCTAACTGCTGAAGACTGTCAATGTCAATGAATTGTCAATTCATTAATTGTACGAACAACTTTGGAGGACTGATTCAAATTACAGAAAGGAGCTATATCATATAATGTAACTAGCTGTGCACCATGATCAGAAAGACCATTCTCAACAGGAGATGCACTAATGTTGTTAAACCTATCTTGGTCTATAAAAAATTGTCTATCAGTGTGCTGCTGTTCTTTACTACCCAAGTAGGAAAATCAATAACAGATGTCAAATTGAAAGAACCGAGTAAGACTTCCAGGCCATTCTTCTTATTACACTCTTGCAGTGAATCAACATTGAAATCCCCACAGATAACAGTTTGGTTCCCCCTATCTGACAGATAGCACAACAAGGCATCCAAGTATTCCAGGAATAAATGAAAGTTTCCTGAGGGGGGCCTATACACTGTGACAATTATAAAAGAACCACCCTTCAGTTTAAGCTCACAGGCACATGCTTCTATGTGTTGCTCTATACAAATTTTTTTTGTTTCTAAATTTTTTACACTGTGACAATTTTTGACATAAATGGCAACTCCTCCCCACACTTTCTTTTCTCTACTTACATGTGCTGCTAGTTTATACCCACTAATATTTACTTTATTCATATCAGTGATAATGTGATGCTCAGACAGGCATAGTATATCTATTACATTGTCAGCTTCTATAGTATCTAAACAAATCAGGAGCTCATCTACTTTATTCTTTAAACCCCCAATATTTTGATGAAAAATACAAACATTATTTTTTAATTTACTATTGTTAGAATCTTGTGATATTTTAACAGCTTTATTACCTGCCTGTCTGGGCTTCTCATTGGACACTGAACTTATCCTAAAAAAGAGGTACTCCCAAGAGTTGCAGTGTCCCCCCTTATAGATTTTCCTATCAACCCAGCCAGTTTTCCCTTCTCTCTCCTATTGAGGTGCAGGCCATGCCTAGTAAAGTCCCACCTGTCAATAGCATCAACAGCGACCAAACCAATGTCCGACAGAGTGGCCGCCCTGCGCAGCTGATCTAACTCCATGTTGACCCTCCTTACAGAGCTGTTCAACCGAGGCTGATCATACCGCATGAAGGCAGGCACCATCCGAACATTCGTATGGTTTGCTGCAGATGCTATTTTCACCTGGTCACACTCAATACTGTAGCCCTGATCCCTATCAATACTGTTTCCCACACCACCCACTATCACAACATGATTCTCCTTAGTAAACCCTTTGCACAATAAATCTAAATCCTCTACCACCTGGCTCAGACTTGCACTGGGCTTAAAAAAGTTTGTGACCTGGTACCTGTCACCTAATTTTTCCTGCACAATTTGGCCCACACGTCTCCCGTGGCTGCTACCTAGCAACAGAATTTTCCTCCTACTTTCTACTTTTTCTTAAACCTTTGGTTTCCTACTGAAATTCTGTTGCTCCTTAATTACACCTGCATCTACTGGAGGCTCTTCCTCGTTAGACTGTGGCAGCAAGGCAAACCTATTGTTTGTGCCAATGATGAAACTGTCACACACTGTACTCTTACTGAGGCCACTGTTCCCTGCTACCACTTCCCACCTCTGGTTACCCTCCTCCCCCCTTAATCTTGACAGTTCTTCTCTAACAATATCTAATTCAGCCTGAAGGGCTCTGATTTTTCCCTCTTGTTCCTCTATTTTCTTATCCCTTGAACAAATCCTGCACAAGAAAGGAAGAGTCTCCTTTGCTTCCCCAATACCCACGCCACTACATTCTCCCCAGTGAAACCAACTGTCACAACAGCTGCATAGAACCCCTGAACTAACTTTCCTATGGCAGCTCAAACACTTAGCACTCATGGTTGTTTCCTGTATTAAGCTAGATGAAAATGGAAAGAATTAAATTAGATACAGATATAAAGGAGCACTAAAGTTGAATAGGGCACTAATATATGTAAATACTTAGTCGTACAGTGACGTAAAAGCAACTTCTACTATGTGTTAACGCTAAATCTGTGTACTCTGAAAATTAGGCCTAGTCTGCGAATGTAAACAAAGGAAATGCGAAGTTTCTGGGACAGCAAATAAAATCTTAATCAACTCTCTGTGAATAATAAGTGAGAAGCAACGAAGGGATAAGATGTACTTAACTTGTAATTAAGGCAAAAGAACTAATAAACCAGTTTATTTAGATTTGCTGTGCAAGACCGTAAACGAAACCTACGGCTGTAACACTGCTGTATGGACTTTTCGCGATAAATGAAAAACTACGCAAGGGAAAGTGAAACCTTTAACTGTAAGCTAGGACAGGACTCTAATAAATGTATTTAATTACTTATCGGTGTAAAACTAAGTCTTATTACGATCTAAATTACTTATCTTTCCCGAGAGGATGAAGCTGCCGCGTCTGGCCTAGCACAGGGCCTGTTTTTGCGTAAAAAAGTATATTCTTACACTGAACACAAAAGTGGAACTTCAAATTTGCTGGAACATTCATGTGAGACAGAACAAACTAGCATAATTACTTATTTAAATACTGACACAGATGCAAAAGTTCCTGAAGTTCCGCCAAATCTGAAGACAACCATGACCGAAAAACTTATCAGTCTTGTCAGCAAAGATATTGTACCGTTCGAAGTTGCGTGTGGATCTGGGTTTTTCGAGATGGCACAGTGTCTTATTGATGTGGGGGAAAGTATAGTGCAGTGGGTGCTAAGGAACTGCTACCTCATCCAACCACCATATCCAGAAATTTGAAGGAAACTCCTGAGTGTACAGTGAAAGTAACATATTTAAAAATGTATGCAATGTTAGATTGTATAGGCTGCCCGAGCTCCAGTCGACATTGTCTCTTTTTGCTGACAGCTATCAATTACAAGTAGATGGCAGTTTTAACACTTTAAAATGCTTTGCTTTGTGTCACATGACGTATTGAGCATTAATATGGGGAAAATAGTGTCCCTTTTGTAAAACTCTGAAAGAACCATTTCTTTTTTCTAATGTAAACACAGTAAAGTCTCCTCTGTGCCGATCAGTTTTAACCACTGAAATTTAAGAAGATGGCGGTGTTAAACATCTGATGTAGTGCTCTGACAATACGGGCTCCAAAGGGCCACTGTGTGTGTCTGGAGCACCAATGTTTTCCTGTTTGGAATAGTCTGTTTTGAAGTGGTTATAAAACAGTTACTGTGATTCGAGAAGTCAAAAGTAGTTGAGTTGTTGCAGAAATGACACACTAACAATAATTATATCATTACATACCATGGTTTTTAATACTATTACTATTACCCACACAAAACATTAATATCTGTGGACACGAATAACAAACTTGCAGATGCAAAGTGCCGCGAATGTGGATGCTGTTGTGGATATGGGCCTTGCAGATGTGGATAACACTTTTCTTATCTACGAAGACCTCTACTCATGTTAAACCCATAACGCTTTGTTGTAAAGAGGGAAGGAGGGGTTGGAGTTTATTGTGCACTTCTTGTATGGTTATGGGCAAGTACAGAAAGCAGACTTAAAGTGAAGAGAGGTGATAACAAGACTCAGTACCCAAAATAGTAAATAGGCATCCATGTGTGGTGTGCTGCTGTTATACCTGGTAAGAGTTTTCATACAGGAGATGCAGGGGGCACAATAGCTTTAAAAAAATTTCTAATGCAGTGCAGAATAGGAGATTGAACAGAAGGGTATGAAAAGGTTATGGGTAAATTTGTAGAGGATATGGAGGCCAACAGGAATGGAAAACAGCTCTTGGATTCCTGTGCCACTAAGGACTTGATTATCACAAACTCCTTTTTTAAGCATAAAAACATTCACCAGCATACTTGGGAAGGTAGGGGAACCAAATCTGTCATTGACTATGTAATAACAGATCAGGAATTCAGAAAAGCAGTCAAGGACACATGTGCTTGATGATACTGATCATTATTTAATCACTATGAAATTGGTTTTGTTATGCCAAAAGTGCAGAAAGTCAGGTTTGTATGTAGAAGGATGAGACTGGAGAAGCTTCAGGACAAGGAAAACAGCCACAAATATATAACAATCATCCCAGCAAGGAACCTGTTAGTTGAAGGTAGTACTTAGTCATTGGAAGAGGAATGAACAAGGTATAGGGAGACACTACTAGAAGACTAGAGAATGTCTTGGAAAAGTAGTGTGTAAAGGCATGAGAAAGCAGGTAGCGTGATAGAATGACACAGTCAAAGCAACCTGTAAAAAGAAAAATAAGGATTTTCAAAAATGGCTCCATACTAGAAATAAGGCAGACAGAGAAATTTATCTTGAAGAAAGAAACAAAACCAAACATAATTGCAGAATCCAAGCATACATCATGGAAAGAATTTTGAAATAAGTTAGAAACTATGGGTCAAGATGTGGGGAAACCATCGTGGAGCATAGTTAACAGTCATCGAATTGGAGGGAAGAAGGAACTGACAAGTGGTTTGGACAGGTCAGGAAACCTGCTTGTGAATCCTGTGGATGCCTTGGGCAGATGGAGGAAATATTTTGAAGAATTTCTCAATGTAGGTGATGTGTCAGTTTTTGAAGTAGGGAATGGGATAGGAATGATGATGGAAACAGTTTCACATTTGTGGAAGTGGAGAGAATGGTCAATAGATTGCACTGCAATTAAGCAGTTGGGATTGATGAAATTAAGTTGGAACTGGGTTGGGTTGTTTGATTGGGATAGGGGGGCTAAACTACTAAGGTTATCATTCCCCTGGTTGGGAGGGAAAGGAGTGAGGATAGGAAAGGAGGGGAGGGGGGAAAGGAAATGCAGTCTGGGAAGTAAAGAAGGAAGGAAGACTGCATTAGCTCGGGGCCCCGTACTCGCCATGCACATAGTCACGAAAGAACTGTGAGCCCCCTGGGGGGAAGTTGGAACTCATCAAATCCAATGGAATGACAGGTCTCAATGGTTACACAGGATAACTGAAATGGCATGGGAGTCAGAACATCTTCTGTCTGACTGGAAGAAAGCAGTAATCACACCAATTTTCAAGCATGGAAACACAAAAGATTGTAAGAACTACAGAGGCATCTCTTTAATTAGCATTTTGGGCAAAGTATTCTCTGGTATTGTTGGAAGGTGAGTGTGACTATTAGTGCAAGACAAGTTGCATGAAAGTCAGTGTGGGTTTATGTCTCTTGGAGACCATCAGGACCAGATCTGTAGCCTATGGCAGATAATGGAGAGGTTCTATGAGTGTAACTGGGAATTTATCTATGTTTTATAGATCTAGAAAAGCCTTATGACCCTGTTCCTAGGAGGAAGCTATTGTCAGTTCTACAAGATTTTAGAATAGGAGACAAACTTCTGCAAGCAATTAATATGTAGATTGTCAAGCAGCAGTTAGAGCTGACAGTAAATTGACTTCATGGTTTACAGACTGGCAGGATGAGACTAAAATAGGGGAAAAAAATAGTGAAAGAAATTGAATCAAGTTGTAGCAAAGGTAATGCAGTTAGTGGTCAGCTAAGATCTACTCTCTCCTGCAAGAAGGAAGTCAGTGCTAAGACTAAGTTAGCAGCGCATACTTTTAACTTTTGATGAACTTTGGGAGTGAAAGCTGGGTGGATACAGGTTACCTTATTACTAAGGTTCAAGTTATAAATATGAAAGAAGCAATGATAATTGCAGGTACTAGTATTTGGGAACAGTGGCGGGAGGGTGTCCAAAATGAGGAAATCAAACAAAAACTAGGAATGAACACCATTGATGAAGTAGTTAGAGCGAATAGGTTGAAATACAGTAATCATGTTAGACATCTGAGAGAACGAAAGTTACCCAAGAAGCTCATAATTTCAGCAGTATTGGGCAAAAAGTGTCAAGATAGACCAAGGAGAAAGTATTTAAATTCACTCAAGAATGATTTTGAAGTAAAAGGCTTAATATCAGATGAGGCATCAATGTTAGCATTGAATAGGGGACCATGCAGGAATTTTATTAGTGGGACTATGCTCTAGATTGAACACTGAAAGGCATAATCAGTCTCTATTGAGGATGATGATGATTTATTGTAATCCACACGATTTACTGCATTAGGGGGCTAATCAAAAAGCATTAATACATATACCAACAATAATAAGGGTCCTCTAGGACAGGCACCACTGCAGTAGCAACACAAGCTACATTATAGAAGGACCAACTATAAAGTTCACCGCTCCAAATAAGGAGAAAGAACTGTGTGCAGCTTAATCTGAAGCTGATGGCAAAGAACATGGATCTGGTGCCCAACTGGTCTGACTGAGAACTCCTTGGTTGATACAAATACCACGGGCCTTAAAGGCTGATGTGGATACAATTTTTTCACCCACTTGCTGCTGTCTGGAAAATCATATTGGCCACAGATACAATTCAGCCAATCTAACCTGTGGCTTGGCACCTCACTGTGGCCACTAGTGGACCACATTTTAACTCTGTCCCCACTGATTCACTTTGGGTGGGTTTATTACTGGCCTTTACACTAACAAAATCCTTAGTTGGTAGCAACAGTGATCTCCTTAAAAGCAAAAGTAAATGTTTTTCCAAGCATGGTCAGCAACAACATCTATATCACTCAGCGAACATTCTGTACCCAAAGACTGGAAAGTTGCACAGGTCACTCCAATATTCAAGAAAGGCAATAGGAGTGATCCACAAAACTGCAAATGTATATTGTTGATGTCTGTTTCCAGCAGGATTTTTGGAGATATACTTTTTTCAAATATTATGAATTTCACCTGGTGTGTAAAATGTATGAGACAGATGAAGTACCCTCAGACTTTAAGAAAAATGTTATAATCCCCATTTCAAAGCAAGCAGGCACACACAGGTGTGAAAACTACAGAATCATCAGTTTAATGTCATGGTTGCAAAATTTTAACACGAATTATTTACAGAAGGATGGAAAAGCTGGTAGAAGCTGACCTCGGGGAAGATCAGTTTGGGTTCAGGAGAAATGTAGGAACATGGGAGGCAATACTCACTTTATGGCTTATCCTAGAAGATAGATTAAGAAAAGGCAAACCTACGTATCTAGCTTTTGTAGATTTGGAGAAGGCTTTTGACAATGTTGATTGGAATAAGCAAGCAGGAGTAAAATATAGGGAGCATAAGGTTATTTTCAACTTGTACAAAAACCAGACAGCGGTTGTCAGAATTGAAGGGCATGAAATGGATGCAGTGGTTGGAAAGGGAGTAAGACAGGGTTGTAGCCTTTCTCCAATGTTATTCAATTTTGTACATTGAGCAAGCTATAAAGGGAAGCAAGGAGAAATTTGGTGAAGGAATTAAAGTTCAGGGGGAAGAATTAAAAACATTGTGTTTTGCTGAGAACATAGTAATTCTGTCAGAGACAGCAAATGACCTGGAAGTGGCGATGAACGGTATGGGCAGCGTGCTGAAAGGTGCATATAAGATGAACATTAACAAGAGCAAAATGGGGGTAATGGAGTGCAGTCTAAGAAAATCAGGTGATGCTGAAGGAATTAGATTAGGTAACTAAACAATAAAGGAGGTAGATGACTTTTGTTACTAGGACAGTAAAATAACAAATGATGGTTGCAGTACAGTGACTGGACAGTTTAGGAAGTCACACCTGTCTGTTCTTTTAATTGAAACTCTGACCCTCTGAAAAATCTTCAAAATCATCAGTGGTGACTGCAGTAAGTTTATTACCTCACTGTTTACTTCAAGTAACCTCTAATGTGCCAGTCTATACTAATATCTGTGATGGGCTTTAGTTTCCCAACTTGGAGCCCATCCCTTTGGCTCCTCTCAGTGTTAGCTTAATAGTACAACAGTAATAGTCAGCATATGACACTTTTCACTTAAAGAGAGTAGCAGACTGACAGTGATTATGAAAGAGAGAGTATGAAGTGATGGTGGGAGAGAGAAAATTGCAGTGAGAGGAAAAGGTAAATGGGGGAATTGAATAGCAGTGGTAGCCCAAGAAAAAGATGATAGTGATGGTCAGTGAAAGAGAGGAGACAGTGGAAATGAGAGAGATAGAGAAAGGGGGGAGGGGGCGGGGGTAGAGAGAAATGAGTGGAGATAATATGTACATCGGTTTTGGGAATTTGAATTTCCTAGACTGGTGATCATGATAAAATCTGTCCATATTCTCCATCCTCTACACTCGCCTATTGAAGCTTCTCAGGTTTGGGGTCAAAAGCCTGAAAAAAACCTTCCTCAGTGACCTGTTTTGAGAGGAGACAATGGCAATTGAAGAGTGAGGCAGTATACTGTAAGTGAGAATGGTACAGTTGCAATGGACGGGGAAGAAGAAATAGTCGAATACCATAGCAGTGGAACCAATAGACACTGAATAGGGCAGAGAAGGAAACAGTTGTAAAGGAAAGTGAGAAAAAGGGATCAAGACAGTGATAATGGTAGGGACAAACAGGAGGATGTTCAGGAAAATGAGGTATTTGGAGAAAGACACCCAGACAGAGTGACAGTGAAAGGAAGATGCTGTGTATGTGTTGATATAGTTACTGGAATAGTTTTGCGTGCCAAAATTTTGGCGAGGAAGATAGAATGGGGAATTGAGACAGTTGGTTCCACACTTCTCTTTCAGTCTCTTAAAAAGGGATCATATTGACCATTTGTGCTCTGACAAGAGAATTTGCAAATTTCATGAGTTTAGAATGTGCTATGTGATGTCATTGAATTCTATGTGTTTATCTTTAACCTATTTTTGAAAGTAGCAATGAGCTGTGTTCTTTTCCAGCAATGGATGACTATTCATTGTGCCAGACAGACTCAGTAAATAAATCCATGACAGCTTTCTCTGCTGTGTATTTAGTGTGAAACTAACTGGATTTCAGTTGCAGCCTATTGCCTGGTTTATTTGAAGCATTCTTATTATCTTTCAGTAGCATGAAAGCTAATATCAGTATCTTTAATCAATCTGTGGCAGTGTATACCCTGATGTGAAACTTCCTGGCAGATTAAAACTGTGTGCCAGAGCTAGGTTTCGAACCTAGAACATTTACCAAAGACAAAGACCTCAAGTTCGAATTCCAGTTCAAACACACAGTTTTAATCTAAAGATAATTTTCTTCTCTAATGTTAATTCTTGTTTGTCATAATTTTTATTTCAGAGACATTACACAAAGTGAGAATTATTATACTAAACTCATCAGACAACAAATATCAGATGAGTATCCTAAAAGATTTAAAGGAAGAGTTGAGGATCCTGATTATGATAACATTGCAGCTCCATTTAAACTTTGTATAAAAACATTAGGCCAAATAGAATATTTTAAAGTAAGTGCTACTAGTGTAAATATCTTTTTGTTACTGAAACTATTTTCTAGTATGTAATCACAAATAAATCTATGTGTTAACAATTTATTTTCAGTCATACTCCTATGATCTAATTCCTCTTTTTATACATCAGTTTTATATTTATCTATAGCCTCTCCCATTCTGCGGAATAGTCATAAAAGAACTCTGTTAGAATATTAAAAACTTAAATATGTAGTATTTTTGTTCCACAATATTATTTATTTGCATGTTATTAGCAGCTTTCGGCTTCTTAGGCCATTGTCAGATAACTTCATACTAAACAGATAGTCCACACGTAACATTGAGGGTACATATACAAAGATGGTTTTAAAGATATGTGAACTGCAAATTAATTATGTCTATGAATCAATATTACATAACAGACATAGTATCGATTCAAAGACATAATTAATTTGCAGTTCACATATCTTTAAAACCATCTTTGTATATTGTAACCTCAATGTTACATGTGGACTATCTGTTTAGTATGAAGTTATCTGACGATGGCCTAAGAAGCTGAAAGCTGCTAATAACAAGCAAATCAATAATATTTTGGAACAAAAATACTATGTATTTAAGTTTTTAATATGTCTTTGTTCCTCCAAGCACCAACGGAATATTCCATAAACATAAATCTATTAGAATATGTAATCCTTTTCCCAAATGGAAACTCACACATGAAAATGGATTGTGGCATTCAACAAATCCAAGCTTTGATGTGTTCAGGAAATTCAAGCTTTAAATTTTGTATTTGACTCAAATGATTACGATATCATCAGTGTTTTTAAATCAGGCAATTGACTGATTGATGATACCTGGTGACAAGGAATTTCTAGACTAATCTTTTCCTTTAGAAGACCTGTGTGCAAAATCTGCCCAATCAACCCACTCTGTCTACCTACTACAGTCCTATAATGATCCTATCCTACACAACATAGGCTGTGGACCACTTGTGAGCACGAAATGTGAGGAGGAAAGATTAGGGCATAAGCCCCGATTGTTTGTGTTAAGGACAGGAGAATATATTGGCTGTGCCCTTTGTGAAATCATCCTGGCAGTTGCCTGGATTGAAACAGAGAAATCGCTGAAAACCCATATCTGTATCCAGAGAGAAGTTTGAACTGTCATCCTTCTGAATGTGAATCCAGTCTGTTCACTACTGTGCCTACTCATATGGTGTGTGAAAGCAGTCATGTCAAATTTAAACCTTCTGTAATCACTGCACAGTTTTTTATGTTGGTATGTAAATGAACCATCGATCTGATACGATGAATTGCCACTGGTGAATGGCAGTGAAAAACAAAGTTGACCATCTGATTGTACAACATGCATTTGAACATAATAAACTTGATTTCAATGATTAATTCACTAACTGGATCATTCCTTCCACCAGTAACTTTTTTACCTGCAAAGTTATCTCTGCAACACATGCATTGCTCTTCCTCCACACCCAACAGTTCTCAATCACGTGTACATACACATCTACTCTCTGCAAGCTACCTCATGAAGTACATTGTGTACCAGTGTCACTTTCTCTTTTTCCTCATTCTGTAGTGTATGGTTCAAGAGAAAAATTGCTGCCCATAAGTCTCACTGTGGGCTCTTTCCTTAATAATTTCCTCTGTGTTTTGTTTTGTATGATATATGCAGGAGGAAACAATACAATGGATGACTCTTTGAGAAGTCTTAAAAGTGAGGTACATCTTATATGCCAGTGCGTCTTATATGCCGGCAAATATGGAATTTGAAAGGAAGGGAAATGGATAACTGAGGTTTAGGAAATAGGGAGCAAGCAATGGAAAAGTTACTCAGAATGGTAGTTCATAGGAAATGTGCTGAACATCATGAGATGGAAAGACTGCTTGGGAATGCAATATAAGAGAATTGAGAACTTGAACTTAAATAAAAGATAGAGAAAATGCAGAGGGGTAGAAGAAAATGAATAATTACTGAAAAAAAGGGCCATGAACATAGAAACAAATTGATGCAAAATTAAGCATGGACTCAATCTAATGTTGTAAGGCCAGATCCCACTTTTCAGAAACTCTAGTGTCCAGTAGGGTAGCATTCATTTGGCTTGTGTGGTGAAACAGGCACAAAGGTAATAATTGATTTCATGATCTGGAGCATCCTTTGCAACAATATTTTATATGTTTCTAGTACTGTATATGCCTATGCCTGTATATCCTGACTGATTACTTTGTGCTAGTCAGACCAAACAAAGAGACAAAGCAGTAGTAACATCACATTTGTTACATGACACATGATATTTCATAGGGGAGCCTCTCTCTGTGATGTGTTTGAAATGAAAAGGATGGCAACTGCTAAAATGTAAGTGTTGTTGTATCTAACCAGAAGTTTATACCAGTAGCTGAACCTCTGTGAGGGTAACACTTGGAGGGGATTTGCCTGGGATGATAAGCGTTTAGCCCCTTATTTGTTTTAGAAACATTAATGACATCTTTGCCATATGGACTTATGCTGAGGCCAACCTGTTAATATGTTACCATATTTTCCAAACTTTTACTTAATTCTGCCCCATTGCATTGTTTCCTGGGTGACCACAAGCAAGGTGAAACAAGTGTTTATTCTACAGAATCATGCGATGAAATTGTCTAAAATATATAACTGAACAGCTTCTAGTTCAAAAGTACTGATAATAGAGACACAACATTCATATTCATCACATTGTTTCAGTATAAACTTTTTTATGACATTGATTCATTGCAGTGAGTAATTGCTCATTTTTGTAATTATTTTAAATGATTTCTGTATTACACACTTATTTACCAAGTTTAATTTTTCTATTTCATTGTCGTTAATATTTATTGAAACTATTTGTTGCAGAAATTTCTTATCTACATAAAGATTTTATGCAATCCTGCACTTACTCAACGTCAGTGGGATGAGATGTCAGCATTAGTTGGATTTGACATCACACCAGATGCAGGAACTACTCTACACAAAATGATTGACTTGAATCTTTTTCCATATCTTAATGAGTAAGTTGTTTTGTTGCTGTAACAATAACATAAAATCCTAAATTGACCAGTACATAAATTAAGTGAAAGGCAGTCAGTCACCTGTAGCAGATTCATGCATGAACACAGAAACACTTAAGATAAACAGCATTCATACTAGCTTTCAAGCACTAGCTCTTATTCTAGTAGTAATACAGACATTCTCACACAAATCATACAGCCATCTATATCCATACTTCTGTGGCCACAATACTGTTTAACAAAACTTTAGATTAGATTAGAACTTGTTCCATAGATCAAGAATACGACACTTCGTAATGATGTGGAACGTGTTAGGTTAATGAAAGGTGTCTTTATAAATTATTACTTTGTACTAAATATTACATGACACAATTTTTTTTTCAGATTTACTAATTTATACCTAAAAATTCATCTATAGTGTAGAAGGAGTTGCCATTCAGAAATTCTTTTAATTTATTTTTAAATGCTAGTTGACTGCCTGTCAGGTTTTTGACACTGTTTGGTAGGTGGGCAAAGACTTTTGTGGTAGCATAATTCATCCATTTATGTGCCAAAGTTAGATTTAATAAATAATATAGTGAGGACAGTTTACAACTCACCGCAAAGACGTGGCGACGAGCTGCGACAGGCACATACAAAAGACACACGCATACAACACATTCAGCTATCGGCCATGGCCTTCTTCAGAAAATAGAGCACTCACGCAATCACACAGGCACACAACACAGTCATACAACCATCACCTCCGACTGCCACACTTCGAATCACGCTCTGCAGCGAATCAGGGATGGGAGGGGAGGGGAGGGGGAGGGGATAGAAAGGTTACGTAACGGTGTTGGGGATGGGTTAGATGGGAATAACGAGATGCAGCTTAGTAATGGTGTGGGGAGGCGGGTGAGGGGAGAAAATAATATATATATATAAATAAAAATAGAAAAGAGATGACTTACCAAAAGGACCGGCTCGTCGAGAGAAACAAATAAAATCACACACAAACACACATACAAGCTTTCGCCACCACTGGCAGCTTCTTCAGGAAAAAGAGGAAAAAAGGGGAGGAAAAGGGAAGGATATGGGTTTTAAGGAAGTGGAAAAGGAGTCATTCCAATCCCAGGAGTGGAAGGACTTACCTTAGGGGAAAAAAAGGAAGGTAAACAAATACACACACACTCAGACATATCGAAACGCAAGCACACCTAGACAGACATTTGTGAAAAGCCTTTTCACAAATGGCTTATATATATATATATATATATATATATATATATATATATTTTATTTTATTTTATATTATTTTCTCCCTTCACCCGCCTCCCCACTCCATTCCTAAGCTGCATCTCGTTATTCCCATCTAACCCATCCCCACCACCGTGACGTAACCTTTCTATCCCCTCCCCCTCCCCTCTCCTCCCATCCCCGATTCGCTGCAGAGCGTGATTCGAAGTGTGGCAGTCGGAGGTGATGGTTGTATGACTGTGTTGTGTTCCTGTGTGATTGCGTGAGTGCTCTATTTTCTGAAGAAGGCCATGGCCGATAGCTGAATGTGTTGTATGCGTGTGTCTTTTGTATGTGCCTGTCGCAGCTCGTCGCCACGTCTTTGCTGTGAGTTGTAAACTGTCCTCACTATATTATTTATTCCAACCTGGACTTTCCATTATTATATAAAGTTAGATTTAACCTTGAATAGTGAAGATCATTCTTTCTCCTAGTGTTGTAGTTATGTACACTGCT
Organism: Locusta migratoria; assembly: GCA_026315105.1. Classification (NCBI taxonomy): domain Eukaryota; kingdom Metazoa; phylum Arthropoda; class Insecta; order Orthoptera; family Acrididae; genus Locusta; species Locusta migratoria. The sequence continues at coordinate 389,243,063 of CM048747.1, forward strand.
ATTGCTGTTGAATTTGGTGGGATTGGTAATAACAAATTTCATAAGTGAATATATATGCTATGGTGAAGATCCCTAGTTCTTTAAATAAGTGTCTGCCGGATGATCTTGGATGGGCTCCATCAATTTTTTGTGCAATGAATACTTTTTTACTCAATGATGAATTACCCCAGAAAATAATGCCATACCTAAGCAGATAATTAAAATAGGCATAATAAGCTAATTCGTTGAGATGTATATCACCAAAATTTGAAATAACTCTTTTAGCATAAGTAGCTGAACTCAAACATTTCAGCAGATCTTCAATGCGTTTTTTCCAGTTCAACCCCCCTCATCAATGCATACGCAGGAAAATTTTTGAATATTCTACCTTTGCTACAGATTTCTGATCAAAATCTATATTTATTAATGGTGTCATTCCATTTACTGTTTGTATCTGTATGTACTGTGTGTTATCAAAATTTAATGATAATCCATTTGCTGAGAACCACTTGATGATTTTTGAAAGACATCATTTACAATTTCTTCAGTTTGTAATTGTCTGTCAGGTGTGATAACTATACTTGTATCATCAGCAAAAAGAAACAGATCTGCATCTTCATGAATATAGAATGGAAAGTCACTAATATATATTAAGAACTGTAAAGGTCCCAAGAACCTTGTGGTGCCCCATTTTTTATTGTCCCCCAGTTTGAGTAATCAGCTGGTTTTTGCATATTATGTGAATTATTTATGTCAACTTTCTGCACTCTTCCTGTTAGGTATGATATAAACCTTTTGTACACTGTCCTATTCATACCACCCATACATTGATTATTGATACTCTGTTATTGGAAGCATTTGCTTTTGGACAAAAGAGTCATCATGCATAACAGTATGAAAAGAGTACACAGTGTAGTACAAAAACAGAAGTAGGAAGAGGGACAGGGGTAAGGGTGAAAGATGAAGATGAAGGAGGAAAAAGGTAATGGAGGGATGAAAGAAGAGCGGGAGGGGGGAGAATGGTTGGACAAGCCAGTCATGGTGTGGCTGGAGAAGAAATGGGTGCACAAAAGAAATGGAAAGGTAAGGTGAGGCAGTGGAACAGCTTTGCTATGGTTTTGTCCATGCAGATTGCAAGGGAGCATTTCCATCTGTGAAGTTCAGAGAAGCTTGTATTGGAAGGGAATAAGTAGAATTCTGATTTAATGAAGCTGTTGTAGACATTTGTAATGAAGTGTGCAACCACTTTGACAAATGGATTCTCAAATTTTCAGTTGTCTACAGTTTCTTGGTGGCCATTTATATATGTTTGGTTGCTTGTCCTGACTACAGGGAATGCTCTGTAGCAATTGCAGTGTAGCTGATGTACAACATGACAGCTTTCACATGTGTCAATGCCTTTTGTTGTATAGGTGGTAGTATATGGTGGGTGAGTGTAAGGTACAGGTCTTGCAGCTGGAGATATGAAAAGAGGTGCAGGCACAGAAGTGAATTAGAATGAACAAGAGTGTTTGGTTGGTTGGGTGGCAGAACTTTACTACTTTGGGAGGCATATATGAGGGGTGAGACTGTATGGAAGAGACTTAATGATGTGGACTTAATGACATCTGTCAAATTTGAGGTCCTGTAGGTGATTAGTGAGATTAGATTAGATGTACTTTTCATTCCAGTTGATCCAAATTGAAGACATCGTCTTGAAAGTTAAACATGTTAGAACACGAGAAAAACAAAAAATATTACAAAATGAGATCAGATGTGTTAATGTACCTTCCACAAATCCCAAATGTAATTGCCCTTATGGATATGGAAACAAAATCTTAAGAATATTTAAATTTTAAATGTCACAAAACATTGAATGTACTAGGTGCATATGCTAATTCTTAGGCTATTTGTTTTCATTTTTTTACAACACTTATTTGCAATTATCACATTACTGCACAAGATTAGTACTGAAGTCAGACTGAACACAATATTCACATTTGTGAATGTTATATTCAGTAACATGCATCAATCTCTTCTGATGTGAGTGTGCTTAGTTTTTTTCTTACTTTGCAAATGTTAAGTACTTTCTGTTTTTATTAAAAGACAACCAGTGCAAAAAATCATATTAATGTAATCTCCACCTGTTTACTGGCATGGAATTTTTTCTGGGCCCCATTACACAACCATGTGGCACTCTGTATTTTATATATTTGGTTTAACATTTACTTGATTTCCTTATTGCTACATATTATTTCCTATTGCTTAGGTAAGATTGAATAAATTTCCCTTCTTGCCCATGAATGCCATGGTTTTCTACTAATTGTATCAGTATTTCATGGAAAATGGTAACAAATGCTTTAGAGAGATCCAGAAACATAGCAGATACAACTTTCTTTTCATCTAAATACTCTGACAGACTAGCAAAGGCAGATTTTGTGGATTTCCCTGTTCTGAAACCATGCTGTGACGGTACAAGAATATGACTGTATTTATTACTGTGTTGTGTGTCTGTGTGATTGCATGAATGTTCTATTTTCTGAAGAAGGCCATGGCCGATAGCTGAAAGTGTTGTATGTGTGTGTCTTTTGTATGTGCCTATTCGCAGCTCGGCGCCACGTCTTTGCGGTGAGTTGTAAACTGTCCTTATTACTATATTATTAATTCCAACCTGGACTTTTATTTATTATATCTGTTGAAACTATTGCACATAATAGGACTCCAGAATATAGAAATAATATTTTATTTATTTTATTCTAGATTTGAAGGCATTAGCATTGCTGCTACCAGAGAGGTTGAGCTTAAGAAGGAGCTTGATGATATGATCAAAGAATGGGAGACAATATTTTTTATTCAGGAGCAATTCAAGTAAGCTATAGCATAGAAGTCACCTACCATTTCTACTTCTGTATGTTTAACATTTATTATGATGAGACAATGGCTTATGATCATATGCTTAATAGTGAATTGTTCCACCTTTGAATGCCGTTCAGCAGTGATTACATGCGGCATAGATTTAACAGGTTTTTGATATGTCACTATAGATACACTACACAATGAAAGCAGATTCTGTTTTGTATGAAATACAGCCAAATATGGAATTGTTTTTGTTACCACTGCAATCAAAAGTCAAGTAGCATAACATTACAGTTCAGAGTACAGTATACGCACAGAGCCATAATCTGAAACACTGTTATATAAATCCAGCTTCTGTTTTGACAAACCAAAACAAATATGGAATCTATAAATCATCCAGTAAGAAACTGAGCTGATAACCTTGCAGCACTCCAAGTGAAGGGGGTAGGCAAACCAAGGTCATATTATTAGATATACATATTTGAGTTTCATTCCCTTGATCAGCCGTGATGTGCTGTCAGTGGAGAAACAGGGTGAATTAGTTAGCAAAGCTCAGTGAATATGTGCTAATTATTGGATGTCGCCTGTGGAAAAAATCTATCAGGAATGTTTCTAAAGCTTCTCAGATTGGTTGTAGGTAGTGTGATTGTGAAGATAAAATATGAAACACTAATCAGAACTAAATTATGGGCAAGCAGAACTCATGTATTAACAGTCAATAGTGTTAAAATGGCATGAAATCAGTTGAAGGAATCATTCCTGAGTTCCAAAGTGCTACCAGCAGTCCAGCTAACATTCTGGCTGAGTATGGGGAGATAAAAGGGAAGAATTAAACCTCTATATCAGACACAGACTTCTAAGTCATTTTTAAGCAAAGAGTGGTGCACAGAGTAATGCCATAGTAGTGATTAATCTTGCTATTTCCTGTGTCAGCAATCTGATAGAAGTATTTGGGTTTCTCAAAAAGCATGTCACCTTCCCTACATTGATTCCCATTTGAGTTCCTGAAGCACTTCTATATCATTCTCCTTCTGAATTGCCTCTATGTATTTCTTTAAACTGATCTCAGGGGATCCCAAATACTTGAAGAATACTCAAGATGGAATCACACAAGAATTTTATCTGCAATCGTCTTTAAGATGAACCACACCTTTCCAAAATACTCCCAATAAACCAAAGATGACCATACTCCTTCCCTACAACAGTCTTAACATTCTCATTCCATTTTATATCACTCCAAAACTGTACTGTATATTTATACACTGTGACTGTCTGGCAACACAATACTAATGTTGTTTTAGACTGTTATGCAATTGTTTTTCCAACTCATCTCTTTCATCTTACATTTTTCTACATTCGGGGATAGAGGTTATCACCAGGCACTCCTATCCTGCCCACCAGCACCACCACAGCAGTGGCTGTACAGGTAGCATCAGTAGTGGAATGGTAGAGGGGTTAAAAGCCAATATATGTAGGGTGACATGAAGAGCAAAGCAGCATTCATCAGGGGCCACCTGAAGATGGCAGTTTATCAGTTTGCGAAAGTATCATGAAGTAAATATGATGTAATTCCACTGGACAATCAAAGAGTCTACAAATTAGAAAGAGGGAAAAATCAGCTCACATATCAAATTATATTCATATACCAATATCACATTCAAAAAATTTTGTAACCGTATGCTAAAGCATGAATAAACAACAACAACCATGAAGTGCTGAAGAAAGATTAAGGTAAAGCTTCATAAGTTCCATTATTCCATTAACTATAATGTATCATTTAGTCTTCAGGCAAAGGTCACTAGTTGAAGAATTTTGTTTATATATAACATCTTCTATAACCATTTTTCACAGACTTGCTGTTATTACTCGGACACTGTATCATGGCAGTTGGCTGAGAGGGTAATCAAATAAGTAGGAAACCACCTCTTCCAGTGAAATGATTTGTTTTCTAACATAAAAAGAAGAGTGTGTTGTTTGTTTGCCTCATTCGTTTATGGTCATGGTTGACTCCCATGGTATAGTGTCCGAGTAATATCATCAGACCAGTTTCAACAGCCAGTCCGTTTGTCACAGAAGTAGAAATAAAGTAACATAATTTTTCAGTAAACGATATTTGGCTGCGAAACAAGCTGTACAATAAAAATCAGTTGCGCCAAGCACCATGTGCAATTTATACATATTATGAAGCAGTGATTGATCTCCTACCCGTATTTCACAGAAGAGGCTAGACTCCACAGTCTGCAAAAAATGTGTCATCAGTAACATCTCCTACATTGCAGTCACTGTCACCAGTGGCAGATACAGAATTGTTTTCTGGGGGGAGGGGGTGGGGGGCACAAGGCTCACGACTGATGAGGGTGAACATGTCCTTAAGGGCTTTGTGAGCCTAATTTTAACCCCCCCCCCTCCCACACACACACACACACACACACACACACACACACACACACACACACACATTCCTAGCAGGAAAAATTAAATATAAAAAATAGACGAAGATTACTCACCAGGCGAAGGAGCACAGGTGTGACAGCATCACAAATAAATAAATGAATACACACACACAAACACAAGCTTTCGCAACCCAGTTGCTTCTTCAGGCAGAAGGGAAGGAGAGGAAAAAGAAATGATGAGGGTTTTAAAGAAGAGGGTTAGAAGCTATTCCAATCCCGGGAGAGTAAAGGCTTACCTTGAGGGAACACATAGAGGGTAAACAAATGCATACACACCCACACATTCACACAGACACAAGTACACCTAGGCAGACATACTGTAGAAAGCAAAGAAGTTAAGAAGTTAGACAGAGATACCACTTGAGGCAGAGGCTCTGTCCAGAGAACTGATGCGAAGATGTTAAGATGGTGGGTGGGAATTCGAATTTAGCGGAGGTTGAGACCAGGTGGGCAACGGAAAGAGAGAATATGCTGAAGGGCTAGTTCCCATCTCCGGAGTTCTGAAGGATTGGTGTCAGTGGGAAGTATCCAGATAACCCAGACGGTGTAGCACTGTGCCAAGATGTGCTGCCGTGCACCAAGGCGTGTTTAGCCACAGGGTGATCCTCGTTACCAACAAACACTGTCTGCCTGTGTCCATTCATGCGAATGGACAGTTTGTTGCTGGTCATTCCGACATAGAACACTTCACAGTGCAAGCATGTCAGTTGGTAGATCACGTGGGTACTATCACAAGTGGCTCTGCCCTTGATTGTGTACACCTTCCGGGTTACGGGACTGGAGTAAGTGATGGTGGAAGGGTGCATAGGGCAGGTTTTACAACGAGGGCAGTTACAAGGGTAGGAGCCAGAAGGTAGGGAAGGTGGTTTGGGGATTTCATAGGGATGGACTAGGAGGTTACGGAGGTTAGGTGGGCGGCGGTAAGACACTCTCGGTGGAGTAGGAAGGATGTCATGAAGGACGGATCTCATTTCGGGGCAGGATTTTAGGAAGTCGTATCCTTGCTGGAGAGCCACATTCAGAGTCCGCTCCAGTCCCGAAAGTATCTGGTGACAAGAGGGGCACTTCTGGGATTCTTCTGTTTAAGGTTCTGAATTTGGGGGGATGAGGAAGTGGCTCTGGCAATTTGTTTCTCTACCAGATCAGGAGGATAGCTGCGGGATGTGAAATCTATTATTAGGTTATTGGTGTACTGGTTCAGAGCTTCAGGAATGGAGCAGACCCGTTTGCCATGAAGACCTAAGCTGTAAGGAAGGGAACGTTTGATATGGAATGGATGGCAGCTGTCATAATGCAGGTACTGTTGTTTATTGGTAGGTTTGATGTGGACAGATGTGTGGAGTTGGCCATTGGACAGATGGAGGTCGACATTGAGGAAAGTGGCATGGGATTTGGAATAGGACCAGGTGAATTTGATGGGACCAAAGGAGTTGAGGTTGAAGAGGAAATTTTGGAGTTCTTCTTCACTGTGAGTCCATATCATGAAGATGTCATCAATGAATCTGTACCAAACTTTGGGTTGACAGGCTTGGGTATCCAGGAAGGCTTCCTCTAAGCGCCCCATGAATAAGTTTGCATACGAGTGGGCCATCCTGGTTCCCATGGCTGTTCCCTTTAGTTGTTGGTATGTCTGGCCCTCAAAAGTGAACAAGTTGTGGGTTAGGATGAAGCTGGCTAGGGTATTAAGGAAAGAGGTTTGAGGTAGGGAAGTGGGTGGTCGGCGTGAAAGGAAATACTCCATCGCAGCAAGGCCCTGGGCATGTGGGATAATTGTGTATAAGGAAGTGGCATCAATAGTTACAAGGACGGTTTCTGGAGGTAACAGGCTGGGTAAGGATTTCAGGCGATCGAGGAAGTGGTTGGTGTCTTTGATGAAGGATGGGAGACTGCACATGATGGGTTGAAGGTGTTGGTCTATGTAGGCAGAGATTCATTATGTAGGGGCTTGGTAACCGGCCACAATGGCGCGGCCAGGATGATTGGGTTTTTGAATCTTGGGAAGTAGTTAGAAGGTGGGGGTGCGGGGTGTCGGTGGGGTCATGAGGTTAATGCAGTTAGGTGAAAGGTTTTGTAGGGGGCCTAAGGTTTTGAGGATTCCTTGAAGCTCTGCCTGGACATCAGGGATGGGATTGCCATGAAAGACTTTATATGTGGTACTGTCTGAAAGCTGACACAGTCCCTCAGCTACATACTCCAGCCGATCAAGTACCACGGTCGTGGATCCCTTGTTGGCTGGGAGAATGATGATGGAATGGTAAGCCTTCAGATCACGGATAGCTTGGGATTCAGCTGCGGTAATGTTGGGAGTAGGATTAAGGTTTCTCAGGAAGGACTGGGAGGCAAGGTTGGAAGTAAGGAATTCCTGGAAGGTTTGAAGAGGGTGATTTTGAGGAAGAGCAGATGGGTCTTGCTGTGATGGAGGACGGAACTGTTTTGTTGTGATGGAGGACGGAACTGTTCTAGGCAAGGTTCAATGGAAATGATGTCTTGGGGAGCTGGGTCATTGGGAGTAGGATTATTTTTCTTCGTGGCAAAGTGGTATCTCCAGCAAAGACTACGAGTATAGGAAAGTAGATCTTTGACGAGAGCTGTGTGGTTGAATTTGGGAGTAGGACTAAAGGTGAGTCCTTTGGATAGGACAGAGGTTTCAGATTGGGAGAGAGGTTTGGAGGAGAGGTTGACTACTGAATTAGGATGTCGTGGTTCCGGATTGTGTAGATTGGAGTTTTGAGGTTTAGGTGGGAGAGGAGTTGGGAGTGGGAGATTAAGTAGATGGGAGAGACTGGGTTTGTGTGCAATGAGAGGAGGTTGAGGTTTATTGGAGAGGTTGTTGAGGGAGAGAGTATTGCCTTTCCGGAGGTGGGTGACCAGGAGATTGGATAGTTTTTTGAGGTGGTGGGTGGCTTGTTCTAATTTGCGGTTGGCCTGAAGGAGGATGTTCTGAACAGTAGGTGTGGATGTGGGAGAGGAAAGGTTGAGGATTTTGATTAGGGATAGGAGTTGACAGGTGTGTTCATTAGCGGAGTTGATGTGTAGGTTAAGGATTAGGCGGGTGAGGGCTATGGATTGTTCAGTTTGGATTTGGTATAGGGCGGGATAAAATTATAGAGGAAACAATTCCTAACAGGAAAAATATATGTAAAAAATAGATGAAGTCTACTTACCAGGCGAAGGAGCACAGGCAGTGATAGTAACAAATAAACACACACACACACACACACACACACACACACACACACACACACCCATATACAAATGATAGCTTTCACAGCCTAGCTGCTTCGTCAGGCAGAAGGGAAGTAGAGGGAAACGGAAATGATGAGGGTTTAAAGGAGTGGGTAAGGAGTCATTCCAATCCCGGGACAGGAATTGGAATGACTCCTTACTCACTCCTTTAAACCCTCATCATTTCCTTTTCCCTCTCCTTCCCTTCTGCCTCACGAAGCAGCTTAGGCTGCGAAAGCTAGGATTTGTATATGTGTGTGTGTGTGTGTGTGTGTGTGTGTGTGTGTGTGTGTCTGTTTGTTTGTTACTATCACTGCCTGTGCTCCTTCGCCTGGTCCACAATTGCTTCTTAGAAAAAAACTTTTAATATACTTCCATGTTACTACCAATGCACTATGGAGTCATTTTAAAATTGTGTTCAGCTGTTGGCACACTTGTTTCATCCTTCATCATAAAGGATGAAGCAGTTGCCCACAGCTGAACACAGGACTTTCAGGCACTGAATTTAATTTCATTTGGATCTATTTCTGAGCTATCCCAGATGGGTATATGCGAATTCCTATACAGAGGAAACCATGTGAAATTGTCATAGGTTTCTCTACATATTTGAAACTTTCGAATAACTAGAGTATAACACTGAAAAGACTGAACAGTATAAGACTGAAAAGACTGAATATTTAATTAAAGAAATAACAGTTTTGTACAATGATGCCTACAGGTGATTGTACAAAAACCTCGAGCATATGGTTAATTAAGTAATTAATTAATTTATTTATTTTTAAGTTTGTAATCCGGCGCAAGGAAACTACTAAGGTTATCGGTCCATAGTGTTACAAACAACTTAAATGACACACATACCCATGACTGAAGGACTCCAACCTCTGGTGGGAGTGGCCATGTACACCATGACGTTGCGCCACAGATCACACGCCTATTCCCGTGCGGTGCATAGTCATAGTAAACATTGTGTTCCGATGCTCTTTATTATTTTGTGGTAAATTATACTTGTTACTGTTAAATGTGGTTCAATCTTGTAATATTTTTTTGTAATAATAGGAACTTGAGAATGACACCATAGTGTGCCGAAACTAGTAGTGCATTGGTAATTAGATGGCGATTTTACCTGATGATGCCAGCGGCAGGAAACATCTGCACTACTTGAAGGACTCGATTTGTTTTGGAGCACTGCCAATGTTACACCGATCCAGATGCGAAATATTACTGTATACATTGTTATGGGTAACGTTTCCAACACTGCAACGCTACCTTCTGCTCGCTGATGCCCCCCCCCCCCCCCCAATCCCCAGCAGCCATGGTACAAACCTCCTGCTGCTACCAACAGCCACTGCACGAATCATCAACTTCCTGCGGACAAACAATACTGTATCCGGAGTAGCTGTGTCATTACCAAACAATGCAGACGTTGGAAAAACAGCCTATCCTAAAAGGTCGCCCAATTATGGGACAGTAGCAAACAGTCAGTAAATACATCGTGCTAAGTTTGATATTCCCTCAAAACCTAAAATCAGATTTCTTGTGCTTGTGTTGTACTGAATCAATTTCTTCTTCATGCTTTGTAAGGTTGCTAAGCAAAACAAGGTAAGTTTTCAAGAAATCATTCACAATCAACAAAAGTACACTTGAAACTTTCTGGCAGATTAAAATTGTGTGCCAGAAATGGGATTCGAACCTGGGTCCTTGGCCTTTTGCGGGCAAGTGCTCTACCATCTGAGTTATCTTGGCACACTTTCAGTCCATCCACAAAACCTTACTTCTACCAATACCTCGCCTTCTACTTTCTAAACTTCACAAAATTATGTCAGTGAACCTTTCAGGACTAGCACTCCTCATTCTGGAAACATCCCTTAGGCTGTGGCTAAGCCATGTCTCCACCACATCCTTTCTTCCAGGAGTGTTAGTCCTGCGAGATTTGCAGGAGGACTTCTAAGTTTGGAAAGTAGGAGGCGGAGTACTGGCAGAATTGAAGTTGTCAGGATGACTGTGATGCGTGCTGGGATAGCTCAGACAGTAGTGCGCTTACCTGTGAAAGGCAAAGGTCGCAGGATCGAATCCCTGTTATAGCACACAATTTAATCTGTCAGGAAGTTACATATCTGCACACACTCAATGGCAGAGTGAAAATTATATTTGACTGCTTTTTAAGAAGAATTTCTACTACCATGAAAATCCTGTGTATGTGATGTGTGGAAAACTGCTGTTGAAATTTCTAATTTGCTCAAATAACTGGAAAATCAAAATGTGTAGTTTCAAATAAAACTATTTATAATGGCAGTTCTACCTCTCCGCGTCTAGGAAAAGTATCCAGAGAGATTATCTGATTACAAAAAACACCTAAATGCATCAGCCTGAACACACCTCCTCAAATTCACAGTGTTTTCACATATTCAAATCTTTAATTTACGTATGAGTAAAACATACCGATTAGCTCATTTATATCACAAGCAATCACGAAAGAATAAGCAACTTTTATTTATTTGTTTATTTTTGGAAATTACTGACAAAAAAAGAGCAATTAAATGGAAGCATAACACAAAAAGTTAAATTACGTTATGTTAATTACAGGGATTTTGCATTTTTAAGCTCACGATTACATGCTGCCCGTAAGTAAAAGTTAATTATTCTAATGCTGAGATTCTTTCCCTACCTCCCTTCCTCTCTCTCACTTTTCGTCAGGCCGTCTGGGGGTGGGGGCACATGCCCCGTACTTCCAAATCTGCCCTTGACTGTCACTGACTTCATCAGCATCGCTGGTACTGCTACTATCATCCCCCAATCTTATTATTAATTCTTCTACCTGTTCTTCTATCACACCTTCTCGTTCCCATGGCTCTTATAAGATGTGCCACGTATGTGTGACAACATTCTTCCGTTTTGTGGTAGTAATACTGCCCAATGTTTCATGAACTAAGAATTCAACTTCTTTTAATGTTCAAATGTTTGTATAGTCTATGGGACTTAACTACGAGGATATCAGTCCCTAAACGTACAAACTACTTACGAACTAACTAAGACTAAGGATGGCACAAATATCCATGCCCGAGGGGGGATTCGAACCCCGACCATAGTGGCCATGCAGACCATGACTGGAGCACCTCAGTCTCTTCGGCCACCGCGGCCGGCCTTCTTTTAATGTAAAACTTTTATTTCTTTCTGCAATGTATGATTTCACCTGAGCCCACAGAAAGTTCTGTTGCATTAAAATGGCAATGATATGGTGGAAGGCGCAACACTCACTGACCATTTTCTTCAGCAATTGTATCAATTTCATAAATGATTTTTCAGTGTTTGAGTACTTCCACAATTCTAGAAGTTCAGCCTTTTTCATCTCTCGACCAACGGTTGCGAAAGCTTGTATGTGTGTTTGAGTGTGATTTTATTTGTGTCTGTTAACGAGCCTGTCCTTTGGGTAAGTCATCCGTTTTCTATTTATTACATTTGTTTATGCTACCAGGAAAGTTTCCTTCTATAATTTTTATGTATAGATTAATTAATTCATGATAAAAAAAGGCAAATTTTAACGTATTTTCTTCAAAGAGGTTCAATTATAAAGTCAACAGTGTAAGAATTACTTTCAGATGTTAATGAATAGAACAGGTGAAGGATGCTTATATAGAGACTGTCTATTTTTTAATTGGAGTTTAATTGGAATTGTACTGTTTTATTCATAATTGAAGAGGGGATAACACATTTATTATGAAATGGCCTTAAACTTGGACTTATGCCTGAGATTTTCTACATCTGCTGCAGCATCAATAATATAAAGTTGGTAGAAAAGAAAATGATTTCTTTAAAAACATTAATATATTACTAATGACTCTTTTACATAATATTTTAAAAGAGTAAGCTGGAGCTCAAAAAACTATACAAAACAAGCCCAACAGTGACTGAACTCTGTGCTCCTGCTGGCTTTCCTATGTTTAGAGGAAGAAGCCATCTCACACACATCTGAAATTAAGAACATGTAACATGGCATGAACAAAATCGTTAACACAACTGCACAAACGATGAACACGCAACAGATGCTTTGCAGAGACTGAAGTATGGCACCCTGCGCGATCTTGAGTGGCAGGGTGGGAGCTCGGCACCGTTACCCCGGCAATGTTTACAAATTCCAGAGCTCATGTTGTTGCTCGAGTATCCTCCCCACTCTCTGTGGACCTCATGCACAAACTGTCAGGTTCGTTCTTTCAGCAGCCCGACTATAACTCAATTTTGCAGGACATATGTGGGTGATGGTTACACAAGTACAATGTAAATTTAACTAACCTCTTTAATTTTTCACCAAGTTTGTGTCTTCATTGTGTTCTCCCAGGTTCTTGGTGCTTCATTGAATACATTTCTGGTAAGCAATATTTCAGGAACAGGAGAGTTCTCAGCTACAATGATCAACTGGATGGATTGAGCTTTTTTCTTTTTTAATATGGCTTTAATTATGTTTCTTCACTTTCAACAACACATAAGTCACTTTATAAATTCTTGAGAAGATACATTTTAAGATAGCCGGATACAGAGCTCTGTACACATCAGTACAAGGTTACAGAGTGAGAAAACATGACTACTTGTTGAACATTTGAGGAAAGACTGCATGAACAAGTTAATACTAAAATTATGCACTCTTTAAATAAGTGTTACAATTACAAATGAAATAGGTCAAATATTTGAAATAAAACATGAGTCTTGTATAGTAGATCTGAAGTTAAATGGGTGTACGTAATTACTATAATTGGATTCAAGAAAATATGTAAACAGTGAGTGTTAATTTGATTTTATAATTTTACATTTTAAATTTACTCAATAGAATGTTCATAATTTATGATTTAGGTTTGAACAAATGTAGGGATTGACAATATTATTTAGGACTACTGTTATTTAGGCTTATAATTTTAGTGTGCTTTAATTTGTGATTTGAAATTTATAAAGAATAATATTAAGATTAGGGTCATAGTATTTTTGTTCATTTGTGCAATAAATTGTTTACATATGTCATATAGACAAATGAGTGGCAGAATTGTAATCTACATAAAATTTACAATCTAGTGGTATATGAAACAATGCCTTGTTGGAAACTTGTATGTATGTAATAATGTTTAATCATGTTATGGAATCATTATGGTTTGTAAATACATATTGGCCATTATTATGTACTTGGTTTCCTTTTAGCACCTGAATTTTAGCATTGGTAAGTGAATCCGTGTTGATAAATCATTTCGTAAATATGTGTGCTGCATTGAGAGTAGTTATAATTGGTTCATATGAAAATAAAAAAGCACAGTATCTAGTAACTATAATTAATATAATAATAAGAAATTTAAATAAAATGCTAATAATTCTGAAATCATTGTAAATGTTACATTGGTAGCAGATATTTGAATAAAAATTGTCATTTATCTTTTATAACTGGTGATCTTGTTAGTACCACAACTTGGCTGTTAAAAATCGCATGACAATACTGTGATGTAACTTGGAAAAAAACAATAGGTGAGGGTGTTGTTATTAAGGCCTTATGGGTGTAACTGAATAGGATCACAACATAAATAACTTATTGTACACTTATTGTACACATAAATAACTTATTGTACACTTCCTTAAAGTTTCACACATGTAATTTAAACTTGGTAAAAAGAGGAAAGTTTTTATACATCACATCCATAAAATGCATCTACATCAGTTCACAGACAGCAGAGAACTATAATTATTCACATATTTTGTGGCAGCTGAACATTATTTGTTTCAGTTATATGCTTAAGTAATCAGAGAAATAACTTGTAGTCAATATCTTTATATTATGTGCTGGGTTTGGCATAACAAAATGGAACAAATTGAATTTAAAATAATAATAATAATAAAATTACACCTTATAAAATAATAAATTAATTAATTTTCCCATTCCCCTTCATTTTCCTCGCTCTTGCCTCATGTATCATCACATAACAAAATATAAAAGATCAAAAGATTATTAAATAAATATGTGAGCTTCACGGTATTTATATGTGAAACATCAAAGTTCAAACAGAATGTGAGAATATTAAGTACTGCACCCTTGGTGATAGAGTTTTACTTCATGGCAGTATGAGTTTTGTATGTAAAGTTGATAGTGCTGGAATGTACGTTCATAATGTAAGTGCTTCCGGTGCATTATATCTGTGCAGTGATGTCTAGAGTTGAGTTTTTCATTCTTGCAGTACATCAGACGACCACTAGATGGTGTTTGTGCCACCTCTAAGTGCTATGTGACATGTAAAAAGTGCAAAAACATTTCTTGTGCATTCGTTGTTGCAGTATGCTTCTGTAGTTGTCTTTATCGCAAATGTTTGTTGTAAAATGGGGGACAGTTTGAGTGAAGAGGAAATTCTGAGGCTTCTTGAAGAATATAAATCTGAAATTGACAATGATGAGCTTGAAGCTGAAAGTAATTCTTCTGAAATAGATGGTAATTATAATGGTCAGTCTTGTATTTAGAGGTCTCAATTATATTCTTGGCAATTTCACTGACTCATGCCATTTATTTTGATGGTTACGATGAGTGTTCTGAAAATAAAAAAATAAAAAAATGAGCCATCAGATGTATTAGCAGAGTGTGATGTTCCTATTCAATGAGGTAGAGGCAGAATACAACAACAGCAGGAATCCCAAAGCAATGTTGTTGACTGGGTAAATGACAATGTTCCACACCAATTACCACTCTTTGAAGGTGTAAATAACTTCTTGGCATCTCTGAATGCTGAAAGCACTGAATTTGACTGTTGGAGCGTCTTCATTGTTGCTAATGTCATAAAAAACAAAGACAGAAACAAACCAGTATGCTGAAGCGTCAATTTCCTAATTGCAGTGCCAAAATAAGGTAACTTCCAGGTTGCTTCGGACCAGTTCGTCTGCTTTAAGGCTGCATGAGATATATCAGTTTCTTTGCTATAATTATTCACATTTGCCTTGTACACAAACCAAATATTGCGGACTACTGGAGAATGAGTTAATGCTATAATCCTCTTTACATGCAGAAGTCGCGAAAAGAGACAGTTTTAGGACATTTTACTTTATGCTGCATGTGAATAACAATGATAATTACATATGAAGGGGCAAACTAAACCATGTTCCTATACACACAATTTGACATTTTTTTGATAACTTTGTACTGAAAAGCAAGAACAGTTTTTATCCTGGCAAGAATCTCACAGTTGATGAAGGTTCATGTCCATTCAGAGAGAGAATTAGATTTCGAGTATATATCAAGAACAAACTGGGCAGGTACAGTATAAAATTTTTCATTCTAAGTGATTCAGCACCAGGATATGTCTTGAACTGTAAAGTGTACACTGGCACAGGTGAAAAGGACAACAGTACAGATTCAGTGTGCTACATTTGTGCAACAGTTATCTACGTTAAGGGTCACACATTGTACATGGACCGGAATATCAGTATGTAAATATATGGATTAAACACGGCGAGGATTATATCAGTTTTATAATTATTGTGTTGAATCATATTTCGTAGAAGATAGAAACCAAGAAAATGATTTTCAGAAAAATGGTAAATTTGAAAAGTCAAAGAGTAAATAGTATATTTAAAGGGTAATAATCCGATCGCTGCCCCGAACTTCACACGAACACCTGCAGCCTTATCTATTAGTTCTTTGCTGAATTACGCCACTCTTTCCAAGCATTTAATACACCTAAAACTTCAAATTACGATATCTTTTACTTTCCTAATCTGATTTTGATAAAATGAAACCTATATGTTTCCCCATGATATTCTCTATTTATCTGTGAGACCCCCATGAATGTTCATTTAGTACTTTTGGAGATTACTTTCTACAAATAGACACATGCGATTGCTTTCAGAGAAAGACTTTAATTTGTGATATCTTACTTTTTCTGATCTGATTTTTGTGAAATGAAGTGTTTCTATAACTGCAAGATACCCTCACGTTTCCTGTGAAAACTCCTGAAAATTCGTCAATTAGTTTTGGAGATGAAAGAGAAAGATAGACATGACGGTTGTTGATGAAAAATGTTAAATTGTGATGTTGTTCTTTGTGTGATCTGATTTTTATGAAACTAAGTCTATATGTTGTTCCAAGGTATGCTGAAGTTACCTGTAAAAACCCCATGTGAATTCATGAAGTAGTTTTGCAGCAGTGGTTACTAATAGATGAACAGACAGACACGATGGTCTATGAAAACACTTTGTGATTCTATTTTGATGAAATCATGCCTAGATCCTTAACCAATCTTCGCTCATGTTTCCTGTGAAAACCGCATGAAAATTCGTTCAGTTGTTTTAAAGATCGAAGCAAACATTTACAGATTTACTATTATTATGGACATATTGTACAATTGTAAAATTTTGCAGGAATATATTGATTTGTATAAGTGATGTGTGTCAGTAAAATCTGTTGCGAATATGGTTAATAGTAAAGAAGTAATAGATAAAAATGTGATGCTTGATGGGGTGGTTTTCCATGAACGTTACTCTTTACGTCCTCATATCCCTTGAACTATGTATCGTACTGTGATACAATTTTGAACATACATTCAGCTTTAAGTGTGTATTCTGTCTGCAAAATTTCCTGCGAGTACAATTGGTAGTGTAGAAATTATAAATTGTAACATTATACTGAAAGCCATAGTTTTTCTCCATGAACAGCGGAAACGTAGTAATTGAGAAACTTTTTTCCTTTCATTATTTTGATGTGATTGTCTGCGAGAAAAAGTTTAATAAAGGATTGAAATTATGTTTAAAGTTTGTTGCAAGTCGCCAAGTACTGTTATTCTCATACAGTGTCTTTATAAAGTCTCTTTATGTAGGAGTTTTTTGCGATTCCTATTATTCATGATGTTATAATTCCTGAACCTGCTAGGAATTTTTCCTATATAGGTTAGTATTTTATACACATAACTGCTTGAATTTATTTTCACAACTCATTGTTTACCTGTTCCACATTTTTTTTTAAATTTTCTTGCGATGCCAATGAATGCTACAACATTTTCTTGTGGTAGGCCATCATAGAAACAATCATTTCCATGTTCATTATAATTGTAATTTTTGTAGTTGTTGCTATTTTCTTCTTGACAACATTAAGAGTTCCTCATTTTTATTTACATTTTCTTCTTATTGAAATAGTTAAAGATGTTTAATTTGACATATCATGGTGATGTCTCAATTGCACTAGATATTAGAAGAATAGTTCATGTGCATGGAATTAATGAACTTCATGTCAAATGTACTGTACCATTGTAACAAAGTTTATTGTCATTACCATGTGTTGCATATTTCTTTTATCTGTTCCAGGTACATGATTAACCTTTATTCATGCCATGTTTTATGAAAATGGTTCAAAGACTCAATATGGAGAGCACATTTAAAAAGACTTAAATGTGCTCTGCTGACTTAAGATTTTTGCAATCGTTACTACTCTCTGCTCGGTGATCTTGTTGCAAGCTTAACCTCTCAAATTTATTGTTCATTTCATACAGAGTTCATTTGAGTTCACTTTTTTTGTTCATTAGCATATTAACCATTTGTGTTGGCATGTTTACAAGTGATGTATGGAGGTCATATCGTATTTTGATAAGTAATTTTCCTAGATTAGGTTTATTCTCAATAGTTATTGCACTCCCTATTTCCGTACTCATTCTGGTTGATTTGTTGTTTAAAGTGATGTGTGAAATCTGCGCAATCGGATAAGGAAGTTCAACAATCATTTACTACCGTATTAAAATCCTGCGAAGCTATGTTGTCTGCCTCGCAAAGAGTTTTAGACACATGGGAATACAAAAAGGGTATTGAAATAGTAGAATTTTCAATTGGATTAAATAATAGGTCATTGTTTCCTGTTAACGGAATGTTACTTTGAGGGCCACTGTTATAGGCAAAAATGTGATTTTCTTGCTCACTTCTCTTAGCCAAAGATTGTTCCGTGAAACTGACCTCATTATGTGATGTGGAAGATTGATCTGAATGTATTTCTTTATTCCTGTTGCCTGACATATTGAAAAAATTTCATTATGTCTGAACAACAATGACCGAATTTATACACGCACAATTACAGCTCACAATTGCACATGCGTTCAGCAAAATTACATCAGAGAAGAAGAATCCATGCCAAGAAGTATTAAATTTTGTCCTAAACTGAATAATTGTAACTAGGGATGGGTCGAACCCTAATTTTACTGAATCGAAGAATACTGAATCTTAAATAAAACATCTGCCGAATTCCAAACCCAAATCAAATCTTCCGAACCCAAGTAATCTGTCAACTCAAGTACATGTATTTAAAATGAATTACTGCTCTATCACAGCCAGTGATGAATATAACATTATTAGAGTAAAATTTGAGAAATGAAAATTTCATTTAGATTTTGATTCTAAATCTTAAGGATTTTATAATACTTAAAAGAAATTTGTATGAAGTTAATAAGAAACTTTTTTCACTTTATTAAAAACTGTTTCATTTTGATGAAATAAAAAGTAATTGCATAATGAAGTCCTAGAAAAGAAAGGATTACATATTTTTCCGTTTTTCAAAGGGGAAGAGTCAAAAATAAAACCTGAAAAGATGAGTTGATATTTTAAATTTTGGAAAAATAGATTCTTAAACAATAAATGTTAAAATAATTTGAAATTCCTAGCAGGAAAAATATATATAAAAATAGACAAAGATTACTTACCAGGCAAAGGAGCACAGGTAGTGATAGTAGCACAAATAAATTAATAAATTTACACACACACACACACACACACACACACACACACACACAAACGCTAGCTTTTGCAGCCTAGCTGCTTCTTCAGGCAGAAGGGCAGGAGAGGGAAAAAGAAAATGATGAGGGTTTTAAGGTAGTGGATATGGAGCCATTCCAATCCCGGGACAGAAAAGACTTACCTTGGGGGAAAACATAGAGGGTAAACAAATGCACACACACCCACACATATACACAAACACAAGCACACCTAGGCGGACATACTATAGAAAGCATAGAAGTTGGACAGAGATACCACTTCAGGCAGAGTCTCTGTCCTGAGAATCGAGGCAAAGATGTTCAAGATGGTGGGTGGGAATTCAAATGTAGAGGAGCTTGAGACCAGGTGGGCAACGGGAAGAGAGAATATGCTGAAGGGCTAGTTCCCATCTCTGGAGTTCTGAGGGATTGGTGTCAGTGGGAAGTATCCAGATAACCCAGACGGTGTAGCACTGTGCCAAGATGTGCTGGTCATGCACCAAGGCGTGTTTAGCCACAGGATGATCCTCATTACCAACAAACACTGTCTGCCTGTGACCGTTCATGCGAATGGATAGTTTGTTGCTGGTCATTCCCACATAGAACGCTTCACAGTGCAGACATGTCAGTTGGTAAACCACATGGGTACTATCGCAAGTGGCTCTGCCCTTGATTGTGTACACCTTCCGGGTTACGGGACTGGAGTAAGTGATGGTGGAAGGGTGCATAGGGCAGGTTTTACAACGAGGGCGGTTACAAGGGTAGGAACCAGAAGGTAGGGAAGGTGGTTTGGGGATTTCATAGGGATGGACTAGGAGATTACGGAGGTTAGGTGGGCGGCAGAAAGACACTCTCGGTGGAGTGGGAAGAATGTCATGAAGGATGATCTCATTTTGGGGCAGGATTTAAGGAAGTGGCATCCTTGCTGGAGAGCCACATTCGGAGTCCGCTCCAGTCCCGGAAAGTATCCGGTGACAAATGGGGCACTTCTGGGGTTCTTCTGTTGAAGGTTCTGAATTTGGGGGGATGAGGAAGTGGCTCTGGCAATTTGCTTCTGTACCAGATCAGGAGGATAGCTGTGGTATGTGAAAGCTGTTATCAGGTTATTGGTGTATTGGTTCAGGGATTCAGGACTGGAGCAGACTCGTTTGCCACGAAGACCTAAGCTGTCGGAAAGGGAAGGTTTGATGTGGAATGGATGGCAGCTGTCATAATGCAGGTACTGTTGTTTATTGGTAGGTTTGATGTGGATGGATGTGTGAAGTTGGTCGTTGGACAGATGGAGGTCGACATCGAGGAAAGTGGCATGGGATTTGGAATAGGACCAGGTGAATTTGATAGGACCAAAGGAGTTGAGGTTAAAGAGAAAATTCTGGAGTTCTTCTTCACTGTGAGTCCATATCATGAAGATGTCATCAATGAATCTGTACCAAACTTTGGGTTGACAGGCTTGGGTATCCAGGAAGGCTTCCTCTAAGCATCCCATGAATAAGTTTGCGTACAAGAGGGCCATCCTGGTTTCCATGGCTGTTCCCTTTAGTTGTTGGTATGTCTGCCCTCAAACGTGAAAAAGTTGTGGGTTAGGATGAAGCTGGCTAGGGTATTGAGGAAAGAGGTTTTAGGTAGGGAAGTGGGTGGTCGGCGTGTAAGGAAATACTCCATTGCAGCGAGGCCCTGGGGATGTGAGATATTTGTGTGTAAGGAAGTGGCATCAATGGTTACAAGGATGGTTTCTGGAGGTAACAGGCTGGGTAAGGATTTCAGGCGATCGAGGAAGTGGTTGGTGTCTTTGATGAAGGATGGGAGACTGCACATGATGGGTTGAAGGTGTTGGTCTATGTAGGCAGAGATTCATTATGTAGGAGCTTGGTTACCAGCCACAATGTGGCGTCTGGGATGATTGGGTTTTTGAATCTTGGGAAGTAGGTAGAAGGTGGGGGTGCGGGTGTCAGTGGGGTCATGAGGTTAATGGAGTTAGGTGAAAGGTTTTGTAAGGGGCCTAAGGTTTTGAGGATTCCTAGAAGCTCTGCCTGGACATCAGAAATGGGTTGTCTTGACAGACTGTATACATGGTACTATCTGAAAGCTGACACAGTCACTCAGCCACATACTCCCGCCGATCAAGTAACACGGTCGTGGATCCCTTGTCAGCTGGGAGAATGACGACGGAATGGTCAGCCTTCAGATCACGGATAGCTCAGGATTCAGCTGCGGTAATATTGGGAGTAGGATTAAGGTTTCTCAGGAAAGAATGTTAGGCAAGGTTGGAAGTAAGGAATTCCTGGAAGGTTTGTAGAGGGTGATTTTGACGAAGAGCAAATGGGTCTTGCTGTGACGGAGTATGGAACTGTTCCATGCAGGTTTCAATTTCAATGATGTCTTGGGGAGCTGGATCATTAGGAGTAGGATTATTTTTCTTCGTGGCAAAGTAGTATCTCCAGCAAAGACTACGAGTATAGGAAAGTAAATCTTTGACAAGGGCTGTTTGGTTGAATTTGGGAGAAGGGCTAAAGGTGAGGCCTTTGGATAGGACAGAGGTTTCAGATTGGGAGAGAGGTTTGGAGGAGAGGTTGACTACTGAATTGGGATGTCGTGGTTCTGGATTGTGTGGATTGGAATTTTGAGGTTTGGGGGGGGGGGGGACGAGTTGGGACTGGGAGACTGAGTAGATGGGAGAGACTGCGTTTGTATGCAATAAGAGGAGGTTGAGGTTTATTGGAGAGGTTAATGAGGGAGAGAGTATTGCCTTTCTGGAGGTGGGTGACCAGGAGATTGGATAGTTTTTTGAGGTGGTGGGTGGCATGTTGTTCTAATTTGCGGTTGACCTGAAGGGGGATGTTCTGAACTGCAGGCGTGGATGTGGGAGAGGAAAGGTTGAGGATTTTGATTAGAGAGAGGAGTTAAGAGATGTGTTTATTGGCGGAGTTGATGTGTAGGTTAAGGATTAGGCGGGTGAGGGCTATGGATTGTTCAGTTTGGAATTGGTATAGGGCGGGAAGAAAGGACGGGTACAGCCAGAGATGGGAACTTTTAGTGTGAGGGCCTTGGGAGTGATTCCAAATGTCAGACAGGCCTCAGTAAAAAGAATGTGGGAGTGTAATCTGGCTAGGGAGAAAGCATGTTTATGGAGGGAATGTACATAAAACTGGGTGGGGTTGTTGTAGGGATGTTGTGAGGGAGGCATAATATATGGATAAAGGAAAAGTGGGAAATATGGGCTATGTAACAGGATGCAATGAACAAATAATTTTTTCTTCTTATTTTTTTAATTTTTACATATCAGGAGGGAGATGGAATTGGACAGTAATTCAGGTATGAAAAAAGAAAGGAAATAGAATAAGTTTTTAAAGTTTGTTGTTGATACTGTGGTCACCTTTAGTTGTCAACAACGTAGCATCAAATGGTTAGGTAGTGGTATGGTGTGCAAAAAGGGTTTAAGGATGGTGCAAATCGGAAAAAGTACAAGTAAACCGCGCGTGAAAGCAAGCAAAATGTCTAAATAGGATTGGTTATGTGGTAGCAGATTACAATTTAGAGACTGACAATTGTCTGACAGAGGAATAGTGGAACTAAAACCAACGGAAAGTTGCTGAAATATGATCAGAAAAGTAGGAAATGTGGAAAAACGGGAATGGAAACAATCGCGAGGTAACTAAGAAATGCCGAAAATGGTTATAAACAAAACTATTGTGGTGAAATAGTGTTTACGATTTTAAATGAGAAAATTGGATGAGTGGTGCATTTCAGATGGAAGAAGGAGTAATGAAAGTGGTAAATATCATAATAGACATACTGTACTTATAGTATAAGGTTTGGAAATAAACATATTGTTGTAATAATTAGCGAAATATGAACAGTAAACAAAGAAGGGTATGTAGAATGGAACTGTTATGTAAAATGTATATAAATGAAATAAATAAATGAAATAAATAATTTTATAGAGACATATCAGGTATTCCATGAGTGACAGAACATTCAGACACAGAGAAATTCACTTTTAGTGGACATGTGTGTACTTCTTATTGCCAGAAAGACATTTCAGAACTGTGGAAATTACTCAATGCACAGATTGCGCATTCTGAAGGGTTAAGCAAGGGTATTTTGTAGCTTTATTTATTCTTTAAAACATTTAAGATCATGTAATTTGTCTGCACATGATTTATATTCATAGAAGATTTAAAAATCAGTACTAGAAGTCAGTTGCCTTGCTTCTTTTCTAACTACTCCTGTTCATCATAATAATATTACAAATGCAAATATCAACGTGATACGTATATTCTCCGGCTTTCGCTGGTGTCTTTTGGGTTTGTTAGGCAGACGTAATTTAAATGTGGTAACAGCTAACTCAGAAGATTACAGGCATAATGTTTACATTTGTATTATTCTTATGGTGGAGATTGTGTGGAATTTATGAATCACAAGTCATCGGAAATATCCCTTGCCCCTATTAGAAAATCATGTAAGTTGTAGCACGAAGGCAGTGGTTGTAGTGTCAGGCATATTGACGGCTTTATGTAGTAGCATTTAGGTAAGCCTTCAAATGTAGCATTATTGTAGCAACACTAAACACTAAATAAGAATGGAAATAACTTTGAAACTAAATGAGGAATTATAAAACAAATTTTTGGTACAGTAATTCTGAAACACTATCACTTGATTCCTTGTTATTCAGTTCCTTCGTACTACAGAGCATCATCCCTCAAACAATGTAGTGCATTCGATATCGAACATTTTTAAATGTCTGACTTGCATTCTGATATGGAACCGACTTCCATGTATCATCATTACATTGCCACACTTGCGCATTTACACTACCCGTTGGTGTCAGTTTGTCTGTCACTTTTCGAAAGGCAGTCAGTGTACATGGACTTAAGCTTGACCTTAAACAATTTATTGAAACAGACATCAAGTGGTTGTAGAATTGACATCATCCCGCATGCTTGGCTCATGATTAGAACTTTTTTCCCCAGAAAATAAATAACTTTCTCTTGAAATCCTAATGCTTCATTACAGTTAGCTTTGCCACCCGCATGAACCACAGACATTGCCGAGCTGGGGTGACTTGCATGCCTCAATGATACAAATAGCCGTACCATAGTTAAAACCAGAACGGAAGGGTATCTGTGGAGACAAATGTGTGGTTCCTGGAAAGGGGCACCAGTCTTTTCAGTAGTTACAGGGGTAACAGTCTGGATGATTGACGGAGCTGGCCTTGTAACATCAGCTAATGTGGCTTTGCCACACAGCTACTGTGAATGGTTGAAAACATGGTGAAACTACAGTCGTTACTTTTCCCGAGGACATGCAGCTCTACTGTATAAATATATGATGCTGGCATCCCCTTGAGTAAAATATTCCAGAGGTAAAATAGCCCCCATTCGGATCTCCGGGCGGGGACTACTCAGGAGTGTGTGATCATCAGGAAAGACAACAATGGCATTCTGCGCATCGGAGCGTGGAATGTTAGCTCCCTTAATCAGGTAGGGAAGTTAGAAAATTTAAAAATGGAAATGGATAGGTTGAAGTTAGATATAATGGGGATAAGTGAAGTTTGATGGAAAGAGGAACAGGATTTCTGGTCAGACGAGTACAGGATTATAAATACAAAATCAGTTTGGGGGTATTACAGGAGTAGGTCTGATAATGAATAAGAATATAGGAATGTGGGTAAACTACTATCAGCAGCGCAGTGATTGCATTATCATAGTCAAGATAGATACAAAGCCTACACCGACCACAGTAGTACAAGTTTATATGCCCACTAGCTTTGCCGATTCTGAGGAAATTGAAGAAATGTATGAGGAGGTAAAGGAAATTATACAGACAATTCAGGGAAAGGAAAACTTAATTGTGATGGGAGACTGGAATTTGGTAGTAGGAAAGGAAAGGGAAGGTAAAATAGTAGGTGAATATGGCCTGGGCAAAAAGAATGAAAGATGAGATTGCCTGGTAGAATTGTGCATGGAACATAACCTAATAATAACAAACACCTGGTTTAAGAATCACGAAAGAAGGTTTTATATGTGGAGGAGACCAGGAGACACCGGGAGATACCAGATAGATTTTATAGTGGTAAGACATAGATTTTGGAACCAGTTTTAAACTGTAAGACATGCCCAGGGAGAGATATAAACTCTGACCATGACTTGTTGGTCATGAACTGTAGGCTGTAACTGAAAAAACTGCAAAAGGTAGGAAAATAAGGAGATGGGATCTGGATAAATTGAAGAACCTGGAGGTTTTGAGAATTTCAGAGGGTGCTTTAGGCTACAATTGACAGAAACGGGGGAAAATAAAACAGTAGAAGAAGAATGGGTAGCATTGAGAAACTAAATAGTGAAGGCAGCAGAGGAGAAAATAGGTAGAAAGGCAAGACCTGCAAAAAATCTTGGATATCACAGGAAATACTAAATTTAATTGATGAAAGGAGAAAATATAAAAATGCAGTAAATAAAACAGGCAAAATGGAGTACAGATGACTAAGAAATGAGATTCATGGGAAGTGGAAAATAGCTAAGCAGGAGTGGCTAGAAGTCAAATGCAAGTCATTCGAAGAATGTATAAAGAGCGGAAAAATAGATACAGCCTACAGGAAAATAAAAGAGATATTTGAAAATAAGAAAAACAGCTCTATGAATATCAAGAACACAGATGGAAAACCAGTTCTCAGCAAAGAAGGGAAAGCTGAAAGGTGGAAAGAATATATAGAGAGGCTCTACAAAGGAAATGAACTTACAGGCAATATTGTAGGAAGGAGAGAAGAAGTAGATGAGGATGAAATAGGAGATACTATACTGAGAGATGAATATGACAGAATGTCGATGGACCTAAGTCGAAACAAGGCCCCTGGAGTAGATGACATTCCCTCAGAGCTACTGACGTCTGTGGGAGAACCAGCCATGAGAAAACTATTTCACCTGGTGTGTAAATGTATGAGACAGGCAAAGTACCCTCAGACTTTGAGAAAAATGTTATAATCCCCTTTCCAAAGAAAGCTAGCGCAGACAGGTGTGAAAACTACAGAACCATCAGTTTAATAAGTCATGGTTGCAATATAATAACACAAATTATTTGCAGGAGGATGGAAAAGGTGGTAGAAGCCGACCACGGGGAAGATCAGTTTGGGTTCAGCAGAAATGTAGGAACACGGGAGGCAGTACTCACTTTACAGCTTATCCTAGAAGATAGATTAAGAAAAGGCAAACCTACATATCTAGCTTTTGTAGATTTGGAGAAGGCTTTTGACAATGTTGATTGGAATAAACTCTTTCAAGTTCTGAAGCAAGCAGGAGTACAATATAGGGAGCATAAGGTTTTTTACAACTTGTACAAAAACCAGACAGCAGTTATCAGAGTTGAAGGGCACGAAAGAGATGCAGAGGTTGGGAAGGGTGTAAGACAGCCTTTCTCCGATGTTATTCAGTTTTTACATTGAGCAAGCTATAAAAGAAAGCAAGGAGAAATTTGGAGAAGGAATTAAAAAGTTCAGGGTGAAGAAATAAAAACATTGCCTTTTGTCGATGACATTGTAATTCTGTTAGAGACAGCAAAGAACCTGAAAGAGCATTTGAACGGAATGGACAGTGTGTTGAAAGGAATCTACAAGATGAACATTAACAAGAGCAAAACAAGGGTAATGGAGTGCAGGCCAAGAAAATTAGGTGATGCTGAAGGAATTAGATTAGGTAACGAAACAATAAAGGAGGTAGATGAGTTTTGTTTATTTGAGTAATAAAATATGATGGTCGCAGTACAGAGGATATAAAATGCAGAATGGTAATGGGAAGAAAAGCGTTTTTGAAAAAGAGAAATTTGTTAACATCGAACTCTAATTTAAGCATAAGGAAGTCCTTTCTGAAGGCGTTTGTGTGGAGTGTTGCTTTGTATGGGAGTGAAACATGGACGATAAACAGTGCAGACAGGAAGAGAATAGAGGCTTTTGAAATGTGGTGTTACAGTAGAATTCTGAAGATTAGGTGGTTGGATCGTGTAACTAATGAAGAAGTACTGAACAGAATTGGTGAGAAAAGGAATTTTTTGCATACCTTGACTAAAAGAAGGGATTGATTAGTAGGACACATTCTTAGACATCAAGGAATTGTGAAATTAGCATTGGAGGGCAGAGTGTGGGGTAAAAATTGCAGAAGGAGACCAAGAGATGAATATAGTAATAAAATTCAAATGCATGTAAGTTGCCCTTCTTATGAGGAGATGAAGAGTCTTGCTCATGATAAATTAGGTTGGAGAGCTACATCAAACCAGTCTCTGGACTGAAGACCACAACATTACAGTTCACATACCCCAGCACTTCACAAAATTCGAAGAAACAATACGTGAAATCAGAATGAGGCAAGACTCCTTATGTGTCATTGGTATTTACATAAAGAAATTTATTCATGTTGCTACTAAGATTTGAAACCTTCTACGTTTGAAGCTGAGTAATACTAAAGTTCGATTTCCTACATTGGATGGTGTATTAAAATTAAATAGCGGAAAATAAAAAGGAAATTAGACTCATTTTCCTGTCTTTTATTTTTACAAGTGAAAAAATTTTAATGCCAGTTTTTTTACATTTGGACCCCAAAAACCAGAAAAAAGAGTGACGCTTATATTCGGTTAAATACGCTAGAATGATAGTGGTTTCACTTGTGTAAATTCATAGTGAGATCGTTTTATTTTATGACATCACGTCTTTCAGCGGGTCTATGGAATATAAAGTAAATGATGCAAATGAAAGAACACTGTGTAGTTTAACAACATGAGTCATGGTCTACTGAAGTACAGGATACCTTTTATTCTATAGTGAAGCTCAGGATACCAGTTTTCTTCCTTTCCACCTTATGTCAAGCACATTGTTTCTACCTCTAAGATTCCTTTTCCTTTTATTCCCTTTATTAAATTCCAATGAAATTCGTAGTATTTATGGCTTGACCAGATTTTAGTACATCTAGTAAATTAAACAATTATTCACAATTTATTGACAAGCATTATTTACAATTTTTAACTAACAACATAGTAGGTTCTAGAAGTTCAATTATTTAATACAATACTATTGTTAAATAATGCTGTAATTTATCAATTTCTTGTAACATAAAACTATTCTGTCTTACGGTTTCTATCCAGTTAAAGATCTAGTATCGAATTTATAGTTCACATTTCATCATACTATTGTATTTTGAAAAATTTCATCATATAGCAATAATTGCAAGTCATTGTTATGCCAATGTAAATTGTCATTAACTTTATATAAGTCAGACATACAGATGAAGTTGTTGTACATTATGAATCTGTGATAGAAATAAAAATTCTCCAAAGTGAACTCGTGTCTAAGTTACAAATTAAATATCATCATAAATTCATATTTATGATGGTAGCTCAGATTATATGAGGATTGTCACAATTGGTGTCAGGAGCTGGGATTGTGAACAAGAATATTAAAGACTTTCTGTTCCAGGTTGAAGCAGATGACATTATATCAAAGAAGAACTGTGGACTGTGAAAAAACTGGCAAAGGTCATAAAAAGGAATATATATGGACAAATGAATAGAAAATGTTGCTTACATACTGTGGAGACACTGCAAGAAAGATCAACAAACAAAGTTGAACCTTGTAAAAATACGACAACAGCACTATAAAATAACAGTGAAGGAACTTCTCATCTGGACTCCAGAATAGATAAGTAGACAAACTCTTTTTTTTTCTTTCCCTTTCTTCATTAGTGTGGTGAAAACTGTTGTTTCATTTGCATGTGACGTGCAGAATGTAGACTCATTAGCCCAA
Source organism: Locusta migratoria (assembly GCA_026315105.1). Classification (NCBI taxonomy): domain Eukaryota; kingdom Metazoa; phylum Arthropoda; class Insecta; order Orthoptera; family Acrididae; genus Locusta; species Locusta migratoria. The sequence continues at coordinate 389,272,075 of CM048747.1, forward strand.
ATGTCAGGCACAGGGAAAGATGATATCAAATTCGAGCAAGAAAGTGTATAATTTCAGGAAAATGCTAGTAACGTGAGTAGGGGCAAAAACATGCAAGAAATCAAAGTAGATCCAGTTTTGGAAATACTGAAGAAACTCTGGGTAATAAGTGAAATTTCATAAAAATAGAAATGGTGGATAGAAATACTTGTGAAGATTTAGAGAGAAATAACAGCGAACTTTCTGAACAGATAAAAGGCATAGATGTCAAAATTGACACAAAATTGAAACAATTAACAGATGAAATTGCTGAATTTAAAATATCAGTTGAGTCAAAATATGTTCAGTTTGATGCTCAAATGAGCAACTTAGGGTGTATAATTAGTGAAGTAGAAACCAAACTGTCCAAAAACATCACTGATAACACTGAACATATAGTTGCTTTAGAAAGGGTTATGAAAACCGAAAGTGATCTGATGCAACAGCACAAAGTAGACATTGAACAACAGTTTCAGGTTCATAGACAAGAAACTCAGTATAAAGTTGATAATTTAGATGTAAAAATCACTAACGTAGAAAAAGGAGTACTAAAATGTGTAGAAAAGTGTGATCAGTATTTACTAGATTTAAGTAGAAAGGTGTCACACATACAGGATGATGTTGTAACTAAAATATTAAATTCCAATCCCCTTAATTTTGTAGTATTCACATGAAATGTTACCCTGGTGATGGAAACATCCATCCTAAAGATTTTATTGAGTCATGTGCTGACAATTTTAGTCTTGATATGACAGATAATACAAAAATTAAGCTTGTCAAAAGATTTCTTGATAAAGGTGTTTTTTCCTTGGCAAATAAAATTGTTGACAAAGACCTATAATATATAGAATTCAAGAAAAAATTCTTTGAAAAATTCTGGTCTAGTAGGGAACAAGCATGTATCAAAAGTGCATTTCTTAATGGGCCGATGTACAAAGAATCTGAATGGACCATGAAAGAATGTTGCGAAAAACAGCTCAGAAAATTAGTGCATATTGATAAGCCCTTAGATGATGTGACTATTATTGATGCCTTGCAGAGAAAATCGCCTTGGAAAATTCAGAAAGGATTAGATTATGCACCTGATGATCTCATTGACTTGTTTCTAAGCTTCGTAGACAAACTAGATCGTAAAGTAGAAAGGGAGAAAGAATTTAACCAAAATAAACAGAATAGATCCAGTACTAGAGGGTGGAATCAACCTAACGATAGGAATACTTATGATGACAGGAATAGAAGTAGTGGGAAAAGTGATGGCAGTAATAATGATTATTTCAGGCAATATAATGGAAACAATAACAATCAAGGAGTTAATGGGAGAAATTTAGAATATCAGAATAGACATTGGGGAAATGATAGACCACAAAACTATAATGGCACAGAAAACAGACACCATAGGCAGGAAAACTGAGTTGCCCCCGTTGGTGCCTGTCAGTCGGTGGCTAACAGGTATAGGAAAAATCAGGCTAGTACTTTTGGGATTCACAGCAGGGGACAATTTTGCAATTATAATAATAAAAATAGAAATCATGTCGTATTTGATGAAAAGTTTTGGAGATATGTAAACCTTAGTTGTAATAATGTAGCAAATAATTGTGTGACTAATATAAGTGAAGAAGTTGAATTAGATAATGACACAATTGCTAATTTGTATGACAGTTTTTGGGAAATAATTACTCAGAAAACTTATAGTTTATGTTGATGACATCTTAGTAACTGGAAAATCGTGTGTGGGGGGGGGGGGGGACATCAAAATTTGCTAGAAGAAGTTTGCACTAAGCTTAGAGAAGGGGGTATGTCCCTTAAACTGTATAAATGCAAGTTTGCTGTCAAAGAACTGAAATTCCTGGGTCACGGCATAATAAACATGGTATTGCACCTGATAAGGAAAAATTAGAAGCGATTGAAAAATTTCCAGTGCCTAAAACAAAGAAACAATTAAAGTCATATTTAGGAATCTGTTGGTATTATAGGAAGCATGTAAGCAATCAGGTCCTGAATTCCCCTTATCTCACCAATTTACTCAAGAAAAACAGTGTTTGATTGTGGGTCAGTCACTGTCAGGAAGCCTTTGATGCTAACAAAAGAGAACTGTGTAAGGGAAGAATGTTGTACAGACCTGACATGACCCTTGTGTTTTGTATTACTACATACAGCAGTGATTATGCTGTAGGTGTACATTTATTCCAGGAAAACGTGGTAAATGGAGAAACTATTCAGCAATCCATTGCTTTTGCTACCAGAACTTTGCAAAAACATGAAAGGATGTATACTATTACTGAAAAGGAATAATTAGCTACAGTAGAATCTCGTTTTTACGCTTTTCAGGGGACTTCAGTAAAATGGTGTAAAATGCAGGAAATAATGTTTTAAATGGTAAAATAGGCATCTAAACACTGGCAAGGAAGTTTATTATACAATAAAGGTTACCAATTTTTTACTTTTTTAAGCGCAGGGCATAACTGGTAATTTTATGGGAAGCAGAAATTTTTGACGTAATTTCATTCATTATAATCGAGGACGCCGCTATTTTATGCGCCAGGCAAACTGGTAATTTTATGGGAAGTAGAAATTTTTGACGTAATTTCATTCATTATAATCGAGGACGCCGCAATTTTATGCGCCAAGCAAACTGGTAATTTTATGGGAAGTAGAAATTGTTGATGTAATTTCATTCATTACAATTGAGGATGCCGCTATTTTAAGCGCCAGGCAGAACTGGCAATTTTATGGGAAGTAGAAATTTTTGACGTAATTTCATTTATTATAATCGAGGACGCCGCTGCTGGACTATGTAAAACATCTTCAAAATTTCCTGAACTGCTTTGATAGATATCGTTTGGACACCGCTGCCAGGCTATGTAACACATCTTCAAAATTACTGCCTTTTACCGGCATTAATTATTTACGTAATAAAACTCCTAAAGTTCCGTCCTTTTTGTATTTTTCGATGTTTCACATGACAATATTAGATATTTTATTCGCGTTATCGAGTGCAAACATATGCATAAGCATTTTTTTACGTCTGCATAGGATCGGCCTGTCACACTATTATCGCTTTTTTGAGGTTGTGGGTATTATGATACCCAACTTTGACAGATAACGTTCTTTATTAATCAGAAATATGTATCACAAAAACAATGCAACTCTTTATTGTCCCATCAACAAAGCAACTGGTTCTGATTGTTTGAGTACACGCCAGCCGCTCTGGCAAAGAAGCTAGTGGAAAGAGGAACTACACCACCACAAATCAGTGTTATTCTCACGTCAACAAACCGTTCTGTTTGTCTGAGTACGCGCCAGGCACTCAGGCAAAGAAGCTGGTGGAAAGGTGTTAGGATTATAGTTAGAAATTACGGATATGACACGTGATTAAAACACAACTTTATTCACAGAGCACTGCACAGGAACACAAACACACAAAGACTGATACAGTACATTTGAACTAAGTCAAAGAACATACAAATCGACTATGCAGACAGCAACATCTTTAGACACCAAGGATGTTATGTGGCGGTAAAATTTGAATTTGAACACGCCCCCTCAAATTTTATACACAGGTGTAAATTTGTGACTTAAAGTCTTTAAGTTTGTGGTTCTAGGATCGAAGTCCAAGTCCGTCAACACACTTCTCATGCTTTGGTGCAGGGAGAGCCTTCGTCAAGACATCAGCCACCATGTCTTCTGTTGGCTGATACTCCAGTTTCAGTGGATAGTCCTGTAGAGCTTGATGTATGAAGTGATATTTGATGTGGATATGCTTTGTCTTAGAATGGAAAACTGGGTTATTTGCCAACTTTCCAGCTGACTGATTGTCATTGAACAAGATGATGTCTGACAGTTCCGGTAGACCCAACTCCTTCACAAAAGTTGATAGGTGAATCGCCTCCTTTGCTGCTTCAGAGATACTCATGTATTCAGCTTCGGTTGATGAGAGGCAACTGCCCTCTGCTTGCGTGAACACCATGAGATCGCTGATTTACACAAGTTGAAGTTGTAGCCAGTATATGACTTCCTATCAGTGTCCGAGTTTCCCCAATCAGCATCTGCAAAACCGAAGATTCTCTTCCTTATCCTTGAGATAGGTAAGCTTCTTATTTATAGTTCCTTTTAGGTATCTGAGAATTCGCTTAGCTGCCTGCCAGTGAACAATGTTGTAGCTGTTATTGTACTGGCTTAGCTTGTTGACAGCATAGTATATGTCAGGACGAGTACTGATGGCAATGTACATCAATGCACCAACTAGTTCTCGGAATGGATAGTGAGTCCCATCATCTGCAATTGTAGCCACTGTATCCAGCTTGATTCCCATTGCCAATGGAGTCCTTACCGGCTTGCAGTTGTCCATTCTGAATTTATGAAGAACTTCTCTGATGTATCCACTTTGACACAGGGTGATTTTGTCGGCAGACTGATTAACTTCAATGCCCAGATGGCATTTCACGGGACCGAGATCTTTTACGTCAAATCTTGCTGATAGTTCATATTTTATTTGTTTTGTCCTCTCTGGATCTGATGACACAATTATTATGTCATCAACATAAATGAGTAGGAAGACTGGATTTTCCTACAGTGTCTATGTAGACACATGGATCTGCATTTGTTGGTTGCAATCCAATTGAAGTCAGTGTTGAATTTAATTTGGCATACCACTGTCTGCCCGCAACCCGTAGATGGCTTTTGTGAGTTTACTAACTTTGTCACTAGATTTCAATTTCTGAAGCACGTTATTTGCCTTGTTGCCTATATCACCGTCTTTCTCCACATCTCTCATCTTCTGTAAAAATTTAACTAGTAAGTCTGGCTGTTCCATGTAGATTTTGGTGTCAATTTCACCATTGAGGAATGCAGCGGTGATGTCCAACTGTGAGACAGATAGTTAAACTTGACTGCCAGAGCCATGAGCAGTCTAAATGACTCAATTCTCGCAACTGGGGAGAATGTTTCCATCAAGTCAATTGTTTTGGTCAAGCAATCTGACATCTCTCGACATGTGTATTTTGTGGTCTGTTGGCACCCACACACGATAGGTATTTGCACATTCCGAATATCCTACAAAGATGCCTTGCTTGCCCCTTGGATCAAACTTTCCCTTTTCACCGAATGTATGAAGGTGAGATAGGTCTGGCTTCTTCTTCAGCCACTTCTCATATGAAGTTCCACCCGAGAGCCCTTTTGTTATGCAGCGATTCCAGATGTAGTTGGCTGCATTGATAGCTTCGGCCCAGAGTGATGGTGGCTGTCCAGATTCCAGCAGCATGCAACAAGCAACTTCAACCAAGGAACGGTTCTTTCACTCAGCAACACCATTCTGCTGTGGTGTGTATGGAACTGTACGACGTTGCTGAATTCCTGCCATTCGGAAGATGGAGTCCAGTCTTTCGTTACAGTATTCCTTGCCGTTATTGATATGATTGGAAAGATTTGATTTTCTGTCCAGTCTGATTTTCAACAAGGTTCTTGTATTCCACAAATTTGTCCACAACTTCTCCTTTGTGCCGAAGTAAGTAAACTTGACACCATCTGCTGTAGTCATCAATAAAAGTCACAAAATCTTTTGCACCACCTTGAGACATTTCCCTCATTGGCCCACAGACATCGGAATGGATTAGCCCAAGAATTTCACTGGAATTTTCTTCCTGTCTGGTGAAAGGAGTGGATGTGATCTTCCCTGCAACACATGTGGTACATTTGGTGAACTCAACGTCACTGAATTTCAAGCCTGTCACATATTCGTTTTTGAGCATTTTGACCATATCTCCTGAATTTAAGTGTCCTAATCGAGCATGCCAGATTTCGATGTCACTTTTGGCAATTTTCGGCTCAGCAAATACACAGGCCTTTGGACCATTTTCTTGTAGATAAAACAAGTTACCCACTCTGTTGGCAATCTGACCTTGTTGTTGGTGTCCTTTATAACAGCACGATTCTTCTCAAAAGTCACAGTGTGATCATTGTCCACAACTTTTGCGACAGAGATGAGGTTTGTCCCAAGTCTTGGCACATGCAAAGTGTTTTTCAACTTGATAGAGTTGGTACCACTGGCTGCAGTTGAAATGTGGACATCTCCTTTTGCTGTCACTTGTGTGGCACTATTATCTGCAAGAATTAAGCTCTCTTGTGCTTCTTTAACACTCATGAACACATTCAGATCATTGCACATGTGTGATGTGCAACCACTGTCCATACACCACAAAATGTTTGAGTTGCGAAATTTCGGAGCATTTTCGTTGAGATGGAAAAACAGCAGTGAGCCTCATCCACTTTGTTTGCAGACTGTACACTTAATTTCTTCTTGAAGAAACATTCGTCTTCTTTGTGTCTCTTCTTGTTGCAGAAGTTGCACTTGAGAGACGATTTTTCCCTTCTTTGCTTTTGTTTACCGGTATACATTTGTTTAGATTTATCACAGTCACTTGCAGTACCTTCTGACTTAACGAAATGTTTAGGCCTATTCGATTTCACAAACAGCGGCACTCGCATTTTCAGTGTCTTTTTGAATTCTTGCGTTGTGTTCTTCCAGGATTTTTACTTTTAGGGTTTCGACATCTGGCAAATTATCACAAGATTCGATTGCACACCTAAAATTGTTGTAGCAATCTGGAAGACTATACAGCAACATTATTGATAATAAATCACCATTTATATCCACTTCCATTGCTTGTAGTTTGTCTATAGCATCGAAGAATTCAGTAAGATGCTGTGTTACATCATCACCAGGCTGCATCTTGTGAAGAGTAAGCCGTTTGAGCAGTGTTGCTTTGCGAGCAGGTCCTTTTGATGCATAAATTGACTCTAGCTTAAGCCACACCTGACGCGATGTGCTGCAGTTCTTCACTTGCTTCAGCTCGGTGGGACTGATGGACAGAATCAAGTCTGCTTTCACTTTTCTGTCTGCTGCAAGCCACGCTTTGTATGCAGCTTGTGCTGCAACGAGTGTCGCGCCGTCGCCAGACACTGAAGGCTCCGGTATGTCTCCTGATACATACCCCCATGTGTCATTTTTGACGAGCACTGCTTCCACTTGAATTCGCCATGTGTTGTAATTATTGCGCGATAAGGTTTCCACTCGAACTCCATGTGCACCAGCCATGTGTGCCATATTCGTCACTTAATGAACTTGAATGTTTCCGCACTTTTTAGCCTGCGAATTTCAGTTTTCGTCTAATCGAAAAATGCTGTTTTTACCGATCACGTATCTCTGGGCCCATAACCTGTTAGGATTATAGTTAGAAATTATGGATACGACACATGATTAAAACTCAACTTTATTCACAGAGCACTGCACAGGAAGACGAACACACAAAGACTGATACAGTACATTTGAACTAAGTCAAAGAACATACAAACCTACTCTACAGATAGCAACATCTGTAGACACCAAGGATGTTATGTGGCAGTAAAATTTGAATTTCAAAAAAAGAGGAACTACATTGCCACAAATCGGCGCGTCGTAAGTCAACTAGACGCGTACCGGTACTGCCAACAAAGATACGTGAAATATACGTTTGAATAAATGCAAAGTGTCAAGAAACTCGACTGCGAATAATTTTTTAAGTGCTATACTTTAATGGGAAAGCCGTGCTAGCATCAGTTTATGTAGATTACGTCATTTTTTCTTCATGAACATGCTTTCGAAAAGTGTAAAATGCAGGAAAAGTGTAAATATGTTAATGCAAAAACGAGACCGAATTAACATTGTGAACATAGGAAATTTGATGGGACAGACAAAAAATGGTGTAAATGACGGGAAAACGTAAATAACCGGGAACCTAAAGACGAGGTTTTACTGTATTTATTGTGGATTTTCAAAGTTCAAAAATTACCTGTTAGATCATGAAGTAGTTGTGTATACTGATCATAAGGCTTTAATTTATCTTCAGGAGTTTAGCCTGTATCATGATAGGATACCAAGGTGGGCCATATTTTTACAACAATTTAATTAGTCTATCAGGCACATTAAAGGCAACGCTAATGTCGTTGCAGACTGTATTTCTCGTTTACCTGTTTGTAACAAAGATAAGGATTTTAGTAGGGAACATTAGAGAGATTTCAGACTCATGTATATTAAAGGTGTGAAAGATGAGGGTCAAATATGGAAAATCTGTAAAAATATTAGGAGATGCCAAAATGATGACCAAAATTGGGGGTTAGTAAAAAGCTATCTTGGTAAAAAGGGGCAGGAAAAAGTTGATAAATACTACAAGGTTCAGAATAGTTTAGAAGAATGAACATTGATAGGGATATGTGGAAATTGTGTTGGCCAGAGCCTTATATAGATACATTGATCAGATACATACATGAAAGTTTTGGACATTGTGGAGCCTTGAAATGTATCCAAAAAATACAGGAAACTGTATACTTTTATAACACGTCCAGAAGAGTAAGAACATTATTGACAAAGTGTGACAGATGTCAAAGAGTAAAAGTTTCTAACCAAAATTCTAAGGGGTACAATCAAAATATTTTACCTAAGGAGAAACTAGAAATTGTTGCTGTAGATTTGTATGGGAGTCTACCTAAATCTAAAGGTTTTTGCTATATATTTGTAATGTTTGTTGTATTCTCTAAGTACATAAAATTGTATCCATTGAAAAAAGCAACCAGTCATAGTATCATTAATAAAATAAAATCTGATTATTTTAATTGTATGGGAAAACCTAAGTGTATGTTGTCAGACAATGGCAGTCAATCAATCCTGCTGAGAGATATATGAGGGAAATTGGCAGGCTATCTACTGTAGCAAAAATCACTCTGATTGGGCTAACTATGCTAATGAGTTGCAATCAATTATGAACAGTCTCCAACATTCATCTACAGGGTTTTCTCCCTATGAAATTGTACATAACAAACTACCAGACAACCTTATAAATGAACTTGTAACTTTTCCTGCATGTAAATGCCTATCACCCCAGGAACGTGAAGAAATTGTAAAAACAGTTATGAAAAAACAAGCTGATGTTAGAAGTGGGACAGTATGTATTAGTGAAAACTAATGAGAGGGCGAAAGTTTTAAGTGGTGAGTTAAAGAAGTCGTTTGATATATATATACCTTTGTGCAGTACCGCCAATAGTAACACAAATGAAGAAACAGAAAAAAGGGGACAAAAAGGACAAGCTTTCGGAACACAGTTCCTTCATCAGGTGGGAGAGAAGAGAAGAAGAAAGGCTGGGAACGGAAGGGAAAGGTAATTCATGACCTACGTCATGAAGGTGGTGTTTCGGGAGTGTCAATTCTTAATTATAACAATGTAAATAGTCTTTACAGTGTAATATTGTGGATTTTAATTAATCATGGGGGGTGGATTAATTAACTACGTATGGAATTTTGCCTATTAATTTAATGGGGATGACTATAAGTAGAACCTTTGTATTGAGCGATTTGTACAGATGACATGTTCATACATATAAGTCTACACTTGGACACTTAATAAGAATCAGTGGCTTATAGAATTGAAGATGAAGCTATGATGTTCATAAAAAAAAGTGTATGTAAGAACTTGTATATATATATATATATATATATATATATATATATATATATATACGTAAAAAAAAATAATACTTGTATATATATATATATAGATGACTAACCAAAAGGACCGGCTCGTCGAGAGAAACAAATAAAATCACACACAAACACACATACAAGCTTTCGCCAACTGGCAGCTTCTTTAGGAAAAAGAGGAAGAAAGGGGAGGAAAAGGGAAGGATATGGGTTTTAAGGAAGTGGAAAAGGAGTCATTCCAATCCCAGGAGTGGAAGGACTTACCTTAGGGGGAAAAAAGGAAGGTAAACAAATACACACACACTCAGACATATCGAAACGCAAACACACCTAGACAGACATTTGTGAAAAGCAAAGAAGTTGGACAGAGATACCAATTGAGGCAGAGGCTCTGTCCACAGAACCAAGGCAAAGATGCTACAGATAGTGGGCGGGAATTTGAGTTAGCGGAGATTGAGACCAGGTGGGCAACGGGAGGAGAGAATAAGCTGAAGGGCAAGTTCCCATCTCCGGAGTTCTGAAAGGTTGGTGTCGGTGGGAAGTATCCAGATAACCCGGACGGTGTAACACTGCGCCAAGATGTGCTGGCCGTGCACCAAGGCATGTTTAGCCACAGGGTGATCCTCATTACCAACAAACACTGTCTGCCTGTGACCGTTCATGCGAATGGACAGTTTGTTGCTGGTCATTCCCACATAGAACGCTTCACAGTGCAGGCATGTTAGTTGGTAAATCACGTGGGTGCTATCGCAAGTGGCTCTGCCCTTGATCGTGTACACCTTCCGGGTTACTGGACTGGAGTAAGTGGTGGTAGAAGGGTGCAAAAGGCAGGTTTTACAATGGGGGCGGTTGCATGGGTAGGAGCCAGAGGGTAACTGTCCAACTTCTTTGCTTTTCACAAATGTCTGTCTAGGTGTGTTTGCGTTTCGATATGTCTGAGTGTGTGTGTATTTGTTTACCTTCCTTTTTTCCCCCTAAGGTAAGTCCTTCCACTTCTGGGATTGGAATGACTCCTTACCCCCTTCCTTAAAACCCTCATCATTTCCTTTTCTCTCTCCTCCCTTCTGCCTGATGAAGCAGCTAGGCTGCGAAAGCTAGCATTTTTGTGTGTGTGTGTGTGTGTCTGTGTGTTTATTTGTTGCTATTACTGCCTGTGCCCCTTCGCCTGGTAAGTGTACTTCATCTATTTTTTACGTATATTTTTCCTGTTAGGAATTTTTCCTCTATAATATTCGTATCGTAAATTTATATATATATATATATATATTGTTAATATGATGATCAATCTATAATTTACTGTCCGACTTCCCAAAAATTTGTGTAAATAATATTATTGTGTAATTATATTTTCTGCATATTATTTTCATCTTAGTATAAATTTTATGCAACAGTAAATAAAGTATTTTGGTGCCTTCAGCACATCAATAGATCTGTTCACTTGTTTTCATACAGAGACATTGCTGATCTTCAATAATTGACTGAATAATCACTAATTTTGCTGATATAAGAAAACTTAAATTCAAGTTAATTTTTCAGAGATAATCACTGTTAAAGTGGTCAAATAAAAACAGTAATATTTATGACTTCAATATTATTAGTTTACTAGATTATATGCCTGGGGCCTGACAATCACCAAGGCAATGATCAAATTGGAGCTACGTAACTGGCTCAGAAGACAGCACGCAGAATATTGGACCAAAGTCCATCAACAAAAATATGGCAAGGTAATGATGCCAAAGCCATGTTTTAAAAGAAGCTCTGCAATCCTGGGTCTGAACAGGAGAGAGATTAGATTCATGGTTGGATTGCTGACAGGCCATGGTAATTTCAAAAAACACCTACATACAATGGGAATAACAGAAGAGGACCCTAAATGTAGGATCTGTGATGACGGTGATGAAACTGCATCACATCTAATCTTCGAATGCATTGCATTGGAGAATAAAAGCCACAGAACATTTGGGACAACCAGACCTGAAGAAATTGTGTCTAATACAGAACTGGTAAAGGGACTCCTTGCACTGTTCAAGGGCATTGGTTGGCTTTACTTGATATACAGGGAGCGATACCGCGGGCAGTGGCGGGTTGGACCAAGACTTTTTTGGCTTCCCTGAAACAATCAAATCAAATCAAATCAGCTTATATGCCTGTGCTTCGCAACGGCTGTTAAAGAGGGATCTGTGTATATCATGGTTTTTTTAGGGGATGCGGACGTAGGTCAGCAAAAATAGAATACTTGTTGGATCACTCTGTCAATAAACTCAGTTCTTCTAGCCAAGATGTCAAATTTAAGTAGAAGTCATTGTCAAAAACGATGAATGTTCACAGAGTTTTTCATACAAAAAGTGAAATAAAGTTCGTAATCCGGAACGATGGAAATTCAATGTCACGTTGTGTTCAAAAAGGTAAGACTGTGGTGCTTGGTGTAAACTTCTGAAAACATTTCTATCATTGAGATGAGAAATAGTAATAATAATAAGAGTACCACATATTCGCTCTATGGTGCAGTACTAAACTGTTTATCTGTGATAGTAAGTGTATGCTGAAGTACCATATTAGTACATATGTTGCAGTGTTGCACTGGGGATAATGTAGTTATTGTGTATGCAGTGCTCCCTACTATCAAAACTCGACAAATGCTGAAAGACTGGTAATTCAATCAGCAGAGCAGTTCAATGCCTGTGTAAATAAGATGTCATGGTGGTGTCAATAAGCGATAAAGTAAGTTTGGGTAATCGTTGAAGGAATGGCGTCAGCCGATCATCTGTATAGAACATTCCAATAAATGTAGTATTTCCAGTGAATTGTCTTGATTGTGTTAGCAGCGTAGGACACTAATACATGTCCACACGTCCTGCAGTGATTACTGCATAAAGCACGAAGTTGAAATCGACCTTGAGTAATAGAACTATATATTCAAAAGTCGGATTATAGCTCTAAGTACAATTGCCTCTAAAAAAAGATGTCTTTCTCTATCTTAATTTGGTCTGTACCAAAAGTAAGTAATTACAAATTTTAATAACAATATTGTACTGAACACTTATGAAAGCAGAGAGGTTTCTGATGAGTTTGTCGCTCGCGTGTGTATATTATCTCTAGTGGCAGGGACAGAGCAGAAATATCTCTGGAGTGAGCATTCAGATGAGCAGAACAGATTTTGTGTCCTCAACAATCAGGTGAAAATGTCAACCAATATTGGGAAAAATCTACTAATTGCTGGCTTTATCTTTGTGCTTTTTTGTCCAGTTAAGACAGATGACCATGTGTAAATGGCCATTTTAGCGACGCTTCCTCAACTTCCTTGTTGCTTCTGTGACAATTTTATTTAGATATTATTTCATGTTATGTGGTTGCTCTGTGAAAAGGAGGTGGGGCTTCTTTGCAGCCAATACAATACAAACAAATCGTAAGAGCAAATAAATGTGTGGAAAGAGTGGATATGTTTCAATATCACGTGGTAGTTCCAGCTTAATGTTGAGAAGAGCACAGAACGCAATGCTCACTCCATAGATATTTATACTCTATGTATAATTTAGTGGTTATACCCGACGAAAGATGCACTTCTTTTCTTTCCATGACATTGCAAAGCATATGGGATACAGCTAGGAGGAAAAACAATTTGTTTTTGTGTCCTACCTGGATTAAATTTTACTTGCAGTGGCAGCGGTTTAGATTGCCATCATTGGCAACGAACTATTCAGAAGGAGGGTTAATTTACTGACCAGAACAGCATAAATTATTTATTTCATCGTGAACATATAGAGTTATTCCCCTCATTCTACATGACTGATTTTTGAAAAATTATGCAACAGCCATTGCCAACATCAGCACACAATGTCGCCACCATAAGTAAAATTGTACCCCTTGTTGTAGTGTATTACATCATAGTTATGGAAAAAAAAAACAAAAAAAAAACAGCAGCAATGCCATATTTAGTTATTTGGTGCACTACATAACTAACATCGCCTCACATTGTCCTTTCTTGTACTATGGCATTTTTGAAGCATTCCTAAACAGAACACACTGAAAATGTCATGAGTATACACCGAAATCAAAAAGGGAACTACATAAATTCATGTTTCCTTGCAAAGAATTCTTAGTAAATGAAAACGTTGATCTAGTACTACAATTATATTTTGGGTCGTACCTGTCTTAAATTTTACTTGCAGTGGCAATGGTTTAGTATGTTAAAGTTGGCAACAAAATGTTCGCTTTAGTGGGATCATTAATTTTCCGATCGGAACAACATCAATTATTTATATCATTATCAACACTAAGAATTATTCTTGTCATTGTACGTGAAAAGGATTCAATGGCCGTTACCAACATCAATACACTACACCGCTGCAGTAAGGAAAATCATAGCCCTTATTTCAGTGTATTACACCTTAGTTATGTGAATGAACAACACAGCATCACCATCTATTAGTTATTTAGTATACTATGTACGTAACAACGCCTCTATTGGGTCTTTGTTATACTATGCTGCATTTCAAGCGTACCATACACCATAAACTACAAATTACGATATCTTTTATTCCCCTTATCCAATTTTGATGAAATGAAGCTTATATGTTGCACCAAGGTACTCTTAGTCGACCTATGAAACCCCATGAAAGTTTGTGTAGTACTCTTGGAGATTTGCTGTACTACACCATACTTATAAGCATGGTATACACATAAAACTTCAAACTATGATATCTCCCCTTCCTCTGACCCAATTTTGATGAAATTAAGCCTATGTTACTCCCCAAACTATTCTTAATTTACCTGTGGAATTCCATTAAAGTTCTTGTAGTACTTTTGGAGATTACCTTCAACAAACAGACATACACGATAGCTGTTAATCAAATGATTAAATTATGATATCTTTATTCTTTCTGGTCCGATTTTAATTATTTAAGCCTTTCCGTAACTGCATGATATTCTAAATTTACGTGTGAAAACCCCATGAAACTTCGTTAAGTAGTTTTTGAGATAAACATGTCCAAAGAGAAAGACAGACATGACAGTTGTAGATAAAAAATTTCAAATTACGATATCCTTATGAAATGAAGACTATATGTTGTTTAGACTTACTCTCAAGTTATCTATGAAAACCCCATGCAAATTTGTGGAGTAGTTTTGGAGATAAGAGGTTTTTAATAGTTGAACAGACACAACAGTTACTGAAATCACTTAAAATTATTTTTCCCTCATCTGGTTTTGATAAAATTATGCCTATATGTTGACTAAATTTATCTTGTGTTTTCTGTGAAAACCACATGATGATTCGTCCAGTAGTTTTGAAGATTGAAGGGAACAGCGACAGGCCTACATTTACAGATTTATTATTAGTATAGATTTTTTTGATATACATGTAATTTGATATTGTGTTCGAATCAGGGGTACGAGGGGTTGACATTCGAGTGATTAAACTGGACATGTCAGCAACTTGGTCACAGTTGGTTTGACTCGACGTTTTCCATTACAAAAATATTGACACAATTTGTGCTATTTCAGCTCAATCCTTGGTGCTGGTATGGTGACCTCAGACAGATGGTGATGAAGACTGATATAAATCTTTCATCTATCAGACAAGCGAATACCTGGACCCGTAGCAGAAAGAAAGATGGAAAAAATAATAATAATAATAATAATAATAATAATAAATTCGTCAAAGAAACAGTCAATGTGATGGTCAAGTCACAAATACTATGATTTAATTTTGCTCTGTTGATAATCTGTTTTATTCTTTCCTTTCGACTTTGTGAACATTTTTGCTTTGATAGTGCTGCCCATGTTCTTCGTTGCACGCAATGACAGATCTTTTATGTGTGTGGCAAGCAACACACAGAAGATCTGGAGGGGTGTGTAATGTAACAACATGAGCCATGGTCTACTGAAGTACAGGATACATTTTATTCTATAGTGAAGCTCAGGATACCAGTTTTCTTCCTTTCTACCTTATATCAACCACATTGTTTCTACCTCTAAGAATCCTTTTCCTTTTATTCCCTTTATTAAATTCCAATGAAATTCGTAGTATTTATGGCTTGACCAGATTTCAGTACATCTAGTAAATTAAACAATTATTCACGATTGATTGTCAAGCATTATTTACAAATATTAAGTAACAATATAGTATGTTCTAGAAGTTCAATTATTTAATACAAACATTTGTTAAATAATGCTGTAATTTATCAATTTCGTGTGACATAAAACTATTTTGTATTACGGTTTCTATCCGGTGAAAGATCTCGTATCGATTTTATAGTTTACATTTCATCATACTATTGTATTCTGAAAGTCATTGTTATGCCAATGTTAATTGTCATTAACTCTATATAAGTAAGACGAATAGATGGTGTGAGTTGTTGTTGACGATTTCTGTTGCTGAAGTTGTTGTACATTATGAATCTGTGATAGAAATAATCTGTGATAGAAATAAAAATTCTTCAAACTGAACTCGTGTCTAAGTTTCAAATTAAATATCATCGTATATTCATATTTATGACAGTAGCCCAGATTAAATGGGTATCGTCATAACTGTTATGCAAAGTAAACTACAACATTCATGACTGAAGGTTTCCATATAACACTTTGGATTTGGGATTCGGTAGTATTCGGCCATTATGCATCAAATCTCGAATCCGAAGCCAGTGAGCAAGATTTGGTGAATAATGGATTCAGCCGAACCACTCGGACACAACCCTAATTTTGACAACACTCGGGAAAATTTTCCTAATCTTTTTACTGCACTTTGTTTATATCACAACACACAATGATATCTGAACAATAGGTCATGCAATCTATCTACTTGAGGTATTGAAAATTGAAGTTTTGAAATTTTGTCTGATTCTACAGAGAAAAGAACATTTTTTTAATTATTTATTTATTTATTTATTTTTTCTGGTAGGAAAGAGAATGCAGAGGTCGGTCTCAGTCTGAAAGTAATAATCATACAGCTCACGCAAGATGTTGTGGCCTGTGCACAGATACGCATTCTCAAGTTGTGCACAGGTGAGTCCATGCCTTTGTTTCTGAGGGGTGGCTGGCTCAGTTGCAATTTGCTTGCTGCACCATATACTTACATATATATGACCAGTAGGCATAAAAAAACTGAGCTGGGCGCCCTTGCAAAACAAGGGAATGGACTCGACCAGTGCCCAAGTTGAGAACACAGGGGCCACAACTTCATACACAAGCTATAAATGGTAAATTAGTGATTGTTGTCTTGCATGGTTACCCCTCAAATTATCTTTCCATCTTGATGAATTTCTCCAGCACATGTTTAAGTGTACTACAAATTACAACTGTGTACAATATTTGGCTGCCATTATATACTGTAAAAGGTAATAAATATTTTTTTTTCAATAATGTATATAAATTGAATTGACAAATTGGTTTTGAGTGATCATTCATTAATCGGATGAATCAGTTAACTAATAAATTGTCACATATGACATTTTTTAGAGTCTGATGTATACTTGAGTCATTATTTCTTTGAATATACGCCCAGCTATATGAATCTTTAATATCTGTAATAGTTTCGACATTTTCAGTTTCCTAGTTTTTTACCGGCAAATTATTGTACACTGAATCTAAATGAACTTCAAATATTATTTCAAATTTTTTATATATTGCGCAAAGTTAAAGCAAACTATACATCATGTCTTACTCAATTATCTGATAGTAGCAGACTGACTTCATTCATCTCTTTTAAAAGATTTGAAAGTCAAAATACTCTTTTTCTTGTTCAATCAGACTGTTTAATGCTAGCTAAGTAATTAATCTACAATTGATATTTTCTTTGTCGTGTACTGGATTAAATATAATATGTCCTATTTTCCAAACAAAATAAAGCAATATTTCGTCTTTAAAACTAAGAGAATCTTCTTACTCGCCTTCCTATTCCTTGTCTTCTATCACATTTATCATCACACTATGAAAATAATAAACAATATTTTTTTCAGGGATACTGAATATGCTGAAGTATCAAATTTGGCTAACATAATGGTGAAACTAGAAGAGCACATTCTGAAATCAATGATACTGAAGAGTTCAATATATGTCAGACCCTATGAATGTAGGTAGTTCTACATCAACTTTTTGATCTTTATTATAAGTATTGTTAATGTCAGATCCATTACTTTATTGATTACCAATGTATTTCATGATAAACTGAGTTCCTTCCCTTTCATTTTTATCTAAAGGCATACTCACTACATGCGGGTCCCTCACATCATAATTTCTACATTATGTACTTTTTTTAAAAACTTTTCCCTCTTAGTTTATATCTATATCTCCATATATGAACTTCTATACCATACAGCCACCTCAAAATGTGTCATGAAGGGTGTTTTGTGTATCACGGTCCTTTCCCTCTTCATTTCCAATCATGTATGGTTCACAGAAAAAGGACTACCCATAAATTAACATATGGGCTCTAATCTCTCTAATTTTATCCTGGTGGTCTTTTTACATAATATATCTAAAAGGAAGCAATATACTGGATTGCTCATAGAAAAACATGCGTTGCCCAAACTTTGACAACAGCCCATTCATGACACAGAGGCCTCTCTGCCACTGGAGTTGACCGGTCATTTCTGTGATGCTTTCGTGTATGCTAAATGAAGGTAAAAAGAAGGGGGCTGCTCTTCTTTGAATCTTTTCCATCTGGTATTGTTCCATTATCGATTGTCAAAAACAGGAATACAGTGTTCTAAGTATGGCTTGTGTTTAAGTTGGGTGAATGTTATTGCCTTTTTTGTGTTGTTTCCTGTGGCACAGTGATCATCTTTACAGTGACTTGCCCCTATCCTTATATTATTGACATTCCAAGCAGGACTGCCCTTTGTTATAGTCAAGCTTGCATTTGAATTTTGTGGAGTTCACCTTCATGAACCACAGACATTTCCAAGGAAGAGTGGCTTCTGTGTCTCAACGATCTAGATAGACGTACTGTAGGTGCAACCACAGCAGAGGGGTATCTGTATCTGTGGAGAGGCCAGACAAACATATGGTTCCTGAAGAGGGTCAGCATCCTTTTCAATAGTTAACTGGGGCGACAGTCTGGATGAATGACTGAGTTGGCCTTGTAGCATCAGCTAATGTGGCTTTGCCAGGAATTTACTGTGAATGGCTGAAAGCAAAGGGTAACTACAGTTGTTACTTTTCTCAATGACATGCAGGTATTTTACAGAATGGAGCATGGAATGCTCTACCCCTTAATTGGATAGATAAGTTAGAAAATTTGAAAAGAGAAATGGATAGATATAAATATATACATGTGGCATCTGTTCCGAAAGAAAAGACGTCACTTCTGATCCTGCGGTTGTTATTATTTAATATTCACAGAATATATGACATCAGCTGCGATTGGGCAAAGCTGAAATTTGTGCACACAGCCGGGATTCGAACCCGGGTCTCCTGCTTTCTAGGCAGGATCATTGCCCGTCACCGGCATATTATATATCGTTAGTGGGGAGGGGTGGGCAAGTTTGAAGCCCTTACTCTTATGGGAATTAGTTTCATAACTACGAGTTTGAGTACTGTGGGCAGGGCGAAGCTGGGAATTTGTATCTGACATGAGGCATGCGTAGGTAGTCCTTGCAGGTGCGGTGATCACTGTGTCCCCAGTGGTGTAGGGGTCAGCGCAACTGCCTAGAAAGCAGCAGACCCGGGTTCGAATCCCGGCTGGGTGCACATTTTCAGCTTTGCCCAATCTCAGTTGATGTCATATATTCTGTGGATAGATATAAGTTAGATATGGTGGGGATTAGTGAAGTTTGGTTGCAAGATGAACAGACTTTCTGATCAGGTGAGAAGAGGGTTATAAATACAAATCAGTTGGTGGTTACGAAGGATTACGTCTGATAATGAATAAGACAATAGGAATTTAGGTAAGTCACTATGAACAGGATAGTGAATGGGTTATCATAGCAAAGATAGACATGAAGCCAACACTGACCACAGTAGTACAAGATTGTATGCCAACTAACTCAGTTGACGATGATGAGATCGAAGAAATGTATGAGGAGATCAAAGAAATTATACAGACAGTTAAGGGAAAGGAAAACTTGATTGCCATGGGGGACTGGAACTTGGTAGTAGGAAAGGGAAGAGAAGGAAGTGTAGTAGGTGAATATGGACTGGGGAAAAGGAATGAGAGAGGAGGTCATCTGGTAGAATTTTGTGCAGAGCTCAATTTAGTCATCACAAAAACAGTCTGACTGTGTTGGGTGGCCAGAGATGGTTGACATGTGTGGATGAGTGTGACTGAGTGATTGTGTGGATGAGTATTCTCTTTCAGAGGAAGGCTGCGGCCAAAAATTTAGAATTGTGTGTGTGTTTGTTTGACTTTTCGTTGTGTCTGTTGGTGGCTCAACATTCGTCTTTATGGTGAGTTGTTCTGTATCTACAAATTATTATAACAAAAAAATTGGTGAATTTGATTTACATATTTAGAGGTAAAGAAGCACTGTTCTCCAGCAACATGGCATTAGCACTATGTAAAGATGATTCTGAGCATGGTAAACCAGGAATGTCTAACAAGCCCATTTTATCAGCTTTATATTAAAGGAGACCTAAATTAAAATTTATAACATTAAACAAAAAACCTAACATTCTTGCATATATTGTTTTTGTACGAGGCATTAATTAATGCTGGACCACTAATGTCAGAAAATATATATTTCCCTTGTGTCCAGTGGTTTCTTGCAATTTTTTTAATTACTGATACTTCATTCCTCAAATGGTTGTTGATTTGTGGGCGGTGTTTCTGCAGAAATTGAGAATTTTATTTAGACCCACCAGTGCTTATGCCATGTGCAACCTTTGTCATATTGTTGTCACAAGCTGATGTAAGTTTTACATCGTGTAGATGTTTCAGGCAATCTAGACTTTTTTTTTTTTCTTTTTTGTAATTGAGAGATTAATTTCTTTGTGCTAATAAATTGTTATTTGTTTAAGATGAAATGAACGAATGGTATGATAAGTTAAACAGAATGAATAGCTGTATAAATCTGTGGTATGATGTACAATCAAAATGGATATATTTCTTGCCAATATTTCTTTGCAAGCATCTTGTAACACAAATACCACAGGAGAATACTCTTTGGCAGGTATACTACTTTACTGAATATTATTACTTTTTTTGCATTTGATCATATACCATATATTTTTAGGTATGCATTACTTTCCAACACATAATTTGTTTATTATCCTACCTATGCTCACAATACTAATGACTTCAAGATTAGCATAATATGTTTTGAGCATTAAATGTCCTGTGAAAGTACTTTTGATTTTCAGTATTTTCCCCCCTCTACAGACTATGTATTCCAATTTTCCTTACTTCTTTTTCTTCTTCCAGCTACCAGAAAATGTTATGTTCAGCTAAGTGCGACAATGCATTCATAATTGCACAAAAGTAGTTTTCAAGCTGTTGCCTTAGTTTCTTTAGATTTATTTTCTAGGCAGATTTTTTTGTTCTTTACCCTTTGAATGTATCCACTACTTTGGTGAACTCATGGGGCATGTATTTATGGAATCAGCACAGTTTCCATGGTATGTTGTTAACAGCGGGTTGCAATACAAGTGAATCATACAAATAGTATGAAGTTTCTGTTTTAATGTTAAAGTTTTGTGTTGTGAACAGTGCTGTTTAATAACTTGATTTTTAAATATCCCTTACCAGATACATTGTTTTATGATCTTTGGTGAAATGGATTTGTTTATTTTCATTGCGTTGCTGTGCTCTGATGTGTAAATTTGGTGAAAACATAGAATTGTATTATGCCAAAATATTTAAAAGGGTTATGGATCCAGGTGTACTACTATGCAATTTGAAGTCAACTGACTAAACACAAGTAGCAAGTTTCATACAGAAGAGAAGCGTAAACTTTGAAATTAGCATGTTGTGATTTTTGTATTTTATATTCCGTAACCTTTGGATTCAGCCTGCGAATTTCGAATATGGATTCAATGAGAGTAATAAGCATTGGTTTACTGGATGGCAATTATCTTGAAATATGTGGAAATATAAAGGAAATATCTGTTTATGTGATATTCTTGGAGTACTTGACTTTATTGAAGGTACGTTGAACTGACCCATGGAAGTTGCAACAGTTGACATAAAATAAACATGTAAGAATGCATTCAATAATTGAATTTCATCCATGATTGATGTAGTTGAACTCTGTGACTGTTTCTATTATAGAGTTGAGAATATAACTACTACCAGTAAAATTAAAGAATGTATTATTTATTTGTAACATGATTAGTTTCAGGCTTGTGCCCTTCATCAGGTGCCACACATTCAGATCTATATTGAGTTTGTTCGTGGGGTTCACTGTTTGAAAATAAATTACGTGGCATTAGCTACAGTGAAAACAACTACAGGTGGTGAGATGACATGTACAAAAATACTGTTTTATTTTCAAGTAAATTTTCAAGTAAATTTAGCATCAATTTCATCATAGACCATGTCACACTTTTTCCACATACATTTTACTTGATGCTAAATTTACACTTAAGTAAAACATTGCTTTTGTAATTGTCATCTCACAATGTGCAGTTGTTTTTGCTGTTGTTAACGCCACATAATTTATCTTCTAAGAGTGAACTCCACCAACAAACTGCACATAGTTTTGAATGTACGAGGGATATTTCAAAAGTAAGGTCCAGTTAAAACAAAAACATCCGAAATCAAACTTGTTTCAAATGTAATTGTTTTATTGACATCCCTTCCATCTTTCTCTATTTTCTACATATTTATTTAGACATTTGTCGTATCGTTCAACAAGGGTTTGAATGCCTAAGTCATAGAAATCAGCCACCTGCAAAGATAACCAGACTTTAACAGCTTCTACATCTACATCTACATACATACTCCGCAATTCACCGTAAGGTGCGTGGCAGAGGGTACACTGTACCACTACTAGGCATTTCCTTTCCTATTCCACTCCCAAATTGAACGAGATAAAAAAGAATGCCTATATGCCTCCGTACGCGCCCTAATTTCTCTTATCTTGTCTTTGTGATCTTTACGTGAAATGTAAGTAGGCGGCAGCAAGATCGTACTACACTCAGCTTCAAATTCCGGCCCTCTAAATTTACTTAACAGAAATTCACGAAAAGAACGTCGTCTTTCTTCCAGTGATCCCCAATTGAATTGCCGGAGCATTTCCGTGACACTCGCGCATTGGTCGAACCTA
The DNA here is from genome assembly GCA_026315105.1 of Locusta migratoria. Classification (NCBI taxonomy): domain Eukaryota; kingdom Metazoa; phylum Arthropoda; class Insecta; order Orthoptera; family Acrididae; genus Locusta; species Locusta migratoria. The sequence goes on from CM048747.1 coordinate 389,294,800, forward strand.
CCGGTAACAAATCTAACTGCTCGCCTCTGAACCGTCTCTATGTCTTCCTTCAAACCGATCAGCTGCGGGTCCCAAATACTTGAGCAATACTCAAGACGTGGTCGTACAAGCGTTTTATACGCGGTCTCCTTTACAGGTGAAGTACATCTTCCCAAAATTTTCCCAATAAACTGAAGTCAGCTGTCTGCCTTACGCACAACTGTCCTTACATGCTCGTTCCATTTCATATCGCTCTGCAATGTTACGCCTAGATATTTGAACGATGCGACCGCATCAAGAAGCTCACTACTGATGCTGTATTTGAACATTATAGCATTGTTTTTTCTACTCATGTGCATCACCTTACATTTTTCTACATTGAGAGCTAGCTGCCATTCTTTGCACCAACTAGAAATTTTGTCTAAGTCAACCTGTATGCTATTACAGTCAGTTACAGACGACACCCTCCCATACACCACAGCATCATCAGCAAACAGCCGCAAATTACAACTTACTCTGTCCATCAGATCATTTATATAGATAGAAAATAATAGCGGTCCTATCACACTCCCCTGGGGCACGCCTGACGATACACTTGTCTCTGATGAACACTCGCCGTCGAGAACAACGTACTGCGTTCTGTTACTTAGGAAGTCTTCCAGCCAGTCACAAATCTGTGAACCTATTCCATAAGCTCGTATCTTCGTTAGCAGTCTGCAGTGTGGCACCGTGTCGAACGCCTTTTTGAAGTCGAGAAAAACACAATCCGCCTGTTGCCCTTCGTCCATGGCTTGCAAGATGTCATGTGAGAAAAGGGCAAGCTGAGTTTCACATGAACGATGTTTTCTAAACCCGTGCTGATTCATGGAAAGAAGCTTTTCCGTTTCAAGGAAATTTACTATATTTGAACTGAGAATATGCTCCAAAATTCTACATGAAACCGATGTCAACGATATTGGACTGTAATTGTATGGGTCAGTTCTCTTTCCTTTCTTATACACGGGAGTCACCTGCACTTTTTTCCAATCACTAGGAACTTTGCGCTGAATTAAAGATTCGCTATAAATGCAAGCTAAGTAGGGGGCCAATGCCACAGAATAGTCTTTGTAAAACCGAACTGATATTCCATCCGGACCAGCAGACTTTTTCGTATTTAGCTCTCTCAGCTGCTTCTCTACACCGGAAATACCTATTGCTATGTCCCCCATTTCGGAATTAGTACGTTGATCAAATGATGGTATATTTGTGCGGTCCTCCTGCGTGAAAGATTTCTTAAAGGTTAAATGTAGAACTTCAGCTTTCCGTTTGCTTTCTTCTATTACTTCCCCGGAATGATCAACTAGTGACTGGACAGTGGGCTTTGACCCGCTTATCGATTTTACATAGGACCAGAATTTTTTCGGGTTCTCGGAAAGATCTTTTGCTAAGGTATGGCTGTGATAATTATTGTATGCTTCATGCATCGATCTTTTTATAGAAGCACGAATCTCTACTAACTTTTGCCTGTCATCATTTGCATGTTCTTTTTTAAATCGAGAGTGCAACAGCCTTTGCTTTCTCAGCAGCTTTCTAACATTATTATTATACCACGGTGGATCTTTTCCATCCTTAATCGTCTTTACTGTCACATATTTCTCTAACCCTTCATCATCTGTGTCGAAGCACTTGCTGCTAAGTAGTGTAACTGGTGGAAATCACTTGGTGCCGAGTCCAGACTGCACGGTGGGTGGTCCATCTGTTCCCATCCAAAGTTCTTTATTAGTGTTTGCGTTTCCTTCGCAGTATGAGGTCTTGTATTGTCATGCAACAACAATACTCCAGACAGAAAAGACCACGTCGCTTATTCTGGATTACACATTGAAGTTTAGCCAGGGTAGCGTAGCAGGCAGTTTTATTGAACATTGCCCCTCTTTCCACAAAGTCGCCCTTACTTCACAATCAGATGGTTGATTGATTGTGAACTGACACTATCAATGACACATAGCAACAGTAACAATGGTATTGGCGTTGTTTAATGTGCAAGATATTGTAGCCGAACAGAATGTTTTTAGAGTACTTTAGCAACTCTAACTGTTATAGATAGCGAGAATTATCACAGTCATCTGAGGTTGAATGGAATGTTGCATAAATTTGTAAACTTATCTTAAAAAAAAAAAGTTCACTGTTGCATGTTTCGCGTGATTGTACGAGAATGTTAGCGGTGGACCAAGTGAAATGGCGTAGACTGCTCTCGTTGGACCAACTGAGCCGCCGCAAAGAATAAATGAATCTCCCGCGGATCGCAGAAGCGTATCCCAAGAAATTAAAATAAATTTTTGTGAAGGGAAAAAAATGAATGTGTCGCTAGGTTGTAAGTTTTTTAATATTCCCCATGTACGGACGAGGGATAATCCATTCAATCAATTAGTTATTATATTTAAAGAAATTTGAATGGATGTGTGTTAGAGAACGGAAAAAGGATTACACATGACGCAACCATTGTACGATGAAGCTTTAAGGGTATGTTTGTAAAATTTCTTGCCGCATGCTTAGAAGCGACCTTTAGTCATTTGTCGAGTCTTTTTGGTATCTGAAGTAGTTTCATACCATGAATAATTAATTACAAGATAAGCAGTCTTGGTCTTATATTTATGAGAATTTGCTCATTAAGTGAGAAAGTATATTGTCATGAAGGATACGTTTCACGCATATGAAGTGCATTTTTTTTTTTTTTTTTTTTTTTTTTTTTTTTTTTTTTTTTTTTTTTTTTTTTTTTTTTTACTTGTTTGAACACCTAAGGTGTAACTAATAACTCCTCTTAGATGAGAAATAGCAAAGGTTTTCAACATTTAAATTAGAACATACAGCTGTAAAGTGGATTTATTAAGAATTTGGACATAGCAGACGGTCCAAATTAATTTTATTGGAGTTGTGATTGGTTGGTGTTTGCAGATACTGTCGGAGGCTGCGGGTTGTCTGAAGTATCTTGGGGTGGACTGAGATCCACTCATATTTATTATTGATAATTGGGGCTTGTACTGCTGGTGCTCAATACATAGAAGAAATGTGTAAGTGTTTGTTATCAGATACCACATAAGACCCACAGGAGAAACTTCATGATTTGATAATCATTCTTAAGAGACGTTGTCGCAGTAAATTTATTTAACAAGAGGCAAAAAAAAAAAAAAAAAAAAAGTAAAAACCAAACCCATAGTCGACTACATTCATTTTATTCCCTGAACTGTTTTAGAGATTAATAGCCAGACATTTGTGGGATGTGGGAAAACAGTTTTTATTGAATAATTTAGTTCGCCCACACCTGAAGAACGGCCCTCGCCTTTATTTTTTAATAGTAATCATGAGAGGTGTCCGGTAAGTGGTGGTGGCAATTTAGGTTATTTTCTGTTTTTGTTTTAAAGAAAGGGAGATTAATCAGTTAGGATAATTAGTTTCAAATTAAGAGTCTGGCCAAGTTTGTAATGAGAGCAAAGATAACTGTTCCTGTCTTTTTTCAATAAACCGATCCTTGTGATCGACTTTAAAAAAAAAAAAAAATTAAAGTAGCTATTTATTGTAGTATTCGATTTGTACTGAATCTACGACCACTAATGTTATCAAGGGTTAACTTTAGCGAACGTAATTGTGGTAGAAATTATTTCTAGATTAATATCTTAAGATTAGTTGTTGCGACAAAGCAGTGTTACTGGTCGACCGCAACAACAATTAAAGTTGTTGTTATTGATGAAGATAGTACAATATTAGTTGCTACATTATTAAGCTCTGTTCCATCTTGAAGATAACTGTTAAATAACTTTTGTTTGATCGACACCTCACAATTTTTCTGGATACACGCTGCGACCAAAAAGGCCCGCTGAACTGAGTTCTTCTGATTATTGGATTTTGTTTGTCAGATGCGTTGACTTTTGTTTGGGTGGCGCATCAATTTATATCTGTGTGTTCGCTGAAACAAAACACAATCAGGATGGCGACACAGGGCTAAAAACTTTACCACCTAAGTTGAACAACACCTTAAGTAAATATTACTCCACTCAGCAAGGGTAACGGTGTATTCTTCCTTGCGGGGGGGTGGGGGGGGGGGTGGGGGGGAGAGAAAAAAAATATTTTCTCCCGATTGTTACAGCTGAACAGAGATTGTAGGGGTTCAGAGACTTGTACCACTGAACACTGTGGACAACACAAAATATATTATTTTATTAACGTGAACTGAGAGTCTCTGGTAGTGAACTTTATCCCATGATTTCTAGTACAGGTCTAGACAAACTGCAACAATATGCCAAGAGTCGGCGCATATGCATGTTTTGTCCTTGGTGCTACACTCACGCAATCATACAAGCACACAACACAGTCATATAACCATGACCTCGAGCTGCCGCACTTCGAATCATACTCTGTGTCGAGTAAATCGTTGACGGGAGGGGTGGGGAGGGGACGGGGGATATGAAGGTTATGTCACGGTGATGGGGAGGGTTTAAAGGGGAATAATGAGATGCAGCTTAGGACTGGAGTGTGGGGAGGCGGGTGAAGAGAGAAAAAGAAATAAAATAAAATAAACAAAATAAAATAAAATAAATGTACAAAATGCATGCACACTGCAAGCACATAAGACCGTGTGCACACACACACACACACACACACACACACACACACACACACAAACACATGCATGCGATCGTGTGTGTGTGTGTGTGTGTGTGTGTGTGTGTGTGTGTGTGAGCGCATGTGCACGTGTGTGTGTGTGTGTGTGTGTGTGTGTGCATGTGTGTGTGATCGCTTTGCAATGTAACAACATTAGCCTCCATCTAATGTAGTATATGATCTCTCTTAACTGAAACCCAGGATTCCCTTCTTTCCTTATAGTGTAGTTTAGCATACCATTCCCTAATTACTGAAGCTCCGGATACCTTTCTATCATATAGTAAAGTTTGTGATACCACCCATATTCATTTCTACATTATAACAACTACATTATTTATGTCACTAAGTATTTACCTCTGTTTATTCCCATTAATAAAATAGATTAATTTCATAGTAATTACAGATTTTATGCCCATTACTAAATTTCTATAAATTCGTAATTACCATTACCATATTTTCCCATTATCAAACCTCATTAATTTCGTAATGTCCCCATTATTAATCCTCAGTAATTTCGTAGTATTTATTTTGCAGCATTTATTTCCTTTCATTTCCTTTATTAAAATTAGATTAATTTTCATAATATTTTTGGCTTGACCAAATTCCAGTACAAATTGTAATTTAAAGATGTTGTTACATGTAATTGTCATTATTGCTAATTGTCAGACATTGTAGTTCATTGTAAAGCAGATCATTTAACTTCAACCAAACAATAGGATTCACTTCATTTATAAAATATTAAAACTATTTAATCAGTTATTTGTTATTCTAATACATTGTCATTGTATAATAAATATACATTATATGAATTTGTTGTTTATAAAAGAACCGATTCATAAATTATCATTGTGATAATTATGTATCACTTAAGATTGTTAATAATGTTATAAATGATGTAAAGCGCGGGAATTGGTAGTCAGTGAGTCAGTCAGTCAGTGAGTCAGTCAGAGTCGGTCAGTCAGTCAGTCAGTCAGTTGTTGTACTTTAGAATTAGAGTTCAGTTGTATCTTGTCTTTAGCAATAAATCAAAGTGGATTTCGAAGAAGTATTTGTTCTTTTTGAAAAACACCCCTTCACAATTAATATTTATTATCAAGTTCAAATTTTATTAATTATTATATGTGGCAATCACCTTATTCAAATTTGGATTGTCATAGCATGCACGCGTGCGCGCACGTATGTGCGTGTGTGTGTGTGTGTGTGTATGCGGTCTTGTGTACTTACAGTGTGCACGCATTTTGTATATTTATTTTATTTTATTTTGTTTATTTTATTTTATTTGTGTTTCTCTCCTCACTGTCCTCCCCACTCCATTTCTAAGCTGCATCTCGTTATTCCCATCTAACCCGTCCCCACCACCGTGACATAATCTGCCTATCCCCTCTCCCCTCCCCTGCCCTCCCGTCCCCGATTTACTTGCTGCAGAGCGTGATTCGTAGTGCGGCAGCTGGAGGTGATGGTTGTATGACTGTGTTGTGTGCCTGTGTGTTTGTGTGAGTGTTTTGTTTTCTGAAGGAGGCCATGGTCGATAGCTGAAAGTGTTGTATGTGTGTTTCTTTAATATGTGCCTGTCACAGTTCGTCACCACATCTTTGCGGTGAGTTGTAAACTGTCCTTACTATATTATTAATTCCAACCTGTACTTTCTATTATTATATTTCAACCATTAAATAATTATTTTAAGTCTTAATTGTTTTTTTCTATGAATATTACAGAGGAAACATTGTATAACGTAATGTATCCTAATACATCTCGTAATGTATGGTCACAATTGCATAAATTATTTGATGGTGTTTCTGAACATACATTAAAGGAGTTATACAGAAATGATGCCACAGACAGTTAAAACATTCACACACACACCTAACACTCACACACACACACACACACACACACACACACACACACACAGAGGGAGAATATAAAAAACATAAAAATCCACCGCCATTCCCACCGGAGAAAAAAATGAATGTTCACTTGCATTGGTGTATAAAAACTAAATGTACAGAGTTAATTTTGTCAAGTGAAGTGATGGTAAAAGTAAAAGGACTGCAAAATATGTGTATTGTTTGCATGTTGTTCACAAAAACACTGAAGAAACACTGAAGTGTGCTCCAAAATGTAATGAAAGTAAGAGACAATACAGGCTGAAGATTAAAATATTCCTATTCACCAAATTTTCATTTTCACACTTGAAATAACATGTTAACTCATCAAAATGTTCACACCGAATAATTCTCTTGCAAATGACAACGCTACCAATGTCGGATTTGTAACAGAAGTTCTACATCATCACACAATGTAAAGCCAAAGTATTAACCAAAAATAAGATATATGACTTTTTAGGCCTAATTTTAGCACATAGGTTAGTACTAAAATAATGCTAGGTTAGTACTAAAATAATGCATATTGATTTTCACAGCTGTAAATAAATAATAATAATAAAAACTCTGATGATGCTATACAGGTGCCAAAGTATGTTTGGGTAAGAAGTAAGAACTGTGTTTTGCATATCAGTTGAACCTTACATTATAAAGAATTTTGACTGCAAACATGGTAATCATAAGAGCTTGTTTAACAAGTTACAGGCACAAGTTATGGCACAAGATATTAAAATAGTTTTTTTTTTTTTTTTTTTTTTTTTTTTTTGGGTTCATTAGATTACTGAGGTCAGATATTGTCCAGGGAACTCAGTATGTACAGGTTCCTGACGTTAGCACAGACACTGTGCAAGTGATGGAGCCTCAGAATAAGCTACAGGGCCCATGGAAGAGACAACATTGATATGTAATATATATGTATTATATTATTAGTACAGAACCATCAGTTTGATAAGTCATGGTTGCAAAATTTTAACATGAATTATCTACAGGAGAATGGAAAAGCTGGGGAAGATCAGTTGGGATTCAGGAGGAATGTAGGAACCCAGGAGGCAATACTCACTTTACGACTTATCTTAGAATGTAGATTAAGGAAAGAGTAACCTACATTTTTAACTTTTGTAGATTTGGAGAAAGCTTTTGACAATGTTGACTGGAATACACTCTTTCAAATTCTGAAGTCAGCAGGGGTAAAATATAGGGAGCGAAGAGTTATATTCAACATATACAAAAACCAGACAGCGGTTATTAGAGTCGAAGGGCAAGAAAGGGACGCAGAGGTTGGGAAGGGAGTAAGACTGGGTTGTAGCCTTTCCCCAATGTTGTTCAATCTGTACATTGAGCAGGCAGTGAAGGAATGAAGAGTTATTTACAACTTGTACAAAAGCCAGACCACATTTATTAGACTCGAAGGGCATGAAAGGGAAGCATTAGTTGGGAAGGGAGGAAGACATGGTTGTAGTATTTCTCCGATGTTATTCAATTTTTACATTGAGCAGGTGGTGAAGGAAAGCAAGGGTGAAGAAATAAAAACACTGTGTTTTCCTGATGACATTGTAATTCTATCAGAGACAGCAAAGGACCTGGAAGAACAGTTGAATGGGATGGACAGTGTTTTGAAGAGAGCATATAAAATGATCATTAACAAGTGCAAAACAAAGATAATTGAATACAGTCTTAGAAAATCAGGTGATGCTGAAGGAATTAGATTAGGTAATGAAACAATGAAGGTGGTAGATGAGTTTTGTTACTTGGGTTGTAAAATAACATGGATGATAAGCAGTGCAGACAGGAAGAGAATATAGGCTTTTGAAATGTGGTGCTATAGAAGAATGCTGAAGATTAGGTGGTTGGATCGTGTAACTAATGAAGAAGTACTGAACAGAATTGGTGAGAAAAGGAATTTTTGGCATACCTTGACTGAAAGAAGGGATCGCTTGGTAGGACACGTTGTTAGACATCGAGGAATCGTAAATTTAGCATTGGGGGGGAGTGTGTAGCGTAAAAATCACAGGAGACCAAGCGACGCATATAGTAAGCAGATTCAAATGGATGTGGGCTGCCGTTCTTACGAAGAGATGAAAAGGCTTGCTCAGGATAGAGTATGGTGGAGAGCTGCATCAAACCAGTCTCTGGACTGCAGGCCATAACAACATATATTATTAGAGTTCATTGTTTATTGTTTCAACATGTAAAGTGTTACATTTTACTTCCAACCATTATTGTGATAACTTATTTGCAGTATTTATAAAGGGGATCAATAAACCCTTATCGAAGTCAAACTACGAAGTTTGAGTTGACCCTCATTTATTTAGCTGGAAGAAGTATTCATAACACTATGCTCTGCAAAACAAGCAATTTAAGGAATTTATAAGAGGTACAATATGAATTTACTTTAAGAATCATCTCCTAAGACCCTTTTTTACAATCCTTTTGGATTTATGAAACATTTGAATGGTGATGATGTAATTCATATATCAAAGTTGGATAATTATGTTTAATTATTTGACTGAGTTTTTCATTAAAGTCCAGTTAGGTGATTATGTTAAATAATGAAAGGACTTGACAACTTGTCAAATTTTGTGTATATGTGAAAGCCTTGTTGACTAGAGGAGGAGATTCTGCATCTCAAGATACACTAATAAGTAACTCGTTGAAACAAATTTCTAAGAAGACACATTAGGAAAAGAATATTGTTTGTCATCATTGTGAGAAGACAAATCAAGTTGTAATCATAAAATACTGAAAATGGATTGTGGATGGTCAACCATGAAAGCCTCAGAATAGTGTTGTGCCTAAAGCTGCTGAAACTCCAAATAATGCAATGAATATGGTTCCCTTAACTGAAACATCTCTTGTTATGCCATCTGAGTGTGGTACTGGTTGGCAGATTAAAATTGTGTACCGGAACCGGGACTCGAACCTGGGATCTGTGCCTTTCGCGGGCAAGCGCTCTCCCACTGAGCTACCCTGGCATGACTCACGATGCTACCTCACAACTTTACTTCCGCCCGTACCTCGCCTCCTACTTTCCAAACTTCACAGAAGCTCTCCTGCATAACTTGCAAGACTAACACTCCTGGAAGAAAGGATATGGTGGAGACATGGCTTATCCACAGCCTAAGGGATGTTCCCAGAACTTTGACTCTGCAGCAGACAGTTTCTTCTTCCAGAAAGTAACCATTTCTATGGCACATAAGTTATATCAGCAGATGATGATGCTGTTGAGACTATTGGCAAGAGCAGCTAGGAAATGGAAGTAGCAGTAATTGGAAAGTGGAATTACATAACTCTGAGTGAAGTGTGGTAACTAAATTAAAAATATAATTATCTGATCTTAGCAGCACAAGATAAAACTCCAAAAAGTACATTATCCACAACAGAAAGGTGTTATTTTAAAATTTCTGAAGTCTGACAACTAGTAGTAAATCATGATTGTTATGGATGATAGATGCATTGAAGCTCCTATTCCCGCTGAAATAAATGAAAACAGCCAAGAAAATTACTACAGTTGTGTAATAAAAGATTTCGATATAAAAAAAAAAAAAAGCAACATGTCAAGATGTGAATTTCCCATGATTTTAGGTATAAGTGTGGTATTGATCATGGTAAATCACATCAGCTTCCATTTGGTACCTATAAGAATGTGTCTGAACTGGAAAAACATGGATGTCTGTGGGCTGTGTTTTAATATTTATTTATTTTTTCTTGCAAATGTCCAAGTCTGGGGATCACTATTTTATTTTTTTCTAAAATGAAAGCCGTGAACTTTGCAGTGTTTACTTTTGGAGAGGAGGAGAAAAACAGTAGTTCCTAATAAACTACCAAAAATTATAACTGAAGCAAAGAATACCAGACATACAATACGGTACCATATTAGGTTTAAATTCACTTTTATATAGCATTGGTCTCACGCATCATTGGCAATTGTTTCGCTCCACTGTCGATATTGTTATCTTTACTTAGTGTTGTTCCGTGCAGATTATTTTGTCTTTGCTTGGCGAGATTCTCCCCCTCCACCCCTCGGCGCCTCGCTGCCGCTCGGCGGAAACAGGCCGTGCTGACCTTGGCAGCAGCGCCTCCCTGTCCCTCCCCTGTCTCTGAACCCACCTGACCTGCTTCCGCTCTCTCTCTTTCTGGTGTCCTGCACTCCTCCCCCGACCCCCCGGACCGCTAGCCACCCAGCCACGCCACATTCCAATGTGTCCTGCGTTCGCAGAAAAGGACGCCACCACCCCACAGCCCGCTGCCGTTACCCTACTGACTAGCGGTATCATCGCGCGCGCTGCAACTGAGCGCACACAGCTCCACGTGGCACACACAAATGTTCAATCACTACAAGCTCACTTAGTTGAGTTCCGCCATATATTTCAAGACTTGTGTCTTCATATAATTCTTCTATCGGAGACCTGGCTCAAACCAAGCATTACCACCAGTTCCGTAAATTTAGACGGCTATGTCTTCCTAAGACACGACCGATTGCACAAACGCGGAGGCGGCGTTGGAGCTTACATTCGCTCTGAATTATCTCCTACCGTGTTGCACACGTCAAATAACGATGAAACTGAACAAGTCGAATACATGTTCATAGAGATAAAACCTCTCAAAGAAAAGTGTCTAATATGCGTCCTGTATAAACCTCCGAAGGTAGGTGTGTTGGACTGCTTCGAAACTGCCCTCTCAGACCTCGAATCAACCTATGAGCACATAATTATAGCAGGTGACACTAACATAAATTTTCTGTTCAACAGTCCATCCTGTATGAAGTTCAAGCGTATGCTTACATCTTCGAATCTAACCTTACTTCAGCTTGCACCCACCCATCACACAGCTGATAGTCACACTTTAATAGATATATTTGCAACAAGGTTTCCAGACAGAATAATTCGAACGTCACAAACATCTGTGCCTGGTATGTCTGCCCATGATGTAATTTTCATGACGTACTCGCTAGAATGTCCTAGGAAGAAACCACTGTTAACTGTATACCGTGACTTAAGACGCATCAACTTACCTGAACTGACAGCTGATGCACTAGAAATAATTTTCGAGCCAATCTCCGACACCTTCCCGGATGTAAACGAGAAACTTCACAAAATTACAAATAAACTTAACCAGCTGTATGATAAATATGCGCCCATCAAAACCAAAAAAGTGAGAAGGAAACCCGCACCATGGCTAACTGATGAACTAAAACAGCTCATGAATCTCAGAGACACTGCACATCGGACATACAAACTGCACCCTACACCTGAAAATCACACCTCGTACAAGCAGAAACGTAACAGAGTCACCCAGGCTGTGAGAAATGCTAAACTCAGATACGCCCATTCATTAACCGACAACATAAATAGACCGGCTGTCCTCTGGAAAAACCTGCGCGGTCTTGGTATTGGGAAAATAAAAACTGCAGCCGAACCCACTGTCTCCATTGAGGAACTAAATCATTATTTCACAACGCCTACCACTTCAATCGATCACCAAACGAAACAAACACTTATTGACCATATCACGAGGATCAACAATGCTAACCATGATAAGTTTTGTTTAAAGCATGTTACTGGAAATACAGTCAAAAAAGCCATTATGCGTATTACATTAGCATCTACCGGGGATGATGGTATCACTATCCAAATGATAAAGCTGATTATTGATCCACTGCTGCCCATCATAACAGATATATTTAATCAGTCCTTAGCCACAAGTGTTTTTCCTGATGCATGGAAACGTGGACTAGTTAAGCCACTACCAAAAAAGGACATTGCCACAGCACCCTCTGATTACCGACCTATCTGCATTCTTCCGACACTGTCCAAAGCCTTAGAATATATAGTACATGATCAGCTAACCAGCTACTTGACTACTAATAAACTTCTTGACGAACACCAATCAGGTTTTCGCAAATATCGCAGCACAACATCTGCTTTGATAAAAGTAACAGACAATCTTAAGCAGGCAATGGATAGACAAGAGGTGACTATTATGTGCTTCTTAGACTTTAGCAAAGCTTTCGACACTGTGGACTTTGATATTTTACTTGCTAAACTTAGCAGTCTAAATTTCTCTCAAGGCGGGGTGCAATGGTTTCGCTCATACTTGACATCGCGTCTTCAGTGCGTCATGTCTGGCACCGTAAAGTCACAGTGGAGAAAAGTTCTATCAGGCGTACCACAGGGTTCGGTGCTAGGTCCACTTCTCTTTTCATTGTATGTAAATGACGTATCATCGGTCTTGTCCTTTTGTAAATACCACATGTATGCCGATGATCTCCAGTTGTATTTAAGTGCAAAACCAAAAAACCTGAAGGCAGCAATCGAGAATTTTAATTCTGACCTATGTGCACTATCAAAGTGGGCACAGAATATAGGATTAAAGCTCAATCCAAGTAAAACACAAGCGATTCTGGTAGGTCATCCTAGACTCATTAACCACAAATACCGCGAATCTCAACCACCATTAATATTAAATGACACACCTATCTATTTTTCGCCCTCAGCAAAAAGTCTGGGAGTGATAATAGACGACAAACTAAATTGGGCTGAGCACACAGCCGCCGTGTGTAGGAAGGCATCAGCATCTCTTCATGCCCTACAGAGATATAAGAAGTTTTTTCCTCTCGATCTTAAAAAGAAACTTATACAAACGCTTGTAATTCCAATTATTGATTACGGTGATGTCATCTTGCAAGGTCTCTCTTGGGAAAGCTCACGACGTCTGGAACTAATCATGAATGCCTGCATTCGATATATATGTAACATCCGTCTCTTTGCTCACATTTCACCATCTTATAAGCAACTATCCTGGCTCCGTGCTGACAAGCGCAGAGATTTTCATACACTCTGTTTCCTCTACTCTCTTATCAACGTACACTGTCCCTCATATCTTTCCTCGACCTTAACACTCTTATCTGATCAACATAAAAGAACTACTTGTTCCTGTCAGAGCAAAACCCTTTCTGTCCCTATCCATCACTCAACCGGTTTCTCAAAATCCTTTTCAGTAGCAGGAACCAGGCTCTGGAACAATCTACCTCAGTATATCAGAGAACTGAATAACACTGCCAGCTTCAAACGACAGTTAATGGATTATCTACTAAAGCAATAATGACGCCAGTCTTTATTACCCTACGGTCCAGGTACGTCACATCCATTCCTCCTCCCAGACATTCTTCAACTGCCATTGCTCTCGCCAGGTACAGCTTCTGTCAGAATTCGCCATGCATTAACCAGTCTCGATATATTCAAAAGTAAATATTGTATCTGCTAATATAAATGTTGTTACTTCTATTATTACACCACCACCAGCAGCAGAAGGTGTCTCAGTGGTACTGTTAGTATTAATCCTATTTAGAGTTAAGTTATTACATATGTAGAGATAAGTTATTACCTTTTATTTACATCCTTTTACATGTAATCAACCTATATAAATAATGTTATTAACTGTTCATCTGTAAAAATCATTATTATGTTATAGGTAACTCACATGTAAAGAAATACTGTATGTGTAAAACCCTGGTCCGATGTAAGAGAGGGCCTGATGGCCCTAATCTGATTAGGCTAAATAAATAAATAAATAAATAACCTCTTAAGTGATAATGGAGGAGGGTTCAACAATGAACAGGCAAGGCAAGGGCTACAGAAGGAGGGTATAGTTACACATTTTATGATACCATACACTCCACAGCAAGGTGGATGCAGTGTAAGATAAATTCATCTTTTTGCTGACACAACCAGTGCTTTGAGACATGCTCAATGTAACATTCTGTGGTCATTTTGTGCTGAAATAAAAAATTATGCTACATATATTCTGAATCAAATGGGACCTCCTAGTATTATAGAGGTGTCTCCATAAAAAATCTAATATTGGAACCTCTAGGTTGGAATTCAACAATATAATAAAGACAGTTTGCAACTCACTCAAAGATGTAATGATGAGCTGTGATAGGCACATAGAAAACACACGCGTGTACAACACTTTCAGCTATCTTCCGTGGCCTTATTCAAAATAAAGAACATTCATGCAATCACACAGGCACACATCACAATCACACATCTGTCATTTCTGGCTGCTGCACTCTGGATCACGCTCTGTTGTTTGGGAATTGGGGTGGGGTGGGGAGGGAGGGGAGTGGAGGGGGGATAGGAAGGTTATACAGCATGACCTTAAGGAGCAAGACAGATGGGTGGAATGAGATGCAGCTTAGGAATGAAGTGAGGAAGTAGGTGAGGGCAGGAAAGTAAAACAAAACAAAACGAAAACGTGCACAAACCCTTGCGCCCGAGCATGCACGCACATGAAGGCATGCACACACAAGCGTGTGCACACCCATCCACCCACCCATCCACGTCAGACACCAGATAGTTACTGGTGGTAGTGTATTTGAGGTATATAGAGATATGGCACAGGAGATCTGTTTGTGGATTAGGTCTGTTGGATAGTTTTTGGCAGTGAAGGCCTTCAGCATATTGAAAAAGGGAGTTCTTTTCACTGCAGATTCTCTGTCCATGGGTGACCAGGTTGTAAGGGAGGGAGGTTTTGATGTGGAAGGGATGGGAACTGTCAAAGTGTACGTACTGTTGGTGATTGGTACATTTAATGTGAAAACTGACCATAGGTTTGGGGTTTTTGGATGAAAGCAAGGATTCCTCAAGACGACCCATATACAGATTGCCATAGGAGAGTGCCATGCGCATACAGAACACTTTATCCTCCTTCCTACAATCTCAACTCCTTCTTCATCTGCCTCACCTGGTCTTCCTCCTCCCACCATGTACCATTCCTTGATGTTGACCTGTACCTAACCAATGGCTCCATTCTCAGTTCTGTCCATATGAAACATACCAATCATCAACAGTACCTACACCTTGACAGTTCCCATCCTCTGTATATCAAAAAATCCCTCCCTTACAACCTAGCCACCTATGGACAGAGAATCTGTAGTGACAAGAACTCCCTTTCTCAATTTGGTTAGCGTCTCACAAAGGCCTTCACAGACAGAAACTACCACACAGACCTAGTCTGTAAACAGATCTCCCATGCCATATACCCACACACCCAAAATCCTCCCTCTACCACCAGTAACCATCTACAAAAGAGTGTTTCCCCCTGTCACCCAGTACTAGCCTGGACTCAAATAACTAAATTGTATCCTTGGCTAAGGTTTAGATTTTTTGTTCTTATGGTCAGAAATGAAAGAAATCCTGCACAAGATCCCTCGCACGCTTCCTAAAGTGGTGTACCATTGACATTCCAACCTGCATAACATCCTAGTCCATCCCTATGCCAGCCTGCAACCCAGCCCACTGACACAGGGATCATATCCATGTGGAAGACCCCACTGCAAGACATGTCCGATCCACCCACCCAGCACTTCCTACTCCAGTCCCATCAGAGGTTCATTCTACCCTATCAGAGGCCAGGCCACCCGTGAAAGCAGCCATAAATTAGCAACTGTGCTGCAATCACTACACAGTATTCTAAATTAGCATGACCACTAACCAGCTGTCCAGTGAATGAATGGTCACTGCCAAACTGCGGCCAAAATCAAGGTTGACCACTCTGTGGCACAACATGCTACGGAGCATTCTTATTGTAGTCTCGGGGTGTTTCACCTCTGTCATACATTTTTGAGACTATTTGATAGAATGTTGTCATGGCTGGCTCTGTCAGAGACTTCAGTAGTTCTGAGGAATTGTCTCCTACTCCATGGGCCTTATTTAGGCTTAGGTCTTTCAGTGCTCAAGTCAAATTCTTCTCTCAGTGTACCATCTCCTATTTCATCTTCATCTACTTCCTCCTCCAATCCTACAGTATTGTATTGGACTTAATTTCTTTGTAGAGCCCCTCTATATATGTTCTTTCTACCTTTCAGCTTTTCCTTCTTGCTCAGAACTGGTTTTCCATCTGAGTTCTTGATATTCATTCCGTTGCTTTTCTTGTCTCCAAACATCTCTCTTCTTTTTTTGTAAGTGGAATCTACCTTTCCACTAACTATACAGTGTTCTATGTACTTAGCTTAGCTGTTTTGCATTTCCACTCAATGTCATTTTTTAGCTGTCTTTACTCCCTATTCCCTATTTCACTTGCTGCATTTTTATATTTTCTTCTAGGTATGGGTCAAACCCCAATCTTACAAATTGAATCTGAAAAACAAACCTTAAATAAAACATGTGCCAAATTCTGAACCCAAATCAAAGCTTCCGAATCTTGAATACAAATAATCTGTCAACTCAAGTACATGTATTAAAAAATTACTACTCTATCACAGGCAGTGCTGAAGATAAAACCTTTTGGGATGGATCCCAAATGATAATATCACAGTAAAATTTAAGAAATAAAAATTTCATTTAAAGATGTGGTGACAAGCTGCGACAGGCACATACAAAAGACACACACATACAACAGTTTCAGCTATCTGCCAAGGCCTTCTTCAGAAAATAGAACATCCACACAATCACACAGGTACACAACAAAGTCATACAACCATCACCTCCGGTTGCCACACTTGGAATCATGCTCTGCAGTGTGTAAATTGGTGCCGGGAGGGGCGGGGAGGGGAGAGGGGATAGGAAGGTTATGTCATGGTGGTGGGGATGGGTACAGCACGGCCTAGATGGGAATAACGAGATGCAACTTAGGAATGGAGTTGGGAGGTGGCATCAGAACACAGGCTTGCGAGTCGGCTTTACTCAGTGATTGCGTGAATGTTCTATTTTCTGAAGAAGGCAATGGCCGATAGCTGAAAGTGTTGTATGTGTGTCTTTTGTACGTGCCTGTTGCCGCTCATCACCACATCTTTTCAGTGAGTTGTAAACTGTCCTTATCACTATATTATTAATTCCAGCCTGGACTTCCCATTTTTATAAATTTTCATTTAGATTTTTATTTTAAATCTTAAGCATTTTTTTAATAACCCCCTTTCCTTTAATGAAATTTGTATGAAACATTTTGAGGTATATGTTGTTTAGAGGCTCTAAACAGTAATAAGAAACTTTCTTCACTCTATTTCAAACTGTTTCATTTTGATGAAATAAAAAATAATTGCACAATGAAGTCCTAGAAAGGAAAGGATTATGTAGTTTTTCTTTTTTGGAAGGGGAAGAGTCAAAAATAAAATGTGAAAAGATGAGTAGATTTTTTGGAAGTTGGAAAAATATATTCTTAAAAAAAAGGATGTGTGAATATTAAACAATTTTATAGTGACATATCAGGCATTCCATGAGCGAGGGACAAGTCATTCAGACACAGAGAAACCTGCGTTTATTCGACATATTTGTGCAACAAAGAGATTTCAGAACTGTGAAAAGTATTTAACATGCAGATTGCACATCCTGGAGTGTTAAGCAAGGGTATTTTGTAGATTTATTTATTCTTTCAAACATCTAAGATCACATAACTTGTCTGCACATAATTTATATTCATAGAATATTTAAAAATCAGTACAAGAAGTCAGTTGCCATAATTCATTTCTAACTATTCCTGTTCAGCTTAAGAATAATACAAACATAAACATCAACGTGATACATATATTCAATCGCATTCGCTGTTGTCTTTCGGGTTTGTTAGGTGGACGGAATTTAAATGTGGTAACAGCTAACATGGAAGATCACATGGCGTAATTTTTACATTTGTATTAGTCTTATGGTGAAGATAGTGTGGAATTTACGAATCATGATTCATAGGATCAATCTCTTGCACCTAATAGAAAAACAAGTAAGTTTTAGCACGAAGGCAGTGGTTGTAACATCAGGCATACTGACACAACACAGGTTTGCCAGTCGGCTTTACATAGTAGCTTTTAGATAAGACTTCACATGTATGGCTACTGTAGCAACACTAAACACTTACTGAATAAGAATGAAAGTAACTTTGAAACTAAATGGAGAAATATAAAACAATATTATTAGACTTATAATAGAAATTTTAAGAAATGTTTATAATAGCAATTAGATACTGGTACGGTAATTCTGAATCACTATCACTTGATTCCTTGTTCGGGTGAAGTATCATCCATCATACAATCTAGTGCATTCAATATCGAAAATTTTTAAATTCCTATTAAGCAATCTGATTTGGAACCCACTTTCATGTATCATAATTAAATTGGCACACTTGTACGTTTTACACAACCCGTTGGTGTCAATTGTCTCTCACTTTTCGAAAGGCAGTCCGTGTACGTGTGTTTAAGCTTGACCTTAAATGATTTATTGATACACACATCAAGTGGTTGCTGAATTGATGTCATCCTGCCCGGATGGCGCATGATTAGAACTTTTTTCCCACATAATAAATAACTTTCTTCTTGAAATCATAGTGTTTCATTATGGGAAATCAGAATGACGCAACTCTTGCAAGAATCCTAAAGCCTTATGTATTGTTGGTATTTGCGTAAAGAAATTTATTTTTGTTGCTTCTAATATTTGAAAGGCTGCTACATTTGAAGTTGAGCAATACTAAAGTTCTATTTCCGTTTTTGGATGGTGCATTGAAATTCAGTAGTCGAAAATAAAAACGAAATTAGACTTGTCTTCCTTCTTTTTTTTTATTTTTACAAGTGCAAAAGTTTTTAGTGCTAGTGTTTACATTTTCACCCGCAAAGCAAGCCTGTGTAGCACTGCTTATTTTCAGAACTACTTTCACATTGTACTCAACTTAAACCGCATACGGTTTCTTGGACCTCAAAACTGGTAAAAACTGTGACTTAGATTCGGGTAAATATGGTAGATTGTTTTCAAAATAGGCATGCAACTGCGTAAGTTTTGTAGTGGTTTCAATTGAATAAATTCAAAGTGAGATTGTTGTGTTTTATGACATCACGTCTTTCAGCAGATCTATGGAAAATAAAGTAAATAACGCAAACAAAAGCACACTGTTATGCAAAGTAAACTACAACATTTGTAACTGAAGGTTTTCACATAACACTTTCAATTCGGGATTTGTTAGTATTCAGCTATTATGCATCAAATCTCAACTCCAAAGTCAATGTGCTAGGTTCAGCGAATAATGGATGTGGCCAAACCACTCGGACACAACCCTATTTTCTAATTTCTTTTTGTATGTCTTCTCTTTGTACCTATTTTTTTCCTTTGTTGCCTTCACTATTTCATCCCTCACAGCTACCACTTCATCTTGTACTGAGCTATTTTTCCCTGTTTCTGTTAATTGTTGCGTAAAGCTCCCTCTGAAAATTTTGCAAACCTCACATTCCATATCTTAATTTTCTACCTTTCTGCAGTTTCTTCAGTTTCAGCCTACA
The DNA here is from genome assembly GCA_026315105.1 of Locusta migratoria. Taxonomy (NCBI): domain Eukaryota; kingdom Metazoa; phylum Arthropoda; class Insecta; order Orthoptera; family Acrididae; genus Locusta; species Locusta migratoria. Next base: position 389,314,549 of record CM048747.1, read on the forward strand.
ATTGATATCGAATAAGATATAGTCTGAGTCTATATCTGCCTCTGCATGTGTCTTACAGTTTTATACCTGGTAACCAAATTATGTCATGCCATCATAAAATGTATTTTGTACCTCCTGATGTCTCCTAATCTCTTTGCATGATGGCAACCATCTTTCATGATTCTTGAACTAAGTGTTTGTTATGATTAAATTATGTTCCGTACAAAATTCTACCAGCCAGTTTTCTTTTTCATGCCTTCTTACCAGTCCATATTCACCTACTGTTTTTCCTTCCTTTCCTTTTCCTATTACCAAACTCCAGTCCCATATGACAATTAAGTTTTATTCTTCCTTTACTGTCTGCATAATTTCTGTTACCTCATCATGCATTACTTTCATCTCCTCAACATTGGCTCAGGTTGTTGGCATATGAACTTGTACTACTCTAGTTGTGTTTGGCTCCATATATTTTGTTGACTATGATAATGTGATCGCTGTGGTGTTCACAGTAGTTCATCTACATTCCTATTTTCATATTCAATATTATACCCACTTCTGTTGTACTGATTTTGTATTAATATACCTGTACTTACCTATCCATTTTCCCTACTCAATTAAGGAATCTAACATTCAACACACTGATCCATACAATTCCATTGTTGTTTTTCCTGATGATGACATTCTCCTGAGTAGTCCCCACATAGAGATCTGAATGGGGGACAATTTTGCTGTATAATATTTTACCTAAGAGATTGCCATCATCATACATTCATACAGTAGAGCTGCATGTCTTTGGGAAAAGTAACAGCTATAGTTTTCAGCCATTCACAGTAACTGTATGTCAATCTCACATTAGATGATGTTAACAATGCCTGCTAAGTCAATAACCAGACTGTTTCTCCTGCAAGAACTAAAATGTCTCCTGTCCTTGTCAGAAACAACATGTTTGTCTTGCCTCTCCTTAGATACCCCTCTGCTGTGGTCACACTTTTAAACTGGCTGTCTGTATTGTCAAGGTGCACAAGCCACACTACCTAAGCAATGTCTTTAGTTAAACTCTATCCTTCCAGGCTTGGAGATTCTGGTGGTCAGTGGTCCCATGAGCAGCTAGGGACAGTGGTCCATCCTGAAAGTGCCTCACATGCCTTGATATACCTTATACAACTGAGATACAGCTGGTCCACAGAGGTTTCTAAATCATGCTGAGTTAATGAACTAAGCACTGAATCTTCATCAGTTGAGACTGATTATGACTTTCAGTATTCAGTCTGGAGCATAGTGCTTCTAACAATATTTCTCCATGATCCCCTGTTTGATGCCTCATCTTATGTTAAACCTGGTATGTCAGTCATTCTTGAGTTAATCTGAGTACATTCTCCTTGGTCCACCTCAACTCCTCTTACACTCTACTTTTGAACTTTTCAGTCTCTTAGGTATCCTTACTCCTCCCATGCATGTAATAACATGACCCCACCATCTCAGACTGTTCAATCTAACTGCTTCATATCATTGTGTGAGGATCAGAAGAATGTAACTCCATTTTAGCTACTTCCCAGGAGAGAGGAAAAAAGGTATTTTAAGGTGTAAATTTCTTGTTTCAATGGCGCAATATAAACTTATTTTCCAATTAAATTTATATTACATCAACGTAACAAGAAATTTTCATCTTAAAATACCTTTTTTTGCCTCTCGTGTGAAGTAGCTGAAATGGAGTTACGTTCTTCTGATCCTCACACAGTGATATATGGGGTTCATTCCCAGTTTTTCTTTGATTTCCTCATTATGGACACCAGCCTGCCATGGCTCCCATCTGTTGGTGCCTGCAATGTTCCTTGATAATCTGTAACCTCAACCTTTTTATTAAGATATCCTGAATCCACCCAGCTTTTACTCCCATACAACAACGTTGGTCAAAAGATAGAGCAGTGCAATGCTAACTTAATTTTGGCACTGATTTACTTCTTACAGGAGAGAGTAGGCTGTAGCTGAGCACTCACTGTATTAGCTTTTCTACACCTTGAGTCCAGTTCTTTCACTATGTTGCTTTCCCATGACAAAATGCATTATAAGTACTTGGAACTGTCCAGCTGTTATGATTTTGTTCCCCATATTTGGCACTCAATCTGTTTACATCTCTTTCCCATAGACATTTCAGATGCATATCTTCATACCATAATGCTCACCCCTCTGATCTAGCTTTGAAGTATTAGTTTGCAATCCAATCTGTCATCACAACTAAGTAATCAGCATATTTTTAATGCTTATTTTGTTTTCACATCTTTTAATTTCACCCTGCCTGTCTGTTGTTTACATCATATGATCCATAAATAGTATGAACAACATTGGTTACAGCCTAGTCTTACCCCTGAAACTACCCTGAACCATGAAGATAATTTACTGTCAGCTCTAACTGCTGCCTGACAATCTATGTGTTAACCTTTATTTGCCTGCAAAAGTTTGCCTTCTATTCTATAACCTTATAGAAATGACAATAGTTTCTTCTTAGGACATAAGCCTCTTCTAGATTTATAACACGTAGACCATTTCTGCCATAATCTAAAAATCTGGTTCTGACAACCTCTAAGAGGCCTAAACCCACACTTTCATCCAACTTGTACTGAAATAATACTTGCACTCTCCTTTCAACTGAGGGAATTTGTTGATAGTTGTAGGTAAACAACTAGGATTCACTCAGATACAAATTTATTAGCACTCAGATCGTCTATACAGATTCAAGTCCAGAGGCTAACTGCAGTTAGCAGATACATTTACAAAGAACATAGCATCTCCAAGATAGCACACTTTGCAAGTATTGATATTTAAGGCACTCTACGCCACATAGCAACCCCCTCCCCCCCCCCCCCCCCAGCAGTAATAGGCAGTATGTCCCTGTGGATTGGGGGGGGGGGCGGTGAGAAATTAGGAAGGTAACATATAGTTCTTCCACATCAAGCTGAAGTGGTCAACTGGTAGGAGACCGGACGTTGAAACTCGGTACATCGACGGTGAAGTCAGATAGCGTAGGCGGTGGCTGAAGACGATGTCCAGTCCTAGAGTGGAGGTGTAGCACTTCGTCAGCAGGCAGGTGGAGAATTACTGTGCCAGAAAGCCTAACAAAGGCACATAAATTGCCACATGCAGCACTTGTAGTCAACTTAAAATGGCACCCACATGACTTTTTGCACTTTCTCCATCTACTGATGAGGTAGATAACTATTTTTCTAGTATGAATAGTACATTTGACTTCCAATCAAAAAGCTTGAAAGTATCAAGAAAAATAATTATAATGTTGTTGTTGTTGTTGTTGTTGTGGTCTTCAGTCCGGAGACTGGTTTCATGCAGCTCTCCACAATACCCTATCCTGAGCAAGCCTCTTCAACTCCACATAAGAACGGCAACCTACATCTGATGAATCTGCTTGCTGTATCCATCTCGTGGTCTTCCTCTGCAGTTTTTACCCCACACGCTTCCCTCCAACGCTAAATTCACAATTCCTTGATGTCGAAGAATGTGTCCTACCAATCGATCCCTTCTTTTTGTCTGTTCAGTACCTCCTCATTAGTTATGCAATCCACCCACATAATCTTCAGCATTCTTCTGTAGCACCACATTTCAAAAGCCTCTATCCTCTTCCTGTCTTATCGTCCATGTTTCACTCCTATACAAGGCAACACTCCACAAAAATGCCTTCAGAAATGACTTCCTTAGGCTTAAATCAATATTCATTGTTAACAAATTTCTCTTTTCAAGAACGCTTGCCATTCTGCATTTTATATCCTCTGTACTGTGACCATCATTTGTTATTTTACTGCCCAAGTAACAAAACTCATCAACCTCCTTTATTGTTTCGTTACCTAATCTAATTCCTTCAGCATCGCCTGATTTTCTTAGACTGCACTCCATTACCCTAGTTTCGCTCTTGTTAATGTTCATCTTATATGCACCTTTTAGCACATTGTCCAATCCGTTGAACTGCTCTTCCAGATCCTTTGCTGTCTCTGACAGCATTACTTTGTCGATGGCAAAACACATTGTTTTTAATTCTTCACACTGAAGTTTAATTCCTTCTCCAAATTTCTCCTTGCTTTCCTTTATAGCCTGCTCAATGAACAAATTGGATAACATTGGAAAAAGGCTACAGCCCTGTCTTACTCCCTTCCCAACCACTGCTTCCCTTTCATGCCCTTCAACTCTGACAGCCACTGTCTGGTTTTTGTACAAGTTGTAAATAACCTTACACTCCCTATATTTTACTCCTGCTTGCTTCAAAACTTGAAGAGTTTATTCCAATCAACATTGTCAAAAGCCTTCTCCAAATCTACAAAAGCTAGAAATGTAGGTTTGTATTTTCTTAATCTATTTTCTAGGATAAGTCGTAAAGCGAGTATTGCTTCCCGAGTTCCTACATTTCTCCTGAACCCAAACTGATCTTCCCCAAGGTTGAGTTCTACCACCTTGTCCATCCTTCTGTAAATAATTCGTGTTAATATATTGCAAACATGACTTATTAAACTGATGATTCTGTAATTTTCACACCTGTCTGCGCCAACTTTCTTTGGAATGGGCATTATTACATTTTTATTAAAGACTGAGGGTACTTCGCCTGTCTCATACATCTTACACACCAGCTGAAACAGTTTTGTCATGGCTGGTTCTCCCAGATAATTCAGTAGCTCTGAGGGAATGTCATCTACTCCAGGGGCCTTGTTTCGACTCAGGTCTTTCAGTGCTCTGTCAAATTCATCTCTCAGTATAGTATCTCCTATTTCATCCTTATCTACTTCTTCTCCCCTTACTAAAATATTGCCTCTAAGTTCATTTCCTTTGTAGAGCCTCTCTATATACTCTTTCCACCTTTTAGCTTTCCCTTCTTTGCTGAGAATTGATTTTCCATCTGTGTCCTTGATATTCATAGAGCTGTTTTTCTTATCTCCAAATGTTTCTTTTATTTTCGTGTAGGCTGTATCTATTTTTCCCCTATTTATACATTCTTCTACCAGGGCCGGCGCAAGGCACGTGCAAAACGTGCGGCCGCACGGGGCGGCACTTCCCGAGGGGCGGCAAATCTGCCAGCTTCACTTTTATTTTTTATTTTATTTTATTTTAATTTTTTTGGCAAACTCAACATTCATGCCGAAGAGGGGATTCGAAACCAAACCTTGGAGGAAGCGCCTTCAGGAACTGTGGCATGGCACCGCCTCGACTACCTCCCAACCGCCCCTGTTCAATAAGGAGGAGGATTAATTTCTCCCTCGCCAGTATGACAGCACCATCGTGTTTACGCCGGAGGAACAGAGAGCCGGCTGCGGTGGCCAAGGAGACTGAGGCGCTCCAGTCACGGTCTGCACGGCCACTACGGTCGGGGGTTCGAATCATGGCAGGAGCCATGGCAGGAGAAAGCGTCTGCTGAGATGGGCTGTGGCAGGTGCGCTGGACTGCGTGGGCGACAACCTCAGGTGATCAGCTAATGGCCAAGGGGGCGTGGCTGAAGGTGTAGCCGGAGGTGACAAGGAGCCAGCATGGCTCTAATGGCATGACGAAGAGCTGTCACACAAAGATGGGAAAACAATGGCATAATCTTATAGGTTGGCACTCGATTGTGAGAGCTGTGAGGGGTGAAACCTCAAAAAGATTGACTACTTGAATTAAAGGAAAGCAGAGGAGAACAGTGTTCAGCAGAGAAGAATGCTATGGAGAGTCAGTACCCGAATGTATGGTATGAGAAGATGAATGGCCACTTGGAGCAGGAGTGGGAGAAGTAGGGGCAGAATCAGGGAGGTTTGCCTGAGGCTCAATGATATCTGGTTTCACTCGGTTGAGTGAGACCGTAGTTACAGAGTCTTTTATGAGAATGTCCATGTTATTCTCAGAGCATTTGACAACTTTATAAGGACCTGTGTAGGGTGATGGACGTGGGGCTGGCTTTGATTGAATCATCTCTGAGAAACACATACTCACAAGAGTCTAGCGTGCGTGGTACATAAAAATGTGGAGGTGTATGAGTAGCCGGAGGTGGCAGCTGAATTTTGCTCCAGTGCAAGCGCATTTGCTTGAGAAGTGAAGGTAGCTAAGAGGGCCGTGGAAGTGGGGTGGGAGCGACTAATACTCCAGGCAAAACCAGAGGTTGGCAATACACAAACTCAGCTACAGAACCCTTGAGATCTTCCTTGAAGGTCCAATGTAGGCCAAGAAGCACGATTGGCAGTGCTTCAGTCCATAATGAGCCATGGCAACGGAAGGCAGACTTTAAGGTACAATGCCATCACTCAACAAGCCCATTGCTTTGGGAGCGGTATGCAGAAGTATGAAGTTTGACAATACCATACATTTTGCATAAGTCAGAGAAAACTGAAGACTTGAATTGTCGTCCCTGATCAGTGGTGAGGTAAACAGGTGAGCCAAATCAAGAGATCCATGAGGCTAAGAATGCTCGACTTACTGTCTCAGAGGTAATGTTCAGAATAGGCAAGACCTCAGCCCACCGAGTCATCCTGTAAATGTCTGTAATCAAGTAATGGAAACCCTCAGAGGGGGACAAAAGGCTTATGAGATCCACATGAACATGATGAAACCAGCCTGGCAGTTGGGAGAAGCAGCCAAGGGATAGGGAAGTGTGCCTGGAAACTTTGTTCTGTTGACACAGCAGGCATGCAAGGGCCCAAGACTGACAGTTGTGGCGCATGTCTCTACAGACAAACCCTTAAGATACCAGATGGGTGGAAGCTTTGACACCGGGTTGTGCTAATGTATGTAATTTGTCAAAGACCTGGCACTGAAGAGACTTTAGGAATGAATGGCCGCAAAGTACCCATCTATTCATCACACCACACTAAGTCAGATATGCCAGGAAAAGTAGAACATACAGGTTTGAGAGAGGAGCTGTGGTCCGAAATTAACTGCATAGTATCAGGGTCTGCTGATTGCAACCGAGGTAGGTCCGTTAAGTCAATTAAGGTTGTGACAGCACCCATGAGGGAGAGAAAATCAGCCACCACATTGTCTGCTCCTTGGATGTAGTGAATGTCATTTGTAAACTGCAACATGTAGTCGATGTGACGATAGCGTCGAGGAGTTTTTATGGCAGAAACCAACAGCTTGTGGTCAGTGAGCACATTGAAATCGCGTCTCTCAATATCAGTTCTGAAATGTTTTATGGCCTCATACACTGCAAGTAATTCTATGTCGAATGCTGAGTATTTTTTCTGCGCATTGTTTTAACTTTTTCGAGAAAAACTGCAGGGGAGTCGTAACGTCATTGTATGCCTGACACAGTACTGTAGTGATAAACTTTGTAGCCTCTGCACATGGGTGAGCAATAGTGACAGTGGGGGCCAACAGCTGTTTGAGTTCGTTAAATGCCTTGTCTATGTCCGGTGTCCATGGGACCTGGTGGGTACCAGAAGTATGTGGGCCAGCAAGTGCATCTGTGAGGGGCGCCTGCACAGCACAAGTGGCAGGCAAATGTTTACAGTAATATTTGACTGTTATGATGAACCTGTGTAATTCCCTGGAAGTCTAGAGGCATGGCATCTCACGAACAGGTTTGATCTTGTTCTGCGGTGGAGTCACTGTCCGACGACACAACATAGCTTAGGAATGTTCCGGATGACTGGTGCAATTCACTCTTTTTATTGTTCAGTTCAATACCAGCGGCTGCTAAGGTAACTGTCATGACTTGAACACGCTCATTACTCTGTTCCAAAGGAGAAGCAAAAGCCAATATGTCATCCATGTATACGAAACAAAAGTCTAAATATGGTAAAGTTTGACTGACGAAACATTTCCATGTTTGGGGAGCATTTTTCAACTCAAACGGCATAAATTTGTATTGAAACAGCCTGAAGGGAGATATTATAGCAGTCTTTTCAGTATCCGCTGGAGCCATAGGAATCTGATGAAATGCGTGCTTGCAGTCTAAAACAGAGAACTACTTTGCACCTGCAAGTGCATGATTAAAATCCGCAGTGTGTGGGACAGGATATTTATCAATGGTGCATTCCTTCAAATGCCTGTAGTTTCTGGCCATACACCAAGTACCGTCTTTCTTTTTGTCAAACAAGATAGGACTAGCCCAGCAACCGGAAGAAGGTTCAATGATTTCCTTTTGTAATAGATCATCTAATTGTTCTTTTGTAATCTTCATAAATTCTGGCATGAGGTGGCATGGGCGTTGCGATATGGTTGGCCCGTCGGTAAGACGTAACTGATGAACTGTGCCGTTAGTGACTACTGTAATGCACAGTGCGGCACGACAGTCAGATGTCCATGAGATGGATCAAGGGTTGGCGGACGAGAGAAGCTGTGACACTGAGGGTGCAGAAGTACAGGTGTGCCAACCACTCGTAGGCTGAGTAAAGGCCGCATGCATGTTAACATGGGCGAAGTTGGTACACTGGTTTTTGGTAGCGGGTGGCATCACTATGACCACTCAAGGCGCGACTGGGTGTGTCCGACATCTGCTTGTGGTGTTGCGAGGCATTGCTGTGTGGAGGCTATCTCATGGTGTATGTTGCGGAGATGCAGCAGCAGTTCCACCCACAACTTTGAAGACTCGGCGCACTCCACAAGCCACATGTTTGTTCAAGATGGCAGCTCCGAGGAGAGGTTTTTGAACATTTCTTAGCCAGGGGCACATGTTTGGTGCTAGAAGAACTGCCACTCAGCAGAGCACAAGGAGTATGTTTGCTTAGTTGGGGATAAAACACAGTATTTTGCACAAAATCTAGTGACTACTGATAGTGCTTGAGGAAGTCAATTCCAAGAATAGGTTCCTCATCTGATGACACTAAAAATGTCCATTTTAGCTTGCACTCATGCGAAAGTTGCAGTATATACAGAGTAGAAGACGAACATTGTAAGGTAGACGAGTTCACTGCATGAAGTATCGTTTTGTCTGGCTGAACTTTTTGGGTCGCTAGGAGAGCTGGCAGCAAAGAGATGTTTGTGCAAGTGTCTGCCAGAAAACGTATACCTGATTGTAAATCGCAAACATAAACTCGACCACATTTACTGTTGTTGACCGATACTGAATGCAAAGTTGGATGCGGCCCATTGTTTACGTCGCAGGAGGTGGCACCACTGCCTACCTGCAGTTGGAGTTGGGTAAGAGCATGGTGACTGGCATTTGCAAGATTGTTCCCCAAATATTGCGTGGAAGAAACAGTAAGATTGAGCGGGCCTGTGCTCCTGTGGGAAGTTATTACGCATTGAAGGAGCATGTGACCCAGAACCTTCCACAGAGGTAGATGCGCTGTCATTGTACGGAGTTAAAGGTACCGGCAGGGCGGCTAGTTTAACAAACTTGGTATTACCAGCATCCGACAAGGGTGTGGTGTCAGAAAGCTTCTTAGTGAGGCCTGTCCAGATTGCTGTGCACGGAGCTCACATTGCTTGGCGGAGTATGCTCTATTGATGGCACATAAACTTTCATTGACTGACCTATCTTCATAATGGCGGCATGTAAACTTCCATTGACTGACCTGTCTTCATATGCAGAGATTGCAGTTTGGACAGACAGAGGGAGCTTTTCTGTCCAAATTTCTGTGAGTGTGTCATCAGGCATAACTTGCTCATTGACGAGAAGGCTGCGGCACCACCACAACTGGGACGGAGACCTGTTGCCAAGAAGTTCTTTGTAGATGAGCTGTTGCACATTTTCTCTCTTGGGTTTTGAGACATGCTCCAGTATCGTCTGTGTAGTCACAGCATACTTCTCTACCAGGGGAGGTGCTTAACCAGGTTGAACCAGAATTACAGGTGAGCAGGTTTGGAGTCTGGTAGTTTTGGCAGATTCGATGGAACTGCAGTCACTGCGGAGGTGCACCTATTTCTTCAGACAGGACTAGATCATGCAGAAGATAGTGAGACCGAATTATTAGCGTCACATAATGTGGGCATTGCGAAATTCACTTGGCGCCGGGGAAGGGGGGGGGGGGGAGGCAGTTGAGAAGCAACAGACACTCGAACAGTGTGAGGATTGTAGTCAAAATGTGTATTATCATTTTTGTCGCTCGGTGACACTGAATGTCCGTTATGCACATTTCATTCTCTCGACTGTGAGTGAGGTGGCTGGGTGTCAATGTCTGGGTAATTACTGTCCAGACAGAATTGTTGACTTGATTTTCACACCCTTCTGTTCAATTTCCTAACCTGGCATTGAAATTGCCCATGAGCAAAATACTGTTCTTGTCCTTTACTCTAACAACAACATCACTGAGTGCATTGTAAAATCTGTCCACCTCATCTTCATCTGATATTTCACTGATGGTAATCCTAATTTTCTTGGTCGAGATGACCATATCTATCCACATTAGTAGTTCATTTACATACCTTATTGCAGTTATACTGGGTCTGATTGCTTTCCTGGTGTAAAGCACTACACCCCAATGTGCTATTCCTGCTTTGATTCCTGACTGATAGACCTCGTATTCTCCTACTTCATCTTCTTTCTCTCTCCTTACCTGAACATAACTAACAGCTGCAACATCCTATCTTACTTGCTGCCTCTGCTAGCTCTACTTTCTTCCCAGTATAGCCCCCATTCATATTAATAGCTCCCCATCTCTTTCCTAATTGTTTTCCAATTTGTATCTGAGGAGTCTCTGGTTCATCAATTAGAGGTGGGACTCCATCACCTCCAAAGGTCTAAGACGCTTTGAACTGATTGTTGCCAGCATCAGATTGTCTAGGGTCCATTGGGCTTTACACCTAAAGCCCAGTTTACACCGAAGCGAACACAAGCGAACGAGCAGCAGTGAACGAGCATTAGCTCTGGTGTAAACGCTATGCGCGCACTGTTCGGTCACGTTTGGCTCGCATTCGCAGGTGTTCGCTTGTGTTCCGCTGGGTGTCGGTTTCAGGGCGAACCATCAAAGGAAGTTCGCAACCTCTCCGCTTCAGCGCTAGCGTATGCGACAAACTGTGTATGCTCACCTTGCGCCAGTGTGCTGTTTTCTCTTCTGTTAGCTCCAGTGTAAACGCTTATTCGCAAGTACTAGCCAATGCGTGCGCGCACAGGCGAATTCCTGGCGAATGCGCATTCGCCTGTGTTCGCTCATATTCGCTTTGGTGTAAACGGGGCTTGACAGTTAAGGGATCAATCCGTTGATTTGGTTGTCTGCTGTTTGAGTACAAAGGTGATCAGAGCTCAGAATATGTCCTAGATGCCCAAACTTATTACAGAGTAACTGGTTTCCCAACTGTCATGACCACTTATGTAGCCTCCCTTACATAGTCCGTGGTTCATGGACTAGGACATGACTGTGGGACTCACACCTATAACAAATGAAGCACTGAAGGAAATATATATACCTTCTATAAGATTTCTTGTAATTGAAAAGTTTATTGGTACTTCATATTTTCAAATATTGTTTTGAATTTTTAAGTGTTTTTGACTATTGTAAAAATGCTTAAGTTTAAAGTTACTTTACTTACACACAAAAACACATAACCTATTTTCTCTCTGTTTTGCTTGGTGAGCCAACAAATATCTAACTAACCATAGGAAATGGCTGTATATTATTTGATTATCTATATTATTAATCTAGGAACACCATTTTTCAAATTTTCTAAATTTTTAACTGTTGTCAAAATATACCATGATGTTTGAGTACCTCCCAAATGTGCCAATTATGGGTATGGCCACTACTATAAGTTCTGGTTATGGCTAAACATCAATTTTTTTCTGTACATTCTTAACTTGATCTGAGTGAACTTTGAAACATTTTTGGTACCTGTATTCATTATAGACATCCATAGATTCAAATTGGCCACACTTTTCCATTTCACTGCTTCAGAAACCCTCTGTGTAATTTATTGTAAGTTCAGTTTTGTAATTGTTATACTGACCATCTGTTTCATAGAAACAATCCAATTATTAAGAGAACTTTAAGAAAAAATTGCATTTTTACTCATCTTACAATTTGATATCTTTGCTAATGGGCATATTTTATTTTCATTATCTCTTATGTTATTTAAATTAAATAAAGTACTTCATGAAACTTAAGAGAGTTTGCATAGTTAAAAGCACTTTGTGTATGGTTGTTTTTAGCTCATACATAGAGGCATATGAAATATAGAATAGATCTCAAAATTTTATTGCACAGAAATATTGCATTTCATTTTTGAGTTAGGCTTATTGCTTGTTATATATGGTGGATGGATCTGAAAAGTGTGCTCTGTTCTGTCCATGTTGACCTGTTGGCTGTTATGAAATAATTTTTCACCTCATACAATCTGATATCTTTGCTTGATAAAGGATTTAATTTCTTATTGCTATTTGTCTCTCATTGTATATAAATGTATCAAAGTATACAAATGGTGCTTTTAGCCGTTAAGGTCTTCATCGTTTAGAGAGTGACACACACACACACACACACACACACACACACACACACACAAACACACACACACACACACACACACAACACACACACGATCACTGTCTCCGCCTGCTGTGGTCAGTCTGCAGTACCCAGCACAGCTGAGGTGTGAGCAACTCAGAGGGGGAAGGGGGGTGTATGAGAAAGTGTCAAGGAGAGGGAAACAGGAGGGGAGGGGGAAGCATGGCATGGGTGGGTGAATATGACAGTGCTGTCTGACAGATAGTGCAGAAGGAAGGGAAGAGACTGAAATATGTGGCAGCATGTGAAACGAATGTAAGGGTAGTGTGTGGACAGGGAAAGGAAGGGAAGGGTAGTAGAGACAGGAATTAGCGAATGTTTACACCCGGGGTATTGTGGGAGCATAGGATATTGTTGGGAGAGATTCCTCCTGCGCGATTCAGAAAACCTGGTGTTTGTGGCAAGGATCCATATGGCACACGCTGTGTAGCAGTCATTGAAGTCAACCACATCTGCAGTGCTCTGCAACAGGATGCTCTAGCTGTCTCCTGAGCACAGATTGACAATGGTTATTCATTCAGATAGACAGCTTGGTGCTGGTCGTGCCCACGTAGAAAGCTGCACAGTGGTTACAGCTCGGTTTGAAGATAACATGACTGCTTTCACAGGTTGCCGTGCCTTTTATGGGGTGGGAAATACCTGTGACAAGCCTGGAGTAGGTGGTTGTGGGATGGTGGATAGCACAGAGTTTGCATCTAAGTCCATTGCAGTGATATGAGCCTTCGGGTAAGGGGTTGAGAGCAGGGGTGGAGTAGGGATGCACAAGGATATTACGTAGGTTTGGTAGGTGGCAGAATACCACTCTAGGTGGGTGGGTGGGGGGCAAGGCCATGAGCATTGGGGATCTTGGTGTAGAGGGAGGTGGCATTAACTGTGACAATCATGGTACCAGGTGATAAAGGAAACAGGAACTATGGAAAGGTGGTGTTGGAAATAGTTGCTATCTTTTACATAAGAGGGTATGTTGTGGCTAATAGGCTGAAGGTGTTGGTTCACAAGAGCAGTGATTCTCTCAGTGTGGGCATCATAACTGGCTACAATTGGACATCCATGGTAGTTAGGGATTGGAGATACTGTTGTGTTTTGGGGACGGGATTATTGTGGCGGGGTGTGTAGGTGGAAGAATCTGACAGTTGGTGGAGACCCTCTGCCACTAAGTCCTTGCAGTCTAAAACCACAGTGTTGGAGTCTTGCCAGCAGGTAGGATCATAAGGTCTGTACCAGTTTTTAGGTGGCAGATAGCATTTCTTTCTGCGGGTGTGAATATGTATCCATTTTGACACATTTTGGGAAAGATGTTGACACCAGGTTGGAAGTTAGGAAATCCTGAAGAGTCAGAAGGGGATGATTTGGGGGGCAGTAAGGTTGGATCTTGGGTGGATGGAGGAGTGAACTGTTTCAGACATGATTTGTTATTAGTATTTTTTTATGTCAGAATGAGTCAATGATGACAGCTGAGTGAACAGGGGCACCTAAGGAATTAAGAGATAATGATTTTTGGACACTCAGAATGCTTTAGGGGCCCATTGTGCATCACTGTTGTTAGTTTTTAAAATATTCAAATGTTTGTAAGCTTCTGGGACTTAACTGTGGGGTCATCAGTCCCTAAACTTACAAACTACTCATGAACTACCTTATACTAAAGGCAACACAAACATCCATGCCTGAGGGAGGATTCGAACCCCCTATGGGAAACAGCCTTACACATCAGAGCATTGCACATTATTATGCTGGGCCACTCCTCCGTGGCGTTGTTAGTTGTCACAACAACGACTACTTCTTTTCACTAACATATGTTAGTTATTCAGTAAACTGTTGGTAGAAAATAGAGCAGCTATTATTGTTGTGTTGCTGCTCAGATGTCAATGATCACTATTTTAAATGTATGGGTTCACGTGATGTTAGTGGGATTTGGTGAAGAGTGTTTTGTGGTCTGTAGCTGTTTCTCCTGTTTAGGACTATGTTAGTAATTTTGCTATAAGATAATATGGGCACAGCTCTCCTTAATTTGATAGGAGTTTGAACTTAGCAACAATAGTACACAATGTATTGCAAAATATGAAAATCAGCAGTCCCATCAATGTCTCATATCAAATCAAGGGCCTACATACTATTGTATAGGAAATAAAATACTGTAGTTGCTTGCTTAGGGTCACAGTACTGTTTGATACCCCTACAAGGAAAAGGGGGGGGGGAGGACAGTGTACTCTCCTTTACCCAATGGGTGGAGTGCCTTGATAAACTAAACATCTCTATGTGTAACTGAAAGAAGAACCTACTAGGACAAGTACAGAAACATTGTTGATGTTGCTGTTTTCTATAGCTGTGTGTCTTCAAGAATCATCTGCTGTTTCAGAATAATCTTGTAATGCTGACTCATTGTTGAGCACAGTACTCTAGTCAGAATTTTGTTTTTAATTACTTCATCCATCATCAATGGATACTTTTTAGGGCTTTTTTCTCACCTGATGTTTTAACAGTAAATTTAATGTCATAACAATATCAAACTGACTGGTGTAGTCATTAGGTGGTGTTGGTATTGGTTCTTAGTTTGATACCTCATGATCTGTCCAAATTTTTATATGTTGAAAAGGTCTAGAAAGGGGTCTGCCCAACTTTAAAATTGCTTTGGTATAAAATGAATGAACTTTATGCTCAAGTCACTGAAGTGGGGTTACTCTGAAGGCCCTTAAATCAGCCTAAATGACACAACAATTAATTATTTATCAGCGGCAAAAGCATCACCCATTATATTTTATGAGTGTAGCATAAGATTCTAGGTAACTTGCTTGTGAATGCCTGGAAAAATGCGAATAATTTTCGTAAAGTTTACGCAGCTGTAACTTAAAACCCTTAACTCTTAATGGAATAAAATTGCAGGACAATGTTTCATCTCTCTTTCTGAATAATTTGATATACAGGCAGTTTCACTAATTCACATATTGAACTTTGTAAAAAATTTTTGTGAAGGGCTGTAAATGATTTATTTTTCTTTGCCAGTTCATACTTCAATTATATGCACTGACTAACCGTCTTGCTTAGACACTTGAAACTTTAGGTACATGTAAGGAATATGAGTATCTAGAAAGTAGACTACAATTATGTAATTTGATACACAAGTTTTAATTCTAGAAATATTTACATTTCATGTTCAAAACAAATGCTATATTTTTATGGTCAATCAGTAGATATTTTTGCACCTGTTGCTAGTAGATTAGTGTCTTAGTCTACAATGCTCCAAATAGTATTCTGAAACATTCTGAAAAATTTCAGATCTCTAGCTCAAATAGTTTATTTTTGCATAAAATAAACATGTTAGAAAATGTATTTGTTGGGAAATTCTTTGTAAAATATATATTTTATCTATAACTCACCTGTGTTGGTCCTAATGCATTCCAGGTCCATATTCATCTTGGTCTGTATGTTCCTCATCTTCTCTCTTTCATTTATCCTTTCTTCTTGCTGTCCTGGCTTCTTTAGTTGCCTCAAGAACCACCTTTTCAGCTTTGACCACTCGCAAATTAACAGTTGCCACCAGTGATTGTTTCATATTGGACCAAGAAGATATTAGTAGCAACTCTGAAACTCAACATCTGCTTACTGCCCCATCAGCAAACTGATTGCTGTAAAATGTACGTTTTCAATAACCAAAACACTGTTTAGGTGGCATAGCAACTTTCGAGAAAGTCAAGGTAGCACTAAATCAAACTATGGAAATGTTAATAAACAAAGCAACGCTTGATAACCAAAGATACACAAGAGACAACATAAGAGAATCAAAATGTGTCTTCCAACAGTGCTGCCTAGTTGAAAAACAATTGGTCTTATATTTTTGGGATGAGAAGGCTAATGACTACAATCAACATGTGAGAGTAGCAGAAAAAAACAACCATGGCTGCACACAGAGAGATCTTTGAATTGATATTTAAAGAAGTTCCTGTAGTCCAATTTAAATGTTTTAACCACCATTGTGTTCAGAAAAGTCTAAACCTTAATTTAAGATGAAAAAAAAAAAAAAAAAAAAAAAAAAAAACGATTTTTTAAGAGGATTCACGAGCAAGTTACCTTAAGGATCTTATTATTTGCAAGATCCCATAGCAGGTACAGTAAAAGCCCCTGGATTTTATGTTTTCCCACCATTTACACCACTTTTTGTTGGTCCCATCAAATTTCCTATGTTCACAATATTATTTCACCCCCATTTTTGCGTTAATACAATTACACTTTTCCCACATTTTACGTTTTTTGAAACCATATCCGTGAAGAAAAAATACACATCTTGCTTTTAAAGGTTTCTTTCTTTCTGGTATTTCCACCCATTCAAAGGTTTCATGCTGATAAAGTGACTTCAATTCTTTTTCCATAGCTTCTTTCCACTGTTGAGAATTTGGATCACTCATAGCTTCTTCAATAGTTGTAGGTTCATCATTAAAATGTTGGCCTACATACATTTCATAATCAGGATACTGTTTAGGATTAGGCTTCATCTTCATAAAATTGAACATTGCCACTTCTTCTGCTTTTTCTCCTGTTTCTGTTTCTTTTTCAGAATTTTCCATACTTGATGGTATTAGCGAAGTGGCAGTGTTCTCCTGCAGATTCTCTTTAATTTCAGTTTTTGTATTCTCAAGGAATATGACATTTCTGCTGGTCAGTATCTTCTTATTCATAGGATTTATAAGTCGATAGCCCTTAGAGTTTTCACAGTATCCTATAAAAATAAATTTCTTAGATTTTGGATCCCATTTCTGTCTTAATTGTTTAGGGATCTGTACCATAGCCTCACACCCAAATATCCTTAAGTGGCTTTTCCTATCCCTACTTCATAGGGGGTTCTGTACTTCACTGCTTTTGTTGGTGATTGGTTGATCAAATACACAACTGTAGACACCACCTCTGCCCAATAACACTTAGGTAATCCAACATCAGTTAATATACTTCTTGCTTTTTCAACAATAGTTCTGTTTGCCCTCTCTGCAACTCCATTCTGGGATGGACTATATCTGATAGTAGTTTGATGTCTAATCCCCACTAGCTTCAAACGTTCCTTGAACTTCTGGTTAGTATACTCTGTCCCATTATCAGATCTTACAGTTTTAATCTTTTTCCCAGTTTCTCTTTCTACCATATTGCGAAAGTTTTCAAAAATATTACTCACTTGATCTTTTGAACTTAAAATAAACATGGATATATCTTGAATAATCATCAATAAAAGTACGAAAATAATAGCTACCTCCAATAGACTCACATTTCATTGGTCAACATACATCTGAAGGAATCAATTGCAACACATCTCTGGGTCTACTTTCAGTACACTTCAAAGGTAATCTAGTCTGTTTGCCTTGAATACAAATTTCACATGGTTCTTGGCATTTGCCACAGTTCTTTATCCCTGTTACCATATCCTTTAGCAATAACATGCCTTTTCTATTTATATGCCCAAACCTTCTGTGCCACAAGAAATCTTTTGCCAAGTACACAGAATGATTTACCTTATCATTTACTTCTTTAACAGTATCTAACTAGAAAATCCCTCTTTCATTTGTTGCTGTAGCTATAGTTTCTCCATACTGGTTACATACTTTTGCTGAATTTTCATTGAATGTAACAGTGTAACCTTTTTTACTATTTCACTTACAGATAACAAATTGGTTGTAGCATCTTTTACATAATGAACATCATAAGCAGTAATACTATCAAGTTCCCCATCTATGTTTACACTCAGATCAACTTTACCAGCTACCTGACATTGTAACTTGCAACCATCTGCTGTAGTTATACCCATATGTGTTCTATCAGTCACATCATAAAGAGCCCTTTGCTACTATCAATATGAACTGATGCCCCTGAATCTAATATCCATTCCGGTTTTGTATTATCCATGCTTCCAGAAGAAGAATAAATGGACAGTGCCTTACCTTGATCAGTAGATCTCTTCTTTTGACTGTTTGTATCATAACTTTTTTCCTTAATATTCGACTTTTCGCAACATTGTGACGCAATGTGACCCATCTTCTGACAGTTATAACATTTAATTTGTTTATTCTTTTTCTTCCCAGAGTAAAGTGCTGAAGCGGTTTCTTGCTCTTGTTCCAGAACTAGACACACTGAAGTGCTCTTCACATCTTGCAGAATTTTTACTTTTATGCCATCTCCTGTAATTGGTACACCCGAGCTTTCCAATCCCATAATCATAGGTGCGTATTTTGCGGGTAGTCCGGCAAGTATCAATGTACCTATCCACTCGTTGGCAATATCGAATCTGATATTTCTCAGTTGATTTGATATTGATATTATTTTGTTAACATACTCTTCCTCATTTTTGCACTTCTCCAGTCGAGTAGTGATGAGTTCTTGAAGTAAACCAATCTTTCTTGTGAGGCCACCATCCTCAAATGCATTTCGTAATCTGTCCCACACTTCCTTTGCGGTAGTAGCATTTTCTACATGTACGTAATTTATTGGGTCAATTAATAGTATCAATTTAGATCTTGCTTTTTGGTCCTTACTTATGTAGCCTTGTTCTGTGGACTTCATTTCACCACCAACAATGCCCCATAAATCATCCAGGACTAAATAAGCCTCCACTGCGAATTTCCAAGTTCCATAGTTTTAGTGACCTGTTAATCGCTCTATCTGTGGGATTTGTGTGGCACTCATTTTTCACTATCCTTTTTCTTTTATTTGGAGACGTGATCCATGTTGAATTACCTGATCTTACCTTTTTTTTTTTTTTTTTTTTTTTTTTTTTTTTTTTTTTTTTTTTTTTTTTTTTTTTAGTTCTGACTATTCTGATAATTTCCGTCTATACACAAAAATAATTATTTTGCCTTCTCTGTGCTCTCTGGGCTCATAACCTCTTGGAGTTAACACAGTGATAAAAATATAGACAGACACACATTTAATGAAAAATAATGGAACTCTGTTTGGTACAAGAACAGATACATTAATGATAGCTACATAATTTAACAATACTGCCTAGACAACCACAAAAACACAGAATAATTATAGTCAAGGAGGTCTCACAAAATATGTACATTAATCTTTACCACACTTTGCCATACGAACATATGTACAAGAAATATTTTGTTCATTTTTCCCCAACACTCAGACCTTTTAGAATAAAATTTCACAGATGTAACAGTTTCTTTGCAAACCTGGAAATCCAGTGCTGTACAACAAGAGCTGCAAAGTTTTTGTAAAGGTGATATACCTTATACAGTATTGATGATAATATCATAGGAGCTTTAACTTACATCTTCATTAAAATATTTTTTGCCTAAATTTTATTTCTTCTTCTTTGGAACAGACCCATGCAGTATCAAGGCTCTCCTTCTACAATTTTCATGGTATTAACTTTTTAAAGTTAAGGACACCAGGTTCTAGGATACTTATCTTTCATTTTCCAATTCTTTCACCTCTACTGTAGGTCCCCCTATAACTGGCTGGGTCAGACAATTCGAAAGCTGGTGGAAGGCAACGGCATACAACCTCCAAACAGAATCATGCCTAGTACAGAGCTGTGGTGGTCAAACCAATCGTCAGATTGTTGACTCCTTTTTTTTTTAACTTTTTTAACTTTTGTTTGTCAATATTTGCTTTTACATTCTATTGTTTTTCCAATTGGGATAACCACACCTTTATCTTCCCTCATTTTCATTAAAATTAATTATTACTGCTACAAGTGAAGTCATTTATCACAGTTATTTTCCTTGCTTCCCTGTGTAGTAACAAAAGATCCTACTTTGATCTGTAATTTGTTGTACCAAGTCATATAATCATGTTAGAACACACTTTTTCTTGGTTTACAGTTCATCTTGATGAATGACACATTATAAAATCATTGGAATGAAAGCTGATATGTGTTTATAAACTTAATGGCAGATACAGTATTTTAGTGGCATTAGCAACATTTCCATATTTTTCTTGCAGATAGTTCTAACTTAGTTTTTCAATATTTTTGTTTATAGAACATTTTTTTCTGATATATCCACAACAAAATGTTTATATAGGTACCTATTTGATCAGACTTTTTAATGCAAATTTTATATAGGTGTGTAAGTGCAAAATATATACAGGCTTAAACATGATTGTAGAGATGTTACTGTTTATCAAATGTCAATTAAAGAGATGAAAAGAAAAGTGAGTCTCTTAGCGTCCTACAGCGTTATTCTAATTTTTTGCTCTTTAAATGGCTTGTACACAATTTTCCTCTGCTGTATCATAGTAACTATGAGATATGTGCTGTACCACCAATAGTTACACAAATGAAGAAAAAGAAAAAAGGGGACGGAAAAGGACAAGCTTTCAGAACACAGTTCCTTCCTCAGGTGGGAGAGAAGGGAAGAAAAAAGGATGGGAACAGAAGGGAAAGGTAATTCATGACCTATATCATGAAGATGGTGTTTGAGGAGTGTGGAAGTCAGAGATACTGGATGTTAGTACTGAGCCAAGCCACATGTGTGTGTGTGTGTGTGTGTGTGTGTGTGTGTGTCATCTTTCCCTGTTAATCAAAAACGTTTTAGACAACCCCTGCCCCCGCCCCCCCTACACTCCTCAGCATCATTCAGTTCACTCATCTTCTCTTCTCTTTACTACTTGATCTTTCCTCTTAGGTTATATATATCCTCTCTGGCTTGGCTCAGTACTAACATCCAGTATCTCTGACTTCCACACTCCTCAAACACCACCTTCATGACCTAGGTCGTGAATGATGGGAACAGAAGGGAAAGGTAATTCACGACCTAGGTCATGAAGGTGGTGTTTGAGGAGTGTGGAAGTCAGAGATACTG
This sequence comes from Locusta migratoria, assembly GCA_026315105.1. Classification (NCBI taxonomy): domain Eukaryota; kingdom Metazoa; phylum Arthropoda; class Insecta; order Orthoptera; family Acrididae; genus Locusta; species Locusta migratoria. The sequence goes on from CM048747.1 coordinate 389,335,721, forward strand.
GATGTTAGTACTGAGCCAAGCCAGAGAGGATATATATAACCTAAGAGGAAAGATCAAGTAGTAAAGAGAAGAGAAGATGAGTGAACTGAATGATGCTGAAGGGTGTAGGGGGGGCCGGGGCAGGGGTTGTCTAAAACGTTTTTGATTAACAGAGAAAGATGACACACACACACACACACACACACACACACACACACACACACATGTGGCTTGGCTCAGTACTAACATCCAGTATCTCTGACTTCCACACTCCTCAAACACCATCTTCATGATATAGGTCATGAATTACCTTTCCCTTCTGTTCCCATCCTTTTTTCTTCCCTTCTCTCCCACCTGAGGAAGGAACTGTGTTCTGAAAGCTAGTCCTATTTCGTCCCCTTTTTTTCTTTTTCTTCATTTGTGTAACTATCGGTGGTACAGCACAAAGGTAAGTACTGGCCAGCCAATCTATCTCTTTTGAAAAATAATTTATCATCTCTGATGAGAATTTCCATCATTAACTATAATATATGCATATTTGTGCACATCTGTACTTAGAGATAAATAGTTACTAAATTTAAGGGACCTATGACCCTTTAACTTTGGTCACTTAATTAAGAAACCAACCAGCCAACTAAATTTGAATTGTTTATTTTAGAAAGTGGATGGCATGTACAAAATTGTATTATCAGCAGCACAAAGGGAGCCACAAGTTACAGTAACAGCAGATATTACAAGCATTTTTGAAACATTAGACCATTGTCTTCCCATTCTTGATGACCTACTGAAGAGTATCAATGACTTTTTCGAGAGGAGAAGAATTTTGTTCCCAAGGCAAGTGTGTCAATTTTAAATGTATTTCATATTTCTTGTAGTTCATATTTAACAGAAAAAGGGGACAAATAGGACAAGCTTTTGGAACACAGTTCCTTCATCAGGTGGGAGAGAAGGGAAGAAGAAATGATGGGAACAGAAGGGAAAGGTAGTTCACAACCTAGGTCATGAAGGTAGTGTTTTGGGAATGTGGACGTCAGAGATACTGCATGTATGTACTGAGACAAGCCAGAGAGGTCATATTTATTATCTCTGGCTTGGCTCAGTACATACATGCAGTATCTCTGATGTCCACACTCCCGAAACACTACCTTCATGACCTAGGTTGTGAACTACCTTTCCCTTCTGTTCCCATCATTTCTTCTTCCCTTCTCTCCCACCTGATGAAGGAACTGTGTTCCGAAAGCTTGTCCTTTGTCCCCTTTTTTCTGTTTCTTCATTTGTGTTACTATCGGCGGTACAGCACAAAGGTAAGTACTGGCCAGCCATTCTATCTCGTTTCAACAATATTTATCATCTCTGAGGAGAGTTTTCATCATTAATCGAAAATTCTCTCTCTCTCTTTCTGATATATATAAGATTTACACACAACTCATGGCTGTTCGTTACTGGTACTCAGGCTGGGCAGTGTGAGGGTCCTGTCTTGTGTAAGTAAAAGCACAAGAAAGGAAAACTAATATGATAAGAATTTAAGGTGTACTTGCATATAGTATCAATTATAAGATCTAGTGTTGTTATGGATTCATCATAAGTTTAATAAACATAAGACAGTAAACGAGAAATGACAGCTCCTGTATCAGGACCTTATTTATTAGTGGGAAATTTCACATCCAGCATGTTAGTTGTTGGAATATCTCAAGTCAGGTTGAGTAAGGGACTTTACTCACATGAAACTGTGTACAAGTTTGTTGAACTGCTAATATTATGGATTAGTATTAAAATTTAAATACATGTATAGGTTAGCTGTAAATTTTTATTTTAACCATTGAATCAGAGAAACAATATTTTTATTCAAGTTATGTGCTTAGGTATTCGAATATTTTAGTTAACTGGTATAGTAGCTCAATGTCTTCATTGAGCACAAAGAATAAAACTTATATATAGTATAAAAACGATGCTCATTAACAAATGACAATGACGTAGCATTGCAGTCAATGTGGTTATATAGGCAGCATGCCTCATGTCACATGAAAAAGTGAATTCTTTACATTTTATTACATGGATGGCTCAAAGTCTACATTAAAGTCAAAGGGTGAAAATATACATAGTATAAAAGAATAAAAAGCCTTAAAATGATGCTACTATAACAAAAGAGTACAGCTTATGTAAAGTATAAATCATTAACAAATGAACATATCATTATGTTGAAGTCAGTAGGTATTATGGGTGACATGCCTGAAGTCACATACTAGTGTGAAACCTTGTTGCATGAGTCAATATAGACTGTAGCATGAAAAATGTATATGTAGTAAAAAGAATAAAATCTTATAAAATGGTGATAACATAACATTGAAACATTTGGTATTATGTGCAACATGCTGGTAGAACAAAATGAAAATAAATGACCTGTAACTCAAAGATTACCTAGAATACAAAGGGTCACACTAATTGTAGCACAATGAAAATTAAAAACTTTAAAAATGACAATAAAATGATAATTATGTCATATATATTGTATTGAAACAACATCATGTGCAACATACCTTATCACATTTCTTCCACTCTATAATCGCATGTCAAAAGTTAGGTGTGTCCTATATTCGCATGCGGCCCATATTTGCGCAAATACGGTACCACCAGTGGCCTGTAATTTATTGTCGAATGAATTAGGTACATTTTCACTGTATGTCTCAGTATCAGGACCCTTTAATTCTGACATGGAAAATATTTTATTATTGGTCAGATGTTTAAGAAGACAACTTTACATTATCTTTTCTAACATTTTTTGAGAATGCAACCAAAAATGAAATTGTATAGAAGTTTGATGGAATTTCTTTATCTACTTTCTTACACAATCACAACCATTCAGGAAATGTTCCATTGATAGAAAACTGGCTGAGTTTGTATCAAGAATGGGTGATAATATGAGTAACATAGATATAGGTATCATAGATGTAAATATTAACATGAGTAAAATGGAATTGGATATCATAGATGTTGCAAATTCCTCAAGTCACTTTATAAAGTCATCTTCTAAGTCCACACTGTGTACCAACTAGGCTCCTTTCACAACTGCTTACTTGACAAATGGAAAATTACACATATCACTGAAGAAAGGAAATGGGATTAATCAATTTAATTACACACCAAGCATATACTGTATTGGATCATTGATAATGACCTTGTAAAAAATAATCTGTTAATACATTAACAGATGTAAGAAGATTTTGTTCTTCTGCAACACAACTAGTTCTTTATTGTCAATAAGTTATGAGTGTTATCAGCAAGGGATCTCAAATTCATTTCACTTTTCTAGATTTCCAGAATAATAATATGAAGTTTTCCTTAAGAAACCATCACACTATTTAAGCATGATTTCCAAGTTTGTTCTCGTAGCAAATAAAAAAAATCTTTGGTGTTGAGTTTTGCGAAGACTGAAGTGGAACAACATGGAAAGTGATATATTACTGTATGTGATTATTTAATTTTTCCCAGTGTATTTTTTTAAGTGAACAATATATTGTTGTACCGCTGGTCCATGGTATGCAACACCACAATTTTAGGTGTATTTTTGTGTTGTATTCTGTTACTAGTGATTTCAGAAATAGTCTTGTCAGCATCTGTTGTACCATTGATGCAATTGCTCTCTCTGTCCTCATCGTCACATCATTTTCTTGTTAATTAGACACAGTGTTGGTTCAGAAGTCTATTTGAGATTATAGCTACAGTTCCAATCAGTAAGATTGTCCCTGGTATAAATTTTAATGATTTATACAATGACAGTAATTCAGTATTCAGACATCTGTGCTAAAATTCTTATACTTTCATATTAAATTGCATGATTCTTTTAGAAACAGTGTTCTGTGACTACTGAATCATTGGGGCATCTTAGTTGAGTGTACCCCTGGTGTTCTTGACATCAATTTTTGATGGTACTCAACACTGTTTGCCCTATATGTGTCTTGTCGCACTGGTACTAGATCTGATAGATCTTGCCGTTCCATGAACTATAGTCATCATTGACACTTCCTATGAATGCCTCTCTGTTATTGGGCAGGCAAAGGACAGTTACGGTGCAGTTCCTTTTCAACATGTGCCTGATAGAATCAAGATGTATGCTGTAAAGGCTGTGGCTCCCTCTTCCTCTGTCATTTATTCTGCCTGTGTATTTTGTACTGTAGTGTTGGGGTGAAGAGAATGATTATTTGATTGGGGATTTATGGAGTTCAAAGGGCCAAATGACAAATGTGCCATCCAAGTAACATAAAAGAGAAGGTAGATTTCTATTTGGATGTTGTTAATGTGCAGTCCTTAAAATTCTCCATGTACAAAGCTGGGGCCACAGGTAATAGTGGGATGATCTTTCTGGCTCCTTTTTGATCATAGTTTTCTCCTTTTAACAGATAATCTATAGAGTTCAGGAAGGTTGGTGGTCTTCTTGTCAATTTTTTGACTTCTTGTGACATCTCATAGACATACTGTGATATGTGACTCTATGGTTGAGCCATTTCACAAAATGTTATGTGATCTGAGCATTTACCCATATAAGTATTTCTGTGATGTATATTGACAGCAAATATACACGGGCTGTTATGTTGCATATAGTGGAGCACAATGATACCCCATCCGTGTGTGATGTTGGGAGTCCTTGGACTTTGAGGTACAGGTCCTTTTGGTGAAAATTTCTTGAGAGTCCCTCTGCTAACTCTGACTCCTTGAGAAATTCCCTGGTATTGTTCGGCACCTTCTTGATGAGGTCATTGTTGATGTTTATGTAGGAGTCATTTAGCTGGCTCTGTGCCTCCTCAAAGTAGTCCTTGTAGGAAAGCACAACAAGGACAATCTCTGTTTCCCAATAGCTACCCTCTCTATTCTGTTAACATTTGACTTCATAGTCTCATTTTTCCTCAGAACTAGAAAAATTTCTTGGTGCATTTCGTTTGCTGCTTGAGGTTCTAGACACATGGCAAACAGTTAAACCGTTCATGACCACTGTGAACTTAGAATTGAGGGCAAATTTAAGCCCCTTCTGCATCATGACTCAGCTGCATGTTAGACTGACTATAGTCTTGCACTGGGCCTTCATTTATAAAGTGAAGTTTGATGTTGTGTAATATTGCTATTGTCACAGTTCAGTGCCAAGCAAGTAACAGAATCAATGTAGTCCTAGATCGAGGAGTTAAAAATAATTTGAGAGGTGCAAATGAAGTTTAAAAAGTTGTTTGGAGGGATATTCAAGAGTATTTGGTGAGTGAATTATATGCTCTCATGAACCAATGCAAGGCTAGCCTATTTCTTGGCCATTTCGGAATCAGTGTGATGGGTGGGTTGTGCTGTTACCAGGAATGGAGTGTTGGGGTATCTGAACAGTAAGAAGCGAATTTCTATTTTAATTTCATTTTCTATTATTAAAAAAAAGAGAGAGAAAAAATTAATAATAATAATAGACAATTATTAATTAATGTTGCGACGAAAAAAATTCATCTGTGGAACTAAAAGAAAAAAAGTGGAAGAGCAGTATCTTTGCTTGTTAATTAGCAGTCAGTCTTGTCTTGTCTTCTCGAGCAGTTAGAAGCGATGATCTGTCTCTGTTTTTTTTTTTTTTTTTTGTTTTTTTTTGTATACTTTCAGTTGTTATGTAAATGTTTTTTAGAAAAATACAAATCGTTCTCAAGAGTGAAAAGTTTCGTCTTACTTCATTACTTAGGCCTTAAAGTGAACCACATAATGACCCTGAGATGTGATGAAGACATTCAGAAAACTGTCGGTATTTTTTTTTTACATGAGTTTATTCTAAAGTTTCTCTGAAGTTTATTAATATTGACTGCAGTTCTTCTTTGCTAAGTTTCATTAACAATTTATATATATAGAAAAGAGATGACTTACCAAAAGGACCGGCTCGACGATAGGAACAAATAAAATCACACACAAACACACATACAAGCTTTCGCCACCACTGGCAGCTTCTTCAGGAAAAAGAGGAAAAAAGGGGAGGAAAAAGGGAAGGATATGGGTTTTAAGGAAGTGGAAAAGGAGTCATTCCAATCCCAGGAGTGGAAGGACTTACCTTAGGGGAAAAAAAGGAAGGTAAACAAATACACACACACTCAGACATATCGAAACGCAAACACACCTAGACAGACATTTGTAATATATATAAAAATAGAAAACAGATGACTTACCAAAAGGACCGGCTCGTCGATAGAAACAAATAAAATAAATAAAATCACACACAAACACACATACAAGCTTTTGCAGGCAGAAGGAAAGGAGAGGGAAAAGGAAATGATGAGGGTTTCAAGGGAGTGGATAAGGAGTCATTCCAATCCCGGGACAGGAAAGACTTACCTTGGGGGGAAAAAAAGAGGGTAAGCAAAAACACACACACCCACACATTTACACAGACGCGAGTGCGTTAAGATATGCAAGACAACTTAGCAAACATTATGTTTGGTGTGCAATTTGTCAATTTTTTGTTTGCTGTGATATGTCTTCTCTCCGTAAAAGTATGTGATACGAAATGCATATGAAGAACACCCATGGACTGAATTGTGGAGTGTTGGGGCATAATAGGCATCATTATACAAGACCCAGAACTTGTTGGGTGAGATTTTCTGCAGAGCTAAAAAGACACACACATCCGCAGCCCCCCCCCCCCCCCCCCACACACACACACACATGTGCACAGCTGTAGCTATATCTGACTGCACATAAGCTTGAAAGGACTGAGGTAAAAATGGGATGGAGAGAGAGTTGGAGAATTGTGGCTGACAGCTGCAAGGGAAGGGCAATGGACACATGGGATAGGAATGTGACCTCATCACTTTGAAGGGAAACTTGTAGATATAGTATAGGAAATATTCACACACACCTTAATCTTAGCCTACTCATGATGTGAGCTTCAAATGATCAATGCTCATCCTCACACAATAATGTCACAAACTGAACCACTAGGAAATGAACATGCTATGCGTAATCTTTTCCACCTTTTTGATATTGTTATTCCACTGCACATCCAATCTACACAATATCCTTCTATATATACATTTAAAGAGCTTACATTTCTCTCTCAAATCGCATGTGATAAGAAAGAACAGCTAAGTTTCTCTTTTTTTTTTGTATTGCTGACCATTTCCCACTTCATGGGTGGAAGTCAAGGACAAAGTTGGCAATTGAAATTACAGAAGTAGCTCTCACCACAATGAAAAATGTAGTTGATGTAATGATTCTAAAATGCAACATTCTTTGCACCAATTGTGATGTAACTGCTCAACTTGGATTAGGCAACAAAACTTTACAGTACTCAACAGTGCTCTGACTAATGATATAAAACATTATCTTCTTATCTTGGAGTGTGGTGTAACTTCTTGTTACTCAACATTTGGAATGACAATAATGCAGCAATCTCTGAATTACAGCAACACTGTTGGAATCAGTGGTTTCATACAACATTATAAATGACCTTGCAAGGTAACATTTGTAAATTAATCACTTCCAACAATGTAAAGTCATTGTGCTGATGGGCATAGTGACTGCCTCAAAATATGATTCAAAACTGCACTTATATGACCTCTGCAGCCCACACACAATCTCAAGAATGCCATGCATTGTTAGAGTTGTTAAAAATATGCAATTATTAAATTTACAATCAGTTTTCTGAATCTTGATGACATTTGATATTATATAAATAGGCTTAAATATGCCTTCATTTTTAATAACATTTAAGTATTCTTAAATGTTTGTAATTACTGAAAATATACCATATGTAAATATGAGAAGCAACAATAAATACTAAATTTATCATAATAACTTTAAAAATATTAATAGGAAATTGTTCCTAAAATTAATGTATCTATTATTCAGGAGTAGGCCTATTTTCAATTCTGTGTTGAGATTGATTAGAAAGAATAATGGCATACTCTTGACTTTGTCGAAATACTGGGTTTCTAATTAATCATAATTGATAGGCTGTTTCATATTGCTTATTTACTTTTGATTCTAGTTAGATAATCTCCTGTGTATTCAGAAATGTCTCATAGACCTTTGTTTATGTTTTGACTAGTGTATCAAAAAGTTACCTTTTTTGATATAGTATGTTTAGCTCCGAAAATGGGGTGGTGACTTAGTGTAAATATTGCTGTAGGGCATTTCCGTTAAGTAAAAATTCCCGCTCCAACTCATATACCACACACTCTATAATCACTATGCCATCACTGGAATGTTAAATCATCTTTCTTCTTTCCTTTTTCTTTCTGTATGACACTATCTGCACTGTATCATGAAAATAGAGTGATCTACCTTTCTCTGTACCCTTTCCATGTCCTCTTCTAATCTTAGTATATAAGGATCCTACACCACACAGCAATACTTTAAAAGAAGATATAAACCGTCCGATATGGCCGAGACGTCTGCGGCGCACCAGTCACAGTCTGCACGGCCGCTACGGTCGGGGGTTCGAATCCCCCCCTCGGGCATGGATGTTTGTGTTGTCTTTAGTATGAGGTAGTTCATAAGTAGTTTGTAAGTTTAGGGACTGATGACCCCACAGTTAAGTCACTTAAGCTTAAAACACATAAAAAAGAAGATATAAAAGCCTAGAGTAATCAGCCTGTTTAATCATTCTGTTTCATCTTCTAAGTGTCCTGCCAATAAAATTTGGTGTTTTCTTTGCCTTAGCCCAAAATTTCTTGTGTGTTCTATCCAATTTAAGTGTATTGTAATTGTAATTCCTAGATATTTAGTTCAGTTTAAGGCCTTCAGATTTGATTGATTTATCCCAAAAATGAAGTTTAGTAAATTCCTTTTAGAGATCATATGGCTGATTTCACACTTATCATTATTTATAGTCTATTGCTAATATTTTCACCATAGAAATATCTTATCTAAATTGCTTTCCATTTTGTTTTGATCTTTCGATGACTTTACTGGATGATAAATGACAATGTTGTCTTCAAACAACCTTCGAGAACTGCTCAGATTTTATCCAAAATTATATAGATAAAGAAGAGCAGAGGACCTATAACATTACCATGGGGAATTCAAATTAAAAGCTCCATTCCAGCTGATGCCTTTGCATCAGTTACTGTGAAGTTTGTGCTCTGTGACAGTAAATCTCCAGTCAAATCATATAATTGAATCGATATTTCATAAGCAAGCAATTTAATAAAAATACACTTGTGAGGTACCATATCAAAACCCTTCTGGATAGAAATGTATGATCATCAAACAATTTATGGGTATGCTGCCAGGTGACTTCATTGACCTCTGTCAATATTTCAACAGGAGTAACCCTGCCATTCTTAAGGCACGGATGGCAGTGTGTGCTGCTGTCGAAATATTGGCGGTGGTCAACAATGTCACCAAGCAGCTTACCTGTAAGTAGTTTGAAAATTCATTAGGCAGGCTAAAGTTAAGGTTTCACAACATAGGACCAATTTCAGATCACTTGTCGATAGCATTCATTACTTTCTATGAGTAAAGAATTAGTTGTGCTTCCACAAGGAGAATGTTCTCTAAGTGCATGTTGGCCATGGGTTGTTCTGTTCAAGGTAATTCATATTGTTTTAATTCTGTGTGTGTTCCAAAACCCTGCTACAAATTGATGCCAATGATATACCATATGTCTGTCATTCTGTGGATTACTGCTATTATGTATCTTGAATATTGGTGTGGCTAGTGCAGTCTTTGGATACAGATCATTGACTGGGAGAATGGTTGAATATTACAGTTAAGTATGGAGTTATTGCAGGACCATACACTAATAAGAACCTAATCAGTACAGTATATGGACTGGAAAACTTATTATTAGGCAATTTAGGCTGATTCATTACTCTGAGAATACTTCCAAGTTACACATTTTGTCAGCTATTCTTAATTAAAAATCTGGAATATTTAAGTTCTTGCTAAATTTCAGGCTTGTGTAGCCTATAAGATCAGCAATCTTAAGAATTATGTTGATTTAAATCTAACATATTTTTGTTGTCGTTTCAGCAACAGTGCTCAGACCTGTTTTGAGTAGCAAAAAGGGGATCAAATTAATCTTTTGTTGCTTTATTTGGTTTAAACCTTTCAGTTGCTGTTGATACTATTTCTTTGAATTCAGGTTGCATCTATTTTACATTTACATCTCTTAGGATGGCATTGAACAGTTTTTTCTCTTCTTTTCTGAGTAGATACATTTTTTGTTTATTTCTGGTGAATTTGGGACTTGCAGTATTCAGTCTTGCTATGACAACAATGTGTTCACTAATCTCTGTGCCCAATCTGATGCCTATTAAGAGAGTAATATTATTTGTTACTATGAGTTCAAGATGTTTTGACATTTGAGTTGGCTCATGAACTAATTGATAGAAATAATTTTCAGAGAATATATTTAGCACAGTGGCAGATAATGTTTTGTGTGTACCCACAGATTTAAATGAATATTTTCACCAACAGATAGAGGGTACATTGAAATCACCATTTACAATAATAGTTTGCATAATATACAGGTTTGAAATTTACTCAAGGTTATTTTGATGTTATTTTGACACTTACTGCTGTTGTATTGGATGAATCAGGAGACTGGTAAAAAGAACCATTTACTAACTTTTATAGGTCTCTGGTATGACCTCTACCCATATTAGCAAACAGGAACTAGATGCTTCTCAGACGTGTCTCTACTCATATGAACTCACAGAAACTATTAACTTCAATTTAACTATGTGATAAACTATTTTTGACAGCAACAAACATGCTATGACGTATTTTATTTAATCTGTTCTTTGTTAACAGCATTAGATCTTTTGCAGAAATTTTCAGCTGAGCTTATCACTGGTTGGAGACAAATTTCAGTACCTATAACAATTCACGCTTCAGCATTTTCTGTTAATGTGTGGAGCTCTGATACTAATAATGTTCAATTGTATTATCATAATAAAGTATGGCCTTGAAAAAAAAAACTACACATTTATCTTGCCAAAAGCCAAGAAGTGATTCTTGGTGTGTAGCTCTCAGTGCCATGTTGGGATGCTCTCTGTGTGAGGCACCTCTGGGCACCTCTGTGAGCCGCAGCACAGTGTGAATCACCTGTGTTATAAGATTTTTGGAGAGTAATAGGGTGCTCACTAGAGGTCTGTATATTGGGGATTTTCCTGGCTCGTACTTGCTTGAGCACTCTGGCACATCGGTCCAGGGGGGCTCATGTGGCCTTGTCTAGCAAACCCGGCCAGCAACTGTGTGTGTCTGCAGGGTGACACTGAGTCTGATAGAACGTATTACCCCCAGCTGGTGGAACTATGCTCACATCTGTTTAGTTGTTTCAAACATGAATATTCATCCATCATGGTGTCCAATGCCCCACACAACTAATAAATAAATAAATAAATAAAACCAATGCAACAATTTGAAAGTTTGCAGATGTTGTTTGTTATTTATTAAAACCTGGTTCTCTGTTGCCTGTGATTTTAGGCTTCTCCAAATTTCTGCAGGCATGCATTCATCCAATATAACCTGCAAGGAGAAAATAAGAAACAGAATGGAGCAAATATGATATGGGGCTATTCGATTAGTCAGAAATAAAACTGTATAATCACTTAAGAAAACTAAAATATTTAACATGTCATGATTGATGTTACAGCCATTTAGGAAGCCTGAAATTTGTCTACCATAAAAAGGCACAAAAATTATAAGCAAATAGGTGGATCTCTTTTCATATTGTCATAAGAAATGACTAAGAATTAATTGTTTCTGTGATATTAGGAAATGCTACCGTAAGGAGATACTTCTCCATCACAATCGGTCATTGCTGAAGGATAAATATGTATGTTTTTATAGCGTTTTCTGATCATGGTCTTGTAAAAATCACATGAACTTCTGATATCACATGCTGGACTAATACCTAGTAATTTGCTTTAGTCTCCTTCAGTGTTTGACAGTATAATCTAAATTTGTGCTACTTTTGTTGGCTTGCAAATGCGACACAAACACCACTGAATAACACGTATTTACTTGTGAAAATGACAGAAATGTACTCAACACAATTCTCAAAAGTCTTCTCTAGTTTTAAATACATTTCATTTGCAGTAATGTGTAACGAAAAGTGTAGCTGTCAGCAAGCTACATGCTGTCATGAATTTTTCAATTCAGGATTTTGTCAATCAAGGGCATGTGCAAGACAACTAAAAAATCTGGAATCTTTCATCGCTTACTTTCTACAAAATCAATTAAATAATGCCACACATACACACACACACATGCGAAATCGAAAGTAGCCATTTTCCTTTTTCTCAAAGAAAGAGAAACATTTTGTTAAAAAAATTCAATATGGCATAGTCTTATACACCCCCAAGTCTTTTTAAAGCATGAAAATTAGAGAAATAGGTTTTACCCTCTTCTATAAGTTCACAGTCAGGCATTTCAAGTACAGCTTGTTCGAACGAGCACAAGGAAAATTGAATGCATTTGATCACATCCTGCTAAGTGATGACATTGACATCTACTGGACTGCCACAGAACTGCATGCATTATCCAGTTCAAGCAAGCATAGATGCCAGATGCAGACTTCTGATGCTGACAATAGGGTGGTCTCCAGGAGTCAGCTTTTTGTGTGAGGCATCTCTGTGAGCAATAATGTTAATGTTGGCAGTACTGCTGTTTAAAGATGATCTTTGGAGAGCAATATGGCTGCCAGCAATATAAAGGCTGTCATCTTGCCACATTCCTTAGTTTTACTATGAGTGTGATGAGATTTTTCAGGATGTTGACTTTAGATGTTAAGGAGTGATAACTGAGTGTATATAAGCAGCTGTGACATGCCGTCATGCTGCCACTCCAGCTCGGGCTGCTACACAAGCATCTGCATTGCACTGCTTACAAGATGCCATGTTAGTTTTGTTGTAGGAAGCACTTTAGTGCTATTGTGTATTGAGCAATTAAAAAATATTACTTTTAATAGTGGTGATTCTACTATGAACTATACTGTGAATACCACAATTTACAACTGTTATGCCAATAGTTCATAGCTCTATATGTGTCCTGTGGTCGACCTGCAACTACTGAGATAGCCCATTATGTGTTTCCCTGAAAGTAAACCCTCTGAACTAAAAAAACTACCTAGTCCATTCCTCACAGCCTTCACTACCTGTGTAACTGCCTTCAATGTGCTGTGGAGTCCTGACCTGTTTAGTGCATCCTGAAAAGTATTGAAGAATCTATGGTTTGCAGAATCACTGAATTATCTGAATTAGTGATTTAGACTCTCCCCAGACCATCACAATCGGCTCTGTTGACTGTGCTGCAGATAGTCAATTCTGCCTTCACCTAAGAAGTAAGAGTAGCAGCTTTTAGCACTTCACACAGCTGCATATAGTTGGAGAGAATCTCCTCTGACCTAAGGCGACACACATTGTCGGTACCAATATGAGCTACCACTTGCAGTTCGCAGCACCCTGTTGTATTCATGGCATCTGGAAGAACCCATTCCATCTTGAGAATGACTCCCCTATGTATGCATTGCATACATGTTGCACCTGAAACCAGTTGGTCATGCAAACTGTGGAGGCTTCATGATCAGTCCCTTGGGAAGTCTTATGCTGCCTGCCATGCCCTGAGGTGACCCAACACTTGACCAAGGGTAGATGCCTACCTTAACATGAGCAATAATTAGACAGTAAGTCTGATAAGTGGACACATTGAATATACATGGTGTTTCAAAAGGGGCTTTACAACTTTGAACATTCATATTAATTTATTAAAAGGAGGTACAGAGCTGGTTTTTGTGTTGTTTCAAAGGAAAACACATCATGTTTTTACTTTAAACTAGAAGTGTTCGATGTGGCTTCTGTTGGTTATCCTGCAGACATCCCATTGGTAACTAATTTCTTCCCAAATTCGCATCAGCATTGCAGGTATAACTTGCTCATGGGCGGCATAGATTCTTGCTCTACACTCCAGTAGAGTGGCCAGCAAAGGAGGTATATACACCATATTTTTGATGAAGCCCCAGATGAAAAAGTCTAGTGGTGTCAGGTCTGTGGAACAGGCAGGGCATTCAATTGGCGCAGTATGGAAAGTCCATTTACCTGGAAAACAGTCATTGAGAAAATCCCGGACATCAGTCAGATAGTGTAGTGGTGTGCTGTCTTGCATGAAGTAAACATTTCATTCTCCATTATCATTGATCTGTGGTATCAAAAATTGTTGCATTATATCCTGGTACACTATCCCGTGGATGGTTTGTTCTTGGAAAAAAAAAAAAAAAAAAAGAGGCCGTACATTTTCTTCTTGCTCAACACACAAAAAACATTCACCTTAGGGCTATCACGAGCATGTTGCAATGTTTCATGTGGATTTTCACTGCCACAAATCCTACAGTTATGTGTGTTAACCTTAAACACGTAAGTTGAAAGTTGACGCGTCAGGAAAGATTATGTTGTCCAAGAAATGTCCATCATCACCACTCGGTCAAGCATATCCACACAGTTTCAAATACAAACGTTCTTTCAACACACGCCAAACTGTTGTATGTGGGACGTGCAGTTCACGAGATGCATGCCGGGTCAATTTTGTAGAGCTGTTGACAAAACTCTGTGTCACTTGCTCAACGAATTCGCCAGATGTGCTTGGACAGCCTGGTACTTTCTTATGTATTACTGAGCATCACGTTTCTAAAAATCATTTAGGCCACTCATAAATTGTAGACCCACTAGGAGGATGTTTGGCATATTTGGACAAAATTTACCCCGAACTGTTGTCCCCGACTTTGATTCTTCAAACCAAAACACACAGCTAACATGCTTGGGTCCGGTGAAGGCAGCCGTCTTTAATGTAACTGCCGCTAGCACTTGTTGTGGCGTGATTCTGCACTAGCGAACTACGTGAGTCAAAACTTGATGTGTTTTCCTTTGAAACAACACTATAGCCAACTCTGTACCTCATTTTAATAAATATATATTAATTTTCAAACTTGTAGAGTCCCTTTTGAAACACCCTGTATTGGACATCTGTTGTACCATATGGCTGGCACAGAACCCATCCACAGACTCGAGTAGAGTAACTGAAGCTACTGCCATCTGAAGCTGGGAGTGAAATGTTACCAACTCAGCTTGCATCCACACACAGTAGTCACAGTCCCTACTCATCTAAGAGAACCAAACAGGGTGATGCAATGGTCACACACTGAACTTGCATTCAGGAAGATGGAGTTTCAAATTCACCTCTGGCCATTCAGATATAGGTTTTCCATGATTTCCCCACATCACTTCAGGAAAATGCCAGATGGTTCCTTTGAAAGGACACAGTCAATTTTTTCTTCATCATTACCCAAACAACCTGAGGGTGAGCTCTGCCTCTAATGACCACACTGTCAGTGGGACTTTAAACCCTATGGTTCCTTCCTTCCTTCCCATACTAAAATGAAGGTAAGTTACAATGTACATATAAACAAATGCCTACTGACACATGCTGTACTCAATAATGTAAATTGACAGAATTATGGCTAATCTGTACCACCAACTATTGTAGCTCTGTTCAAAACAATACATATGATCACTGTTCACATGGCAGAAGAATACACTGAACTGTTACTTAGTTGTGGATCTGAGCTTAATATGCACACAAGTACACAGTAAATTAAGACGCTGAAGGTAAAAGTTATAGAGAAATCAAAACTGCTCTGCAATTCCAGTGTCACATTCACAAACTGCTTGTCTCTCCGAGTCACTGGACACTCTTCCCCAACCTTTACTCCCACTCCTTACCTTATTTCTCTCCTCCCTTCTCCACACTTCATAAACTTTGGTTTAGTGAGCCTGTTGTGTCCTCATAATATTGTGAACTGTATATAGCAATGCGACAATATTGCTACAATTAATAATAAAACTGCATGAACATTTGTTCAGTGAATCATAGACAGGAAAAAAATGCAGTTTGATATGCCTTACATTCTTCAGAAAAGTTTGCACTAATCAGAATATTTCTTTCAGAACAGGCCTGCTGCACAACTGGAAAAAATCCATATCCAAATTGAAAGGTTTCCTTGTGGCACACTCCTATTCTTCACAAGACTTCCTAGTAGTATTTGAGCTTTTTCTGTAATGAGTTATTTAATTCATTTGATTACTATTACCATTCTGTAACTGGTGTCACTGACTTATTTCACAACATAATAGTTCTAGCTCATTTGATTCTGGGAAATCTGAGAGATTTATAAGTAAATGTGTATATGGAGTCTAGCAGTGGCACAGCCTCGATGGGAAAAGGGGGGGGGGGGGGGCTAATGGAGCAGAAGCCTCCCTCCCAGTACATACTGAAGATTTTTGAATTTTATTACTTTTAATTGTTTTTATTTTTTGAAACAGGTTGGCATTGGAAATTTGAAATAGGACATATGTAATAAATCACAATGTAACTATAATTTGCTAAACACTGAGAATGTGTGCTGCTGTTATTGTGAGAGGTTTTAATGCTGCCGCGACCAGTTTTGTTGCTACTGCTATTTGCTATGCTGAAATTACAAGCCGATTTTTCATATGCGGCGGCTGCTTGCTTAGCAGCTCAGTGACACCACTGAGTGGAATCTTATGAACAACAATAGTGTTATTTTAGATCAATTTTTACTCATAGAGTCTTATGTTAATTAAACTGTAAAGACCTTTCTCTTAGGCTAGTAACATAGAAGCAGTTTAATTATTTTACGAGCTGATTCTATGCACTCCATTTCTACCACGTTGCTGTCTTCCACTTTCAAATTAATGCAAGCCTACTCATTTTATTTCTTGTGCAATTGTTTTCATAGTTGTTGTTGTTGGGGTCTTCAGTCCAGAGACTGGTTTGATGCAGCTCTCCACCTACTCTATCCTGAACAAGCCTATTCATCTCCTCATAAGAACGGCAACCTATATCCATTTGAATCTGCTTACTGTATTCATCTCTTGGTCTCCCTCTGCAATTTTTACCCCACACACTTCCCTCCAATGCTAAATTCATGATTCATTGATGTCTAAGACTGTATCCTACCAATCATTCCCTTCTTTTAGTCAAGGTATGCCAGAAATTCCTTTTCTCCTCAATTCTGTTCAGTACTTCCTCATTAGTTTTGCGATCCACCCACCTAATCTTCAGCATTCTTCTGTAACGCCATATTTCAAAAGCCTCTATCCTCTTCCTGTCTGTACTGTTTATCATCCATGTTTCACTCCCATTCAAGGCAACGCTCCACACAAAGGACTTTCTTATGCTTAAAGTAATATTCGATCTTAGCAAATTTCCCTTTTTCAGAAACAGTTTTCTTCCCATTGCCATTCTGCATTTTATATCCTCCTTACTATGACCATCATATGTTATTTTATTGCCCAAGTAACAAAACTCATTTACCACCTTTTATTGATTAGTTACCTAATTTAATTCCTTCAACATCACCTGATTTTCTAAGACTGCATTTCATTACCCTGGTTTTGCTCTTGTTCATCTTATTTGCTCCTTTCAACACACTGTCCATTCCATTCAATTGCTCCTCCAGGTCCTTTACTGTCTCTGACAGAATTACAATGTCATCAGCGAAACACAAGGTTTTGTTTTTCTTCACCCTAAATTTTAATTCCTTCTCCAAATTTCTCCTTGCTTTCCTTTACGGCTTGCTCAATGTACAAATTGAATAACATTGGGGAACGGCTACAACCCTTTCTTACACTTCCCAACCTCTGCATGCCTATCATGCCCATCAACTGTGATAACAGCTGTCTGGTTTTTGTACAAGTTGTAAATAACCTGTTCCCTTTATTTTACTCCTGCTGATTTAAGAATTTTAAAGAGTGTATTCCAATCAACATTGTTGAAAACTTTCCCCAAATCTTCAAAAGCTAGAAATTTAGGTTTGCCTTTCCTTAATCTATCTTCTATGACAAGCTGTAAAGTGAGGATTGGCTTCCATGTTCCAACATTTCTTCTGAATCCAAAGTCGTCTTCCCCAATGTCGGCTTCTACCAGCTTTTCCATATTTCTGTAACTAATACATGTTAAAGTTTTGCAATTATGACTTATTAAACTGATGGTCTGCACCTGCTTTCTCTAGAATGAGGATTACTGACTCATACATCTTATGCAAGAGGTGAAACAGTTTTACCCTCTTCAGGCTCTCCCAGAGACTGCAGTACTTTCTGAGGGAATGTCGTCCACTCCAGGGGCCTTGTTTCGCTTAGGTCTTTAAGTGCTCTGTCAAATTCTTCTCTCAATATAGTATCTTCTTTTTCATCTTCCTCTACATTCTCTTCCCTTCCTACAATATTGTCTCTTAAGTTAATTTCCTTTGTAGAGCCCCTCTATATCCTCCTTCCGTTCTTTCAGTTTTCCCCTCTTTGCTGAGAACTGGTTTTTCACCAGAGTTCTTTATATTCATACAGCTGCTTTTCTTGTCTCCAAGTGTTTCTTTTATTTTACTGTAAGTGGTATCTATTTTTCCCTATTTATATATTCTTCTACTGACTTGTATTTGCTTTCTAGCCACTCCTGCTTAGCTATTTTACACTTCCTGTCAATCTCATTTCTTAGTCATCTGTACTTCATTTTGCCTGTTTCATTTACTGCATTTTTATATTTTCTCCTTTCATCAATTAAATTTAGTATTTCTTGTGATATCCAAAGATTTTTTGTGGTTTTTTCCTTTTTATTTTGTCATCTGCTGCCGTCACTATTTCATGTCTCAGTGCTACCCATTCTTCTTCTACTGTTTTATTTCCCCCCGTTTTTGTCAGTTGTTGCCTAAAGCTCCCTCTGAAATTCTCAAGAAGTTCAGGTTCCTTCAATTTATCTAGGTCCCATTTCCTTACTATCCTTACTTTTGCAGTTTTTTTTTCAGTTTCAGCCTACAGTTTATGACCAACAAGTTATGGTTAGAGTCTATATCTGCCCCTTGGTATGTCTTACAGTTTAAAACCTGGTTCCGAAATCTATGTCTTACCGTCTTAAAATCTATCTGTTAGCTTCCTGTATCTCTTGGTCTCTTCCATGTATACATCCTTCTTTCATGATTCTCAAACCAAGTGTTTGTTATGATTAAATTATGTTCCATGCAAAATTCTACCAGGTGATCTCCTCTTTCATTACTTTTTCCCAGTCTATACTGACCTGCTATTTTTTGTAGTATAATTGGTTAAATTATGAAAAGTGTAATAATAAGTCACATATTAATAAATTCAATAGGATGTTTTTTTTTTTTTTTTTTTTTTTTTTTTTTTTTTTTTTTTTTAAATTTCTTGCCCCCCCCCCCCCCCCCCTTGAACCGAATCCCGGCTGCGCCACTGCATTCTATATTCTTGAAGAAGGATTCATCCTAAGCTAGACAGATTTTCAGCTTTGTATCAATCATTCATCACCGCAACTCTTCAGTGATTTGCTACTTTAACTCCTTAAGTTTTTGACAGGGTAGGCATATAATTCATGAAAAAGTTTAGGACATTGTGAAAACCTTAAAATGTCAAACGTAGCATCAAAAATAATTGCTGTGCACTTAGAGCATCAGAGTGTGTAACAGAGTCAGCAGACATGCTTTGACCATAAAATAAGAATGTGTGTTTGTAACATGAAAGAGTCATAACGAAGCACCAGTATCGCATGGAAACAGAAAGGGGGGGGGGGGGGGGAGGTTTGTTTGTAACTAAATTTTGTATGTAACATCTACGAAAGACATTTTGCAATGAAAATTTACAATAGCAAGAATGTTGTGTGGAGAATGTGCA
The DNA here is from genome assembly GCA_026315105.1 of Locusta migratoria. Classification (NCBI taxonomy): domain Eukaryota; kingdom Metazoa; phylum Arthropoda; class Insecta; order Orthoptera; family Acrididae; genus Locusta; species Locusta migratoria. Next base: position 389,355,406 of record CM048747.1, read on the forward strand.
GTTCCAAGGGGCTCTATACAGGTAGACAGTTTTGAAGTATTCCAGGTATTTTTGTTTTCAAATTATTTACAAGGATTGAGTATTTTATGAAATCGCATTAAAAACACGATTTCCTTATAATTATTTTTATTTAATCATAATACAGAGTATTTGTGTACTTTATTTTTATTTTATTTGTTTATGCAACACAGGCTTCCTTTGGATTTTTTATCTCCATTTTCCATGTGAACAGAACATGTAAACACTATTAATGTTTACCAGATATGACTTCATTTGTATGGTCAGTAGTGTAATGTTCCATAGAGGGTTCATTTGCAGGATTTCCATGTTATGAATGTATACTACTGAAACTGATTACTATGTTGCAGATTATTTTTCCTATCAAATGATGAATTGGTGGAACTGATTTCTGAATCAAATGACTGGGAGGTGATTGAACCATATATACATAGACTTTTCTGTGGATTGAAGACATTGACTTTTGATAAACATGGGAACATTGAAGCTATGCAAAGTGTACATGGAGAGATTGTGGAATTAATAGAAATCATTCCAAGAACTAGTTCTGGAAGTAATGTGGACATCTGGCTTTCAACTGTAAGTTTGCATATTACAATTTTATAGATCAAGCTGGTAGAAAGTAAATCTGTATATATAAAAATGAATGTTTGTCTGTATATACTCCATGTGTTCATAAACCATTCATTTGATTGCAGTGAAACTTTGATAAACTGTTACCGTACACTCACGAAGGTTCCTGACCCATAAACAAAAGAGCACGACACATAGTGCAGGAGATATGATTTTATAAATAATGAGTTGCCACCACGTGAGAATATCCAGATTTATGAGTCAATTATTGGAAAATGGGAGTAGTTAGGAACCTGGAACAATGTTTGCCTGTAATTTCAGATGATTATGAAGCATTTTGTAACTGCCCCCCCCCCCCCCCCCCACACACACACAAAATGATGAAACGAAAAGAAGTCTACCGCTCACAACATTTCCGCTGTAGATGCTGTGAAACTTTCGCATCGGGCATGACCTTGTATGAAATAAAGTTAGCATTACAGATTTGCATGCTACTATTTTATTTTTGTCTGCAAGTCTCCCTTAATTCTCTTGGATCCAAAAAGTAGGCAATCTGTTTTCTTAATCTCTATCTATATAAAAGCAAAAGGACACTCACTCACTCACTGACTAAAAATGAAATCTCAAAAACTACTTCACCTATGAAGCTGAAATTTGGGAGGAATGTAGTTTATGGGTTGAAAATGTCAGCTAAGAAAGTATTTTGTGATAGGTGCATGGGAGTATACTTCTCCTACAGACTCATGAAATCTTCAGTTTCAATCCAATCTTCAAGAAATTTCACATGGGTTACCTTCAAAACCAGAGAAATGTCACCGTCTACCTTAAGTTTCATACAATGCATGGGGTAGGGTACTTTGCAACATAAAAATGGATCCATAAACACCTTGGTTGCGCCATAACTTGAGAATGGCTTGACCGATTTCACAGATGCTTTTTTTTTGTTGTTTTCGTTATTCTCAGAACAAGTGTTCTATGAAGAAAAATTGAAATATTTGAGAACAACAAGGTGCATTTTTCAATGTGACCCTACCTTTTTATTGCATAGAAGTGTATAGTTTCGTTCCAATATTGATGAAATTTTGCACACTCTACATTAAAAACAAGATGAACCTGAGTGTCTGTATAAAATTTTGTTTGGTTCATGGTGTTAGGGTACTTAACTTATGGTATTTTACAAAGTGCATAGTTTTGCTCCAAACTTTATGAATTTTTGTACACATGAACTATAAACCAAGAGGAAGATCACTGGGTACATAAATGTATGGTTCATGACAGAGGCTACCTTGCAGAAAACTTTACCGAGAGAGAGAGAGAGAGAAAGAAAGGTGGAAGTGAACAGAAAGTTGGGAGAAAAAGAGATGAATGTAGAGAGAGGGGGGGGGGGGGGGAAGGGGAAGTGGACTATGAGAGTGGAAACACCCGTACAGCGCCGGGTTTATAGCTAGTAGAGAATAAAATTAAATTAGGTGGACATCCTTAAATTTTTATTTTCTGCATATAACTAGTGTCACATAGTGTGAATCAAACAAGATAAAATACATTGAAAAACAAAGAAAAGCAGATTAGCATCTAATTAAAGCTGCCCATAACAGATTGAAGTCAAGTATTCATGCGAGTCTTTGAAATATTTCAGTACCATCTATGTTAGGTATTAGCAATAACTATCAATAAATGTAGTCATAGTGAAAAGTAAGTAAAATATCCAGTAGATGGGATTAATTGGATGGTTATTTGTTCGAATATAGGCTACACTTATGTATCCAAATTTTGGCCTATAATCGAGATTCCCTCTTTTCTCCACCCTCTCTTCCCGAAGTAATTAGTTGCAAAAGTTACATACTCACATTTATTTTGGTTTGAGAAACGTAATAAAGTAGATAGTCCTCAAAAAATGCTACAGAAACTGTTTCTATGAGTTTGTACACATTCACGGAAATGGTGCGATAATTCCTGGAAATTGATGTTTTTGATATCAATCGAATGGTCTCACTCTGTACCTCAGCCAACTATAACAGATGACAGTGTTTTTAACCCATATGTGGAGCTTTTAACAAAAGCAATATGTAACACAGAAACCTCCTTAGCACAGAAATGATTTTAATTTGGTATGGTCAGTGAAGCTAATCTTCACAATAAGAGTTTAGCGTGTGCTGCAGGAGTTCTTACCATGATGTTTACATTGGTAATGCCTACTGCAAGTGGTAAGGGGAGGTTAAGATGGCAGAGCAGCTGAACTGATGTTGGGTTCAAATGCTACATTATAAAATTAATTATTACGTGGACGATGCACATGATTTGAATATGCACTTGCGCTCGCTACCTCACAGCAATATCCATAGTCATCTGTTGATATTGAGAGTAATCACTCTTATACTTCAGATGTGCTGGCCGTGCACCAAGGCATGTTTAGCCACAGGGTGATCCTCGTTACCAACAAACACTGTCTGCCTGTGTCCATTCATGCGAATGGACAGTTTGTTGCTGGTCATTCCCACATAGAACGCTTCACAGTGCAGGCATGTCAGTTGGTAGATCACGTGGGTACTATCGCAAGTGGCTCTGCCTTTGATCGTGTACACCTTCCGGGTTACGGGAGTGGAGTAAGTGGTGGTGGAAGGGTTCATAGGGCAGGTTTTACAACAGGGGTGGTTACAAGGGTAGGAGCCAGAAGGTAGGAAAGGTGGTTTGGGGATTTCATAGGGGTGGATTAGGACATTACGGAGGTTAGGTGGGTGGCGGAAAGACACTCTCGGTGGAGTAGGAAGGATGTCATGAAGGATGGATCTCATTTCGGGGCAGGATTTTAGGAAGTCGTATCCTTGCTAGAGAGCCACATTCAGAGTCCGCTCCAGTCCCGGAAAGTATCCGGTGACAAGAGGGGCACTTCTGGGGTTCTGTTGAAGGTTCTTAAATTGGGGGGATGAGGAAGTGGCTCTGGCAATTTGCTTCTGTACCCTTCACTTGCATCTTATGTTTTGGAGGAGACAAAACATATTTTCTGAAGCTGTATATTTAAGCATTTAAAAGCAGACTTCACTTGGAGACATTTTGATATGAAAAAAATTATTTTTTGAAGTAGGGGGCCAGGGGGGGATTCTAGGTAACCTTGACCCCTACCCAGAGCTCATTCCATGAATGCTGATGTTATCCTTCCAGGAATTACGCTATGGTCAGCACTTTGCTGCATTCCATTTTGTTCATTTTGGAAATAGGTGACTCAATTGCATTCTGGGAATTGCCGTTACCTCAGTATTTTACACAAGTGTGCATCCCATGACATTCATTTTGGGAATTGCTCAACTGGTGCTCCTTATGTCAATATTCTGGGAATTGCCCCACAAGTGTGCTAGGATGCATTCCATCATGTTTATTTGGGGAATTCAGAGTATTATATTACACAATTGCTGCTTAAATCAAGGTTTCAGTGCTGAGGCAGGGTGTCCAGTGAACCTTGAAATCTTGAAAACCGGGAAAAAGCTGGGAATTTTCGAAATCGGGAAAAACCAGGAAAAACCCTTGAATTTTACACAAAACCCTTGAATTTTACACAAAACCCTTGAATTTTTATATATTCTCCAATTTCACGTACAGTGAAATCCTGCTTTTACTCTCTGGATTTTACGTTTTCCTGCCTTTTTCACAATTTTTTGTCATTTCACAATTTTAATTTGCCCCGGCTTTTGCATTAAGATATTTACATTTTTTCCACGATTTACGCCTTATGAAACCATTTTCGAGGAGTTGAAACCTTACGTAATTGAAATAATTTGAAGCTGGTGTGATTTTCGCCTTCAAGTTGTATTTATAACATTACACAGTAAAGTTGCTTCACATTTTTTACGTTTATTGGAACGCATAGTTTGCGTTTCATTGTTTATAGTTCACGCTAAGTTGCGATATGGTGCAGTGACTGATGGGCGCGACTGTAATTTACTATCACTTCCAGCAGCCTTTGCATCTACTGTTTATTCAAATGGAGTTTTCTACACTTATTATGACAAGTTTTGAGAATGGATTTATTCTCAATGGGAAATGAAAAACACTTGTGACGTTTCATAAACAGTGTGATCTGTAGTTAGTGTATGTGTGGTTTTTTGCACATTGGAAGTGGCAAAGTTCATTATAACCTCAAAAAGACAGTATGGTGCAAAATATATTTGTGCTTGCCAGCGCAATTAAATTCTCAAAAATCGTCGTCCAAAGCGTGAAAAATATACGAAGCTTGAAGAAATTCGCTACTGGTGCAGTGTTCCATTATTTAAAGAATGAATGACACAGATGCAGCCTTCACAACAACATCGATTATGTTGAATAAAATTACCTCAAATGTTTTGTATGAAGTTTCAGTTACATTTTGAAATTCAGATAAACTTTATCAATATACATATATAAAAAATGGAAAGTGGGACGTGTGTCCATATATTTCACTTGGTAGCCAAAATTATTCACTGCAGACCAATGGTGCTTATGCATGAGAGTAGCCTTTAGGTTCATGGTGTGCACTATGGTGTTTTGGTCGCATTGTTTGGGGATGAGTGAGTATGGCGAACAAAAAACTATAAAATGTGGAGCAATACGACGTCAACAGAAGCTCATAGATAAAAAGTCTCAAAGTGAAACACTGGGAAAAACAGACATACATTAACTGAACATTACCTACACTGGCAATATAAACATGGGAAAGACAACTGTAGTGCTTAGGATCAAAATAGTGACAACTGGATTAGAGAGACAGTGAGCATCACAGTTTCATAATATATAGTACCATCTGTATAATATCTTTGAGCTAATTGAAATCAATAAACTGTAGACATATGTTAATGTATGTCTGTGATGGAAAGTTCGATTACTTTGGTTTAGCAGACACAATCGTCTTACTAACAGATTAATACCATTCAATTAGATTAATATAAATAAAAATAGAAAAGAGATGACTTACCAAAAGGACCGGCTCGTCGATAGAAACAAATAAAATAAATAAAATCACACACAAACACACATACAAGCTTTCGCCACCACTGGCAGCTTCTTCAGAAAAAGAGGAAAAAAGGGGAGGAAAAAGGGAAGGATATGGGTTTTAAGGAAGTGGAAAAGGAGTCATTCGAATACCAGGAGTGGAAGGACTTACCTTAGGGGAAAAAAAAGAAAGGTAAACAAATACACACACACTCAGACATATCGAAACGCAAACACACCTAGACAGACATTTGTAAAACGCTGCCAGGGCCTCGCTGCGATGGAATATTTCCTTTCACGCCAACCACCCACTTCCTTACCTAAAACCTCTTTCCTTAATACCCTAGCCAGCTTCATCCTAACCCACAACTTCTACACTTTTAAGGGCCGGACATACCAACAACTAAAGGGAACAGCCATGGGGACCAGGATGGCCCCCCTGTACGCGAACTTATTTATGGGGCGCTTAGAGGAAGCCTTCCTGGACACCCAAGCCTGTCAACCCAAAGTTTGGAATAGATTCATTGACGATATCTTCATGATCTGGACTCACAGTGAAGAAGAACTCCAGAATTTCCTCTCCAACCTCAACTCCTTTGGTCCCATCAAATTCACCTGGTCCTATTCCAAATCCCATGCCACTTTCCTCGATGTCGACCTCCATCTATCCAACTGCCAACTACACACATCCGTCCACATCAAACCTACCAATAAACAACAGTACCTGCATTATGACAGCTGCCATCCTTTCCACATCAAACGTTCCCTTCCCTACAGCTTAGGTCTTCGTGGCAAACGAGTCTGCTCCAGTCCTGAATCCCTGAACCAATACACCAATAACCTGATAACAGCCTTCACATTCCGCAGCTATCCTCCTGATCGGGTACAGAAGCAAATTGCCAGAGTCACTTCCTCATCCCCCCAATTTAAGAACCTTCAACAGAACCCCAGAAGTGCCCCTCTTGTCACCGGATACTTTCCGGGACTGGAGCGGACTCTGAATGTGGCTCTCTAGCAAGGATACGACTTCCTAAAATCCTGCCCCGAAATGAGATCCGTCCTTCATGACATCCTTCCTACTCCACCGAGAGTGTCTTACCGCCGCCCACCTAACCTCCGTAACCTCCTAGTCCATCCCTATGAAATCCCCAAACCACCTTCCCTACCTTCTGGCTCCTACCCTTGTAACCACCCCTGTTGTAAAACCTGCCCTATGAACCCTTCCACCACCACTTACTCCACTCCCGTAACCCGGAAGGTGTACACGATCAAAGGCAGAGCCACTTGCGATAGTAATAGTACCCACGTGATCTACCAACTGACATGCCTGCACTGTGAAGCGTTCTATGAGGGAATGACCAGCAACAAACTGTCCATTCGCATGAATGGACACAGGCAGACAGTGTTTGTTGGTAACGAGGATCACCCTGTGGCTAAACATGCCTTGGTGCACGGCCAGCACATCTTGGCACAGTGCTACACCGTCCGGGTTATCTGGATACTTCCCACTGACACCAATCCTTCAGAACTCTGGAGATGGGAACTAGCCCTTCAGCATATTCTCTCTTCCCGTTGCCCACCTGGTCTCAACCTCCGCTAAATTCGAATTCCCACCCACCATCTTAACATCTTTGGCTTGGTTCTCTGGACAGATCCTCTGCCTCAGGTGGCATCTCTGTCTAACTTCTAACTTCTTTGCTTTCTACAGTTCTACAGTATGTCTGCCTAAGTGTACTTGTGTCTGTGTAAATGTGTGGGTGTGTGTGCATTTGTTTACCCTCCATTTTTCCCCCAAGGTAAGTCTTTACTGTCCCGGGATTGGAATGGCTCCTTACCCCCTTCCTTAAAACCCTCATCATTTCCTTTTCCCTCTCCTTTCCTTCTGCCTGATGAAGCAGCTAGGCTGCGATAGCTTGTATGTGTGTTTGTGTGTAATTTTATTTTATTTTATTTGTTTCTATCGACGAGGCGGTCCTTTTGGTAAGTCATCTCTTTTCTATTTTTTTATTTTTGTTCATCCCACCGGGAAAGTTTCCCTCCCTCTCTCTCTCTCTCTCTCTTTCTCTCTCTCTCTCTCCCTCTCTCTCTCTCTCTCTCTCTCTCTCTCTCTCTCTCTCTCTCTCTCTCTCTCTATATATATATATATATATATATATATATATATATATATATATATATTTGTTTACCTTCCTTTTTGTCCCCTAAGGTAAGTCCCTCCACTCCTGGGATTGGAATGGCTCCTTTTCCACTTCCTTAAAACCCGTATCCTTCCCTTTCTCCTCTCCTTCCTCCCTCTTTTTCCCGAAGAAGCCACCACTGGTGGCGAAAGCTCGAATGGTTGTGTGTTTTTGTGTGTGTTTAGTGTTCCTATCGACCAGCCTGTACTTTAGGTAAGTTAAATATATAATAGAAGGAGACCTTCCAGGTAGGAAAATGGTATAAAATAAAGATTTTTGACTTACCTAAGGTACAGGCTGGTCGATAGGAACACTAAACACACACAAAAACACACAACCATTCGAGCTTTCGCCACCAGTGGTGGCTTCTTCGGGAAAAAGAGGGAGGAAGGAGAGGAGAAATGGAAGGATACGGGTTTTAAGGAAGTGGAAAAGGAGCCATTCCAATCCCAGGAGTGGAAGAACTTACCTTAGGGGACAAAAAGGAAGGTAAACAAATACACACACACTCACACATATCCACATCCAAACAACACTACAAATGTCTGCCTAAGTGTGTTTGGATGTGGATATGTGTGAGTGTGTGTGTATTTGTTTACCTTCCTTTTTGTCCCCTAAGGTAAGTCCTTCCACTCCTGGGATTGGAATGGCTCCTTTTCCACTTCCTTAAAACCCGTATCCTTCCCTTTCTCCTCTCCTTCCTCCCTCTTTTTCCCGAAGAAGCCACCACTGGTGGCGAAAGCTCGAATGGTTGTGTGTTTTTGTGTGTGTTTAGTGTTCCTATCGACCAGCCTGTACTTTAGGTAAGTCAAAAATCTTTATTTTATACTATATATATATATATATATATATATATATATATATATATATATATATATATAATAATAATAATAATAATAATAATAATTAAGGTGTTTTGCGTATATTTCACTCTGCAGCTTAAACTACACATCATAAACGAATAGTGTTTGTATGTGGTAGAAGGTATCAGTCTCCCATTGTGCACTCTGCTGGTAGAGGGTTGATAATGATAAAGGGTGGAAGATAAGTTTCCAAATTATATAAATTTGTACATCTGACGGTCAATATTTTGCAGAAACCATATAGTGGAGACGAACGATATGTGTTGTTGTAGCAGTTCCGTGTCGATAGCTATACGGGGGTGGAAGATATAGTGGTTGAAAATTGTCAGCTTATATAAAATTCAGACTGAGAACCAGCGATGACTTTTGTCACTATAACAGCAAAGAGGTTCTATACAACAAAACATTGTGCCATCTTCAGTTGTCTGCAACAAGCATACAAATAAAGAAAAATAAGTGCATATTGCAGTTTGTAAAGTACCAAGATAGATGCCAAAGAGTAAGAACAAAATTTCGTGTTCTCAATCTGTTTCTAAAAGACAGGAAATGGTGCTGAAAAGTGAATCTACATACCATAGACACTTGAAATTTGTAGATGTTGTTTATCTTACACTGTAGGCATCAGAGATTTTTTGATTTTCCCATCCCTGAGGGGGTGAAATAGGGGTTGAATGGTTTCTTGAAAATACGTTCCTGTTCAGGAAATTTTGAAGCATGAAATACAAAACTTCTGATTTAGATTTTTGATTAGAATTTTAAAAACATGTGTTTCAAAGCGGGTAAAATAAGGCAAAATATTTGAAGGGTGCTACTGAGACTAATTTGGTGCTAGAAATACAAAAATTTGGATTTGGATCCATGGTTAGAATTAAAAAAAAGTATTTTGGGATTATTTGAATTCTGCCATCAATTGTGCAATAGGGAGTTGTAAGTTGTATCAAAATACTTTATTAGGAAAGCATTTTCAAAGCTAAATAATTGAAATTTATATTTAGAAGTAGAAACAACCAATGCGGACCATCCAGTCTACGCATGTGAAGAGCAGGAATTAAGCTAGTTACATAATAAAAACAGGCCCTGCCTAGTATTGTGATGTCTATTGCAAGTGTGATCCTATAAGCAAATTTTAGCATGAAAAAGACATTTCCCATATTTTACACCATTCTTTAAATAATGAAACACTGCACAAGTTGCAAATTTTTTCATGCATCGGTCCCCCCCCCCCCCCCCCCCCCACTTTTAAAATGTTGTAATGTAGAAAAAAAAAAAGGTTATGTAATTTGACATTGCGGGCTAAACAATTAAATTTCTGATAAATAAATAAATTTGTACTTTGTAGTTCTTATGTAAAGTTAATAAATGGTGAACTTGGAAGAAAAGGATTCTTCCTTGAAAAACCTGGAAAAAAACTTGAATTTGAAAATTACTTATCACTGGACACCCTCTGAGGGTACTCACTCCCAGGTCCCAGGGTTGAGCACTGAGGGCTTTACCTCTAGCCCCAGCCTGACCTGTCCTAACTGCCTGCCCTAAAAGAGTGTGGGCAGACTAAAGATTTTTATTTTTCTTTTCTTTCTTTATTGTTGTTTCATTTCCTATTACAGGACAGGTTGGCAGTACTCGCAGGCACTCTTCAGCCTACAGAATTTAAAACATAATACAGAAGAAATGCATAAAATAGAAAAGGGATAAAAGGTAGGAGTTAAATTACAAATGAAAATGTGAAGATTGTAAATGGAGAAAAGATAAAGTACTTAAAATGGGCTGAAACATTGACATCTTTATAAACATTGAAATGTGAAACAACTGCTGGAGATACAGAGGCACACACACAATTAAAATAACACTGGATGGTAGCTATAGGTTGACCATTTGCTATTGTTGAATTGAACAAGAAACATGAACAGACACCATACATTCCAGAAACACACAACTAAAACTTGTGGTTGTCGGTTGCGGGTTGGGCGTTCACTGTTGTTAAATAAAACAATGTAACTAAAGACACCACATTTGCTAAGGCACAAACATGAATCAACATTAAAAGGTTCCACTTACGGTGGAGCACTCTCAATACTAAAGATGTGATGTGTGTGGGGAAAGGGGATGAGAGGAGAGGGACATGGGGAGGGGGCACAGGGCCAATGGGGGAGGGACTGGGGAGAAGATGTCCCAGGAAGCCAAGGGGAAGGAGAGGATGGGAGGAGCCGGAGGGACAGTGGTATGAAATGGGGAGCAGGGGCAGAAGGGGAGTATGGTCAGGGTCCTCAGAGATAGGATGGGAAGAGGGAGCAGGGGAAGGATCACATCTGGTAGGAAGGGTAGATGTCAGGTCGGAGGCCATCATCCAGAAGGGGAAGAGCATGGAAGTTGCCATGGGAAAGGATCCGGAGAGAGAGGACAGGTGTAGAGCAGGAGCATACAGTGGTGTAGGCGTGGCAATGGAAACGGTGCTGAGAGGAGGGGATGGATTAGGACATTAGGTGGGTCTAACTTATGGGATAGGTAATGGAGGCAGAGATGTCCAATAAAGAGGACAAGGTGGAGGAAATGAATGAGACTGTAGAGGATCTGCGTGGTAGAGGGGGGGATAAAGGGGGATATGGAAGGTGAGGCAGAAGGCATGGTGCTCCAGTATCTCCAGGGATTTGTAGCAGGACTGGGGGAGGGGGGCAGGATGGGCAATACAGAGGATGGGACAGATGAGGGATTTAGAGTTTAGAGGTGTTCTTGGAGAAGACAGCTGGAGTGGGCGAGGGTGGGAGCTAGGGCAAGGAAAGCGGTGTCAGAATCAGAATTTTATTGTCTCAAGTTAAACCATACAAGTTAAATCATTGATTTAGTATACAGGAGACTTGTCAGTTTAAAATAATAATATATACATACAATGTAGTTATAAAATCACAGTACATAATTATATATTTTTATCCTGCTCACATACTCAGATCATCATTTAAGAATTCATCAAATGAATAATAGCATTTTTGTACCAGAGTGCTGTATAATTTTTTTTCATTGATTCAGTTTCAACCTTTCGAAAATGTGTGTTTCTAATGTATTACATATTTTCATTCCCATATAGTGTGGGGCCTGGGCATATAGATTTAGTCTGTGTGTAGGTAGCATGAAACTGTCTTTATTCCTCGTTTCATAACTGTGCTGGAAGTTATTATGAAGAAATAGTTCTGGATTATTATTTATCAATAGAATTATTTCAAATAAGTACAATGAGGGAAACTCAGTATATTTAGTTTTCTTAATAATGGCCAACAGGATTCTCTTGGCTTTGAACCACACATGTTTCTTATAATTTTTTTCTGCAGGATTAATATTCTTATCGTAGTGCTAGCATTTCCCCAAAATATGATGCCATATCTCACAATTGACTAAAAATAGCTACAGTACACTATTTTTCTTGTGTCTAAACTAGTTACATTGGCTAGGATGGACATAGCAAATGCAAGGCTGATTAATTTGTTTTTTAGGTAGTCTATGTGTGAGGACCAGGATAGATTGCTGTCCAGTTTCAAGAATTTAACATGATCTGCTTCATGTAGTTCCTGACTATTGTGCTTGATCTGTATGTCACTTAATTTAGACTGTTTTGTCTTAAACTGCATTACCTGAGTTTTTTTATATTTAATTTTAGACCATTTAGATAGAACCAGACATCTAGGTTTTCTAGGGTCTTTAAGACATTATCAGGAATTTCGTCTGCTTTTTTGTTTTCAATCAGTACTGACGTGTCATCAGCAAATAGAACTGAATGATAATTTATATTTATGGGTAAGTCATTATTATAGAAAAGAAAAAGGATTGGGCCTGGAACTGAGCCTTGTGGTACCCCCTGTGGGATAGTTCTCCACTTAGAGGAGCATTTTCCTTTGCTCGATGTTATGACAACCCTTTGTTTTCTCTCTGTTATATATGACGTACACCACTGTAGGGCAGTACCCATAATTCCATATTTTTCCATTTTATATAATAATAGGGAGTGGTTAACGCTGTCAAATGCTTTGGACAGATCACAGAATATTCCTGTTGCTTTTTGTGATTTGTCTAAGGTGGAAGTAACTTTGTTGACAAATTCATTGATAGCATAGATTGTACTTTTCCCTTTTTGAAAGCCAAATTGCTGTTTTGATATTATATTAAAGTTGTGACAGAAATTTTGAATTTGAACTGCAACTATCATTTCAAATATTTTGGAAAACACGGGAAGGAGTGAAATTGGATGGTAATTTCCCATATCTTCTTTAGAGCCTTTTTTAAACAATGGTTTCACTTCCGTGTATTTTAGGGAGTCTGGAAAGTAGCCTTCTTTAAATGATTGATTGATTATTTTACACAGAGGCTATGCTATTACATTTGAAGCTGCTTTAATGACCTTTGAAGGTATTTCATCCCATCCCACTGAATTTTCATTTTTTAGGTTTAATATAGTTTTTTCTACATCTTTTACTGTTACTGTGTCGAATTTAATTAGACACTCATTTTTGTTCAGACTAGAGCCAAATAGATGTACATAATCTTGATATGAGGGAACATTAACATCAGATTTTGCTACTGTTATGAAAAATTCATTAAATGTTTCTGATATCTGAGCAGGATTTACAATTATTTTGTCTTGTATTTTTAGTTTAGAAATTTCTTGGTTGCTTGGTTTGATTCCAAGTTCAGATTTGACAACTGTCCACACTGCCTTAGATTTATTTTTGTGCTTTCTGATGAATTTAGTATTTGCCATTTCCTTTGCTGCTGTTACCACCTTCCTAAACAATTTTTTATAAGATTTGACATATTCAATGAATTCAGGACTCTTATTGGATTTCAGCTCGGCATGTAGTTCCCTCTTTCTTTTACTCGATATTTTTATGCCAGTAGTTACCCACTTTAGCTTACTTGTTGTCTTTCTTTGGCAGATCGTGGGTGGAAATGTTTCATTGAAAACATGCAAAAAACTATTCAAGAACCTATCAAAATTTTCTGAACATGAACCTTCATGCTGCAATGACCAATCTATATCATTTAATCTACAACAGAATAAGTTAATGTTGTCTGGATTAAATTGTCTTTTCAGGAAACATTTCCTCCCATTTTCTTTGTTTGTTTTTAATAATTCCATAAGCAGAGCAGAGTGATCTGAGATGCCTAGGTTTAAAGTGAATTTTGCATTCTCATTTAATGTATAATTTGTTAATATGTTGTCTATGCAAGGTGCTGATTTATCACTTACCCTGGTGAATTCAGTGAAATTTAATCTAAAGCCATATTGTTGAATTAAGTCATTAAACTTCGTTGGAATGCTTGTTTCACTTGCTGTATCTATATTGAAATCAGCAGCAATTATAATTTTTTCCTCATTTCTTTCGTGAGTTTTTGTGGGAGATTTTGGAATTTGTCGAAAAATAATTTGGTCAATTCATTACCTGGAATCCTATATATAATAACAATATTTTGTTGTTCAAGCTCTACACAGCAACTTTCAAATATCAGTTCTTCGTTAAGAAAATTAAAATCTCTTTCCTTATATTGTAGCAAGCTGTTAATAAGAATACAGGAGCCTCCACGACTTTCGTTTTCTCTACAAAAACTCCTACCTACATTAAAATTTTCTAACTTATTTAGAACTGTGATAGAGTCTTCTGTGATCCAATGTTTGTTTAAGCAAACTACTTTGATGTTTCTACCTTCGGAAAGAATAATTTGCAGCTCGTCAATTTTTGCAATTTTATTCTGTAGATAGGTGGCACGCAGCATATTGGAAGAGGTATACTTCGGAAGGCTTTGGCATATCTGATGTTTACAGGAGATAAAAGAGGGAAGAAAGGAATGGGACTGAATCTTGGGGCATGCCAGCAGAGGGATCTAAAAGATAGGAGTTGGTGTTGTAGACAGTAACATAGGTGAGGTGGTTGTAGAGGAAGGAGGCAATGACTTGGATGAGGTTGATAGGAAGAACGTAGCTTTGGAGTTTGAAGAGCAGGCCGGAATGCCAGACCCAGTCGTAGGCCTGTTCAGGGTCTAAGGACATTGGCAGCAAGATGAGATTTGAGCTGAAGGGAAAGGAGCTGGGTGAGGTGAAGAAGTTGGTCATTGGTTGAGAAGGAGGACGAAAGCCATGTTGGGAGTCAGGGAGGAGGTGGTGAAGCCAGAGATGGTGATGGATGCGATGGCATAGGATTGATTTGAAGAACTTGCTGAAACCGGGATGGAGCAAGTGGGATGGTAGGAGGAAGCATTGGAGGGGGTTTTGTTGGGTTTTAGGAACATGAGGACTCGGGAGATTTTCCACAGGCTGGGGTAGTAGCCAGTGTAGAGGATGGTGGTATAGAGGGTAGCAAGGGTGACGAGGAAAGGAAGGGGACATTTCTTGAGGTAGTGGTAGGTGATGCGATTGTGGTTGGCAGCTGTAATGTGTTTGGTTCGCAGTACCAACTGTAGGATGTGTGCAGTGATTGGGGTGTTGAGGTCTGAGGGGGGGGGGGGATGCAGTCCAGGTATTGGAAGCTGTGATGGAGATTTATGTTTTCTCATGGACATCAGGGAGCAAGGAATTATCAAAGTTAGGGTTGTGGGGATGGAGAAAACATCAGAGAGGAAAGAAGCAAAATGATTAGCCTTACTGTCATTATCAGGAAGGGGCTGGTCAAGGTGAAGGACGGGGTAGGTGGGTGTGGGTTTTGCGCCATTAAGTTGGTGGAAGGCATTACAGTACCAAGACAAGTTGACGGTGAGATGAGCATTAAGCCGTTCCACTGTCTGATGTCAGTCCCGGAATTTTTTGGCAATCAGAAAGCTGCACACGTGTCGCTGGAGTTGCCAGTGGTGGAGGAGCATATCCCGGTCACGGGTATGGAGGATGAAACAATGCAGGTGGCAGGATTCCCACAGGACAGGCAGTGAAGGGACGGTGAGACAGTGTTACTGGGTATTGAGTTACATTAAAACATTATGGTATATTCCAGTTCCAAGAAATCAGGGTATCATATTACACATGTATGTCATTATAATTACACGCTCATCATCGGATCCTTTGCATGTATTTATCAAGTAAGCATTGTGGATGTAAATAACACAGTACTACAATCCAAGAAATCAGAGTATCCTGTTATATACTTAAATTATTATCATCACAATATCAGTATCAAATTATTCAGTTGGGGAGGAACTTTTCAAAATGCATTATGTCCATTGGTGGACAAAATTGAGTTTGATATGAAATCTTGTATTCTATTTCCCCCTCTACACACTCCTGCAATCAGATTGTGTCAAAATGCATTTTAACACCTTCAAGAAGAGCACTGAAAAGTAGCAGATGCAACAAATAGCATTTTGTCCTCTGGTGTGACTGAATCAAATTGCATTAAGTCTAAAATTTGCCTTTATTTAAAGGACTGGCTCGTCAACAGACACAAATAAAATCACACACAAACACACATACAAGCTTTCGCAACTGTTTGTGGCTTTTTCAGGAAGTGGAAAAGGAGACATTCCAATCCAAGGAGTGGAAGGACTTATCTTATGGGAAAAAAAGGAATGTAAAAAAATACACACACATATCCAAATGCAAGCACACCTAGACAGAATGAAAATGTCTGTCTAGGTGTGTTTGCGTTTGGATATTTGTGTGTGTGTTTGTATTTGTTTACCTTCCTTCCTTTCTTTTTCTTCCCCTAAGGTAAGTCCTTCCACTCCTGGCATTAGAATAACTCCTTTTCCACTTCCTTAAAACCCATATCCTTCCCTTTCTCCTCTCCTTTCTTCCTCTTTTCCTGAAGAAGTGACATACAGTTGCGAAAGCTTGTATGTTTGTTTGTGTGTGATTTTATTCGTGTCTGTTGACGAGCCTGTCCTTTGGGTAAGTAATCCGTTTTCTATTGTTTGTATTTGTTTATCCCACCAGGAAAGTTTCCTTCTATAATTTTCGTTTCATCAATTTGCATTTATTTGTTTTATTAAGCTATTTTGGCTGCAATGACCAGTTAATATTCAATTTCAGTATTGTGACATTGTTGTGTATAAATGTTTATCATTCTGTCTGTTAGACTTCATAAGTGAGAGGTAAAAATGTTGTTGTGCTAAGATGGAGAGTATTCATTTCACATGTACAAGCAAGGGAGATTCACTACACCAGAGGTAAGAGTCAAGGCCTTTATCTGCCAAGTGATCTGAGTATAAACGAACTTTGCAACATGTATAACAATTCAGTCTCATCTGATCTGAAAGCAAAGAAATCCTTAACACAAAATTTAATCTAAGTTTTGGAACGCCAACAACAGATACTTGTAGCTATTGCCATAGAATGTATCACCGAAGCCGGCCGCGGTGGCCGAGGAGACTGAGGCGCTTCAGTCACGGTCTTCACGGCCACTACGGTCGGGGGTTCGAATCCCCCCTCGGGCATGGATATTTGTGCCGTCCTAGTTCGTAAGTAGTTCATAA
This sequence comes from Locusta migratoria, assembly GCA_026315105.1. Taxonomy (NCBI): domain Eukaryota; kingdom Metazoa; phylum Arthropoda; class Insecta; order Orthoptera; family Acrididae; genus Locusta; species Locusta migratoria. The sequence continues at coordinate 389,372,438 of CM048747.1, forward strand.
GTAGTTTGTAAGTTTAGGGACTGATGACCCTGTAGTTAAGTCCAATAAGCCTTACAAACATACACACATGTATCACCGAATGAAAACTGCTAGAGACATCAACACAAAGAATAGGCAGACATACTAGGTGTGTTTGCGTCTGTGTAAATGTATGGGTGTGCGTGTATTTATTCACCTTCCTTTTCTTCCCCCAAGGTAAGTCTTTCCTGTCCCGGCATTGGAATGGCTCCTTACCCCCTTCCTTAAAACCCTCATCATTTCCTTTTCCCTCTGCTTCCCTTCTGCCTGACAAAGCAGCTAGGCTGCGAAAGCTAGCATTTGTGTGTGTGTGTGTGTGTGTGTTCTATTTATTTGTGCTGCTGTCACACCTGTGCTCCTTTGCCTGGTGAGTAATCTATATACATATGTATATAGGCGAAGATTTTATATATATATATATAGACGAAGATTACTCACCAGGCGAAGGAGCACAGGTGTGACAGCATCACAAATAAATAAATGAACACACACACACACACACACACACACAATTGCAAGCTTTCACAACCCAGTTGCGTCTTCAGGCAGTAGGGAAGGAGAGGGAAAAGGAAATGATGAGGGTTTTAAGGAAGGGGGTAAGGAGCCATTCCAATCCCGGGAGAGGAAAGACTTACCTTGGGGGGAAAAATGGAGGGTAAACAAATGCACACATGCCCACACATTCACACAGACACAAGTACACCTAGGCAGACATACTGTAGAAAGCAAAGAAGTTAAGTTATTGAAGTTAAGAAGTTAGACAGAGATACCACTTGAGGCAGAGGCTCTGTCCAGAGAACCGATGCAAAGATGTTAAGAAGGTGGGTGGGAATTCAAATTTAGCGGAGATTGAGACCAGGTGGGAAACGGGAAGAGAGAATATGCTGAAGGGCTAGTTCCCATCTCCGGAGTTCTGAAGGATTGGTGTCAGTGGGAAGTATCCAGATAACCCGGACGGCGTGGCACTGTGCCAAGATGTGCTGGCCGTGCACCAATGCGTGTTTAGCCACAGGGTGATCCTTGTTACCAACAAACACTGTTTGCCTGTGTCCATTCATGCGAATGGACAGTTTGTTGCTGGTCATTCCCACATAGAACGCTTCACAGTGCAGGCATGTCAGTTGGTAGATCACGTGGGTACTATCGCAAGTGGCTCTGCCTTTGATCGTGTACACCTTCCGGGTTACGGGAGTGGAGTAAGTGGTGGTGGAAGGGTGCATAGGGCAGGTTTTACAACGGGGGCGGTTACAAGGGTAGGAGCCAGAAGGTAGGGAAGGTGATTTGGGGATTTCATAGGGGTGGACTAGGAGGTTACGGAGGTTAGGTGGGTGGCGGAAAGACACTCTCGGTGGAGTAGGAAGGATGTCATGAAGGACGAATCTCATTTCGGGGCAGGATTTGAGGAAGTCGTATCCTTGCTGGAGAGCCACATTTAGAGTCCGCTCCAGTCCCGGAAAGATTCTTCTGTTGAAGGTTCTGAATTTGGGGGGATGAGGTAGTAGCTCTGGCAATTTGTTTCTCTACCAGATTAGGAGGATAGCCGCGGGATGTGAAAGCTGTTAATAGGTTGTTGGAGTACTGGTTCAGAGCTTCAGGACTGGAGCAGACTCGTTTGCCACGAAGACCTAAGCTGTAAGGAAGGGAACGTTTGATATGGAAATATTCCATCGCAGCAAGGCCCTGGGCATGTGGGATATTAGTGTATAAGGAAGTGGCATCGATGGTTACAAGGATGGTTTCAGGAGGTAACAGGCTGGGTAAGGATTTCAGGCGATCGAGGAAATGGTTGTGTCTTTGATGAAGGATGGGAGACTGCACATGATGGGTTGAAGGTGTTGGTCTATGTAGGCAGAGATTCGTTTTGTTGGGGCTTGGTAACCGGCCACAATGGGGCGGCCGTGATGATTGGGTTTGTGAATCTTCGGAAGTACGTAGAAGGTGGGGGTGCAGGGTGTTGGTGGAGTCATGAGGTTAATGGAGTCAGGTGAAAGGTTTTGGAGGGGGCCTAAGGTTTTGAGGATTTCTTGAAGCTCTGCCTGGACATCAGGAATGGGATCGCCTTGAAAAACTTTATATGTGGTATTATCTGAAAGCTGACGCAGTCCCTCTGCCATATACTCCCGCCGATCAAGTACCACTGTCGTGGAGCCCTTGTCGGCTGGGAGAATGATGATGGAATGGTAAGCCTTCAGATCACGGATAGCTCGGGATTCAGCTGCGGTAATGTTGGGAGTAGGATTAAGGTTTCTCAGGAAGGACTGGGAGGCAAGGTTGGAAGTAAGGAATTCCTGAAAGGTTTGAAGATGGTGATTTTGAGGAAGAGCAGGTGGGGTCTCGCTGTGACGGAGGACGGAACTGTTCTAGGCAGGATTCAAATTGAATGATGTCTTGGGGAGCTGGATCATTATGAAGAGGATTATTTTTCTTCGTGGCAAAGTGATATCTCCAGCAAAGACTGCGAGTATAGGATAGTAAATCTTTCACAAGGGCTGTTTGGTTGAATTTGGGAGTAGGGCTAAAGGTCAGCCCTTTGGATAGGACAGAGGTTTCAGATTGGGAGAGATGTTTAGAGGAGAGGTTGACCACTGAATTGGAATGTTGTGGTTCCGGATTGTGTGGATTGGAATTTTGAGGTTTGGGAGGGAGAGGAGTTGGGAGTGGGAGATTGAGTAGATGGGAGAGACTGGGTTTGTGTGCAATCAGAGGAGGTTGAGGTTTACTGGAGAGGTTGTTGAGGGAGAGAGTATTGCCTTTCTGGAGGTGGGTGACCAGGAGATTGGATAGTTTTTTGAGGTGCTGGGTGGCATGCTGTTCTAATTTGTGGTTGGCCTGAAGGAGGATATTCTGAACTGCAAACCTCCTTCCCTACCTTCTGGCTCCTACCCTTGTAACCACCCCCGTTGTAAAACCTGCCCTATTCACCCTTCCACCACCACTTACTCCAGTCCCGTAACCCGGAGGGTGTACACAATCAAGGGCAGAGCCACTTGCGACAGCACCCACGTGATTTACCAACTGACATGCCTGCACTGTGAAGCGTTCTATGTGGGAATGACCTGCAACAAACTGTCCATTCGCATGAATGGTCACAGGCAGACAGTGTTTGTTGTAATGAGGATCACCCTGTGGCTAAACACGCCTTGGGGCACGACCAGCACATCTTGGCACAGTGTTACACTGTCCGGGTTATCTGGATACTTCCCACTGACACCAATCCTTCAGAACTCCGGAGTTGGAAACTAGCCCTTCAGCATATTCTCTCTTCCCGTTGCCCACCTGGTCTCAACCTCCGCTAAATTCGAATTCCCACCCACCATCTTAACATCTTTGCCTTGGTTCTCTGGACAGATCCTCTGCCTCAGGTGGCATCTCTGTCTAACTTCTAACTTCTTTGCTTTCTACAGTTCTACAGTATGTCTGCCTAAGTGTACTTGTGTCAGTGTAAATTTGTGGGTGTGTTTACCCCCCATTTTTTCTCCAAGGTAAGTCTTTCCTGTCCTGGGATTGGAATGGCTCCTTACCCCCTTCCTTAAAACCCTCATCATTTCCTTTTCCCTCTCCTTCCCTTCTGCCTGACGAAGCAGCTAGGCTGCGAAAGCTAGCGTTTGTGTGTGTGTGTGTGACTGTGTGTTTATATGTTGCTATCACTGCCTGTGCCCCTTCACCTGGTAAGTGTACTTCATCTATTTTTTACGTATGTTTTTCCTGTTAGGAATTTTTCCATATATATATAAAATAGAAAATGGATAACTTACCCGAAAGGACCAGCTCATCGATAGACACAAATAAAAATAAAAATCACATTCAAAACACATTTACAAGCTTTCGCCACCACTGGCAGATTCTTCAGGAAATAGAGAAAAAAAGGGGGGGGGAGAAAGGGAAGGATATGGGTTTTTGTCTTCTAAGGTAAGTCCTTCCACTCCTGGGATTGGAATGACTCCTTTTCCACTTCGTTAAAACCCATATCCTTCCCTTTCTCCTCCCCTTTTTTCTTCTTTTCCTGAAGAAGCTGCCAGTGGTGGCGAAAGCTTGTAAGTGTGTTTTGAGTGTGATTTTTATTTTTATTTGTGTCTGTCAACGGGCCGGTCCTTTTGGGTAAGTCATCCATTTTCTATTTTTTATATTTGTTTATCCCACCAGGATAGTTTCCTTCTATACTTTTCATTATATATATAGAACACACACACACAAATGCTAGCTTTCGCAGCCTAGCTGCTTCAGCAGGCAGAAGGGAAGCAGAGGGAAAAGGAAATGATGAGGGTTTTAAGGAAGGGGGTAAGGAGCCATTCCAATCCCGGGAGAGGAAAGACTTACCTTGGGGGAAAAAATGGAAGGTAAACAAATGCACACATGCCCACACATTCACACAGACACAAGTACACCTAGGCAGACATACTGTAGAAAGCAAAGAAGTTAAGTTTTTGAAGTTAAGAAGTTAGACAGAGATACCACTTGAGGCAGAGGCTCTGTCCAGAGAACCGATGCAAAGATGTTAAGAAGGTGGGTGGGAATTCAAATTTATCAGAGATTGAGACCAGGTGGGCAACGGGAAGAGAGAATATGCTGAAGGGCTAGTTCCCATCTCCAGAGTTCTGAAGGATTGGTGTCAGTGGGAAGTATCCAGATAACCCGGACGGTGTAGCACTGTGCCAAGATGTGCTGGCCGTGCACCAAGGCGTGTTTAGCCACAAGGTGATCCTCGTTACCAACAAACACTGTCTGCCTGTGTCCATTCATGCAAATGGACAGTTTGTTGCTGGTCACTCCCACATAGAACGCTTCACAGTGCAGGCATGTCAGTTGGTAAATCATGTGGGTGCTGTCGCAAGTGTGTCTGCCTTTTATCGTGTGTGCCTTCCGGGTTATGGGACTGGAGTAAGTGGTGGTGAAAGGGTACATAGGGCAGGTTTTACAACGGGGGCGGTTACAAGGATAGGAGCCAGAAGGTAGGGAAGGTGGTTTGGGGATTTCATAGGGATGGAGGTTAGGTGGGCAGCGGAAAGACACTCTCGGTGGAGTGGAAAGGATGTCATGAAGGAAGTCATGAATTTAATGAAGTCATATCCTTGATGGAAACCCACATTCAGAGTCCGCTCTAGTCCCAGAAAGTATCCGGTGACAATAGGGGCACTTCTGGGATTCTTCTGTTGAAGGTTCTGAATTTGGGGGGATGAGGAAGTGGCTCTGGCAATTTGCTTCTCTACCAGATTAGGAGGATAGCTGCGGGATGTGATAGCTGTTATTAGGTTGTTGGTGTTCTGGTTCAGAGCTTCGGAACTGGAGCAGACTCGTTTGCCACGAAGACCTAAGCTGTAGGGAGGGGAATGTGTGATGTGGAAAGGATGGCAGTTGTTAGAATGCACATACTGTTGTTTATTGGCAGGTTTGATGTGGAAGGATGTTTGAAGTTGGCTGTTGGACAGATAAAAGTTGACATCAAGGAAAGTGGCATGGGATTTGGAATAGGACCAGGTGAATTTGATGGAACCAAAGGAGTTGAGGTTGAAGAAGAAATTCTGGTTTTCTTCCTCACTGTGAGTCCAGATCATGAAGAAGTCATCAATGAATCTGTACCAAACTGTGGGTTAACAGGCTTGGGTACCCAAGGAGGCTTCCTCTAGGTGTCCGATGAATAAGTTTGTGTACTAGTGGGGCCATTCTGGTTTCCATGGCTGTTCCCTTTAGTTGCTGGTATGACTGGCCCTCAGAAGTGAAGAAGTTGTGGGTTATTAAGGAAAGAGGTTTTAGGTAGAGAAGTGGGTGGTCGTCGTGAAAGGAAATACTCCATCGCAGCAAGGCCCTGGGAATGTGGGATATTTGTGTATAAGGAAGTGGCATCAATGGTTACAAGGATGGTTTCTGGAGGTAACAGGCTGGGTAAGGATTTCAGGTGATCGAGGAAGTGGTTGGTGTCTTTGATGAAGGATGGGAGACTGCACATGATTGGTTGAAGGTGTTGATCTATGTAGGCAGAGATTCGTTCTGTAGGGGCTTGGTAACCGGCCACAACAGGGCGGCCAGGATGATTGGGTTTGTGAATCTTGGGAAGTAGTTAGAAGGTGGGGTGCAGGTTGTCGGTGGGGTCATGAGGTTAATGGAGTTAGGTGAAAGGTTTTGTAGGGGGCCTGTATATATAAGGAGACTTTCCTGGTGGGAAAAATATTTATAAAATAAAGATTGCTTGACTTACCCAAAGTACAGGCTCTTCGATAGAAACATAAAACACACATAAAAATGCACAAACGTTCAAGCTCTTGCCACCGCTGGCAGCTTCTTCAGGAAAAATAGGAAGCAAGGAGAGAAGAAAGGGAAGGATACAGGTTTTAAGGAAGTGGAAAAGGAGTCATTCCTATGCCAGGAGTGGAAGGACTTACCAATGACTCCTTTTCCACTTCCTTAAAACCCGTATCCTTTCCTTTCTCCTCTACTTCCTTCCTCTTTTTCTTGAAGAAGCTGCCAGCGGTGGCGAAAGCTTAATTGTTTGTGTGTTTTTATGTGTGTTTTATGTTTCTATCGACGAGCCTGTACTTTGGGTAAGTCAAAGAATCTCTCTCTCTGTATCTCTCTCTCTATGTATATATATATGTGATCAGCAAAACGCACTATTCTGATGATCCTTCAAAGCACTTTCTGCCATTAGGTAAATGTGGATACAGCTTTAACAAATTATCAGATATCCCGCAAAGAGCAATCCCTGAGGAGGTTAAAGATAAGAAAAGAAAGATGATGTAGTAAAACTAACTAAGTCTCATATTTGGGAACAACTAGAGAGAAATTGAAATACTTGAACTTTTCACTTAGACTACCAGCCTTCAATGGAATGAACATACGGCCCAAGTTACTGTTTGTGATTGTTTAGAAGTCTGTTCTAGGAAAAATATCGTGAACTTTGTTATTGTAAATGAAGCACATTTTCGTTTTTGTTCCTACTTTTGATGTTTAAATGTTTCACTGAATGCTAAAATTTGCATTTTCAAACAATAAAAAGTATTTTTACCAGTTGTATGTCACTGAAAACTAATCAAAACACATTTTGTCCAAGATAGCTTACATCAAAAGGCAAATTGTCCAGTAGAACCCAACAAAATGCACTTTCTCCATTACTAAAGTGGTCATAGCTTGAAAGTATAAAAAGCAATTTCCCTGTATGAAATACATTTTGATCGACAGCCTACAGTATGTGGTGCAAAATTCATAGAAATTAATTGAATATTTTTTGCAGTATTCATATTTCACTTCACCTGAAAAATTTACTTTTTGGGATGTAATGTGTTTTAAAAAGTAGCTCTTATCATATAATCCTTTTGCATGTTTTGATCATTTAAGCCTTGAGGATACAAATATAGAATCTAGGAGCAAACATATGTTAAACCTTATCTATAAACTCACATTGCTGGAAACTAGTCACTAAACTATTGGGGATTAAATGAATACTGTGCTTCTTGACCAAAGAACATTTTACCACCACAATAATCTCATGTACATAACCAAGATGCTTACTTTTGTCCTGGTCTGTCGAAGTGCTGTTTGTCTTTTTGATTACCTAATATCACTATAAAATATATCTCTTTTATTTTCTGTCTGTTGCGATGAATGTATCCTAATGTGTTATTGATAAGCATCCAGATGTTTGGTAGAAGAGAGAAATGCTATCAGTAGTCATTGTTCACAATCCTAACATTCTTTAGGACATCAACATAAAGTTTTGTCTACCTCACATAAAGTTTCAACTACAGTAAATATAGTTTGATTCAAACTATACTGTTTGTAGGAGGGTGGTGGTGTATGTAACTCATCTGTCAGGCCCTATTTACGATACAAATGGAAGCATCTTGGTTGTGTACGGGAGATGATTGTGGTGGTAAAATGTTCTTTGGCCAAGAATCACAGTATTCATTTAACATCCAGTGGTTCAGTCACTACTTTACACCAATGTGAGTGTATAGATAAGGTTTAACCTATGTTTGATTGCTCATAGTGGTCAAGATAATTCTAGGTGAAGTTCTACATTCATTCACCAAAACCCAAACCTTTTCTTTTGATTGCCTCTGTGTAAAACACAATATTCCACTGCAAACGGCTCATTTGGAATCATCCAATGATCAGTCCCTGCACACTTTTTTAACTACTTATGCACAATCACTGAGCTAACTGGATTGTGAATATTCTCCGATTTTATTCAAAACATCCTCAGCAATGCTCCATGACCCCTACCTGTTAAAAAATTAGATTTTCCTCATGATGGTGGCTAGATGTATCAGTAGAAGGTGTGTGGTTCTAACTTATAGAACTCTTCTCCCCCCCCCCCCCCCCCCTTTCACAGGCAATACTTGGCAGACAAAATTTGAATTGTCTGTTTCCTGTGGAAATAAGCTCATTAGTATGGTCATGTAGATATTGGGCTTGGAGGATGTTAATAAGTTAATTTGTTTGATTATTGGCTTGTGTTAGGGTGCTGTGCTGTCTTTGACATATCCAAATGCTCCTGTACATGCAGATGTAAGTGATTTAAAGTGGACCTGTTATGGTAAATGTAATCAATTTGTTAGTGAACTTGTCATATATTCTCTCACGAACACACAAAACAATCTCTGTACATGCTTTTTATTTGAAACTAGCATTAGGGTACTTCCTTTAATGATATTCGACATTTGTTTATGATGTTTCAGATAGAAGACAATATTTTCTTATGCCTGCTTCTAACATTGTTACTACAACCAATATGGGTTTACACTGTACATTGTACATAAAACTCTCAGATTGTCAGTTTGCTTCAGCTGTGATACTAATATTAGAGCAATGGTCGCTTAGGTCTAACTCTGTCTCTGCTGTGTAAAATACTTGATTTAATGCCTTATTTGTGTCGTGATAGTGAGTGTTAAGCCTAGGTACTGTCCTGTTAAAGTTGGTCAATATCCTCAACAAATTTACTGTTTTTACAGCAATTCCTTTTCCTTCTTCGCATAGTTAAATCTAGAAGTGGCTATAGGGCACTGTACATACTGTTTTTAGGTATTACCTTTATAATAACATTGTTTACTAGCTCTGTTAGGCCAGCTACACAACACTGCAGCTACAAGCAGTGACATTTGGTAACGTGGCAGTGTGTCCTATGTGAGCGACACCTTGTCACAACAATTTGGCGGTTAGTTCAGATCAGGTGTTTCTAATATTTGGCACCTGTAAAATATAGAATAATGACAGCTCCAAAGTAAAGCAATTAAGTTATATTTACTTTAGGAAATAAGTAGTGCATTAAATTTACAAAGTGAAGAATGTTTGTGGACTATTTCATTCATTACTTCAAATACGAAAATAGACAGTGAAGATCACTAGCGAAATACAATGAAAAGTGCAGATTCTTTCAAATATATCTTTGTAACTACAAACCATCAACCACTGAATAAGTACAAAATTAGTCTTATTATAAGAGGACAGTAAATCATTTAATTCTAGATGAAATTGCTAGCAGAGTGTTGGATAGGGGTAGTGATGTCGGCTACCAAGTTGTAATTTTTTACCATGTTAATACCAGTACATAATTCTTTATTGCAAACACACGTATCCCACTGAAGGCCTATCAAACACATTAAATTCCTGTTGAAACATTATATCAAGATACAGTAGAACCTCCTTTTTACACTTTTCAAGGGACTTCAGTAAAATAGTGTAAAATGCAGGAAAGCGTAAAATGCAGGAAGTAGTGTTTTAAATGGTAAAAGGTGCTTACTGGATCAGCCTCGCATTTTCGTAGTTTATTTATGATATATGTACATAACAGGCATCTAAATACTTGCCAGGAAGTTTATTATACAATAAAGGTTATCCAAATTTTTACTATTTTAAGCACAGGGCAGAACTGGTAATTTTATGGGAAGTGGAAATTTGAGATGTAATTTCATTCATTATAATTGAGGACGCCACTGCTGGGCTATGTAAAACATCTTCAAAATTACTTGAACCGTTCGATAGATATCGTTTGGGCGCCGCTGCCGGGCTATGTAACACCTCTTCCAAATTACTGCCTTTTACTGGCATTAATTATTTACGTAGTAAAACTCCTAAAGTTCCGTTCTTTTTGTATTTTTCAATGTTTCACTTGACAATATTACAGAATTTAATCATGTTCTTGAGTGCAAACATATGCATAAGTATTTTTGTGATGTTTGCATAGGATTGGCATCTCACACTATTACCGCTTTTATGAGGTTGTGGGTATTACGATACCAAACTTTGACAGATAATGTTCTTTATGAATCAGAAATATGTATCACAAAAACAATGCAACTCTTTATTCTCACATCAACAAAGCAAATGGTTCCGATTGTTTGAGTACACGCCAGCCACTGTGGCAAAGAAGCTGGTGGAAAGAGGAACTACATCGTCACAAATCGGCGCGTCGTAAGTCAACTAGATAGTTACTGCCAACAATGATATGCGAATTATACGTTTGATTAAATGCAAAGTGTCAAGAAACTTGACTGCTATACTTTAAGGGGAAAGCCATGCTAGCATCAATTTATGTAGAATACGTCATTTTTTTCTTCACGAACATGCTTTCAAAAAGTGTAAATATAATAATGCAAAAATGAGGGCGAATTAACATTGTGAACATAGGAAATTTGATGGGACCGACAAAAAATGGTGTAAATGGCAGGAAAATGTAAAAACCGGGAACATAAAAATGAGGTTTTACTGTACTTTATTCAGAAACACTATTTTACTACATGTTGTGTGAGATCATTTTTTTCTCTCCCTCTGTAGTAATTTCGTTGTTACTGCAAATGCATAAAATGCACACAAATTTAATTATATAAGTCAAACTACCACACAGAATTATTAGAAACAATTTAAAAAATTTAACTTCATTCAGACATTTATGAGGTAGTTATTTTTGGGCACTTCTTACCCCAATCAGAATTCTTAATTATATGTACAACTGCGATTTTATATTCTGTTATTTAAGAAATAGTTGCAGTTTCATATACTTCAGGGATTATTAGCTCACAGAAATCTTGCTACATCCTTTACGACCTTGACAAGCAGATGATTCTCAACAAACTTGACACTTTGTCGCATATCGACAGTGACAAGATTCTTGCAGATTTGAGATTGAAATGTCACTTGTTGTTGTGTCTGACGTGCAGCACTATGTATGTCACTCATTTAGGACAGACCAGGAACAGTACATGTGGTTAAGATTTGTCACTTGAAGCTGTTGCACTCAGTCACTCACTTCTGTCGCCCAGATAGGACGCGGCTTTTAAGATTTTCAGTAGCTGGGAGATACTGAAGTAAGAGGTGTGGGCACAGATTTCATGATATTCATAGTAAAAATATCACATTATTTTTTGCAAAAACATTTTGTATCTTGACATAACCATGTCATTAACACTTTGGTGACTGAGCCCGAGCATAGGTTGGTCTCCGGAACTGCTTCAAAACGACCGCGCCCGAATATGGGTTGGGCGGCTGTTGCGTGCCGCACCCAGTCTATTAGCCATCCAGAAGCAGGCCATCTAGTGTAGGAGTTTTGTGTGGGACAGTTGCCTATATGGCCGTTGACTGCTGCTGTCCTCTGTGTTCTGGTTTTGGAACTACATCAAAAGAAACGGCAAGACCCGCATAGCAGCTTCCGTGACACGCTGTGCCATTCTGCATTGATAAGATTCAGTGTTCTTGTTACTGTTTTCCATTTCTCATTTATTGTTATATCAAATATTTTCTGAGTGAGAAAGAAATTTTATAACCCATTAAGTTATTCAAAACTAAGAAACAATTTTTTTGTGAAACTGAAATATGAAATTATATGATTGCTGTTATTAATTTTCATCAACCAGCGGGGTATAGCTGGACAAATGCACTATTTGCTTTGCGGATGCGACTACGGACATCCTCCTCGGCACCTCCTGTAGTCGTGACTATACTTCCGAGGTAGTGGAAAGATTAGACCTGCTCTACATCCTCTCCATTAATGGTCAGCAGCTTCTCCTTCTCTCTGTAGCCTGGCCAGTTTCTCTTCGATGTCTTGATATCACTGTGCCATTAAGCAGATGTCGTCTGTGAAATCTAGATCTTGTAGCATATCCCACATCCCCCATTGCATACCTGTATACCTCTCTGCCATCCCCTCATTACTCTTTTCATCGCATGATCGAAAACCAAAAGAAATAATGTGGGCAAGAGAATACAGCCTTGTCCTACTCCGGAATTAACTTGGAAAGGCTCTGTCAGTTCTCCATTATGTAGTACTTGGCATTCATAGTCCTGATACATTTCCTTGACGATGTTAATGATCTTCGTTGGGATGTCATGCTTTGCAAGTGTATCCCACATGAGTCTCTGATTGACAGAGTCGAAAGCCTTTTCAAAGTCAACGAAGGTTATGTAGAGAGTGTGTTGCCACTTTGCACTTTGTTCCAGAATAATTCGGAGAGTATTGATAACGTCCACACAGCTTCGATGTTTTCTAAAACTCGCCTGCTCTCTCCTCAATTGTGTTTCCACAGAATCCTTAATGCAGTTTAAAATAATCTTCGAAAGTACCTTACTCGGTACTGACAATAGGGTAATGCCATGCCAGTTGTTACAGTTAGTAACATCTCCTTTTTTGGGTATTTCACGATAATACCTCGTTTCCAGTCTGTTGGCAGTTTCTCCTCTTTCCATATCTTCCCTATGAGGATGTACAATAACTAAATAGTGGTGTCCAAGTCTGTTTTCAACATCTCAGATGTTATATTATCTGCTCCTGGTGCTTTCCCATTTTTAATCTGCTTCAGTGCTATCCATATTTCTGCTTTCGTGGTTGCATTTACATCGATGCTGGAGCTAGGATCATGGTATTCAGTTTGTTCTTGTTGTTCTGCCTCACCACCAAGGTCTCTATTTAGAACTTCATTAAAGTGTTCCTTCCACCTACGTAATTGTTCTTCATGTGTAGTGAGTATCTCCCCTGTTTTGTTCCTTACTGGTCGGTTTCTCTGGAAGCTTTTCTTTGAGAGTGTCTTAGTGATTTTACAAAGTTCTTTCCCATCCCCCCTCCACACTGCCTGTTCTGCTCTATCAGCCTGTTCATCTGTCTATCTTCTGTTGTCTCTTCTCACACTCCTTTTCACTTCCTTATCTGCTGCTCGGTAATCAGCTTGTGCTTGTGCTTTCGGCTGCCTGGACCTGCTCTGGTTTACTCTTCCCTTGGCCTCCTTTCTGTAGATGATCTTCATACAGGTATGTTCGGAAATGCAGTCTTTCCTCAGGTGGCTTTTAAAGCCAAGCTGTCTCTCACTCACTTGCACAAATCTATTTTTAACTTCGGTCCACATTTCCTCGATGTTCTTATCCTCAGTCATCTCCAGTTCCAGTGCTTGGAAGCTATTCTGGAGTTCCAGCTGGAACCCCTCAGCTACCTGTGGATCTTTCAGTTTACCTACATCTAATCTTCTATTCCTTGGCTCGAATTTCTTTTTGGAAGCCACAACCTTCATCCGGAAATTGGCAATAACAAGATGGTGGTCACTATTTGCATCTGCTCCTCTTCTATTCCGCACATCTTCCAGGCTCCTCCTGAACTTCCTTGATACTGCAATGTGGTCAATTTGATTTTCTTTAGTATAATCTGGGGATACCCATCTTAGCTTATGACATCTCTGATGAGGAAACAGGGTCCCTCCAATTACAAGGTCATGCCTTGCGCAGAAGTCGCTAAATCGTTCCCCATTTTCATTCATTTCACCCAAGTCTCTGTGGGGGCATAGCATTGGATGAGCATCACATTTCGGACCTTCGTCTTAAATCTGGCAGTCATGATCCTACTGGATACAGGTCTCCATTCTAGAAGGCTCTTCTTCGCTGCCTTCATCAGTAGTAGTCCAATTCCATCCCGATGTTACTCTTCACATCCTGAGTATAAAAACGTAATTCCATCTGATGTCTGCATTTCACCAAACTCTGTCCAACTCACTTCACTCAATCCCATGATATCTACCTTATAGTTATTCATTTCCCTGATAACTTGTTTCAGCTTGCTACTCTCCCTCAAGGTTTGTATGTTTCCAAAAGCCAATTTTTGTTTTCCTTTTCATGCCAAAGGTCGTCACCAATTTATCCACCTTTCTTTTCTTGTTTCGGTTTCAGTAATCAGTATTCTTTTAAGAAGGGTGGGTGATTAGCCCACCGCTTCGGATTGCCTTGGTGGGGATGCCATCTTGTCGCCCAGGCACTGACGATTTAGCAGATGTTCAGCATATGGGCTTGGCATTTCCTCCACACCCCTATTCGTGGTTTAACCACCAGTATTGGTTAAGTGGGAATGGAAAGGAGAAAGGATGGGCTAGGGATTGAAAAGGGATAGGATACAGGATATTGATAGGTCGTTGTGGGACACACTTCATTAGGCTCCTCCGCTTCAGCCTGTCCGGCATGAGTGACCCTGCTGGCCGGCAGCTACTGCCGGCATAGCCCTCTGGATCCAAAGCACGCAAACCTCCTTGCCCGCACGGACAGTGCTACGTTAAGGCAGTGTCCCTAGAGGACAAAAAGACAAAGGAAGAGAAAAATGCAGATTTTAGACATTTCAAGGAGGTAAAATGGAGAAATAACAATAACATAGAGAGCAGTAAAACACAATGTCTTAATACAAAATGGCTACAGTGGTTAAAAGATGCATATCTATGTGGCATTAAAAATGGAAATTAAAACACACTCATGGGAGGACACATGACGAAAATGAGAGCACACACTTAAAATCACATAACAACTCAAATATTGAGCACACACTTAAAATCACATGACAACTCAAATATTGAGCCTGTTCATTGGTTGCTGACGTCTTAAAACTGGAACACTGAGCACAAACACTTGAACACTGATGAGGCACTGATTAAAATCTGATGGCGCAGGTTCCGCACAGTGGATAAGGATGGGAGGGGGTGGGTTCGGTGGTGAGGGGATGAGGGGGGAGTGTGGGATGGTGTAAAGATGCCCTGAAAAAGGAAAGGGAGGGGGGGAAGTGGACGGGAAGGAGGAAGAGGGGGCATGTAAATACGGGGAACGATTACAGTTTGTAGGATGGGTAAATGTCGCGACGAAGTGCGTCATCTGGGAGGGGGAGTTGATGGAAGTTACCCTCAGAGAGGGCGTGGAGAATGTGGGGGGAGGGGGGGGGGAATGGAGGGAGGGATAAGAAGGTATTGGTGTGGCAAAGACCCAGGATGCAGCAAATGGTGGGATACATTCGAATGCTGGTAGTCAAGTTTGCTGGTTACACCAGGTGGAGAATTCGGAGAGATGGGATTGAAGGAGATGTTGGCAGTGGCCAAGGGAAAGGGCAAAGGCAAGGAAGGCAGTGTCAGCATATTGCAGGAGGTGGCTAGGAAGCTGGGTTTGTGTCATGTCTGCCTAATATAGGAAGAGGACAGAGCCCTGGGACACCCCGGCAGACAGGTACAACAAATGGGAGTCAGAATTATTGACAGTGACATAGGATGGGCAGTGGGCTAGAAATAATGTGATGAATCAGACATAATTAACAGGAATGGCATAGAGTTGGAGCTTGAAAAGGAGACCGGAATGCCATAAATGGTTGTAGGCCTTCTAAATGTGAAGGGAAATGAGAAAGCGGCGTGATGGGAATTCATCCGGATGGAAGGAGGTGGGTAAGGCTCAGGAGTTGGTCATCAGCAGAGAAGGAAGGTCGGAAGCCACATTGGGAGAGGGGAAGGAGCTGGTGTTGATGGAGATGCTGGTGGATGCAGTGGGTCAGGATGTTTTCCAGGATCTTGCTGAAAGCCAAGGTGAGGCTGATAGGATGAGGCATCAGATGGGAGCTTGTTGGGTTTAAGAAACATGAGGATATGGAAGGTTTTCCATGGGCCAGGAAAGAAGCCGGTGTATAGAATGATGGTATAGAGGGGAGCAAGGACTGTATGGACAGAATGGGGACAGGCTCGAAGGTGACTGTAAGTTAGGCGGTCATGGTCGGGAGCTGTGTTGCATTTTTGTGGAGTGTTGTTTCCACGCCGAGGGCAGAGGGATGGAGGTATTGGTTCCCTCATAGACGTTTCAGAAGAGGGAGTAATCAAACCTGGGATTGTCAGGAATGGAGAAGGTATCATTGAGGTGGGTAGTGAAGTGGTTTGCCTTGCTGCCGTTGTCTGGGAAAGGAAGGTCATTGTGGAGGAGCGTGTAGTGGGGGCCAGAGTGATTGCCATTAAGGCAGTGTAAGGCTTGCCAGTACTTAGAGGAGTTGTGTGGGAGAGAAGCATTAAGATTGCATGTATGGTGCCAGTCCCACCATCTTTTTGTTTTTAAGAGGTTTCGGAAGTGACAATGGAGTTGCCGGTGGCAATGGAGTGTTACCTGCTCATGGGTCCGCAAGTAGGATCAGTAGAGACAGTGAGATTCTTGGAGAAGGAGTACAGCCTGTGGAAGTAAGTGGGGGTGGATGGTTTTGGTAGGGATGTGGGGGTGGACACCATCAGCAATGGTCTGCAATAATGCGGCATGGTCAATATCAACGGGAGTGTGGAGGGCCAGGGGGTGGCTGGTGACCAAGGTGTGGCGACCAAGGTGTCTATGGAGCGATGGTAGGCATCCCAGTTAGTGCGGGCGTGATAATGGGCATCATTTTGGGAGAGAACTTGGGACAGGAAGCACGAGGCTGACGGCCGTGGAGGTTGAGGGTGAGGAGTACAGTGGCATGGTCACAGCCAATGAGGTCAAATACTTCCACCTGCAGGTTGCCCAGGACGTTGGGAGATGCCAGGATGACATGGGGGGTGGGGGGGGGGTAATAATATTGCTCGTCAGGTGTGTGGGTTACTGGAGGGGAATGGAGTCGCCATGGAGCTGGGAGGGAAACTGACACCACCGCTGTAGCTGGGCAGCAGAACAGAAAGAAATTTTCAGGTTGGTGGCAATGATATAGGTCATGTAGAATTGGTCTAAACAAGATAGGAAGTTATAGGAAAGAGGTGCAGTGCTGTAGTTATAAATTGTAAGGGTGACAGGGAGGAAAGAAAGACGCTGAGGATGAGATCTTCTGTGCGATCATTGACGAGGGGTTGTGGCCAGACCGGGTGGTGGGGGAGGTGGCCAATCACCACTACATCTCGATCAAGGGGAGGGGGGCCATCTATACGGTGGAGGGTGTAAGAAAGCAGTGCTAATGGAGATGTCAGGGTGGGAGTTGAGTTGCTCCGATACCTCAGCCTCTGTGATCACTGGGTTAAGCTTGGTAATCATGGTGGTGAGGGAGGGAGGTTGACGGGGAGCTTGAGGTTGAGGAAGAGCTCTGAAGGAGATGTATGGGGTGAGTGTTGTGTGGGACCATAGAGGACTGAGGGGATTCTGGAGAGCATGCCAGAGTGGAACGCGGGGAGGAGGACTTGATAAAGATGGAGTCCTTGCGGGGGATGAGCTATAGAATGTGGGCGGATAGGATACTATTATCTAAAAATTTGGGGTTGGACAGGAGAGGACGTAGGTAAAGACTTCAGCAAAGGGAGGGGAGATGTGAGATGTGTGGTATCCATGGCGAGGGACGAGGCAGCAGTAGGAGAGTGGGCTGTGGTGGACGGGGCATTTTTGGAAGCGCCAAGAGCAGGCTCCATGCTGGATCTTTTGGGGGTGACTTTTCTGGTGAAGGTGCAAGGCTTGGAAGTAGTGGGGATGGTAGGAATATGGCGGAGGTATGGATATAGCGAGGAATGGGGGCAGCCTGTGCCTGGTGTTCTGGGCTGGGAGATGACGGAGACTCAGCCACCATGGCTCTGTGCTGCTGGGTGTTTGCTGCGGGGAGTGGGGAGGTAATCCTGAGAATAAGTGACTGGTGGCAGAGGGAGGGGGGATGGGGAGTAGTCTTGGAGTGTGGGTGAAAATTGATGGGCTGTGGTAGTAGAGGGGGAGGCAGTGGCTGACAGGAGGATGGAGAGGAGAACAGGTGATTGGAGGGGGTGAAAGGACTCCAGGTTGTGGTGGTTGGGGCCTCTTGAGTGGGTTGTGTATAAGACGGCGGTAGTGGTGGAGGTGACGGTGGGGTTAGTGGCCATGGTGAGGGTCTATCGGGAGTGAAGAGTCCAAAGAAGATAGTTGGTGGGAGGTCTCAAAGATCTGGAGGTCGTTGATGCCAGGATGTGGTGTGAAACGGATGGCTCTGACTCTCTACTGTGGGTTGGCGGTCCTTGGCTCAGGGGTCTGGGGCCAGTTGGTGTAGGCAGGCAGGTGAAGGGGGGACAGCAAGCTGCTGTGTTGGCGGTGGTGGTGGAAGTGGACTGCAGGCGCCCAGATCGGTGGCAACGGTGATCCAGGAATGTCCGGGGTAAGTGTCACCTGACAGAGCTGTAGCAGGGCAGCTGTGACATTGCTGCAGGGGTGGTGGCAGCATCCACTTGACAAAACGGTCCAGTCAGGACCTAGCAGAGGCAACTAGTTACCTGCAAGCAGAAGACATTCAAGCAGAAAAGCAGAAAGCTATAGGCAATGCCTGCAACCAGGAGGGGAGGATGGACATCATTTGAATGAGGGAGATACTTAAATTTCACGTAATGTCTCAAAATATAAAGGAAAACACACAGACACACGCACCTGAATTTAATGTAAAATATTCAGATTTATTTGGTTAAGTTCATTTTACTTTGTTTACCTTAAAATCGTGTTTACTGCTTAAATCCTGTAATAGTATGTCTTTTGGGTGATGGGCCACTTAATTTTTTCGAAAGTTCTCAGAAATAGCACCAGAATTTAATTTAAAATCTTTTGGGTGATGGGCCACTTAATTTTTTCGAAAGTTCTCAGAAATAGCACCAGAATTTAATTTAAAATATTCCGATATTTTGTTTGTTGCTGAAGTTGCATCTGTGTGCAAGGTGCTTAACTTGATGAGTGGTTGTCTGCAGGATACATGTTTTATCACAACAACTGTTTATTTTCAATTGTTATTGACTTTAATATTGCATCAGATCACTTCCTTTGTGGGTAGTAATTTAATAATAACATTACAATATTGGTAGGATGACCTATCTTGCAGCTATCTAAGTAGTCACAGCTATAGTAAAGAATAAGAACTTGTATCCGTGTTTTGTGGGTTGCTGCAATAGTATTTACAGTTAAAAAAACTTGAATTCAGTTGCATATTACTATTGCCTTTTTCACATTTTATAAGCAACACTTGATTTTCAGTTATTTACATACATTTTGTTTTTCTCTCACTGCAGTATTCCGTATAGACTGCTATATAGCCATCATTTAATGTTCTTTAATCTACCCAAACTCTCTTAGGGCAGGCAGTTTGGAAAGGTCAGGCTGGGTCTGAAGATGAAAGTCCTCAGTGCTCAACCCTGGGACCTGGTGACTAATAGCTTCAGTGCTCAAAACTTGCCTAGGGGACATGGGGTGAATGTCCTCAGTGCTCAAACCTTAGTGTAAGGAGTGCCGGTGAGGCAATTGTGTAATATAATACTCTGAATTTCCAGAATGAATGTGATGGAATGCATCCTAGCACACTTGTGAGGAAATTATGAGAAACCTGCAAAGTTCAACAATTCTCAGAAAGAATGTGATGAAATTCACACTTGTGTAAAATATGAGGAATTCCCACAACACAATTGTGTCACTGAATTCCTAGAATGAACATGATGAAATGCAGCAAAGCACTGACCATAGTGTAATTCCTGGAAGGGTTAGGGATTGGGGTCAGGGTTATCTAGAGTCCCCACTATTCTTGGAAACTGTTCAATCCTCATTCTTTCTGTGACCATACATCAGTAAGACAGACACTTTAGAGTGAGACTTGCTTTTGATAACAAATGGACCCTCATATAAATGACAAGATTTCTTTCTTATTTTATTACTCTTTATCTTTGCTTGTGGGTTTTTATCAACACCAGATCATCTGTATTACATTGTACTGGTGCTCCTATATCCCATTTTTTCTCTTATTTCCTTCACAATTTAATAATGTTTTAATATCAGATTCTAGTCCTAGTTTGAGAATCTGCTCCTTTGGCCAATCAGTCCACTTTAATTGTAATTCATTTTCTAATTTACAATCTTTATAGCAGACAGTTTACTAACAGAATGGGGAATTCATTTAGAATTACTTCAGTATATCTGATCATGTCATCCCATTTTTTGTGTCTATTATTGCAGTAAGTCCTACACAATCTGCCTAATTATCTCAATATCCTTTCTGCGGGATTGATCCCCTCCTCTTAGCAGTCAATCATAAAAGACTACAGGTTCAAGAGACAGTTTGATGTTATTGGGTGCAATAATGTGAGTGTAGTACTTGAAGTCTTTACTTTTTGGCATATAGTACATACATACATCCCCAAAGGTTTATATTTATTTATTTTATTTGTACATACATGTTCCATATGTAATAATACTGTTTAATTTGCAATATACATTTTTTGCTGCAAAATGTGCATATCCTTGGTATATACACCATACAATTATTGCAGTTAGTATCAGCAAAAGCAATCACTTTGATATCTACAGCCTGTACAGGTCCAGCAACGCTTGGTACACACAACTTCCATCTGCTTGACTTACTACTCTTATGACATTAGATGCATTTATATAAGTTCCACTTATTGCTTTCCTATGACTATGTATTCTGTATTTGTGCAAGATGATCCTGAAACTGTAAATCTTCCTCTTGTCTATTTTCTATCAGTTTTGCCAGTTTTTCTGTATCATTATGATATTTATTACTTTGTGAAATGACAGTTAATGAATTGCCTTTCATCCTTCATGTTCCTAGTTGGTTCCATTCCTATTGGTAAGCTTGATGACATGTCATATACAATGTTGTCATGACTATTTTGGCATAGTGTGGACTAAAGGAACATTTCTGCAAGAACATTGTCCAGCATGTACGTTAGTTATGTAATAACCTGCTCTTTAATAAAAAGGATATTGCACTGTGGCCAATATGTTTCCTGATAATACTTTTTTAATTTTGAAAAGACCATGTTCTTGAATTTGTTTCCTTATCTCTTATGGTATTATTTCTTTCTTACTCTGTTAATATTCTACTTGCAAAAGCTATTGGTTTTTTGTTTATTGGAAAATGCGTCACCCTAAACCATAATCTGCTGCATTGGCCCCTAAATAAAAAGAATTAACAAAGTGACATCAGTTAAGTCGAAATTGTGTTTGACTTTGTCTATTCAATTTACAGGGTGTATCTTGTCTTAGTAAGTTTAGCTCCTGCTATATTTCAACAACTTGTAGCATCAGCCCGGGGACTGATATTTATGTGGACAACATTGTGTTCTTGGATCCTTCCATTGAATAACATTTGCATAACTTACAGCAAGTTTTCACTCTTGGAAACTGTTGGATTAATTGTAATCTTGAGAAGTGTCAGTGTTTCATTCATTTATTCTTTACCTCAGGTTTGAAGTGTCCTATGATGGTCTTAAACCTGTTTCTGCTGTTCTGTCTCTGCTATGGTTCACATTGGTAAAATGACTCGAAGCTTTTATATGCAAATATTGCCTTTGTCTTGAGCAACTTTCTCGCAGAGCTTTGTTAATCGGATTTGGCATGTTAATAGTTACAGGGTGGCCCAATGTATGCAAACTATACAGATGTGGGTGCGCATGTACTGGGATTTCACATTAAGATTTGATGTGTATGTTGTATGTTTTGATGTGCCCCATGTCATTGCCAGAATTGCTGTCAATTGATCAAAATGTGCATGTTGGCAAATATCTGGCACTACTGACTTGGCCATCTGTCAACTAATCTGCTGTTTGAGTAGTATTGTGATACAGCAACCAGAATGTAATCAAGATATGTAGTTAATGAAATGCAACGATTGAAACTTATTTGAATATTCAATTTTCTGGGGAAATTTTAAAATTCTAACAGAGATTCTATCAATAAAAATAATAACATAACTTCAGAAAATATTTTGGCATACAGAATCTGTAGTACTGTTTAAATTCGTTGGTATTTGATAGTGAAAGGGCTGACCAGCTTACACCAGTAGTTCATAATGGGCTCATGGCTTTGCCAGCTCTCACTCTGTTAACACTGGGCCCAAAATTCTTTGTATTGCAAATACATAAATGTTAAAGTAGAAGTGATTATTCTTTTATTCTATTTTTATTGACTATTAGTCTGGGAGATACAAAATAAGTAGGAGAAGGATATAAAGGAGAGGCATAGTATTTATGTAGTGTTGTATATGATACATTGTGTATTTGGTGTCACTCAAATAATTCCCGTGTACTGTTTGCATTTAACAGCTGGAGAAACTAATGGCTAAGACAATGAAGCAACTGATAAAGGACTGCATTGAGACTCCTGGTGAAGTGCCTATACACGAATTACTCAACACTGCTGCAGGGCAGGTTGTCCTTGTTACGAACAGACTATTTTGGACCAGTAAAGTACATCGCTGTATGGAGGCACACCAAAAAGTTAATGAAATCTTAGGTGCTATGCAGGTGTGTATTAATTAATGTTGAGGATATTATTATTATTATTTTACATTATAAGTAAGTTGTGTTTATTGAATGTATTTTTTTTTTTTTTTTTTTTTTTTTTTTTTTTTTTTTTTTTTTTTTTTAATTTCGTAATTGTTGGGCCTGCAGCATCATATATGTCGTAGAAATACATTGCAATAAAGTTCCAGATTGCTGCTTATATTTTATTTAATAGTGCTACAGCTGTTTCGACAGTTTGTCATTCTCAAATGTGTCTACGATGTTTGGACATTATATGATGACATCTGGCGTAACTGTTGCATCAACTATATGGAAATATACACATACTTAGTTGTTGTATACGGTTTTTAGCTGTCAGGTATTATGCAGCTTTTTACGCTAAAACATTAAATTAAAGAAAACTTTAATTTTTTTTTGTAATTAACAACAGCTTTGCCAAAGATGTTTACATATATAGTAATCAACTATAAACAGCTGTAGCACTATTAAATAAAATATAAGCAGCAATCCGGAACATTATTGCAATGTCTTTCTACGTGATTTTTTAAATTTTTTTATTTCCTTTTGGGAGACATATTACCCAACATACTAAGTTGAATTTTAGAATCACTTCAGTACAATTGTAGTGATACAAACATGATAATTTAGGTACATAATTTTTAATATAAATTATGTAGAGTTGCCTATGAAACGTCTAATATTTTGTCATGGATGGGCACAAAATCAAAAACTTGTTAGTGTAACCATCAAAAAGTTATAAATGGAAGACGATGCATTCACATCACATATAGAAATCTCAATAATAATGTATGAACATTTGCCACCAAATTTTGATCTGTGAACCAGGCAGATGTTATGGTAGATATGACACACAAAAGTAACACTGTTTCCTGAAATCACATTCTAGGATTGTTCACGTTTAATTGGTTTATTTGCAGTAACATGCACATACCAGGTAACTACAGTATCACAACTGCTAAGTTGAAAATGTTCTTGGAGTGGAAATCAGAACATTCTAACAGGGTTGGAAAAGTTACTTTTTGAAAGTAACCAAGTTACAGTTAAAGTACTTCCCTGAAAGGTAACATAGTTACAGTTATGGTTACTACACATCTAAAGTAACTGATCAGTTACAAGTATCTTTACATTTATTTTTACAGTTACTTTTAATCATTGTATCTATAACTCATTTGTAAATATGTAATGAACCTTGCACATGTATAAAGAAAACAAGCTTTAATGTCAATAATTAAATATATTAATACATACACAATTAATAATAATACATAATTAATATATTATTAAAGAAATTGTCCAAAGCATCTTCTATCTCAGTGCATCTCAGTTTCAATGTTTGTTCATTTTCAACAAAAGTTATTTTTCAAACGCTCCATCCCACAAAAGTTCCGTTTCATGTTCGTTGTTCGCATCTCCATGAAAACTACCAGTTTTGTTATCTGTTATATATTCACAGCGTCTGTCATGATCGTATCTGTGTGAGTGTTTGCGTGCATGTTTGTATCTCTAACTGACGAAGGCCTAAAAGGCTGAAATCTATAATGTTTTTGTCTGTTATTTGTGCCTTTCTGCAGCTCATCGGACATGTTTGTGGTGAGTAAGCAACTTATCCTTCTCAAAAATATTATTGAATTCTTCCTGGAATTTCTATTGTTTAATTCGTTATTTCTATTACTTTTCCATAAGAGTAAGTTTGTGGACATTTTCTACTATTCCAACAAAATTTGAAGTTTCTAATTTCTAATTTCTTAATTCTGAACAGCTACACTGCTATAAAGAGGAAATTGGACAGAAAGAGGGATAATGAGGAGATGGTTAGCAAGAAAAGTGAGGAGATAGAAAGCAGAAGAAATAGAAGATATCGACAGGGACATGAGGTGAATGGAGCAGGGGAGGAGGGTAAGGAAGGGCTGTGGAGGTAGATGTAGGGGAGGGAGAGGGAGAGAGAGGTTTACAATCTGATTTTTTGGATAAATATATTTTCTTCTAACTTTTCACTCATATGACATTACAAAAGCAAAGAAATACAGGATACTGAATTATTTGTGTGTTTCAGTGTTTCTATGTTTGCAAGAATCATTTCAGCTACTTTCCCTTTCATTTAATATCAGACTGAGGCACAGTGAAGTGTGGTCAGATTTAGCTAGTGCTTCTTATTTCACTATGAGACATTTTATCAAAATTGATTAGTCTTAGTTGTGTCACTGATGACAGCTTATATTTCACATTAATATCTGTTTTTCGTAATACTAATTTTTAATTGATCTGGTACTTGAAGACAATTGCTACTGTTTGACGTTTAACGAAGGGGATAGTTTGAAAAACAGAACTTTCCATAAATAGCGTTGCAAAAGTGAGAGACTTACTCCTTGAGAAGCACAGACTGCATTACATCTAACTTAACCTTTTGTGTAGTTTAGTGTTCAGCTTCAATATTTGTTAAATGTTTTATCTAGATTATGTCCAGGGTTTTTGAATGTCAGGATGAGTTGATAGTTCAGATTTTAACATGGCATTTATTCCAAATACTTCATTTCAACAACATACAGAGGTACATCTACCACTCCATACAGACTACTCTGAAATGAACACAACTGAACTGCCATAATACTGTAATTATATCCTAAATACACTTGTTTCTAGATCATGAAGTTAATAATGCATATGTTAATGCCATTTCCTGTCTTGGAATAACATTACAGGTTTCATTTATATTCAGTCCCTTTACACATTTTTATAAGTTTTGGTAGAATCATTTGGGAAAATAATGCTGAAAATTTGGAATTTAAATCATTAGTCAATTTCAGTGAATGAACAGTATCAATGAAGTTATCTATTTTATAAAAATGTAAACAAATAATTTGTATTAAAATAGATACCTATTTTAGACTAATAAATGAAAATTATTGTTAGAATATTCAGTACAAAATATTAGATGTTTCATAAATTTGTAAGAATCTTCTGAAACTTGTTATTTTTAAAGACATTACAACTGGTAAAGAAATAAATAAATAAAATCTGAAAATTGTATGAGCAAGTGCAAAAGTTTTTTAATACCTTAAGAAGCTGATAATGTGGTTCAACAAAGAGATATCAGAATGAAACACATTAAGTGGTATCACATGAGTCATTTAATGCAAGAGCGATTCAAATAGGCTATGTTTCATTATGAGGTGTAATGCCTTATTGATAATTATTCTAGTATGGCCAAATTCATATTAAATTTGATCCCCTATAGTATCCATACAATAACTTCACATAACCTCTCAACTCACCCTGGGTGCTTCCCTCTCATACCAGCCAATTTATTTTCAGTTCTTAATTTTGTATTCTTTTAATTATAGGATCAAATTGACACTCTGTCACATATGATGAATGAAGGACTCACAAGACTTAAAACAATGAATCTTCATTGTCTATTCATTCAGACATTACATCTGAGAGACATACTTCAGCAATTTCTGGATCTAGGTGTTAGGTCAGAATCAGACTTTCAGTGGATAGCACAAATAAGGTTGGTATCCCATTGTTTGTTAATTACATTTACAGTTAGAATAATCTCTTTGTGACAGTGTTTTGTTGAACTTTTATGTAGAAATAAAATGAGGTGACCAAAATCATTGGATAGCAATATGCACAGGTAAAGATGGCATTGCTGTTACATTGACTGTGTAGTGGCTGAGCTTTCATTGGTTTTTCTTTTTAATTTATGGGTAAAAGTTTACAATGTGATTATCGCCACACAATGGGGGAAAAAAACAAAAGTTGATTGTTGAATGGTAGTTGGAGTTAGATGCAGGGGATCTTATATTTTGGAATTCATTAGGGAACTCAATAATCTGTGGCTTGCTAACAGCATGGCATTATCTGCACTACCTCTCCTGGGATAGTGGCTGTATCAGTTAGACCTTACACAACTGGAAAAAATGTCCTCATTGGTTGAGTTCTTATTCCAGTTGCTAAACACTGATGTGTTGGATGTGTGTATGGTGCAGACCCCTGAAACTGTAGACCCTCATTGTCAAAAAGCCACTTCATAAGCTGGTGGAGGCTCCGTGATGTTGTGGAATGGACTTAGGTTTTCTTGCACAGCAGAACTGATCATTGATTCAAAATGGTGATGTTCAGCTACTTGGAGAAAATTTGCCGCCAATCATGTTTCTGATAGAATTTTTATAAATGACATTTCACTTTTTCACCAGAACATAATTATTCATAATTGGTTTGAACAGTCTGAGCAGTTTCATTGAATAATTTGGTGACCCAGATCATGCCATAAGAATCACATTGAACATTTATGTAAGGTCAGTTTGTCCACAAAATGCTGCACTTACAATTCTTTTGAAATTATGGATGATTTATAGAGGTAGCATGTCTGAATTTTTCAGCAGGGGACTTCCCTTCACCTCTTAAAAAAATCAGACTCAATATTAGAAGATATACCATGAGTTGTATTATGTTACTATAAAAGAGCATAGAAGAAGGAGGAAGCAAGAGAATGAACAGTAATTAAAACTTTATAGTGAGTTGTTTGTGAGAGTTTACACTGAACTGCAGCAGTATGTGAAACAAATAATCAGTAGATAGTGACTTGTCACGTTTAAAAAAGAGGGTGATAATTTATCCATTCACAAAGATATTAACTTTTCATCTATTTGGGCAACACACTTCAGATGGACAGTTTACAACTCACCACAAAGACATAGCGATAAGCTACAACAGTCACATAAAAAAGACACACACACACACACACACACACACTGAACACTTGAACTATTGGCCATGGCCTTCTCCAGAAGCTGGAATGTGCCAGCCTGAGATTATAGTTGTGTGACTGTGGAGTTTGCCTGTGTGATTGTGTGAATGTTCTTTATTCTGAAGAAGGCTGTGGCCAATAGCTGAAGACTTGTACATGTGTGTCATTTTTATGTGTCTGTCGTAGATTGTCATGTCTTTGTGATGTGTTTTTAACTGTCCTTATTATATTGTTGAATTCCAACCTGGAGTTTCCTTATTACATTTAAAATGGATCTATTTTCATCATTCTTTAAGCTCCTTTCATTGGTTGACAGTACGGTAATAGCTAAACGTAATTGTTCTAAAAGATCCTTCATCATAATAATATACATCTATTTGACATCCATTGCACAATGTAGATCTTCTCTAGACTTTTTCATGCATACAAGTAATTTAGCACACAAGAAATAATGTTTATAATAATAACATATATGTAATATTAATAAGAAATAAAGAAATACAGCATTCATTACAATTACTTGGATGAATGATTAAGGTGTGAGAAGATATTTGAATAGGAATTGTAAGTTCTCTTTAATGGTCTAGTGATATTGTTAGTTCTTTAGCCTGGCTATTAAAATAAGACGACAATACACTCACATAACTTGGAAAGGCAATGGTAGAGGAGTTGTCTTTTAAGATCTGACTGGTGTAATTATCACCAGCACAATACAAATAATTTTTGTACACCTTCTGAAAGTTTCACATGTATATTTTAAACTAGGTACAATAACTATATACATCACGTCCAGCCAAAGCGTCTGCATTGGCACACAGACAGCAGAGGACTTATTTTTCTCTTCACATATTTTGAGGCAGGTGAACAATCTACCCATTTGTTTCAATGGTATGCTTAATAAACAGAGAAATAATTTATAGTCAATATCTGTATATTGTCTCCTGGAATTAACGAAACAAAATGAAACATATCAAACAAAAGAAATACCTTGAAGGATTCAATAATATTTTAGAAAGGATAGGTTGCTACTCACCACAGAGATGCTCGATTAGCCGCAGAAAGGCACACATAACAGAAAACAAAAATAAAGCTAAACCTTTCAGCTGTTAAGCATTCGTCTGCCAGAGAACTCGCTCTCTCTCTCTCTCTCTCTCTCTCTCTCTCTCTCTCTCTCTCTCTCTCTCACACACACACACAAACCCAACTGTCATTTCCAGCTGTTGCGGCCAGACTGCACAGACGTGAAGAGAGCAACAAGTGGTGGGGGTAAGGAAGCAGCCTGGAGAAGAAAGCAGGAAGGAAGGGATGCATGTGGAGATGGAGCAATACATCAGCGCTGTCTAAAAGATAGGAAGGGATTGGAGTATATGGCAGAAAGGGAGACATACGTAAGCTGGAGTGTGGGTAGGAAGAGGAGACTGGTGGGGACAGGAACTAGCAAAGGTTTAGGCCTGGGGGATTGCAGGAGCGTAGGATGTATTGTAGGGAGAGTATCCATCTGCGCAATTCAGACAAGTTGGTGTTTGTGGGGAGGATCCACATGACACAGGAGTGAAGCAGTCATGGAAGTGAGCAGCATCATGTAGTGCTGCAACAGGATGGTCCAGCTGTCTCCTTGCCACTGTATGATGCTGGCCATGCATGCAGACAAACAGCTTGTTGCTGGTCATGCCCATATAGAAAGCTGCACAGTGTTTGAAGCTGAGTGTGTACACAACATGACTGCTATCACAGGTTGCCATGCTGTTTACGTGATAGGAAATGCCTGTGACAGGCATGGAGTAGATGGTGGATAAGACAGGTTTTGCATCTGGGTTTACTGCAGAGATATGAGCTATGTCCTATGGGGTAAGAGGTTGGGAGCAGGGATGGTGTATGGATGGTTTGGTGGGCAATGGAATACCACTGTGTTGGGTGGGGAGGATTTGGGTAGGGTATTTTTCATTTCATGGCCGGATGAAAGGTAGTCGAAACCCTGGCAGGGAATAATGTCGTTTAACTGCTTTAGTCCTGGGTGGTACTGGATCACAAGAGGGGTACTTCTATGAGGCAGGGTAGTGGGTGTGAGGGAAGTGGTGGGTTACTGAATAGACAGGGCCCACGTGATCTGTGTCAGCACAAGGATTGGAGGGTAATTGTGGTCAGTAAAGGCTTCATAGGGACATTTGGAGTATTTGGAGAAGAACTGCTTGTCACTGCAAATGTGATGACTATAGGTGGCTAGGCTGTGTGGAAGGGACTTTTTGGGATGGAATTGGTGGCAGCTGACAAAATGGAGGTGTTGTTGATGGTTGATAGCTTTGATATGGACAAAGGTACTGATAAGGCAGTCTTTGAGGAACAGTTCAACGTCGAGGAAGGTGGCTCAATGGGTTGAATAGGACCAGTTGAAGTGAATGGAGGAGGTGTTGAGGTTTTGAATGAATGTGGGTCCACACCTTCAGTCCAAAACTGTGGTATGGTTTTGGGATTATGGCTGTGTAAAACCATTTGAGTTTATAAAGACACAATTGTGTAATAGCAAATTCTGTTTAGTCCCGATTTGTCTATTCGTTTCTGTGTTATGACTGACAGCAGTGAATATGGTCTCGGGGCACACTTATTTCAGGAGAAAGTAGTAAATGGGAAGAGAGAACACAGATCCATAGCATCTGCAAGCAGAATCCTACAAAAGCATGAGAGATCTTAATTGTCAGGGAGAAAAGTTGTTGGCCATTTATTGGGCATTTGGGAAATTTAAGAATTATCTCTTGGAACACAAAACTGTTGAATATACTGAACACAAGGGTTTGGTTTATGTTGAAGAAAACAAAACACTACACCATAACAGGATCACCAGGTGGTGATTGCAACAGTTTGATTATTCAGTTAACTACTTACTGGGGACGGATAATCTAATTGCTGGTGTTCTCTCTCTTATCGCAGTTGGGGGGGGGGGGGGGTGATTTTGAAGGTACAAGTGAAAAATGTGAAAAGGAATTTAAGCTCATGTTTTTAAAAATCTATCAAAGAGGAAACTGAGGTGAAGAATATTTGTAATGAGATAAGGAGGTATCAAAATCACAACTTTAATTGGAAGCTAGTAAAGAGCCTATTAATGAAACTTGAGGAAGAAAAGATTGAATGGTGTTACAGAGTGTACAAGGGTCTTTTATTTAGATCTATGAATGTGGATAGTCACATGTGGAAGTTATGTCGGCTGAAGCAGGGTATTTGATGTATTGATTAAGTATGTACATTAAAGTTTTGCTCATTGTGTAACTCTAGAAACAAATATCACAGGGCTTGAGCTTTTGTGTGTGCCACATGCATGATGCACACAGATTATGCACCCCTCTGATGGTATCTTTTCCACAAGACCAAAAGTTTGCATAATTTGCAATTTTCTCTCTACTGCTGTATCACGGATACTGCATGGTTTAATAAAGAAAGAATCATGGGTTTTTAGCTACATTTTATACTGATACTTTTTTAAAATTCTGCATGGCATTTAATCAAATATGTTATTCAACAAAACTTGTGTGTTAATTAATTTACTATTTTACCAGTTGCACAATTTATTATTAACCCCAGTTATAGGAAATTCAAAAAAGTTCTTCACATGTGTTATTCTGTTGCTCAAATTTTTCCCAATTCCACAGATAGAACTATCAGTATCATAAGACAGTTGCCTTTGCAATTATTAATTTGTCCTAAAATGCACATGTACAGTCTTAGACAAAAAAATTGATCGGTGGCTGGCCGAAGCAGAGGCTAAGTCCGAGTCAGTCGCACAGTATGGACAATAAATTTGATCGCCCCTCAGAATTCTAAGTGCCACAATATGCACAAACTGCCAACACTGTAGAATGCAGCATTGTCAGCAGGAAGTGTTATCTCCTTCTAGAGGCAGAACTGAACTGTTTGAGCATGTGGTCTCATAGTGTAAGTCACATTTATAGCCATCTATGCAAGGAGTCACAAGATCGAATACAACAACCTTCAGTTTTTTTAAACTGCGTATCGGCTGTCTTTGTTATTGGTGTTGAATAACCTCAAATGTAACAGCAAAAACTCCAAGAAATAATTACACAAAAATGATTGCCCATTTTTTGCAAACAACTGAGACACCATTTAGTCGCACTATAAGGACAAACGACCTGAAAAGCTGTATCATGTGTCACTACTACACCATAATAGTTCCTGCTGATTTCACAAAAAAACATCCAATAATGTGCTTTGGAAATCACCCATTGCTCACTTACTCTTTCAATCATATGTCTGAAAAGCTACATCATGTGTCACTACTACACCATAATAGTTCCTGCTGATTTCACAAAGAAAACATCCAATAATGTGCTTTGGAAATCACCCATTGCTCACTTACTCTTTCGATCATATGTCTGAAAAGCTACATCATGTGTCACTACTACACCATAATAGTTCCTGCTGATTTCACAAAGAAAACATCCAATAATGTGCTTTGGAAATCACCCATTGCTCACTTACTCTTTCGATCATATGTCTTCAAATGTTTATCTGTCCTACCCCTACTCTAATAACCTAGTAGGAGAAAAATTATTTCCACAGAAAAATACACCTCGAACATCAATTGGCAACAAAATTAGCTTGGAATCAGTTGGTTTCTACAGGGACAGATTCAGTAAACTACCTGAATGTTGGCAGACATTGCCTTAATCTGAGAGAATATAGCAAGTAACCATTTTCAATGTGAATTCGTTTAGCTTGTCACAAAAACAGCTAAAAAAAAATTCTGGTCTCAGGAGACCAGAACCATTGCCCAAAGCCACTTCTCCATGGGAGGCGACTACTTTACCTCAAAACTAGCGAGAAGCTGTGCACGCCAGCTCTGGTAATTTGCTTCTGAACCAGATCAGGAGGATAGCTGCGGGATTACCAGAGCCACCTCCTCATCCCCCCAAATCCAGAACCTTCCACCGAAGAATCCCAGAAGTGCCCCTTATGTCACCGGATACTTTCCGGGACTGGAGCGGACTATGAATGTGGCTCTCCAGCAGGGATACGACTTCCTTAAATCCTGCCCTGAAATGAGATCCATCCTTAATGACATCCTTCCCACTCCACCAAGAGTGTATTTCCACCGCCCACCTAACCTTCGTAACCTCCTAGTCCATCCCTATCAAATCCCCAAACCACCTTCCCTACCCTCTGGCTTCTACCCATGCAACCGCCCCTGTTGTAAAACCTGCCCTATGCACCCTTCCACCAGCACTTACTCCAGTCCGGTAACACGGAAGGTGTACACGATCAAGGGCAGAGCCACTTGCGATAGCACCCACATGGTTTACCAACTGACATGCCTGCACTGTGAAGCGTTCTATGTGGGAATGACCAGCAACAAACTGTCCATTCGCATGAATGGACACAGGCAGACAGTGCTTGTTGGTAACGAAGATCACCCTGTGGCTAAACATGCCTTGGTGCACGGCCAGCACATCTTGGCGCAGTGTTACACCGTCCGGGTTATCTGGATACTTCCCACTGACACCAACCTTTCAGTACACCAGAGATGGGAACTTGCCCTTCAGCTTATTCTCTCCTCCCGTTGCACACCTGGTCTCAACCTCCGCTAAATTCAAATTCCCATCCACCATCTTTAGCATCTTTGCCTCGGTTCTGCGGACAGAGCCTTTGCCTCAAGTGGTATCTCTGTCCAACGTCTTTGCTTTTTACAAATGTCTGTCTAGGTGTGTTTGCATTTGGATATGTGTGAGTGTGTGTGTATTTGTTTACCTTCCTTTTTGTCCCCTAAGGTAAGTCCTTCCAGTTCTTGGGATTGGAATGACTCCTTTTCCACTTCCTTAAAACCCATATCCTTCCCTTTCTCCTCCCCTTTTTTCCTCTTTTTCCTGAAGAAGCTGCCAGTGGTGGCAAAAGCTTGTATGTGTGTTTGTGTGTGATTATTTGTGCCTATCGACGAGCCGGTCCTTTTGGTACGTCATCCGATTTATATTTTTTATATTTGTTTATCCCACCAGGAAACTTTCCTTCTATAATTTTCGTTTCATCAATTTTAATACTGACAGAAAACAGATAAGGTAAAGGAAGATGGGAAATCAGATGAGGACTAACATTCAAACAAATCTGGAACCAAGTCATGTGCATGACATCGTCTGCACTCTGAAGATATTTCATGTCATTCTGTATGGCGTAAAATTTCATCTCGTAACTGATCACAAACCACTGGTTTCCTTTTCATCCTTCGGCATCACTACCTGACAAAGCCTCTTACTTTCTTCAGCATTGGGCACTATTACCTTCTCACTATAATTATGCGATACACTTCCGCCCTACATCCAAACATGAAAACACAGATGCACTCTCCCGTCTGGTTCAGACCCAGACTTTGATCAGGAAGAGTTGCTGTGCTTCCATGTTGACATTGCTTCTCAACTAACAGAAGATGCTTTTCCAGTCAAGGGGTCCAAGGAGGCTAAGGGTAGTGCTCCAGACCTGGATCTCCACAAGGTGATCTGTTTTATACAACAGGGCTGGCCTGAGACCATACCAATATGGGCATCTGACCTCCTCAGGAACTACTTTGTATTTCAACACCATTTTTCTGTTGTGAATGGCATGATTCTACTCGACACAGTCGTCCTCAAACTGCCTCATGCCAATCATTGGAGGGTATCTCATACTAAGGTGTTGGCCCGCCGTCATGTATTTGGCCAAGTCTGGCCAGTGATATGTCTCGTATGGTTACCTCTTGTTCATTCTGTGCGCAATATCAAGCTGGGTCTGATGACCTAGATCTTTAGTTTCATCAAAACAAAAACAACAACAACATCATCAAGCCTCCCCTCAAGTGACGTTTGCCCCATGGCCTCAACCATTGCTGGCCTGGGATCACCTGTACAATGATTTTGCTGGCCCCTTCCATATTCCTATTGGTTACCGGTTATTAATGCCTTACTGAGGTTCCTGTACAATATCTGTGGCCTTTCAATCCCAGCCATGGTCACTGTTGTGGCTCTGTCATGCATTTTCTCGATTGAAGGCCTCTCCACCATGGTGCTGTTAGACAACCATCCTCAGTTTTTGTCACGTGAGTTTACCTCCTACAACGCTGGGGTATCTCCCATGTCCTTGCCCCCACCCCCCATGCCCTCTCCATCCCCTTTTCCATCCGCAGTTGAATTGGGAGACTGATAGATTTCTTCACACCTTCACACATGCGGTTGATGAAGTATGTGGCTCAGTATCCTTCGGACATTGTACTTGATCAGTTTCTCTCATCCTGTTGGTTCATGCCATTTGGTCATAATCCGCTGCACCGATTTTTGCCAATGCACTGTTCACGTAACCCAGTTTCTCGCAAAACTAATGCGGAAGCGTGGCATGGGATTTAATCTGGTGTCAACGCTTGTGTCAGTGGAGACACGGAATACAGTGGGTAATGTCACAATTTTGATTCGACCTTTTGGGGATGCATGGCACTATGTCAGGGGTGGGCAATTGTTTTGACTCGGGGGCCACATTATAGACACAGAAGCTAGCGGAGGGCCGCATCTTATAAACCTTTCACTTCTAATGTCATATATACACTCTATGCCCAAAATTTTTATGTAAGTGTAATTTTTCTTTGTTTCTAATCACTTATAACACACAGAGTTGCAATTTCGGATTAGCAGTGAAAGCGTTAAAACACATTTATTAGTTAGCTTTACATTTCATAAAAGGTTTTATCATAAAAATCATTAGATATAAATGATAGAGTCATAATTAAAGGGGTATAAGTATACTTCTTATAATTTTGATAAGACTAAAGTCAAAAGTTCAAATGGTTTCAGGACTGATGCTTTTCGGAAGCACAGGTACCTAAGCAAAATGAGAGTCCACTTCTATCCTTCTGTCTCAATAATTACACACACTTTCGCATGATATAGTTTCACTAATCTCATTTTTCTGGGGAATGTCACTTGTACCTCTTTCCTTCTGACATCCTCAAATAAGATAGTTGTGTTCAATTTCATTTATTTTGCTAACTTAATATCTTCTCCAAGTACATTAAATTTTAAAACAAGTTTTAACTTGTTTTTATTTTTATTTATTTACTTACTTATTTTATTTTTTAAATCAGAAGTCAGACTGCTAGTTGATATTCTCATCACAGCCTGCAAATTACTTTCTGTTAAACAGCTTAGGTATTTGCTCTTGTTGATTTTCAAGCAAGAAAAACTTTATTCACAAATATACGCCGCTCCAAATATGGAGAGCATTTTGCCTGCAAATTTCTTATAAATAGAAATTTTTCAGCTGACAAAGATTCATAAAAGTCAACTAAAGTTACATTTCTTCCACTGCGTGATCTGCCTGCATGTTTATCAGTTAAAGTTGCGGCTCCTATGGTGCAGTGTCAATATCAGCAGTGATGGTATACGATAAAACTTTAAATTAAGGCTCAATTTTCTTAAAATCCTGAAACTTCTAGTAAACTCAGCCTCCAAACTCTGCAGATAATCCCTAAACTTAGTTGAAACACTTCCAGGTACTTTCTGTTTCCCTAGAAAGGGAAATGACAGAATTTGCCTTCATTTGCTTGCCTTGCCAACATACCTAGTTTTGTTTTAAATGCTTTGACATGTGTCCACATTTCATGTGCAGACAACCCCTTTCCATGCAATGTCACATTCAGCTCATTCAGTTTTTCAAAAATATCAGCTGCAAACATCATCTTATATCTCCACGCTTCACATCCTATTTTTGCAACAAAATCATGAGATGCCTCCTTAATGTCCAGAAATAAATAATTTTATCCTTGAATGCGAGACTCTTTTTAATACTTTGCGCAAGCTCAAGCACCTCACTGTTATGGTAGATGACATCTTCATGTTCTGCCCCCACCTCCTCAAGATTTGAACTGTCAGTGATGGAGTGCTCTTACTCTGATTGTGTTCACGACACCAACAACAGGATCTACCACATGTTTTAAGTCCAGTGCAGTCTTGCAGAGGCTTTCCTGATGTAAAATACAATGAAAATCCAAAATATCACTGTCTGTGTCTTCAGCTTGTAACTTGTTTTTTAAAGGTTTCACTATACCTATATTTTTCCCACAAAAAGCTCTGGCCCCATCTGTTCTAATGCTTACCATTTTGTTCCAGGATAAACCACTTGTTTCTTTTCCACACAATTAACAACACATTCCCATAAGTCGTTACTAGTGGTTCTATCTATACCAAGTAATTCCTCGGTGATGACAAAATGTTCATTAATTCCACGGATAAAGATGAGTACTTGTGAGTGTCTTCAATATCTGTGCTATCATCCATTGCCAGTGAAAAACCAAACAAAATCATCACTCACAGTCTATAGCTGGTCTGCAAGTTCATCACTAATTAAATCAATGCGTCCTGCTCTAGTCCTCCTTGACAACAAAATGCTCTCAAATTTGGTTTTAACATCACACAGTACACTTGCACACTCCACCTTGCACTGTTTAATAAACTCACCAACCTAAAAAGATTTGTTTTGTTTAGGAAGGTTATAGGCGACCATGAAACTTTCTTCTGTAGCACTATTTTGAAGTGGTGTTTACTTCGTAAATAACGCTTGTTGCTTCTTCAAGCATTTCACGAACTCCACTGCTTTTATTTTTTGTTCTTCATCTGAAATTTGCAGCCACAGTCACTGTATTTTGTTTCGTGATGTCGTTCCAGATTGTACATCTTGAATACAACAACTGTATCATGGCATAATAAGCATGCAGTTTCATTTCTGCATCAATAAAGAAATATTTGGTCATCCAGTCTTCATTAAACAGACGGCACTTATCACCGACTTTACTCTTCTTCACAGGAGTCATGACTGCACTGAAGTAATATATATATATATATATATATATATATATATATATATATGGAAAGTTTCCCGGTGGGATAAACAAAAATGAAAATAGAAAAGAGATGACTTACCAAAAGGACCGGCTCATCGATAGAAACAAATAAAATCACACACAAACACACATACAAGCTTTCGCCACCACTGGCAGCTTCTTCAGGAAAAAGAGAAAAAAAGGGGAGGAAAAAGGGAAGGATATGGGTTTTAAGGAAGTGGAAAAGGAGTCTGTCTAGGTGTGTTTGCGTTTCGATATGTCTGATTGTGTGTGTATTTGTTTACCTTCCTTTTTTTCCCCTAAGGTAAGTCCTTCCACTCCTGGGATTGGAATGACTCCTTTTCCACTTCCTTAAAACCCATATCCTTCCCTTTTTCCTCCCCTTTTTTCCTCTTTTTCCTGAAGAAGCTGCTAGTGGTGGCGAAAGCTTGTATGTGTGTTTGTGTGTGATTTTATTTGTTTCTATCGACAAGCCGGTCCTTTTGGTAAGTCATCATTCCAAATCCCATGCCACTTTCCTCGATGTCGACCTCCATCTATCCAACGGCCAACTACACACATCCGTCCACATCAAACCTACCAATAAACAACAGTACCTGCATTATGACAGCTGCCATCCTTTCCACATCAAACGTTTCCTTCCCTACAGCTTTAGGTCTTCGTGGCAAACGAGTCTGCTCCAGTCCTGAATCCCTGAACCAATACACCAATAACCTGATAACAGCCTTCACATCCCGCAGCTATCCTCCTGATCTGGTACAGAAGCAAATTGCCAGAGCCACTTCCTCATCCCCCCAAATTCAGAACCTTCAACAGAACCCCAGAAGTGCCCCTTTTGTCACAGGATACTTTCCGGGACTGGAGCGGACTCTGAATGTGGCTCTCCAGCAAGGATATGACTTCCTAAAATCCTGCCCCGAAATGAGAACCATCCTTCATGACATCCTCCTAGTCCATCCCTATGAAATCCCCAAACCACCTTCCCTACCTTCTGGCTCCTACCATTGTAACCGCCCCCGTTGTAAAACCTGCCCTATGCACCCTTCCACCACCACTTACTCCAGTCCCGTAACCTGGAGGGTGTACACAATCAAGGGCAGAGCCACTTGCGACAGCACCCACGTGATTTACCAACTGACATGCCTGCACTGTGAAGCGTTCTATGTGGGAATGACCAGCAACAAACTGTCCATTCACATGAATGGTCACACAGTGTTTGTTGGTAATGAGGATCACCCTGTGGCTAAACACACCCTGGGGCACGACCAGCACATCTTGGCAGTGTTACACCGTCCGGGTTATCTGGATACTTCCCACCGACACCAATCCTTCAGAACTTCGGAGATGGGAACTAGCCCTTCAGCATATTCTCTCTTCTCGTTGCCCACCTGGTCTCAACCTCTGCTAAATTCGAATTCCCACCCACCATCTTAACATCTTTGCCTTGGTTCTCTGGACAGAGCCTCTGCCTCAAGTGGCATCTCTGTCTAACTTCTAGTTTCTTTGCTTTCTACAGTTCTACAGTATGTCTGCCTAAGTGTACTTGTGTCTGTGTAAATGTGTGGGTGTGTGTGTATTTGATTACCCTCCTTTTTTCTCCCCAAGGTAAGTCTTTCCTGTCCCGGGATTGGATTGACTCCTTATCCACTCCCTTAAAACCCTCATCATTTCCTTTTCCCTCTCCTACCCTTCTGCCTGACGAAGCAGCTAGGCTGCGAAAGCCTGTATATGTGTGTTTGTGTGTGATTTTATTTATTTTATTTGTTTCTATCGACGAGCCGGTCCTTTTGGTAAGTTATCTCTTTTCTATATATATATATATATATATATATATATATATATATATATATATATATATATATATTACGTTATACTGCCGCATAGACAAAACACAAGTAAAGCACCCAAAAAGAAGAAAATTGCTCTGAACGTCGTAGTATTCACTCGATGTGGGAGAAATACACCGCTCCCATCAGTCCCCGCTTGGAGCATAAATCTGCGTCAATAGCAGGATGCACATTGCTTTTCTCCACGCCAGTGGTGGTTGATGGTAGTGCTCCCATAATCCACTGCAACCACATGCAGCTTTGTTGGTGACTGTACAGACATCTGTCAGTAGTACGCACTACCAAGTAGCGCAGATACTTGCAGATTTTTTTAGTAACGTGGGGATGGGAAAGCTGTTCCTAGGCGATGTTGGCCATCCCGGAGATATGGCAGATGTCGGTCTTGAACTGTGACACATATTCTAACTGTCTTAGTTTGGCGAGGAGAAGAGTTTGTGTTATTGACCCTGAATGCATATGTTACCGGTTTGTGGACATTGTGAATGGTCAATCTTCTACTGACAACTGAAAATACTTCACTGCTTGGTATACAATGAGCAGCTCATGATCTTAAGCACTCCATGTACATTGCAATGACGAGAGTTTCTTTGAGAAGAACCCAAGTGGCTGCTAGCTGCCATTGATGTGTTGATGCAGCACTGCACCTGTGGCTGTCTGGCTGGTGTCAACTACGATGGCTACCTCAGAATCATGAATTGGGTGGGCTGAATAGCACTGCCTCGGTGAGGCACCATTTAGAGTTCGCAAAGCTGCACTCCATGTCATCGTTACAAGTGATGGGAGCACTTCCTTTAGCAGTGGGTCTATGTTGTGCAGCAGTCAGGGTTTCAAGGACCTCGGCGGCCTTCCTAAGATCGCGACAGTATAAATTCAGTATGCCGAGGTAACATTGTAAGCCCTTGTATGTCTCTGGGCGTAGCATGTTCAAAACCACTTGCACTTTGTCTGGCAGAGGTGAGGATTCGTTTGGAGTGATTAGGTAGCCCAAGAATTCTGAACATGGACTTCAGTGGGTTGATCATTATTCCAGCCTCACTGAGCCACTGGAAGATGGCTGTCAGGTGTCTGCAGTGGCTTAGAGAAAACAAGGATGTAGTCCAGGTAGGCGAAGCAGCATGACAGGCTCCACAGGACACCATCCAGGAACCACTGCCAGGTTTGGGTGGCGTTCCACAGACCGAAAGTCATAAACATACTCTTGAAGAGCCCAAACGAGTCAGTGATGGCCATTTTCTCAACGTCCTTGGGTGGTACGGGAATCTGCATGTATGCCTTTGCTAAGTCCACTTTGCTGAAGATAGTGAACCCTGACATGGAGTGATTAAAGCCCTGGAGATGCAGCACCTGGTATCTGTCTGGCACTGTCCTCGCACTGAATGTGTGATACTCTCTGCATGGCCGCTACGAATAGTATTTTTTTGGCACTAAATGCAAGGTGGACGATCACGGGCTGCATGATGGGTGGATGATGCCTCGAACTTGGCCTTTGCGGCAACCAGCTGGTCAGGGGCGAGACAACATGGGCAGCACAAGACAGGAGGGACAGGGCTAGTGATGATGTGATGTAGAGTCAAATGTTTGACTTCCTTTGACACTCCACACAGCTGAGTTACCTCATGGAATTTTTCCAATATGTCAGCATACAGCCCAAGCATGTGATGGGTTTGAGACTACAGAAGGTGGTCTGTTGTTGTTGCCCGATAATTCTCAGACTAGTCATCAAGTCGATTAATTGTCCATGAGCTATGTCTGCAAGTAATTTATAGTGTCCTAAGATCAGGGTGTTGGAGTGGCTGCTGTTGCGTTGCCAAGTGCGGGATCTGCTGTTATTCTGATGCCTGCTGCCATCTGGCCACGAGTGTGCTAAGGGGTCTACTTGCGTCCTTAGTGCTGCCACCTGCGTGACCCAGTTCTGTACTAGGTGGTGGAGGTCTGAATCAACTGCGCCACTGGCTGCTGGGCATGCGTGTCGTGGTGGCTTAAAAATTGTCGGTTGCACTATGGTGTCAGGGGCTGCCATGGCAGCGGTGTTAGGGGCTGTTGATTCAAGTGCATTATATATGCAATTGGCCAAGTCCGCGACAGCGTCCAATTGCATCTCTGTCTGTACGATGATGACTGTTTGGACTTGGGCAGGGAGGCTGCACATCCATCTCATGTGCAAAAGTGTGTCCGGTACCATATCTGGTTGCGCCAGGCTCCGAAGATGCCATAGGAACTGCAATAGCGTCTTGTCTGCACATTGCTCTTGTGGCAGTAGCTGCTGCACTTGTTGTTGCTGGGATGATGAATTCTTCTTTAAGGCGTTTGTAGGGCAGAGCGGTGATGATATACGGAACTTCTGTCGCATAGTCTTGGCTTACTACGTGTCCAAATTTTACAAGGTCGCAGGTGATGTTGTTGCTCAGGAATACTGCCTCCGCTTAACTGAACCACATAAAGTGATCGTGCTGCCTAAAGTGTGGCAACATGACCAAGACTTGCCCTGCGTTTGTCGTAGCAGCAGAAGGTGGTAGTGCAGCAGTACCATCTTGCACATGGAGATTTTCGGTAACTGACCCTTGGTAGGTGGAGAGGGTCTGCAGCTCACTTTCCAACATCTTGTTCCACTCCATCAGCTTGTCTATGGTCTTCTGTCGGCTGTCGATCAACTTCTTCAGCTCTTCTAAAGTGGTCACCTTGATCAAGGATGCACATCACACACAAATACTTTTTCACCACATGTTCTCGCCTACGTATCACATCAGTGAAGCATGTGTATTAATTATCAACACTTCTAACTACAGTTCTTTGTAGGATGTGGTGACATAAAAGATGTAAAGTAACATGGATTGTATGGAAGGATTTATTGTGTTAAACATGCACTGAATTAGCACAAATAGATAGTTTCTTGATTGCCGGTTCCGGAGGGTGTACACTCCACAGCAATGGAGGTCATTGGCCGGTTGTATAAGTGTTGGCGCTGGATGTGTGTTGGCGAGTAATGTGCATTTTTACATGTTGCACAATAAATACCACGAATTGCAACGGTCAAACGGCACTGCACTCATACTCATGTGCATGTGGGGAGCTCATGTTCAGCTCGACCCATGTGCTCTGTGGCAAAACGTAGGAACTAAGGAGGTAGAAGACATCTGCTCAAATCAGTCTTACAGCATGCACTACTCTCCTTCACCGCTGCAAAGATTTTACTGATGCATGAAACACTGCACGTTGGCAGTTATCTGCCGCCGCTACTTTGTGCTAGCTGTCTGCTGCTTTTCGCTCACATGTTTCTGCTGTAAGGCAGCCAGGCTGCTACATACACAAATAAAACTCAGTTTAATTCAAGTGCTTTAAAAGACTGATGTTAGGAATACAGATAAAATATTAATACAGTATAACCATGATTTTGCGTGACCTTGATTTAGCGTCAACCCCCATTTAACGGAAGAATTTTCAAGTTCTGAAAAATTATTCCATAAATGCAATGCAATTTTCTATTCAATTTAACATAATTCATATTATGGCAAAACCCACATTTTGCGCTGGCAAATGTTGAAATTCTCAAGTACTTATTTCTATGAAAAAGATGTCATAAGATTGTGAAGCACAATTTAAGGCCTGTTATTGAGGTTTTCCTCCTCACATTATAAATTGCAAATTTCGTAATGACATATACTGTACATGTATCACGTGGGTGGAAAACAGG
This sequence comes from Locusta migratoria, assembly GCA_026315105.1. Classification (NCBI taxonomy): domain Eukaryota; kingdom Metazoa; phylum Arthropoda; class Insecta; order Orthoptera; family Acrididae; genus Locusta; species Locusta migratoria. The sequence continues at coordinate 389,415,087 of CM048747.1, forward strand.
TCTGTGTGCTCATAAACAAAAAGCCGATGTACCTAACACACAGAGTAAATAATCGCTGAAATGCTATGTGCCTAGCATGTGTCAAATATAGATTAGTGGCAAGTATCTCATTCTTTTATTGTTGTTACTGTGTAAATTATGTGTGTTGGTGGAGCAATTCAAGTCAATAAAGGCAAACAGTTCTGAAAAAGGTTTGCTTCTTGTCAAAACCTCAATTTAAGGTAAACCCCCATTTAAGGTTAAAAAATTCCAGTCCCTAGAAAAATGTTAAATAGGGGTTCCACTGTACCTGGTTATTTTTCTTTCATTAATATGAATAAGTGATTATATTACTTGAATTAAAAAATAGTATTAAAATAATAAATATCTTATATTCTGGTGTATTCACATTTTTCAAAGAAAATTCTGTTCCTCATGCATGAATATAGTAAGCAGATTAATATGGCTGTAGGTTGCAGGTCTTAAGAGGAGATGAAGAGGCTTGCTCAGGATAGCGTAGGGTGAAGTTTCTGGACTGAAGACCACAACAACACCGCAACAAAAATGAACTATAGGCTTCAGTTACAGAAAGATGTATTGCCCGGAAAGAACAACAGTGTTGAAAACTTGCAGTTAAGAGATAAATATGAACGATTAATATGTCTCTTAATTGCTGACTTACTATGAGGATATTGTGCAATATATATTGTGTTGTATGGATGCAAATGTCAATAATTTTTTCTTTATTTTGTCATTCTTTGGTATATGTTTATGTGCTTAAAAAATAAAAGAGGGATAACAAGACTGATACAAAAATTCTAGGATTTTTCTCATAATTTATGTTGTGTTTACTAAACATCCTATAGAAAAATCCAAACATAGTGGAAATGTCAAGTGTACATACACTGTTTATGTATGTCTTAGACCTATGTAATTCTATCTCAATCAGATATTATAATATTCTGGTGCTTTTATCTATTGGGCAACTTTCATTCTATGTAATTATCTTCCAAACATATTGTATATTTTGTTACTTTACAAATTAATACCATAGTTGTTGTGAACCTTCTTAGGAATATAATTCATCTCTGTGTAGCAGGAATGTTCTAACACTATTTAAAACTGTGACCTAAACTAAATATTAATAATTATTGTTTCTCTTAAATAGGTACTACTGGGAAAATGATCTTTTAATCAACTGCTTAGTTTGTGTTATAAAATATTGTTATGAGTATCTGGGAAATGCTAACCGTCTAGTAATTACTGCTTTGACAGAGAGAACATACAGAGCATTACTCATTGGTTACTCACAACACTTATTTGGTGCAATAATTGGACCATCAGGTTCAGGAAAGACTGAGACACTTAAAAATATCGCAAAACAAATAGCAGTACATCATGTAGTATTTAACTGTTCTGGTTTTTTGGATGCTGCATCTCTGACAAAAGTAAGTACCATATGACTTTCATAGCCACTTTTTATATTTTCCTTTTAATACGTAACAATTAGAATTGCAGATATGTAAAAATATCACAACTGTACATACAGTTGTTAACAATGGCCATGTGTGTTAAGAAATATTATCATGGCTAAATTATATATTACTAGTGAAATTTGTTGAGTTTCACTTTGGTTTAAGCATATTTACAAATAGTCAGTGTGTTTCTGTCAGTTCAAAATCTCACACATACTTTCTTTACAACATCAGCCCACTATTTCAGCTAATTAGTACATTAAACAGGATATCAGTTCTTTATGAGAGTGTAGATACTATTGAAAGTCACCAGACTTTCTCATCAACAATCACTGTTTACCTGTTATAAACCATCTATTTCAGTTAGTAGAGTATTTGCTGTATATAACCAAAATCACTAAGTCATGTCTCCAACAGTTATTGTTTTCCTGTTATAAGCCATCTATTTAAATTAGTAGTATATATACTGTATGTAACAAAAGCCTTTGCTTCTATGGGCATTTTGGCTTTACAGGCCAACATGAAGTTATTTTCTTGTATCCCTTATCCCTGCAACAGTATTCTCATTTGCTCTAAGTTAGAGAATATTTATTTATTAATATACAACATGCTCCATTACAATATTTGTAATACTACATGTTTAGGTACTTTTTAAGTAGTTACATGAAGAACAACTGTAATTATGGGATACAATGAAATTGAGAATAGTGTTCAATTTAAATTTTCACAAGTGTAAACTACCGACTAGAAAATGTTTCTTAACAGTACAGCTACAATATTGATTACAAGGTTTCAGATAGATATCATTTTTTTCCAATTCAGTAACATAATTATTCATTGGCTGTGAAAGTCGTTCATGTATTGCTTTATTAAGACTGGTTCATCAACAGACCAGCTGCCTCCCTTTTTGATAATACTCTTCTTCAGTGCATCTCTCTCCTTGTTGAGTTTTTCGCACTTGCATAGTAAGTGATCTACAGTTAGATCACCCGCCACACATGTACAAATTGCACTTGGGGCTAAACTGAACCGATGATAGTAAGACATTAGTTTTCCATGACAAGTTAACATTGTTGTCAGGTTAGTAGAATGTGGTAACTTTATGGATAGACGATACTGAAGAGTTGGAAAAAAATCTTTTGTTTATGCACCCTTTGTACTTTCTGCCCATTCTCTTTCCCACCTTTCATTAGATGAGCATCTTAATTTTCTCATAATCACAGATGGAGAAATTCTGTTATAGCTTGTTGTTGCATCTTCTCGAGCTGCTTTGTTGGCTAGCTTGTTTGCCAGTTCGTTTACAGGAATTCCCACATGGGGTCTTGTCCATTGGAAGTTGATATACCATTTCCTCTGTCTCAAGTATCTTGATTCCTGAATTTTTTTTTAGCAATTCTGGTGTAATTCAGCTGTCTGTGACTATTACAGCTACCTTTTCAATATTTGTTTCTCGTATATTATTCAGTTTCTCTAAGGCTCGCAAGATTGACAATTGTTCTGCTTGATTAATGGTGCACCCTTTCCTTAATGTATACTTTAACTGGTAAGCAGGAGTGCTGTTAATAATTATTGCCACTCCTGAACCAGTTTCGTTCTCTGTGTAACTAAAATCAGTATAAACCTCTATTGGATACTCCTTGTATTCATATTTTTCTTTCAAAGTTATTATATTTGCCAGTTGGGGCCACTCTTTGTAATCTAACTGAGTGTCTATAGAATGGGCCACATGTTCAAATTTTATGATTTTATATTCTTCAGCAATTTCTTCCAGTTTAACAATGATCAGTCTAAGGCCTGTTAAAATGCACAATGCTTCAGTATTTGTAGTCTTTTGTTGTTGTGAATTGCTTTTATTTAGGGTTGTCAGAGGAATATTATTTCTAATTTTCCCTGATGCAATTTTATAGACTGCATTCCAAGGATTGTTGGCTGGTGTCAGGCTGTAATATTGTTTCCAGGACTGTTTTTTAGCTTTCTGAATTGCTGTGCTCTATTCCTTGTTCTCTTCTCAGTACTGCTGCTGTCATAGTTCCTGCAAATGTTCACTTCGTCTCGTCTTTTGATATACTTGCCTTAAAGCTTTGGTTCTCTTTCGCATTGCTGTAAGTGCAGATGTCCACCAGGGAATGGATTTTCTCTAGTTTTTGTAATTCAGGTGACTTTGTGTCTTGAATTCTTTATTGGAAGAAGTTTCAAGAACAGCTTCAACTTCTGTAATAAGAGTTTCAGTATTTGTTTCAATATGAACTTTTTCAGCTAGGTTCCATTCCATTTCCCTTTAGTTATCTATATCCATGTGCTGTAAATATTTGTGTATAAACTCTTCCACCAGATAGCCTTCAAAACCTTTCAATTTATCGTCTTTCATAATATATTTTTTGGTCTGAAAAATGATTTCAGCATATGTTGTGGAGGGCACTCCTTTATTGAAAGTTATAACCTTGTGGTCGGAACAGCTCTCTTCTTGTACCACAGTTCCATTGGCTTAGAACTGGTAGTAGATGAGAAGTGAATAATGTTAAATCAACTCTGCTCTTTACTTGACTGTTTTCCAAGGTTGGTCCCTGATTTCCCTCATTCAGAAAGTATATGTTATTCAAAGCCAGAAATTCTTCCATGTCCTTTCCTCTGGAGTACATCACTGAGTCATGCCACATGCTAGATCTTGCATTGCTGCCCATAACAATTACCAAAACAACTCCTGTATCGTAGGCTATCATGTCGTCAATTTTCCTCAGATCATCTGTGATGGATTTTTTTAGAATCTAAGTACATGCTCAATATGAAAAATCACAATTTATATTTTACTATTTCTACAAAAACTGGATCTTTGTCAGATAAATGACTGATTAATATGGAATCAATGTCTTTGTTGGTTATTAGTATTGCTGCCCTTTTCCTTATGCAACCTGTGCTGAATATCTTGTAACCTCTGGTGATTCCAACTACGTATTGTTTGTAACAATAGGGTTCTTGGATGAAACCAATGTCAATCCAGTATTGTGCAATAACCTGCATTAGGTTGGCAGTTGCAGCTCTGGAGTGCTGCAGATTTATTTGTATACACCTTATTTGATTTCCAAGAGTCTGCGTTGCTGGAATTGTAGGGCTATTTGTTGTTGTCATAAGCGATAATGTGTTCTCTTAATGGTGAGTGATGAGGTGATTGCATTTTTGCTATCCTAGTATAGATATGACAAGCTTGTATCGCATTTAGCTGCCATTTCCTGTTTAAGCGCAATTAGGAAACGTTGTATGCAATGTCGTTCATTAATCGCTTTGGTTTTTGCCAGTTTTTTTTTTATCAGTTAACTGGTAAAGAGCTGCAAAATCTTTAGTGTATTCTTTTGCTATAGGGAGTTTTGTTTTCTGATTTCTTCTCCACAGATACCCCTCTGCTGTGGTTGCACCTACAGTAAGTGATGGTGTCACTTACTGATTTGATATAATCATCAATTATGGTATTAGGAACATTGTCAATAATAACAGCGATTCTAGTGAAAACACATTTTCGTAAGAGACAGGTTGCGATTTGGCTGAAACCACTGTTGCTGGATGAGATGATTAAGTCAAAGAAGTTTCAATTTTGCTTCCTTTTCCATGCACATTCGAAGCTTCAGTGTTAACAGCTAGCTGTGACTGCAACGCCGCACTGTATCCATTTGAGAAGCTCGCCATGCCAATGAAGCTTCCCTATAAACTCAGTAACACAGGTGTGTTAGCCCATACAGTAAAACGAATTATTACACAGTGAAACTAGTGCAGTTGACTATAACACAATCAAGTTCAACAGTAGTAACTGTTGCTTTAAACCATTATTTGAAACACTTTGGGAACAGTAGATTGACACACATGTTTACATTAGTAGCCAGTCGAAGATACTCCAACGTTAGAGAATATACTGAATTTGTTTTTTTATTAGTACTTATGTCTGGTTTTGTGTACTTGCCAGAAACAGAGCGTAATTCACATTGGCAGCAGTTAAGGCATGTGATGTTTCCAACTGTTATAGTAGGGAATATGTTCTTTATGTGACATGCTGTAAGATGTGATATTTCATGACTGCTTATATGTGAGAGTCACTGTTACAGTATGCTTACAATATGAATGATTAATAAATATCTTTATTGCTGTCTTCTATGAAAACCTTGTGTTATTTTCTGTATTATTTGGATAAGCTATCACAACACGTAAAATCTGAACTAAATCTTCCAGAAACCTCATAGCATGGCAGAATAAAACGAATCACAACAAAATATTCAATACATTAACAGATGGGAACATCATCTGCTGTAACTGCTGCCAGTACAGACTATATTATGTTTCTGGCAAGTGCACAAAAGAAGCCATTAATAATAATAATAATAATAATAATAATAATAGGATAAGAATTTGGCACAATCTCTACCATACACCAAACAACAGTTATGTTGAATATATAATAACAAAGCATGTCAAAACAACATATTCCAATCTTAATACTTTGTTGTCACAGAGGTTTTATCCCATTTGATTTAATGTATACATATTATAAAATCGTATGTATGTGTGTGTGTTCTGCATCTGTTCCTAAAGTATTGGACCAATTTCAACCAAACTTGTTACACATATTACTTAGTATCTCACAACAATCATTCTGGAGATACGTACCACCTTGGACACATAGTTTTGGAGATGTGACATCACAAACAATGAAATCCGAAAAAAACTTCAACATCTTGTGACAATGTTCCACATCTCTTCTGAAACTAAAGGACCAGTTTCAACAAAATTTAGTCCAAATATTTTTAGCACCGTAACAAATGTAATAAGTGACAAAAGTATGGACAAATTAAAAAAAAGAAAGGTCAAAAACAATGACAACACCTTAGTTTGCTTCTAAAGAAAACCACGTGACGCCTAAATAATGGGGCTTTATTAATCCATTATTTGAGACTCATGGCACTTATTCACTTCCAACTAACTTTGCACTTAACTGCAAACATTTAAGAAACACTTTTTCACTTTCAAGTAACACAGTAAATAGTAATAAGTGGAGAGTCATAGAGTAAAGCAGACATGATATATGGTGTTCCCCAAGGAAGTGCTATGGGGCTCCTACTGTCCATTGTCTTTATGATTTAGGAGACATGAACAGTTACATAACATTTTATCCAGTGCCTCACATATCATATAACAAAACATTTTCATAAAATTTCACAAATCTTTATCAAATTTTAAAATCTAATGATGGGAACTCGAGGTTGGAATTCAACAATATATTAAGGACAGTTTACAACTCACCACGAAGATGTACAATGAGTTGTGACAAGCACATAAAAAAGACGCACACCTACACAACCCCGCAACTCAAGAATTAGCTTCCAGTTACTCCGTAACTGAATCAAACTGTAGATAAATTGTTGACAATACAAAATGAAAAGATTGATAAAAATATCTTTTCCAAAACTAAAAACTGTGGACATTCACACGAATTATAAATGCATGCAGACACTACATTAAGTGCTGAAAATGCATAAATGAGGATGTACTGTGAGCCTAAAATCATTCTTTATATATATTGCCGGTCTTGAAATTCGAAGATCTGGGGCTCAATGATGGGAGAGAAGATGGACTAATAGAATATTGGAATAAATAAATACTGTGGTAGTGCATGGTTTTCTATTAGTAATATTGATTTAAGAATGACAACGGAGATGGCAACACTACACAGTACATGAATCACTCTGACAAAAATATATGTTCACAGTTGTCCTCTGGATTGTTGATCTTCAAGATTGTTGACTACTCTGTTGTATCATGGTTCATGTTCCAAAATGATAATCTAGATGCTGATCATGAAAATCAAATTGTACTGACACAGATAATGTGTAACACAGTTACAATTATAATTTACTAGTTACGTATGAGGAAGCACACTTTTTTATGGCTTTTATTTCTCATACTCAGTAAGAAAACCACAATGAGAACTATTAAGTCATTTTAATATTTTTATTTTTCTTCTTTCAGTTTTACAAGGGTATGGCAGTGTCAGGTGCATGGATATTTTTTGATAACTATAATACAATTGCAGCAGAAGTGACTTCTGTGTTGGCTCAGCACACAAGTACAGTTATCTATGCTCTACAGACAAATATGAAAACTTTTATGTTTGAAGGTTATGAACTTCCTTTGAATACCAGTGGCTTTTTGTGTGCTACTTTAGATGTGCAACATGGAAATTTTGCTCCGGTGCCTGCAAACATGAGGGTATAGTATAATATGTAATTTTCCATACACATTTTTGGGATTGTTGTTGTAATTTATGTTCTTCTCAATAAATCAGTGAAAACCTTTATGGGTTTCACACATATAATTTTAATTATTTGGCACTGTCAATCATTACTGTCATGTCCACAATACACCTGTCATCACTTGTGGTGGTACTACAAGGTGAGTGTAATCAGACCTGTCAGTCCATCAATTCCTCCTGCATCCAGAAATTACAGATGTACAATTTGGGGAGGGGGGATATTACTTGGCCAAGAACAGAGCATTGCACATGCCCTAGTTCCGAAGTGCGAGTGTTGCCAACTCTAATGGTATCCAGAGCTTCAGTTTGGTGTTTACATCTTCAAATAGAAGCGATATAATAGTTAGGATACAGTATATGTCAATATTCATAGCAGCTTAACTCACATATAATTTTATTATTGGGTAACAGTTTTCGAGCACATAGGAGTGGTTGAAGTATATGAACTACACATGGATTGATTTACTACAACAAACCGCTTCTTACATATGTTTTATTGGTTGAGTGGATAGGCTTTTTGTTTACAAACACAAGGGGCACTAGTTCAAATACCACTAGAGTCAATGTCCCCCCCCCCCCCCCCCACCTGCATACACCATTTTGTAATAGCCATAGGAGAACTGTTGAAAATGGATGTATGTATTTGTTATTACTTCAACTGCTACATGGTGAATCTAAAGTGTTAAGCTAAGATAAATGTATCAGCAGATGGGCAAAATTTTCTAAGTCCTTATGCATGGTTTATATGAGTGAGTACCTTTGCCTTCCATTGTCAGTTGTTTCCAGTTTCATTCTCCAACTCCATTAGGACTCTTCGACTGTTATGCTAATGAGACACGACAAGTAGCTCGTTGATAGTGTGTCGGCCTTCCAGCTTAAGTGAAGTGCATCAGATCAGATGCCACCAAAGCCTTTAATTTTTTATTTTATTTATTTATTTTTATTGTGGTGCAAATGTTTCTTGCTTTAGTTGCTTTGTGTTATTAAGTTATATTGGTTTTACTTTTTTTCTAATTACAGTTTGTCAATTTGATATCCAAAAGTAATCTTACTTGTAAGATAATATTTATTTCACCACCCATAACAAAGACTAAACATCCTTGGAGGGTATCTTTCATCTGTCTTCCCAAAATACATCCATTTTCAATATTATTACTATGAACACGTCTGTCTGTTGAAATATTAGATTATTATAAAATTGAATCTTCTAGACATATTAAAGCCTAAAACTGCATAATTTTTAGTGAATTAATATTTAAAGTATTAGCTGCAAGAGGTCTAAAAAATTAAAAATAAATTGACTTGAGTGGGATTCGAACCTGTGTCCATTGTGGTCATAAACTGTTAGCCTATCCGTTCACCCAATCTATACTAATAATAAATCTGTAAATGTAGGCCTGTTGCTGTTCACTTCAATCTACAAAACTAGTGGGTGAATCTTCATGTGGATTTCACAGGAAACATGAGAAAAGTTTGGGTCAACAATTAGGCATAATTTTATCAAAATTGGATAACGGGGAGGGGAAAAAAAAGAGGGAAAAAATATTGTAATTTTACGTGTTTTCAGTAACCATCCTGTCTGTTTGTTCAACTATTAAAAACCTCTTTTATCTGTGACCGTCATGACTATCTGTCTCTTTGAACATGTTTATCTCCAAAATAACTTGACAGATTTTCCTGGGGTTTTCACATGTAACGTGAGCATATCGTGCGAATACATATAAAGGCTTCGATAATTAAAATTGGATCAGAGAAAATAAAGATAAGGCAATAATTTGTTGAAAAGCCATAGTGTATGTCTATTTGTTGAGGATAATCTCCAAAAGTACTACATGAAATTTCATGGGTGTCCACAAGTAAATTGAGAATAGTTTGTAGTTTGGAGTGTAACTTAGGCTTCATTATTTCAAAATCGCATCAGAGGAAGGAAAGATATCATAATTTGTAGTTCCTGGTGTATGCTATGTCTGAATTGCAGCGTAGTCTACCAAAGATCTGATAGAGGCATTGTTACATAGATCTGATAGAGGTGCTGTTACATAGCATACCAAATAACTAATAGATGGCTATGCTGCATTTTTTATTCACATAACTAAAGTGTAATACACTGAAACAAGGGCTACGATGTTCCATATGGCAGCGGTGTAGTGTATTGATCTTGGCAATGGCCGCTAAATCCTTTTAAAAAAATGTTTCACGTAAAATGAAAGGAATTGTATTGATAATGAAATAAATAATTAATGTTGCTCTGATTAGTAAATTAATGATCCCCCCTAAAGCGAATATTTTGTTACCAACTTTAATATACTAAACTGCTGCCACTGCAAGTAAAATTTAACCGAGGTTTGACACAAAAAATGATTTTTTTTACTAGCTGTGTCCCACATGTCTTGCAATGCCATGGAAAGAAAAAAAGTGCTTCTTTCCGCGGGTATCATTTGATTTAAAAAGATAAGAACATTCCTGTTCATCTATCAATGTTTTCATTGACTAAAAATTCTTTGCAAGGGAACAAAAATTTATGTAGTTTCCTTTCTGATTTTGGTGCATACTTATTACATCTTGAGTCTGTTCTGTTTAGAAATTCCTTAGAAAACAGTGTAGTACAGTACAGAACAAATAGAGGCCCTGTTAGTTACGTAGTGCACGTAGTTTTTTTTTTTTTTTTTTTTTTTTTTTTTTTTTTTTTTTTTTTTTTTTTTTTTTTTTTTTCCCCGATGGTTATGCCACAGAACAGCAACGAACCACTCTAAAGGTGCTCTAAAGGTTTTGTAGTGCTGCAAAGAAATAATACATGATCGTGTTGTGCATATTCTTTCAGTAACAGAAGTATTTTGAATTAAGAGCCCCAGTCTTATCTCTGCAAATACAACTAACATTGAACATTGAGTTCCTGATTACACTTTGTATATTCACAGCTTAACAACATTATTTGCTTCTTTTGACAGGGAACATCTGAATTTAAAATATAATGACATTCCTTCGTGTCTATCGATGCTTTAATTTACATAAGAGTTCTTTGCAAGGAAAATCAAATTTTTGTAGTTCCCTTTCAGATTTTTCTAGGGAACATGTGAATTTAAAACATAATGACATTCCTTCATGTCTGTCGATGCACTAATTTACATAAGAATTCTTTGCAAGGAAAATCGCATTTATGTAGTTCCCTTTCAGATTTTGCTGTATCCTCATTACATTTTGAATTTGTTTTGTTTAGGAATGCCTCAAAAACGCCACAGTACAGGAAAGGACTAAGTGAGATGAGGTTAGTTACACAGTACACCAAATAAATAATTATAGCGTTGGTGCTTGTTTTTCATTCACATTACTATGATGTAATACACTACAAAAATGGTTACAATTTAACTTATTGGGGGGGGGGGCATTGTGTGTTAATGTTGGGAACGGCTGTTCTATGCTTTTTGAAAAATCAGTCACGTAGAATGAGGGGAATAATTCTTTATGTTCACATTGAAATAAATAATTTATGCTGTAATTAAATTAATCCTCTTCCGAAAGCAAATAGTTCATTGCCAATGGTAGCAAACTAAACCGCTGCCACATCAAGTAATATTTAACCCAGGTAGGACAAAAAAATTTTTTTTTTCTTCCTAGCTGTATTGCATATGCTTTGGAATGTCATGGGAAGAAAAGAAGTGCGTCTTTCGATGGGTATAACCACTAAATTGTACATAGAGTAGAAATATCTATGGAGTGAGCATTGTGTTCTGTGCATCTTCTCAACATTATGCTGGAATTACCACATGATATTGAGACAAATCAACTCTTTCCACACATTTATTTGCTCTTACGATTGGTTTGTACCACATTGGCTGCAAAGAAGCCCAGCCTCCTTATGCTGAGCAGCCACATAACATGAAATAATATCTAAATAAATGTGTCACAGACCAAGATAATGTCAGTGATTAGTAGATTTTTCCCTACATCATGTGACATTTCCATCTTAATGTTGACGACACAAAATCTGTTCTGCGTGTCTGAATGCTCACTCCAGAGATATTTCTGCTCTGTGCCTGCCACTAGGGATAGTATACACCCTCAAGTGACAAAATCTCTGCTTTCATAATTGTTCAGTACAATATTGTGATTAAAATTTTTAAGTACTTACTTTTGGTGCGTACTACATTAAGATAGAGAAAGACGTCTTATTTTGCAGAGAAAATGGTACTTAGAGTTGTAATTCAACTTTTGAATATATAGTTCTATTATACAAGGTCGGTTTTTTAACTTTGTGCTTTACGAAGTAATCACTGCAGGACGTGGGGACATGTATTAGCTGAAAGAGTGGCTGATGCTGCTAACATGCTCAAGAGAATTCACTGGAAATATGACATTTATTGGAAAGTTCTATACAGATGATCAGCTGATGCCATTCCTTCAACGATTACGCAGACTTACTTTAGCACACATTGGCACCATCATGACATCTTATTTAAATAGACATGAACTGCTCTGTTGAATGAATTACCCGACTTTCAGCATTCGTCGAGTTTTTGATAATAGGGAGCACTGCATACAGAATAACTACATTGTCCCAGGTGCTACACTGCAACATACTAATACTTCAGCATACACTTACTGTGATATTTAAACAGTTTAGTACTACACTATAGAACCAATATATGATGCTGTTATTATTATTACTATTTATCATCTCAGTGATAGAAGTGTTTCCAGAAGTTTTTTACCAATGTGGAATTCTTATTCCTCAACTCTTTCCACATGGTCGAATGATGTTTTCAAAAATGAATGATATGTGAGTTAAAGTGCAACGAATCTCAACATATGCTGTATCTTAATTATTGTATTGATTCTATTTGACCATGTGAACAGAGAGCTGAACTTGCACAGACCACTGGAGATGGCAACACACACAAACTTATGAGCTTGGGCATGCACAGCTCTCTGTTCTTGGACTTTAAATTATGTGGCCCAGATAATCTTTTTGTCTCCCATTGTGAATAACATGTGCTTGGCTTGGCTTGTAGTTAAAGTGTGAGTGAGATATGTATGGTTATTTTTCATTTCAAATTTAATTTTTATAAGCATACAGCTTAGTTTTCAATGTAGTATATTCAAGAAAATTCTGTTTTCATTTAATATTTTATACTAATATTACTGTGGATGCAATTGATGAACATTGTTGTAGCATTGTGTAGTCTGTTAACTTCCCTGTCTGTTTATTGTTAATTTGTTGTGTAGTACTTAAATTTCCAAAAGCTAAATTAGTTTTTAATTAATTAGATTAATTTACAATAATAGGTGACATATTTTTCAGAAATGCAAAAATCTATCTATTTGAATACTCTTACACTGCATTTTAGGGAAATAATCAAAAGTTACATGAAAAACGGAATACTGAATGAAGCTTAATAATTGGTAAAATTATGAAGAAATAAGCAGATTTTCCTGTATGATGCCTGTTAAATGTAGAAATTACAGAGAATGCAATTTTTATTACTATTAATTCTGAAATTATAAAATGCATGTAAAATATAAGTAACTGGTGGCTGGCAATGGATGCCGAACAGAATATGTGAAGAACTAGTAGTTCAATGTTCAAAGAGAGTTTGAAACACAATAAGGGGTACATGCAGTGAACAAAATGGACAACAGCTCAATACTCAGCCATGAGTTGGAACCCAAACAGAGCCAATTTACAACACAAATATTTCAATCCTTCGCCACCACATGCAAATCCCTTGTTCACTGCAGAACTTTTTACCACCCCACATCTAATTGTCTTGTTGGGCGCCTTCACCACACCCTAAAGGTCTCACTTTCTTGCCAAGATGCTTGCCATGAGCTTGCTAGTCTTGTGGTCAAGCTGGATTTGAATAATTCAGCAATTGACCTTGTCTGCTGTCTACAGTTCCCTCACTGCATTATTCAGGGTTTATGGTGCTGCCAGAATAAATCACTAAACTCCAACATCAAATGGCCAATGTTCATCCCGTACCACACAGGCACCACGCAATGGACAGTAGCTTTGTCCACAAGGACATCGCCACAGGGTCTCACTTCATGTAGCAAACAGATGCCCAGCAGCCTCTTCTGCACTCACAGTACATTGGGTCATACAAAGTCCCAGCAACAAAATGCCACTGGCCCAATGCACCACTCTCGCTTGCATGGATGCAAGCACCTGTCTCTCTGCCAGCCACTTGCCAGTCATCTATGACACACGAGCCAGTACCACATGGCCACCCTCAGACGGCCAACTCATTACAGCAGCCAATGCACAACTGCCAGATCCCAGCTGTCCAAATTCCGCATGTGCTCTCCGATGAGGCCAAGATCAGCAACTGGCCCTGCACCGCCGGATTCCCCAGCAGACATTGTACCTACACTACCTCCACCTCTGCTGTGACCAATTGTGACTGCCACTGATGTGCCAGCTATGCCAATGGGTCATGGCACTGATGAACCAGATGGTGACTCTTCATCTCCTCCACCACTGCTGTTGCCAAACATGCCCATCCTCGATACACTGACTGTGCCCACGGTCATAGTACTGATGCAGTGGGTGGAGACTTTTTGCTGACCCTACCAGTGCTGTCACCAAGTGCGCCTGTCCTCGATGCCATAAGCGTGTCCATGAGCCTTGACATGCCACCAGTTCTTTCACCGTAGGTCCTACAGTCCACCCTGCAACTGGTTGCATGAGACCCTGTACCTCACCAGCCATACACCACACAGTATGGCCCCTTGTGTATCTGCACTCCTGCCAGGATAGTGACAGCAATGGTTGGCATCACAGCTGTGCAGTGATTGCGCTGCCACCTGCCACAGCTGCCACCCAGCATGCAGCCTGCCCTCCATCATACAAAATGACAGCTGCACAGATAGGACTGCATGCACAGACCCTATCCCCGAGCCCACCCGCACTTCTACCAGCTCTTCGGGTGTGATTAGATGAGACGGTGTACACAGTGTTTTATGTTCACGTGCTATCTTACTGCCATAGATGGCCCTGTCCCACCGCCCGATGCTCAGCTGCTGACGTCATCTCTCAGTGGCGGGGAATTGTGTGGTGGCTGCCAATCCCTGCAGCATTTTTTTTTATTTCCACTGTGACATTCCCCATAGTGAAAGATAGTTAAAGTTGCCCATCAAAGCAATTCTTATGTTATATTCACTGAATGTATTGTTCCTTATAAGTTTGGCAAATATTTTGCATGCCCTGCCCTTTACAAAATGCAAACACATCACTGGAATACATTCAGCAACGCAGCTCCCCTTCCAAACTACTCGCCTGATAGTGGAAGGGGGACTGCAGCAGGAAAAGTACCTGCTGTCGATTGCTATGGCAGTCGTTACCGAGCAGTGCAGGGCAGCAGGTGCATACACCTTAGTGTGACTGGCAGGTTTAGCATTACCATGTGCATTTTTCACATGCTTTCATCTAACTTGGAGGTCTTGCATATTAAATTGCATGGGTCACATTGTCAGGGCAGACAGTAATGAGTTTTGCAGCAATCAAGGCTGAGGTATCCTGAAATTCCTGGCTGCTTCCCCTCGCCGTACATAATTAGAGTGGGCTTTTCTCTTAGAAAGGCTCTGTTGGCCAACTCTGTTTGTTCATTGAGGAGAAGTTGTGGTGATTTATTTTTATGTATATAAACCTCTATTTCTGGTTTAAATCATACCTAAAAGGAAGAGTGCAGAAAGTTGACAAACGTAGTTCACACAATATGCAAAAAACAGCTGATTCCTAAACTGGGGAACAGTCAAAAATAGGGTGCCACAAGGTTTGGTCTTGGGCCCTTAGCTGTTCTTAATATATATTAATGACTTTGCATTCTGTATTCATGAAAATGCAGAGCTGGTTCTAACTATTTGGAACAGCCATGGGAACCAGGATGGCCCCCTCGTATGTAAACTTATTTATGGGATGCTTAGAGGTAGCCTTCCTGGATACCCCAGCCTGTCGACCCAAAGTTTGATATAGATTCATTGATGACATCTTTATGATCTGGACTTACAGTGAAGAAGAACTCCAGAATTTCCTCTTCAACCTCAACCCCTTTGGTCCCATCAGATTCCTCTGGTCCTATTCCAAATCTCATGCCACTTTCCTTGATGTTGACCTCCATTTATCCATTGGCTAGCTTCACATATCTGTCCACATCAAACCAACCACAAGTAACATTATGACAGCTGCCATCCATTCCATATCAAACGATTCCTTCCCTACAGCCTAGGTCTTTGTGGCAAACGAGTCTGCTCCAGTCCTTGATCACTGAACCATTACACCAATAACCTGATGACAGCTTTCAGATCCCGCAATTATCCTCCTGATCTGGTACAAAGCAAATAGCCAGGACCACTTGCTCTTCCCCCCCAAACCCAGAACTTCCCACAGAGGGTCCCTAAAAGTGCCCCTCTTGTCACTGGTTCCTTTCCAGGACTGGAGCAGACTCTAAATGTGGCTCTCCGGCAAGGATACGACTTCCTTAAATCCTGCCCTGAAATGAGATAAATCCTTCATAACATCCTTTGAACTTCACCGAGAGTGTCTTTCTGCCACCCACGTAACCTCCGTAACCTCCTAGGCAATCCCTATAAAATCCCCAAACCACCTTCCCTACCCTCTGCCTCTTACCTATGCAACTGCCCTCGGTGTAAAACCTGCCCTATGCAACCTCCCACCACCACTTATTCCAGTCCTGTAAACCGGATGGTGTACACAATCAAGGACAGAGCCACTTGTGACAGCACCCATGTGATTTACCAACTGACATGCCTGCGCTGTGAAGCATTATATGTGGGAATGACCAGCAACAAACTGTCCATTCACATGAACGGTCACATGCAGACAGTGTTTGTTGGTAGTGAGGATTACTCTGTGGCCAAGCATGCCTTGGTGCACGGGCAGCACATCTTGGCACAGTGTTACACCATCCGGGTTATATGGATACTTCTCACTGATATCAACCTTTCATAACTCCGGAGATGGGAACTTCCCCCCTCAACACAATCTCTCTTTCCATTGTCCACCTGGTCTCAACCTTCATTAGTTTCAAATTCCCACCCACCATTCTACAACATCTTCACCTTCAATATCTGGACATATCCTCTGCCTCATATGGCATCTCTGTCCAACTTCCTTGCATTTTGCATATGTCTGCCTTTGTGTGTGTGTGGATGTATATGTATTTTTGTTTATCTATTTTTTTCCCCAAAGGTAAGTCTTTCCTCTACATGCTCCATTAAACCCATATCCTTTCCTTTTCCCTCTCCTTCCCTACTCTGCCTGAAGAAGCAACAAATGGTTGCGGAAGCTTGCGATTATGTGTGTGTGTGTTTTATTTATTTATGTTACTGTCACTACCTGTGCTCTTTCGCCTGGGAAGTAAACTTCATCTACTTTATATATATATTTTTCCTGCTAGGAGTTTTTCCTCTATAATCTTCGTATCATAAATTTGAAATCAACAATTATATTCATTTGTCATTGCTCTGTTACTTTTCGAAATCTTTTCTGTCATCTTACTTTCCCTTTTGTTTCTATTTTTATTTTTATATTATAGAAGGAAACTTTCCTGGTGGGCCAAAATGCAAAAAAAAAAAAAAAAAAAAAAAAAAAAAAAAAAAAAAAAAAAAAAAAAAAAAAGAAAAAAAAGGTTAACTCACCCAAAGCACAAGCTTGTTGTTAGAAATGAATAACAGCACACACACACACACAAACTTTTGCAACCGTTGGTTGTTTCTTCAGAAAAAGAAGTAGGAAGGAGGTGAGAAAGGGAAGGATATGTGTTTTAAGGAAGTGGAAAAGAGTCATTCCAGTTCCAGGAGTGGAAGGACTTACCTTAAGGGGAAAAAAGGAAAGGTAAACAAGCGCTCATCCACACACATACACTTGCAAACACAACCAGGTAGACATTTGTAGAAAGCAATGAGGTTGGACAGAGATAACAGTTGAGGCAGAAGCTGTGTCCAGAGAACTGAGGCAAAGATGTTAAGATCGTGGGTGGGAATTTGAATTTAGTGGAGGTTGAGACCAGGTGTGCAACATGAAGAGAGAATATGCTGAAGGGCAAGTTTCCATCTCCGGAGTTCTGAAAGATTGCTGTTGGTGGGAAGTATCCAGATAACCCGGACGGTGTAACACTGTGCCAGGATGTACTTGCCATGTACCAATGCATGTTTTCTCTCTGGGGGACACCACCTTGACGAAGCACTGTCCGTGAGGGTGGAGAGGCTTGCGTGTCTGTGTGAAGCAGAGGGCTATACCGAAGGTAGAGAACCTACTGCCGGAAAGGCCTCAGCTGATGGATCTGAGTAAGAGTGTCCCACAACATCCCATCTTCCTTATCCTCTCCCAGCCTTTACAAATTCCTTTCCCAATCCAAGGTGTGATGCAATCCATGCCGAGGGGTGCGTGGCACATGGGTGGATGAGTCTCGAACGGTGCCTCAGGGATACCGGGCGACCTCCCTGATTTAGTAGTCTTGCACCGCGCGAGGTTATCATGGTGTGGACCATATAAATCCCCACATCTCTTGGGACCAAGATGAACACAGAGAAAGAAAGTATTTTAAAAGAATCTGAGGGGCAATCTGAGACCTCAGATACTCAGACATCGGGATCAGGACCGATGGAGTGCACTCCTACTTCTGAATCAGGGTCTAGACCTGAGCAAGAAGTGGGTACTGTTACAGAAAAGTTGGACCAGATTAGGATTAAGGCCTTGTCTGTGGCTCAGAGGAGGAAACTTCTCAAGGAACAGAATCGTAAGTAAAGGGAATCAAAAGGGCTTGAGCCCAAGACCTCCAAAAAGAAACTGCCTCAGGTTGAAGGGGATACACAGACCCCCCCAACATCAAAGACAGGTGGCAAGAGGGTTAGGGAGGAATCGAAGACTCCCTCCTCTCTGGACAAGTGTGATCCTAACAGGCTGAGGCAGGAAATAGGAAAACAGACCTATAGTACTGCAGTCTCGGTCTTTAGAATGGCGGTTGTCCAAGAAGGATACCCACTGGTGAGCATCACCTCGCAGCAGGAGGAGCTCGTGCAGATGGCCCTCTTTGACGAGATTGGGGGTGACGCTGGTCCAGGACCCAAATTCAGGAGGGTCTATCTAGATTGCGGTACCCTCATTTTTGTCTGCGAGGGGGAGCACTCAGCAGAATGGCTTAAGGACAAGGTGCCCATGATATCCCCGTGGGGGGATGCGAAGCTGCTGGTCAAGACAGCAACCGAACTCCTGAAGACCGCAAAGGTATCAATATGGGTACCAAAGATCCTTCAGGATGTCCCTCCAAAGACTCTGTTTGAGAAAATAAGGGTTCAGAACCCAAAAGTCTTGACAGAGGATTGGAGGGTAATTAACGAAAAGGTCGTTCCGGAAGGATGAACCCTGGTGGTGGAGGTCGGAGAGAAGTCCCAGAAGGCAATGCGAGAGCAAGGCCTGAAACTGTTTTTAGCGTTCTCGCAGGTCACCGTTAGGGTAATCAAAGAACTTAAAGGCAATAATGGCAGCAAGATGGGGACTGGAAGTGCTGCAGATAAACCTGCAGCACAGTAAAGGGGCCACTGCTGCCCTGAGCCGTCGCCTGGGGAGACAGGAGGTGGACATGACCCTGATACAAGAACCCTATTTATACAAAGGGGGTGTATCAGGCCTCGGTGGTACTGGAGGTAAGCTGATTTTTGCTAGAAATCTAAAAAACTCCAGAACATGCATTTATATTAGAAATGGAATACCTTTCATACCAATGATGGATTTTTGTTCCAGGGAGCTGGTGACCATCAGGATGCAGCAACATGAGGAAGGTATCAAGAGGGAAATTGTTTTGGCCTCAGCATACCTTCCTTATGAAGACAGCTCTCCTCCTCCTATGGAAGTGAGGAGACTGACATAAGCCTGCCATCGGCAAGGTGACGAACTGTTGGTGGGATGTAATGCCAATGCCCAAAATCTATCGTGGGGCAGCAAGGACACCAACAGTAGAGGTGAGCACCTTCTTGAATTTCTCCTATCTAACAACTTGGAGATCCTGAATAGGGGTGATGAACCTACATTCAGGAATAGTTGAAGGGAAGAAGTAATTGACATAATTTTTGGTTCCATGATGATGGGAAGTTATGTCAAACAGTAGCATGTGGTCCTGGAGCCATCCTCATCAGATCACATGTATATTAAATTCAAGGTTGCAATGGGAACCAGACGGACCATGACCTATAGGAATCCCAGGAAAACAGACTGGGAGACATAGGAGAGATCTTGACTTCAGCCTGTCTGAAATTAAAACTTCGATAAGGAATCCACCAGAGTTTGAGGAAGTAGCAGAGGCTGTAACCTCTGCTATAGTGACCTCATACCAGGACAACTGCTCAATCACCAAGAAGTGCACAAATAGGAGTGTGCCTTGGTGGAATAATAACCTGTAAATGTGAAGGAAACAGGTACGAAGACTGTTTAACCTTGCGAGGTGCAAAGAACAATGGGCAAAGTATCGTGAGGCCCTTGTCAATTACAACCTTGCAATCAGACGGGCAAAGTAGTCATCCTGGAAGGTATTCTGTGAGGAAGTGGAGGGCACAGCTGCTCAAGTGAGACTTCATAAAATCCTCACTAGGGTACCAACTAATCCAGGAGGAACATTGAGGAAGGAGGATGGGGAGTATACAAAGACAGCACATGAAACGCTGGAACTGCTCCTCAAGACTCACTTTCCTCAATATACTCTGGGGGAGTGGGGCTAAAGGTGAGGCCTTTGGATAGGGCAGAGGCTTCAGATTGGGGACAGGTTTAGAAGAGAAGTTGACTACTGAATTGGGATGTTGTGGATTAGGATTTACAGGTTTGGGGGGAGGCGGGGTGTGGAGCTGGAAGTGGGAGATTGAGTATATGGGAGAGATTGGATTTCTGCGCAATAAGAGGAGCTTGAGGTTTATTGGAGAGGTTGTGACCAGGAGATTGGATAGTTTTTTAAGGTGGAGGGTGGCACGCTGTTCCAATTAGTGGTTGGCCTGTAAAAGTATGATCTGAACTGTAGGTGTGGAGAGTGGAAAGGGTGAGGATTTTGATTGGGGATAGGTGTTGACAGGTGTGTTCACTGGCGGAGTTTATGTATAGGTTAAGGATTAGGCGGGTGAGGGCTCTGAATCGTTCTTTTTGGAATTGGTATAAGGCAGGGTGAAAGTATGGGTTACAGCCAGAGATTGGAACTTTTAGTGTGAAGCCTGAGTAAATAAACTGTGCAATATTAATCTGGCTAGGGAAAAAGCATGCTTTCGGAGGGAATGTAGATAAAATTTGATGGGGTCGATGTAGGGTGGCATAATGGTTGGGATGGAAAAGTGAGAAATGTGTGCTGAATAACAGACTGCAAAGTAATGAAATAAATGAAATAAAAAAGTATATATAAATAAATAAAATAAAAATATATTTGGGGGAGATATAAAGGTGAACAGACAGCAAAAGGAATTATTCAGCTAGGAAAAAATAGAAAAAGTTGTTAGAGAGGAGTAGTACAAGGAGATAAACGTTGTAAAAACTATGGTCAAATACACTTAGCCAACAACGTAATGCACAGGGGTATGGTGGTTCTAAGAGCATCCAAAAGAGGTTATTGGGTGAACAAAATCTGGAAAAGTTTGAGTAAATCGCGTGAAAATGAGAGGAAAGAGTATTATTAGAATACGTTCTGTAGTGGCAGATTGCAGTTAAGTGGGCAATAATAGTCTGCCGAATGTATAATAAGATTAAAACGTCTATAAAAATGATCATAAATGTCGGAAGAATGAATGTAAATTTGGAAAAATTGGAATGGATAAAAATGGGAAGTTACTAGGAAATGATGAAAATGGTTATTTAAGGTTATAGTAAACTGAAGTCCCACCAATGAAGCGACCAACAGCCACGAAAGCATGAACGCCCATGTGTGTGTCCTCATCCATGTTCTTTGTGTCTATCGGTGAGCCCATGCCCCAGGCAAGTCAAATGGTTATTTAAGGTTATAGTAAACTGCAGTCCCACCAATGAAGCTACCAACAGCTGCGAAAGCATTAACGCCCATGTGTGTGTCCTCATCCGTGTTCTTTGTGTCTATCGATGAGCCCGTGCCCCGGGCAAGTCAAACAATCTTAAGTTATATATATATATAAAATGTCTGTCTAGGTGTGTTTGCGTTTCGATATGTCTGAATGTGTGTGTATTTGTTTACCTTCCTTTTTTTCCCCTAAGGTAAGTCCTTCCACTCCTGGGATTTTAATGACTCCTTTTCCACTTCCTTAAACCCATATCCTTCCCTTTCTCCTCCCCTTTTTTCCTCTTTTTCCTGAAGAAGCTGCCAGTGGTGGCGAAAGCTGGTATGTGTGTTTGAGTGTGATTTTTATTTTTATTTGTGTATATCGATGAGCCGGTCCTTTTTTTTAGTATGTCTGCTTAAGTGTACTTGGTCTGTGTAAATGTGTGGGTGTATGTGCATTTATTTACCCTCCATTTTTTTCCCCCAAGGTAAGTCTTTCCTGTCCCGGGATTGGAATGGCTCCTTACCCCCTTCCTTAAAACCCTCATCATTTCCTTTTCCCTCTCCTTCCCTTCTGCCTGATGAAGCAGCTAGGCTGCGAAAGCTAGCATTTTTGTGGGTGTGTGTGTATTTGTTTACCCTCCTTTTTCCCCCCAAGGCAAGTCTTTCCTGTCCCGGGATTGGAATGACTCATTACCCACTCCCTTAAACCCTCATCATTTCCTTTTCCCTTTCCTTCCATTCTGTCTGACGAAGCAGCTAGGCTGCGAAAGCTAGCGTTTGTGTGTGTGTGTGTGTGTGTGTGTGTGTGTGTGTGTGTTTATTTGTAACTATCACTGCCTGTGCTTGGTAAGTAAACTTCATCTATTTTTTACATATATTTTTCCTGTTAGGAATTTTTTCCTATATATATATATATAGACAAAGATTACTCACCAGGCGAAGGAGCACAGGTGTAACAGCAACACAAATAAATAAATGAATACACACACACAAACGCAAGCTTTCACAACCCAGTTGCTTCTTCAGGGAGAAGGGAAGGAGAGGGAAAAGGAAATGATGAGGGTTTTAAGGAAGGGGGTAAGGAGCCATTCCAATCCCGGGACAGGAAAGACTTACCTTGGGGGAAGAAAAGGAAGGTGAACAAATACACACACACCCATACATTTACACAGACACAAGTACACTTAGGCAGACATACTGTAGAACTGTAGAAAGCAAAGAACCTAGGCAGACATACTATAGAAACCAAAGAAGTTAAGAAGTTAGACAGAGATGCCACTAGAGGCAGAGGCTCTGTCCAGAGAACCGAGGCAAAGATGTTAAGATGTTGAAGATGGTGGGCGGGAATTCAAATTTAGCGGAGGTTAAGACCAGGTGGGCAACGGGAAGAGAGAATATGCTGAAGGGCAAGTTCCCATCTCCGGAGTTCTGAAAGATTGGTATCCAGATAACCCGGACAGTGTAGCACTGTGCCAAGATGTGCTGGCCATGCACCAAGGCATGTTTAGCCACAGTGTGATCCTCTTTACCAACAAACACTCTCTGCCTGTGATCATTCATGCGAATGGACAGTTTGTTACTGGTGATTCCTACATAGAACGCCTCACAGTGCAGGCATGTCAGTTGGTGAATCACGTGGGTGCTATCGCAAGTGGTTCTCCCCTTGATCGTGTACACCTTCCGGGTTGTGGGACTGGAGTAAGTGGTGGTGCAAGGGTGCATAGGGAAGATTTACAACAGGGGTGGTTACACGGGTAGGAGACAGAGGGTAGCGCAGGTGGTTTGGGGATTTCATAGGGATGGACTAGGAGGTTATGAAGGTTAGGTGGGCGGTGGAAAGACACTCTCGGTGGAGTGAGAAGGTTGTCATGAAGGATGGATCTCATTCTGGGGGAAGGATTTAATGAAGTCATATCCTTGATGGAGACCCACATTCATATGCCGCTCCTGTGCCGGTAAGTATTCGGTGACAAGAGGGGCACTTCTGGGGTTCTTCTGTGGAAGGTTCTGTATTTGGGTGGATGAGGAAGTGGTTCTGGCAATTTGCTTCTGTACCAGGATAGGAGGATAGCTGCACAATGTGAAAGCTGTTATTAGGTTATTGGTGTACTTGTTCGGGACTGGAGCAGACTTGTTTGCCACGGAGGCCTAAGCTGTAGGGAAGGGAAAGTTTGATGTGGAATGGATGGCAGCTGTCATAATGGAGGTACTGTTGTTTATTGGTTGGTTTGGATTTTTGGGTCATTCCAGTCCCGGAGGTGGAAGGACGTGTCTTAAGTCCTGACACTTCCGGGATTGAAATGACCCCTCATCCACTCCCAACTGTTGGCCGCCTCACCAAGGAAAGAGAAAGGGAGGAAAGGAAAAAGGAAAGGATGCGGGCCCCCACGGGAGCGGATGATGGGTCATTCCAATATACACATGCAAACACACCTAGGCAGACATTTATAGAAAGCCTAGGTGTGTGTGTGTGTGTGTGTGTGTGTGTGTGTGTGTGTGTGTTTGTTTGCCTTTAATTTTTCTCCCTAAGGTAAGTCCTTCCAGTTCCGGGATTGGAATGACCCTCAGCCACTCCCTTAAAACCCACGTCTTTTTCTTTTTTCCCTACTTCCTTCCTCTTTTTCTGATGAAGCGACCAACAGTTGTGGAAGCTTGAATGTTTTGTGTGTGAGGACACTCAAATATTCAACCTTTCGCAACCGTTGATCGCTTCTTCAGGAAAAGAGTAAGGAAGGAGGGGAGAAAGGGAAGGATACGGGTTTTAAGGAAGTGGAAAAGGAGTCATTCCAATCCAATGAGTGGAAGGACGTACCTTAAGGGGCAAAAAGGAAAGGTAAATAAGCGCGTGGGCACACACACACACACACACACACATGCACATGCAAAGACAACAAGGTAGACACATAATATTGTTGTCACTGTTTATTTATCAGATTTACCTTCTTAACTTCTTTTTCTTAATATAGTAAGTATGTTCTAATTTCTCTCTCTTTCTCTCTCTCTCTCTTTTTTTTTTTTTTTTTTTTTTTTTTTTTTTTTTTTTTTTTGGATAAAACAATGGCATGTGAGCATGTCATAAATCTCCCTAGTACTCTTGTCTGGTATTCCTAACCTGACCTCCTATATTCTTCCTCCATAAAAACTGTGACATGTGCAACATATTAAGTTTTTAGCTTGCTACATCATCACATTTTCTTTAATTCCATTTTTTGTTTGTTATTTTGTGTATGTATATATTTTTATGTTCTGTTAAAACTTTCTTTTATAATGTGTTTTTAACTGTGGGTCAGTGTATATATATTTTCTTGACTTCTTTGCTTTCTACATTATGTCTGCCTAGGTGTACTTGCGTCTTTGTAAATGTGTGTGTGTGTGTGTGTATTTGTGTACCCTCCTTTTTTTCCCCCAAGGTAAGTCTTTACTGTCCCGGGATTGGTATGACTCCTTACCCATTCCCTTAAACACTCATCATTTCCTTTTCCCTTTCCTTTCTTTCTGCCTGACGAAGCAGCTAGGCTGCGAAAGCTAGTGTTTGTTTGTTTGTGTGTGTGTGTGTGTGTGTGTGTGTGTGTGTGTGTTTTATTTGTGCTACTATCACCACCTGTGCTCCTTCGCCTGATGAGTAATCTTCGTCTATTCGTCTACTTTATATATATATATATACCTTCCCCAAAATAAGACTAGATTTTATAGAAGGTGAAAAAAAAAATAATTTGGCCCCTATAAAACCCTTTATAAAAGATTTATTTTATATCTTTACTGTAAAAAGTAGAAAAGCAAACTATTTTTAATGGAAGGTTTTCCATTTTTATGAGATCATATTTGGATCAGTGTCAACCGTTGAAAATTTTATCCATGTATGCAACTATTAAGCATAACATTTGTATATTTACATATTTACTATTTTATATATTAGATATCATTTTATAGTTGCTGACTAAAGTGAATTTTTTTAAATAATAAAGTAAGCACTTTGATGCTGAAACAAAAGTAAGTGAAGGATTTTTCATTAGAACCTTCTAAAAATTTTAAACTTGTCATAACTGGTACTTAATATAATGAAAAGTATAGAAGGAAACTATCCTGGTGGGATAAACAAATATAAAAAATAGAAAATGGATGACTTACCCAAAAGGACCGGCTCGTCGATAGACACAAATAAAAATAAAAATCACACTGAAACACACATACAAGCTTTCGCCATCACTGGCAGCTTCTTCAGGAAAAAGAGGAAAAAAGGGGAGGAGAAAGGGAAGGATATGGGTTTAAGGAAGTGGAAAAGGAGTCATTCCAATCCCAGGAGTGGAAGGACTTACCTTAGGGGACAAAAAGGAAGGTAGACAAATACACACACACTCACACATATCCAAACGCAAACACACTGATAGGATCTACCAGTAATTAGAAAGGCAGTATAATGTCTTGAATCTTCCTTTAATTTTATTTGCCAATGTCCACTAGTAAGGTCCATTGAACTAATGTATAAAATAATGTGCCCCTTCAAACCGTGTTAATAAATCCTCAATAGCCACTGGTCTATCTATTTCTATTTCTGTGTGTCTATTTAGAGTTCTTGCATCTAACACCAATCTTATCCCATCTGTAGGCCTTTTAACAACCAACAATGGATTGTTGTATGCACTGTGACTTCTTTCAATTATACCATTTTTTTTCCTCTTGAACTGCTGCTCTGAGACTTAGTGGTACAGGGTAAGGTTTTTTTCTTTCTTTCTTTCTTTTTTTTTTTTTTTTTTTTTTTTTAAAAAAAAGGATGGTAGAGTTTTTCAAACTTTAAATTCACAAATGTAATTACTTATTGTCCCTGGTTTATATGAAAAAACTTACTTATACTTTAATAATATACAATATAGGTCTTCCTTCTATTCATTTGTTAAGTAATTATATTCATAAGCATTTTTTTAAAGATTCTTAACTTGGTTCTTATTACAATTAACTTACTATGCAATAATTTTTCCCCATTTGAGAATTTTCTATAGTTCTTTTGACAGAAACAATGACCTGGTCATCACTTACTCTAAACATAATATTACAATTTTCAAAATCTAATACTACTTGATATTTAATCAAGAAATCAGTTCCAAATAAAATAGGTGTATTTAAATTTTTAGTTACAAAGATTATAGAGGAAAAATTCCTAGCAGGAAAAATATATATAAAAACTGGATGATGTTTACTTACCAGGTGAAGGAGCACAGCACAGGTAGTGACAGTAACATAAATAAAAAAACACACACACTTAAACACAAGATTTTGCAACCATTTGTTGCTTTCTCAGGCACACAGCAGGGAAGGAGAGGGAAAAGGAAAAGATGTGGGTTTAAAGGAGCAGGTGAGGAGTCATTCCAATCCTGGGAGAGGAAAGACTTACCTTTGGGGAAAAAGGATAGGTAAACAAACACACATATACCCACAGACATATACATGCACACACACAGAAAGGCAGACATATGCAAAATGCTACTTTTATTTATGTTATTGTCACTACCTGTGCTCCTTTGCCTGATAAGTAAACTTCACACACTTTTTATATATAAATTTTTAATTACTAAGACAGGTTCTGTTAAATGTCTTTCTTTAATAACCACAGAAATGTCTGCTTCTTGTTTGACAATTTTACTTTTCTTTTCAATAACTCCTATGATATATACTCCAGTAACTGGTATCAGTGGTATACTCTTTTTTCGCCTTAATCCTAAAAACAATTCTTCAGACATTAATGAAATGTCACTGCCTGAGTCCACAAGTATGTCTACTTCCTGATCTAATAATGTGTCTTTTATAATGGGTTTAATGTAACTTGTATATCCTCTGTTAGATTCCTCCCCTAACAGCCAACCTCTAGAAGGTGTGGTTTTCCTGTCCTAATATTGGAGTGCCTGTATATTCATGAACCTGCTTACATGTGTTTTCTACAGCATGTCCCTAATTATTTTTTTTAATTTGTTTGGGCTGTTGGTACAAAAGTTTGTGTTTGTATATTATTTTGCTAATTTCTTTTATATTGTTTAGTTTTATTTGTTTGTTCTACTATACACTTATTTGCCTCTTCTTTCTTTATGATCTGACTTCCCCACGCCTGTTTTCAATATTTACTCTATGATCCATTTAATTTTGTTCTACTCTTTCCTTATTTAAAATATCCAAGCCTTCTACAAAAGTCAGTAATTCAGAAACTGTATTCCACCATGTATAATGTATTTCATTCCTTGCATGTTGAGGTAAAGTTTTGATCAAAACCTTTACTAAATGTGTTTCTTCTGGTGGACTATCTAGATACTAAGATTTCATTAAACACCATTCAATATATTTTTTGTAACTACCCCATGATCCGTTATAATATTTAGGATCTAGTAATTCTAGTACTAGCTTTTCTTGGGTACTAGTGGACCAATATTTTCGTTTAAATTTTTCAGCAAAATCTGCCCATGAAGGAAATTCTTCAAAATGAGTATTTACCCAGTCTGCCACTTCTCCTACTAAATCTAATATCTTTCTTCCCAGTTTTTAGGTAATGACCTAGCAAAAACCTTCAAAAAGTGAGTCAGGTGAACATCACCATCTGGCTTAAATTTTGGAAATTGTTTAGACAAACTCAAACCACTCCCATTTAGCTGAATTTCTTCCACTAAACTGCTAACACTATTTCCAGACATCTTACTTAAAAATTCCTTTCTTGTGTTTTATAATGTCTCCCACAATTTTTTAATTTCAATTTGTTGTTCAATACTTTCCCAATTTGAGTGTGTACTTGCACTAATAACATCACCTTTTTCTGAAATTCTGGTACCCCCTATTTCCAATAACTGTTTTTTTAAACTCTGAGGTAACCCTGGTATCCTTAAATCAGTTTCTGATTCTTTAATTTTTTCTAAGATTCAAACATGGTTTTCTGTTTCCATGATTCAAATTTCTAACATTTTAACATCCTGTTTCTGATTATCTATAACTACTACCGATATTCATTCAAAACAATTATTAAATTTACCTCTTGGATCAGAACACCTTTCATCTATTACTTAATTTTGCTCCTCTGGTAAAGTTTCCCATTTTAATATACTTTCAAAGTTTTCTAATAAGGTAACAGATAATATGGATAATTTTTTTTTTTTTTTTTTTTTTTTTTTTTTTTTTTTTTTTTTTAATTTACTGTCTATTTTCTCAATTTGAGAACTCAGCCCATTTAATTTAGTACTAATCTCATCTAGGAAATTTTTGTTACTATTTTCTATTTTTACACAAAAGTCACTATACAACTGTTTAAAGTTGTTCATAAACATAACAAGAGTTGTTTAGTTTAATGTCTTAAAAAGTTAATTTGTCAACAGTGACATATATTTGGAGTTGGTAAATATGGTAGGAAATAAAGTAATGTCAAGTCTTATGATTCCAAAAAGTACTAGGTAACTTGTCTTAAAGAAGCATTGAGAATATACTCAGGGAAAGGGTACAGCAATTTTTTTTTTTTGGATGAAGATATATTTTAACTATATTTATTTCATTAATGAAAAATGGTTTTTGAAATAGTTAAGAATATTTGTTATAGCAGTATGTAACTAGAAGTTAAAATTTCAATTAACTGATTTTTCAGACTTTTATCCGAGCAATATCAACAATTGTTCCTGAATGGTCACAAATTGCACAAATATTGTTAGTTTCATATGGCTATAAGGATGCAGCCAGATTGGCACAGAAGTTAACAACTGTGTACAGGTTGTGTGATGAAATGTTTTCATCACAGAAACATTATGACTTTGGCAAGTACTTCTGTGTGGAATAATGTAGCAGTCTGTAAACTATTAATGTTTTCAGTAGTTCTGCATAAATTAAGTATTTTTTAAAATATTGTTTCCAATAATCGACATAAACATTGCATTATAATTTGTTTTGCTCTGATCTGATTCAAATTCAAAAGTTCAACAGCTGTAGTTATCAGTCCCTAAGCTTACAAACTACTTAAACCAACTTCCACACACACACACACACACACACACACACACACCCATGACCAAGGGAGCATGTAATCCTCCGATGGCGAGCAACATGCGCTCTGCAGCAAGGTCTCTAAGAGCTTGCAGCCACTCCACTTCAGTTTTTCTCTGATCTGATGGAAACAGAAACACAAAGTGATAATACTCAACCACATTCTGAATAAACATCTCTGCTAAAATGTGTGTTTACAAGCCTTCAAAAGGTAATTTCTTAATTGGCTATTGCTATGATAGTGGCTGTATAAACAGCTAGATATCATTAGTTTGTTATTCTGAT
Organism: Locusta migratoria; assembly: GCA_026315105.1. Taxonomy (NCBI): domain Eukaryota; kingdom Metazoa; phylum Arthropoda; class Insecta; order Orthoptera; family Acrididae; genus Locusta; species Locusta migratoria. Next base: position 389,445,122 of record CM048747.1, read on the forward strand.
CCAGGTATAATTCTATTTGCAACACATGTAGCATTACACTGAACTGTAATGGGCAACATATTTAGGAATACACTGAACTGTAATGGACCTGCCATTTTTCAGATGTTGTAAGAATCTGAATAACAGAAAATTTTTGTGGACCCAATTACTTACTATTCAGTGCTTCACTTAAAAGTAGCTTCTGAAATGAACCACATTGCTGGATATTGAGGCAACATACTCCATTTCTGAAGATTCAAAGTCTGTACCAGTTGGAAATAACCTCAAATGAAAAATTATTTCAGTGATACGTCTTTATCACTCATATATTGTGATGTGACCATGTAATTTGCTATAATAAGAATAACATCAGATAATTATTAAAGTTCTTCCTGTACCTTTGGTATATTATATTTTAGTACAGGTCCTGGAAATCAGTGCCTCTATTGTAGATCTTTTCAAGCTTAAAAGACAATTGAAATTATTCTCTTTGAAAATGAAGGTTGGAAGAGAAGAAGAGCTTCAATCAACTCAATCTCATTAATTAAATGAGAACACAGTTCATATAAAATTTAAATTTCAAAGGGAGTTTATTGAACCCTTAATACAGCTTCTTCAAATTCAGTGATCTGGTGTACATATTTTACAAAAAGATATAGTTACACTTCATAACTGGACTCAGAATAATGTTAACCCGAACAGTCCACACTTGTAACAAACTACAAAACATCGGTACATCACCAACAGCTTCTCTCTGAGCATTCTCAGAGTGTATTCCATATCAGATAACACTTTGATACATCTTCCATGACAAGTAGGAGGTCTCTGTCTACGAATTCACCCATGAAAGAAATAACCCAGGGCAGTAATAGTCCAAATAGACCTCATAAATATCCATTTGCCCATCTTGTCTAGCCAGGATGAGCATGTAGTGCTTGATACACTACAATATTACAACACCATTAAAATTTATAATCTAGATATTTCGTTTATAACTTTAACAGAGTTCACAATACAGATTTGTTTTTATTATCTGTACCATGTACATCATTCTTGCTTTCTGTGAGCAAATGACATCACAATAATTTAATGCCTGATGTGTGTCAAAAATGTCTTTTGCATTAAGTGAATTTCATATCTACATAACTACTCTGGAAATCACATTTTTGTGTCTTGCAGAGGGCTGTTGAACCACTTTCATAAATCTTCTCTGCTGTTCCATTCTCTAAAGAAAAGCCGTGTGCTAACAAAAAATGTTCATATTTGGAGAAGAAAGTTAGTGAAAGACATTTCATGAATAGATCTCAACACAATGCATAACACCTTCCTTTTAATGATTTTCACTACAACTCGTTGATAATTTCTGACACTCTCTTCCCTGTATCATGATAACACAAAACGAGTTGCCATTTTCTGAACTTTTGCTTTGCCTTCTGACAGTCCCACCTGGTGCTAATCCCACAATATGCAGGAATACTACAAATTAGAATGGACAAATGAAATGTAAACAGTTTCTGTTGCATCTTTTAAGTTTTCTGCCAGTGAAACACAGCCTTTGCTTCACCTTCCCCATGATATTTTCTTTGTGTTCCTACCAATTAAAGTTGTTCATAATTGTAACTCCTAGTTATTTACATCAATTTATGATCATTAGATTTGCTTATTTATTGTGTAAATTAAGTTTAATATTTTTTTAGTATTCATGATTTTATAGTACTTTATTAAACAATGAATAACAGCATCAGCCATGAAAAGTGTAAGAGATGGCGATAATAATATGAAGATAGGAAACAACTCACCCTAAAGATAAATTTTGAGCCACTGACAGACACAAATAAAAGACAAACACACACACACACACACACACACACACACACACACACACACACAGACACAATTCTAAATTTTCAGCCACAGCCTTCCTCAGACAGAGAACACTCATCCACACAATCACTCAGGCACACTCATCCACACACGTGAACCATCTGTGGCCACCCAACATGTTCTGACTCATGGCAAGCGGAAGGGATGGGGGGTGGGGGGGGGGGGGGGAAGGAGCAGAGGAGGGAGGAAATTGGTGTGGGAAGATATGGGTGGGGATAACAAGCAGAGGGGATGTCAAGTGAAAAATGAGATGCAGTATAAAAAAAGGGAGATCCTGGTGGGGAAAATATGTTTAAAAAATAGAGATAGTTTAACTTACCCAAAGCACAGGCTCGTTGACAGATACAAAAACACAAGTAAAAACACACACATACACAAAGATTATAGCTTTCGCAACCTTTGGCCGCTTCATCGGGAAAAGAGGAATGAAGGAGGGGAAAAACTTTCTACAAATGCCTGCCTTGGTGTGTTTGTGTGTGTGTGTGTGTGTGTGTGTGTGTGTGTGTGTGTAGTGTGCTTGCTTACCTTTCATTTTTTTTCACCTAAGGTAAGTCCTTCCACTCCCGGGATTGGAATTACTCTTCATCCACTCCCTTAAAACCCACATCCTTTCCTATTTCCCCTCCTTCCATCCTCTAATCCTGATGAAGCAGACAACAGTTGCAAAAACTAGAATCTTTGTGTATGTGTGTATTTTTACTTGTGTTTTTGTTCTTGTACCTGTCAGTGAGCCTGTGCATTGAGTAAGTTAAGCTATCTCTCTCTCTCTCTCTCTCTCTCTCTCTCTCTCTCTTGTTATAGAAGGAGACCTTCCAGGTGGGAAAATGGTATAAAATAAAAATTTTTGACTTACCTAAAGTACAGGCTCGTCGATAGGAACACCAAACACACACAAAAACACACAACCATTAGAGCTTTCGCCACCAGTGGTGGCTTCTTCGGGAAAAAGAGGGAGGAAGGAAAGGAGAAAGGGAAGGATACGGGTTTTAAGGAAGTGGAAAAGGAGCCATTCCAACCCCAGGAGTGGAAGGACTTACCTTAGGGGACAAAAAGGAAGGTAAACAAATACACACACAGTGAAGATCTCTCGGGCGTGCAGCCAGATGGATTGATCGTTGTGCACGCCCGAGAGATCTTCACTCAGCATATTCGCCGGGAAAACCTACGAACACAAATACACACACACTCACACATATCCACATCCAAACACACTTAGGCAGACATTTGTAGAAACCCAAATGTCTACAAATGTCTGCCTAAGTGTGTTTGGATGTGGATATGTGTGAGTGTGTGTGTATTTGTTTACCTTCCTTTTTGTCCCCTAAGGTAAGTCCTTCCACTCCTGGGGTTGGAATGGCTCCTTTTCCACTTCCTTAAAACCCATATCCTTCCCTTTCTCCTCTCCTTCCTCCCTCTTTTTCCCGAAGAAGCCACCACTGGTGGCGAAAGCTCGAATGGTTGTGTGTTTTTGTGTGTGTTTGGTGTTCCTATCGACGAGCCTGTACTTTAGGTAAGTCAAAAATCTTTAAAGTCCACTTACCAGGCGAAGGAGCACAGGCAGTGATAGCAACAAATAAACACGCAGACACACACACACACACACACACACACACACACACACACACACACACACACACAAACGCAAGCTTTCACAGCCTAGCAAAGAAATTGGACAGAGATAACAATTGAGGCAGAGGCTCTGTCCAGAGAACCGAGGCAAAGATGTTAAAGAATGGTGGCTGGGAATTTGAATTCAGTGGAGTTTTAGATCAGGTGGGCAATGGAAAGAGAGACTATGCTGAAGGACAAGTTCCCATCTCCACGGTTCTGAAAAATTGGTGTCAGTATCTAGATAACCCAGACGGTGTAACACTGTGCCAAGATGTGCTGGTGCATCTGCCTAGGTGTGTTTTTGTGTGTATATGTGTGGTTGTGTGTATTTGTTTACTTTCCCTTTTTCCCCCAAGGTAAGTCTTTCCTCTCCTGGGATTGGAATGACTCATTACCCACTGTCTTAAAACCTTCGTCCTTACCTTTTCCCTCTCCTTCCCTACCCTGTCTGAAAAAGCAACTATGTTGCGAAAGCTTGAATGTTTGTTTGTGTGTGTTTTCATTTGTTTGTGTGTGTGTGTGTGTGTGTGTGTGTGTGTGTGTGTGTGTGTGTTTTTCCTGTCTATTGGCAAGCCTGTGCTTTGGGTACATCAAACAATGTGGCGGGTGGGAGTGTGTGGGTGGGGGGTGGGGGGGGGGGGAGAAGGGAGAAGAGAGCTGCTCAGACCAAATCTTGAATCATTAGTAAAGACAAGGAACGGTAGGGGACCTTTAACAGTTCCATGGGGAACACCAGATATCACTTTCTGTTTTATTTGACGATGCCCTTCAATTACTACAAACTGCACCCTTTCTGGCAGGGAATCATGATTCCATTCACACAATTGAGCTGATATTACATAACCATGCAATTTAATTAGAATCCTTATGTGAAGTACTGTGTCAAAAGCCTTCCACAAATCTAAAACTGTGGAGTACATTTGTGGTCCCTTGTTGATAGTACTTACCACTTCATGTGAGTAAAGAGCTACCTATGTTTTACATTAATAGTACTATCTGAATCTGTGTTGAATGTGGCTCAATAAGTCATTCTCTTGGAGGTAGTTGATTTTGTTCCATCCAAGTATGGGAATTCAGCTGTAACTACAAATATGTGGTTGTGGCTGAATTCCTGAACTGTTTTGTAGTTGATAATGTTCAAAGAAAGTTTGCATTCCAAAATACTGTTGCGAATTGATGTCATTGATTTGGTTCAGTAATTTTGTGGATCAGTCTTATTGACGTTCTGAATATTTGGTGTAACTTGTGCAATTTTCCAGTCTTTTGGTACAGATCTTTCACTGAGCTAGAGGTTTATATGAAAGCTATGTATAGAAATACATGGCTCCTAATTTGTATACAAACTGTACTAAAAACTTGCTTTTATTAAGTGATTTAAGCTGCTCTACTACTCCAAGAATATCTACTTCATTACACATGTTGCCAGCTATTCTTGATTTAAATTCTGAAGTATTTACTTCGTCTTCTTTGCTGAAGGAATTTCAGAAAGATTTGTTTAGAAACTCTGCTTACCAGCACTGTCATCAGTAACATAACTATTGGTATTACTTAGTGAAGTTATTGATTGTGTTTTTCTGCTAGTGTATTCTCACATTGATGTTCATGTGCTAAATTTTGATTTTCTGTAAAAGACTGCCAGTATTGGATATTTTATGTTCGTTTAAATATGGAATGCAGTATTCTTTGCTTCTGCAACAGTTGTCTAAGAAAATTTGTGTACTACAGTAGGTCAGACTCCTCTTTTCTTAATTTGTTTGGCATGAATCTCTCAATTGCTGTCAATATTACTGCTTTGAATGTAATCCGAAAGATAAGTTTCATATTATCACTTTTGTTGATGGGTGTTACCTTTCATCCTACCCTGATAAAATTAATAATATTGAAAATAATAGAAAAAGAATTGAAAATTGATTCTTGGGATTATTCATTAGCTGCAAATATCATTGAACCATGAAACTATTCCATTGGTGTACTTGAGTCATTATTGCTTTGAGTACATACCCGACTATATAAATTGTGCGCATCAGTAGCCGACCCAGGAGGCATCATTGGAGCTCAGCTGCAGCAGAACCTCGCATCAAAATGGACTGATTCTTTATGACGAACCTAGCAAAGTTAATGGTACTGAGAAAAATACCCATTACTAACATTACCAAACCTTGCATGATCTGTCGCAGATAGCATACCGCTACTGCCCTTCATACCTACCCCACTGTTGCAGAGGTTTTTTTCCCTTGGCTCTTGCCTTGGCACTTTTTTTCCTCTGCCCTTACATACCTTTACCCTTCGTATACCTATCTCCAGATGCACCGTATTAATGTGTGATCGCACCCACACGTACGGATAACACCGCGGTTCCCACATCCCGTGATCCACCTTAGCAAACTAACTTAAGTACGTAGGTGACAGTAGAACTTTTGTGATGGTCAATTCGTTGGTGTGGGCGTGGAGGGGCCCCATCCTTGCTTTAGTAAATTCGATGTTCGTGCATTTGTAGTTTTTTTAATGGCCAATAATTGTACACTGCGTCTAAATAAACTTCAAATACTAATTAAAGATTTTTTTATTATTGTATTTCACAAAAGATAAGACAATTTATACATCATGTCTGATTATGTTAACAAATAATAGCAGACTGTGGTTATTCATCTATCTTAAAACATTTGATAGTCTACCACTCTTTTGCTTTTTCAATCAGAGTTATTCAATGCTAGCTGTGTAATTAATATACATCAATATTTTCTTTATCATGTGATGTATCTAACGAAATATATCACATTTCTAAATAGAATACCAAAACAGCTCGTCTTAAAATTAAGAGGAAAAATTAATCTCTGTACTTGCCTTCCTATTCCTTATCTCCTACTATATGTAACATCACATCTGCCCCAATCCATCTGGTGGATGTACTCTGCATACGGCAAAAGTAATCCCTAAATAACAAGTGATAGGTTTTTGACTTCTTACTCATGGAAGTTTTTATACAATTACTCTATAAATGGAAGAGTATGCATTAACTACTCAATATTGGCTCATTATTTTGGGAGGTTGAAATTACCCTTTACCACACACACACACACACACACACACACACACACACTCACTCACTCACTCACTTACATGCTTCAAAATATTGACTGTCCAGTACTTACCTTTGTGCTGTACCGCTGATAGTCACACAAGGAAAGAAAATGGATGACTTACCCAAAGGACAGGCTCGTCAACAGACACAAATAAAATCACACACAAACACACACACAAGCTTTCACAACTGTTGGTCGCTTCTTCAGGAAAAGAGGAAGAAAGGAGAGGAGAAAGGGAAGGATATGGGTTTTAAGGAAGTGGAAAAGGAGTCATTCCCTTCCCAGGAGTGGAAGGACTTACCTTAGGGGAAAAAAAGGAAGGTAAAAAATAAGCACACACTCACACACATCCAAATGCAAACACACATAGACAGCTTTCGCCACCACTGGCAGCTTCTTCAGGAAAAAGAGGAAAAAAGGGGAGGAAAAGGGAAAGATATGGGTTTTAAGGAAGTGGAAAAGGAGTCATTCCAATCCCAGGAGCGGAAGGACTTACCTTAGGGGAAAAAAGGAAGGTAAACAAATACACACACACTCAGACATATCGAAACGCAAACACACCTACACAGACATTTGTGAAAAGCAAAGAAGTTGGACAGAGATATAGAAGGAGACTTTGCAGGTGGGAAAAATAGGTATCAAATAAAGATTTTTGACTTACCTAAAGTACAGGCTCGTCGACAGAAACATAAAACACACACAAAAACACACAAACATTCGAGCTTTCACCACCACTGGTAGCTTCTTCGGGAAAAAGAGGAAGGAAGGAGAGGAGAAAGGGAAGACATGTCTGCCTAGGTGTGTTTGCATGTGGTTATGTGTGTGTGTGTGTGTCTGCCTAGGTGTGTTTGCATGTGGATATGTGTGAGTGTGTGTATATTTGTTTACCTTCCTTTTTGTCCCCTAAGGTAAGTCCTTCCACTCCTGGGATTGGAATGGCTCCTTTTCCACTTCCTTAAAACACGTATTCTTCCTCTTTTTCTCGAAGAAGCCACCAGTGGTGGTGAAAGCTCGAATGTTTGTGTGTTTTATATTTCTGTCAACGAGCCTGTACTTTAGGTAAGTCAAAAATCTTTATTTTATACAGCTCATCACCAGGGTCGAAGAAGCAAGACAACTGGCTCGCATACGGACACTGGACGCCCAGGAGAAGCACCGTCAGCGGTATAACGACAAGCACCGACCTGTTGTGTACAGCCCAGGAGATCTGGTATGGATTTTTACCCCTGTACGGAAGGTTGGGTTGTCAGAAAAGTTATTGAAGCGATACTTTGGTCCGTATCATAAGCCGCCTGTCAGACGTCACATACGAAGTTGAGGATTATGAGCCGTCGTCGAAAGGTCAAAAACAAAGAGACATTGTTCACGTCCTGCGCATGAAGCCTTACTACGATCCTGAAGTGCAGGTAGAGAACAATGGCTTCTTGTTCAAGAACTTTAAGGACGGTAATGTTCCTGATGAAGCCACGACAGGAAAGTCTGTCATCGATAATCGCGGAGAAGGGAAGTATTCTCTTGAACTGTCATACAGAGGACCCATGACACGGTCAAGATCCAGGACATTGCAGCTGGCTCCACAGGGATCATAACATTGGGTCGCTGTTTCTCCAGGAGAGGGAGCAATGCCGCGAGAGACAACAAACACCGACTGCCGGCGTGGCGCAGGGGATAGCGTCATGGACTGCGGTGCAGAAGATCGCCGGTTCAATCCTGCCCACTGGCAAAAAAATTTATTACTTTGTAATTAACAATTCCAGTAGGTTCTACAGCTTTCTTATGTTCACTTGTAAATTCTATGTGTTTCTTTTGTTAACTGTTCTTCTAATTTCTGTTAAATTGTGTCTGTGTATAAATAGCAGAGCACTCTGACTGAGAGGCAGTCAGTGCAGTGTGTATGTTGAGTTCGTAATAAATGTGCATTCAGTATAAGTGCTTTGTTTAGTTGCCTTCAAAATCAAGCCTGTTTCCATTTCAACGCGACAATATTAAGTACATGTTCTGGCATTTAATTGCAGGCTGAAAATCATTGCAGTTCATTTTAAATTCTTTTTGAAGTTTAAATGAATTCCAATTAAAATTTATTTATTTTCTTTGCATTTATCTAGTTGACTTCAGTTGGTTACTAACCACAAATAATCTGTGTTCTTGACCTTCTTGTTATGTGAATGTTCTTTATTTGTTGATGATCCTAAGTTAACTAGTATCTTCTACACTCATAGAAAAGAACTAACAGCTTGTATTTGGCAAATATTTTTACTATTTTCCCTCACAGGAGACACATTTTGAACAACAATAAAGTGCTCAGATTCATGAAATCATGATCATCCAAAGATATTTACTATTCTTCTGTAACACACGCTATCACCTTAAGTTAAACAACTCAGGTACACTTCTCTTTCATTCCTCTCTCTCTCTCTCTCTCTCTCTCATAAACACACACACACACACACACACACACACACACAATAATATTTTTGTATTCTAACGCTGACCATGTCCAGCACATGTAAGTACCACTTAACATGATCATCAGTCACAATTATTCTATAAACCAAGGATCTCCTCTCATTCATCTGCAGCCTCATCCACAAATACTGCTTCACCACACAGTCAGAACTCCCAGGCTGGAGAGCAAGTGTTGAACATTGACTTGCACAGTTCTATCCACCCTCCCAAAGAGATTCTTCTGCTGTTCCTCAAAACAATCCTTTGCAGCCATTCCAGGTATTCCTCACATCCAGCATTACTTCCAAATCCTTCCTGAATAACATATCAACTGCTTCCAACATCAGTATCTGATGCCATCAGAGAGATGAAAGCAGACCACTCCACGATCTTTGTTCCAGTGAACAAGGGCTCCACAAATGTAGTATTTGATTGAGAGGTGCTTGTGGCAGAGGGGACTGCATCAAGTCTCGGACACCTCTACCTACACACCTTTCTCCGCATGACCCCCATACCCTCAATCCAAGGTCTACTACAGAAAATCCTAAAAATCCTAGGTCACTTAAAAGGTCTCTCCACTGCCTATATCTCCCTCTACCTGAACCACATACCCCAACCCAACCTTCTACATACTCCCTAAAATTCATAAGGAAAATAATCCTGGCTCTCCCATTGTTGCAGACTCCAAACCCCAACAGAATGCATCTCATCTCTTGTAGACTAATGCCTTCAACCTATAACCTGCAGCCTCCCATCCTACATCAAGGAAACAAACCACTTTTCAATGGAGTAGATATGTTATTGTGGTATTCAGTCCACAGACAGGTTAAATGCAGCTCTCCATGTTACCCTCTCCTGTGCAAGACTCTTAATTTGAGAATATGAATGGCAACCAACATCCCTTTGCAACATTCAATGAATGAAATAAATAACAATTTGCAATCAGTTATGGCTTCAGTGTGCAAGATTTAAATGGAATACTAAAGTGTGGCGAATGAAATTTTGTGCCCGGCTGGGATTCGAACCTGGGATCTCCTGCTTACTAGGCAGACGCCTTGACCACTCCACCACCAAGGACACAGTGACCAGCCCGACTGCAGAGGACTCTTCCTTGCACATTTCTCACCACACCCAAATCTCCATTCTCCAGGCTGTGGTATAGGAAAGAGTCCTCTTACTGTATCCATCCCTAGTTCTCCCTCTATGATTTTTACCACATCGTTCTAATGCTAAGTTGACAATTCCTTGGTGTCTCAGAATGTGTCCCACCAACCTGTCCCTTCTCTTGGTCAAGATATGCCAACATCTCCTCTCATCAATTCTGTTGAGCATCTTCTCATTAGTTATGTGATCAGCCCATCTAATCTTTATCATTTGTCTGTAGCACAACATTTCAAAAGCTTCTATAATTTTTTTTCAGTACTCATTGTCCATGTTTCACATCCATACACTGCAGACAAATGTTTTCAGAAAGGACTTCCTAACATTTAAACTAATATTGGATGTCAACTAATTTCATTTCTTCAGAAAAGCTTTTCTTCAACATCACCTGACTTTCTGACACTACATCCCATTACCCTTGTTTTGCTCTTGTTAATGTTCATCTTATACCTTCTTTTCAAGACACTGTCCATTCCGTGTAATTGCTCTTCCAGGTCCTTTGCTGTCTCTGACAGAATTACTATGTCATCAGCAAACTGAAAATTTCTTATCTCTTCTCTTTGAAACTTAATTCCTTCATCAAATTTTTCCTTGCATTCCCCTACAGCTTGCTTAATGTATAGATTGAGCACCATTGGGGAAAGGCTACAACCCCGTTTTACTGCCTTCCCAACCACTGCAACCTTTTCATGCCCTTCGACTAGAATAACACTGTCTGATTTATGTGCAAGTTGAATATAACTCTTCACTCCTTCTATCTTACCCCTGCTACTTTCAGAATTTGAAAGAATTTATTCCAGTTAACATCATCAAAAACTTCCTCCAGATCTACAAATGCTAAACATGTAAGTTTCCTTCTCCTTAATCTATCTTCTAAGATAAGTTGTAATGTGAGTATTGCACCATGTGTTCCTATGTTTCTCCAAAATCCAAACTGATCTTCCCTAAGATGGATTCCACCAGTTTTTCCATTTCTCTGTAAATAATTTGTGTAAGTATTTTGCAAACTTGACTTATTAAACTGATAGTTCTGTAATTTTCACATTTGTCTACACTTGCTTTCTTAGGAATTGGAATTACTACGTTCTTCTTGAAGTCGCAGGGTATTTCACATGCCTCATACATATTGTATACCAAGTGGAACAATTTCTTCATGACTGCCTCTCCTAACAATATCATCTACTCCAGGGGCCTTGTTTCTACTCAAATCTTCTAGTGCTCTATCAAATTCTTCTCAAAGTTTTGTATCTCCTGTCTCATCTTCCACTATTTCATCTTCCTTTTCTAGAATACTATGTTCAAGTTTATTTCCTTTGCGTAGGGGCTCTATATATTTTTTTCCACCTTTCAGCTTTCCCTTCTTTGCTTAGTACTAGTTTTCCATGTCAGTTCTTGATATTCATACCACTGCTTTTCTTGTCTCCAAATGTCTCTCTTATTTTTCTGTAGGCAGTGTCTATCTCTCCCCTACTTATACATTCTTCTACTGTCTGGCATTTGTCCTCTAGCCACTAGTTCTCAGCGATCCTGCATTACCTGTCAGCCTCATTTCTCAGCCATCTGTACTCCTTTTTGCTTGCTTTACTTGCTGCATTTTTATATTTTATTCTTGCAACAGTTAAGTTCAGTATCTTCTGTGTTATTCAAGGATTTCTATTAGGCCTTGTCCTTCTGCCTTTATTATCCTATGTGGCCTTCACTACTATACCTCTTAGAATAATCATTATTCTTCTGCTTTATTACTTTCCACCATTTCAGTCAACCCTTGCCTAATGCTCCCTCTGAAACTCTCAACCACCTCTGGTTCCTTCAATATGTCCAGATTCCATGTCCTTAATTTTCTCCTCTTTTCAGTCTATTCAATTTTGGTCTATGCTACATAACCAATAATTTATGGTCAGAGTCTTTATCTGCAACTGGATATGTCTTACAGTTTAAAACCTGGTTTCTAAACCTTTGCCTTAAAGTCAATCTGGTACCTCCCAGTGTCTCGTGGTCTGTCCCATGTGTATAACCTTCTTTCATGATGATTTCACCAAGAGCTTCTGGTGGTTAAATTGTGCTCTGCACAAAATTCTGCCAGGTTATCTCCCATTTCATTCCTTTTCCTCAGTCTATATTCACGTACTACATTTCCTTCTCTTCCCTTTCATACTACCAAGTCCGAGTCCCCTGTCACAATCACGTTTTCCTCTTCTTTAACTGTCTGAATAATACTCATATCTCCTCATACATTTCTTTGGTCTCCTCTTCATCCTCAGATCTAATTGTCAAATAAATTTGTACTTCTGTGTTTGATGTTGGCTTTGTGACCATCTTTGGTATGATTTTGTGTACACTATGTTGTTCATAGTAACTTATTGCAATCCTATTTTCTTATTCATAATCACATCATATGCTGATGGTGTAGCAATTATTATCCAAAGGATGGTATCACTAGAGAGGACAATAGGCAAGCTGAAAGAAGCCACGGAAGCCAGAGGCCTTTCTATAAATGAAAAGAAGACCAAGTAGATGAATTTCTCCAGGACATAATATAACAACTTGGCTAGACTATCAGCAGCAGGGTTCAATTTTGATCACATGCAGAACTTTGATTATTTGGGCTCTAATATTAAAAAGGGCAGATTACATTTCAAATGAAATAAAACAGCACATCTTAAGTAGTAATAGATGTTTCCACACATTTAAGAAACTGTTGGTCTCTAGGATAATTAATAGGCAGCTGAAACTGCATATATATATATATAAGTTTATGATCAGGCTAGTTATAACCTATGGATGTGAAACATGAGCACTAAGAAGCACTGATGAACAGCAGTTTAAGTTATTTGAATGTAGAGTTTTGCGCAAGATTTATGAAGAATTTGTAATAATGATTTTGCAGCCAAGATCACATTTTTCATTTATTATGTTACCGGTTTCTGCATACAAGTCAAGCACGCCGAAACTGGTAATATAATAAATGAAAAATGCGATCTTGGCTGCAAAATCATTATTAAACAATTATAGATCACCCCATTGGACTATGAGTTCCTTATATATTTATTGAGAAGTTCAAGATAACAATGTCATCTGGAGATCTAGAATGAATGCTGAGCTGGATCACCTCACTCAAGGAGCTGACATCATGTGAATAATTAAAAATAGGATAATAGCTTGGCTTGGACATGTCCTCAGAACAACTAGAAAGATTCTTGAATGGAGACTAACAGGAAGAAGGTAAAGAGGAAGACCACAAAAATAGTTGGTGTATGATGTGGAAGAGGATAAAAAAAACTCCAAATCAGAGGTTGGCAAAGAACCACACTGGAGAGGGCAGCATGGAGAAAACTTGTTGAAGAGACTAAGATCCATATAGATCGTAACGTCATTAGAAGAAAAATACTGTATTATCACCATCTGATTTTATATTTATAATCCTGTACTCACATTACCAGACATTCTCTTCATCCTGTTACCGAATTTCATCAATCCCTACCATATCTAACTTCAAACTATCCACTTCTCTTTTCAAATTTTCTAACTTACCTATCCAATTAAGGAATAGAACATTCCATACTCCGATCTGTAGAATGCCTGTTTTCTTTTTCTTGATAATGACATCCTTCTGAGTAGTTTGTGCCTGGAGTTCAAAATAGGGACTGTTTTACCTCCTGAATATTTTACCCCAGAAGACTTCATCAGCATATATTCATACTGATGAGCTGCATGTCCTTGAGAAAATGAGACTATAATTTCTGCTTGCTTTCAGATGTTCACAGTAACTGCATGGCAAAGCCATGTTAGCTGATGTTACATGGCCTGCTCAATCAATCATCCTGACTGATGCCTCTGTAACAAAAAGACTGCTGCGACTGAAGCGACTGCTAAGAAGTTGGTCCTTCATTTTTGTAATCAGATCAAAGTTACAAGGACTTAAGTCTGGGAAGTATGTTGGCTGGTACAGTACTTCCCAGTCCCATCTACAGGACAGAACACCTATAGCTTGTGCTGTATATTCCTGCACAGTGTCGTGCAAATCGGTGGGTGGGTTGTGCAGAAAGTGTTGCTGCTTCTTTCATAAGGCTTGTCACAGGTGGTGCTTCTAGAATGAACAATAAGATGTGCATTGACAATCTTTCATGGAGGAATGTAATGCATTTGGATAATACCATCACAGTTGTACACGTGCCAGTGTTCTGTACGGCAATGCTGGTTACCAGCATGCCTCCTGAAGAGCTTGATGTCCTTGTCATGCTGTACAACCTTTGGGACATTCAAGCTTGATCCAGCTCCATTGTTACTGTTTTGAAAACTGTAACATCATTATCTTGGACCGCTTGCTCACAAGTGACTATGCACACACTGGTGATGTGGGATGGATGAGTTCATTTGGTCGGAGGTAAGGTAGGTATGTCAACAACGTGTGCTATCAACGACAATGGTAGATTCCATATGCAGTGTCTCCACAGCAGTAATTTCCAACCCTCACTTTATGCCTACTCAGCTGAAAAATAAGTAGATGGCTTCCCAGGCAACATGTCAAATAACACAAGCCACTTTCTGGAATGTCTCAAATCCAACCCCTTGTCCCTCTGGCCTATAAGTTTCCTTGTCACAATACATGCCACATCCTTCTGCACCAACATTCCCCACACCCATAGTCTTCCTGCTCTAGAACACCTTTCCCAACGTCCACCTGAAAGTCTCTGAAGAATTTCATTCCTTGTCACACTTGTAAATTTCATCCTCACCCAGAATTACTTTGACTTTTAGGACCAGACCCACAAATAAATCAAGAGAACAGCCTTGGGAACTAGGATGCCCCTTCCTATCTCAACGTTTTCACATGAAAGAGGCATTCCTAAAGATGCAGCGGTTGAACCCCTTGGCTTGGTACAGTTTCATAGTTGACATATTTGTCGTCTGTACTCATGGTAAAAAAACTCTTCCAAACTTCCTTCAAGACCTCAACTCCTTCTCTAACCTGAAATTCTCCCGGCCCTTCTCTAGAAGCCATCTTCCTAGATGTTTTCACCTTGTTGAGTCCCACATCCACAATTTGGTCCATATTATATCTACAAATAAACAACAGTACCTCCACTGTGATAGCTGCCATCCTTTCCCTAAAACCTAGGCCTCGAGCCAAACATACCTGATCCAATGACGAATCCCTCACCACCTACACCAACAACCTGTCCACAACTATCCTACAGACCTTGTCCACAAGCAGATATGAGCAGTCCATTCCTCCCATTCCAGTAACAATATTCCTAAGCCCAGAAAACAGAAATGTCACCTTATTCACCCAATAGCATCCCAGCCTGGAATGCCTTAACAAATTTCTCCATCAAGGCTATGACTTTCTATTGTCATGCCCTGAAATGAGATCATCCCTCCAAAGTATCCACTCCACACCACATAGAGTAGCATTTTGTAGTCTTCCCAACCTCCACAACATCCTTGTCAAACTTTCCAAAACTACCCTGCCTACCTGATGGTTCATACCCCTGTGACTGACCCTACTGCAATACCTGTCCCATGGATCCTCCTATAACCACCTACTCTAGCCTCAGCACAGGAAAAACCTACATCTTCAAGGCAGGGCCACATACAAAGTAACACTTCAGCTACCAACTGACATGTCTTCACTGCACAGCCATTTATATTGGTATGCCCACCAACAAATGGGCTGAACACATGAATGCTCACAGACAGACTGTTCGCCTGGGGGCAGACAATGTCTTCCAACATGGCTCCAGAGACCTTGGTACATGTTACATTATGGGTCCCACCTGGATACTCCACCTACCACCAGTCCTTTGGAGCTAGAGGGATGCGAACTTGCCCTCCAACATATACTTTCCTCCTGCCATCCTCCTGTATATAGGCTAGTTGTATTGTGGTACCCAGAGTGTTGACTGAGCCAGGTGCTGGTAGGAGAAAGATTTTGAAAGAGAGAGATGAGCTGTTGGGAGTGGTGATTACAAGAAGCAACATAATGTTTCTAGGCGAAGGTGGGTGAGAGCTAATATTGGTGATTTTTGAGTTAGGGGGAGATTGATGGAAAGAAGGATTACACCCAGAGATGAGACCACTTGTAGAGAGTCCTTTAGAGGCAGTTCCAAATGTCAAATAGGACTGGAATAAAAGAATGAGGGTTTGCAGTTTGACTAAGGTGAATGCATGTTGCTGGAAAGTCTGGAGGTGCCGTGGTATAGGTTTGGGATACACAGTGATTAAATTGCCACCAAAGTCCTTTTTTCAGTCCGGGGCAATATTGATTTGTTTGGTGGTGCTTTGCCTGTATGTATCTCCTTATGTTCGGCCCTTAGTAATTAAATTTTCATCAAAATCTTTCCAAAAAACTTTTGTTTTTATTTTAAAAAAAAAGTACTGGACTATTTTTGTCAAAATTATTATGTAAATTTGCTCTTCTTTCTTCCCATCCTTATGCACTAAAACTCAATCCCCCAGTCCTCCAATTTTCATATCTACAACTAATTTAATATTGAAAGTGATTCCAGTCTTCTGTTATCACTATTTGGCCCTGGGCATCAAGGTTGCTGAAGGCAGATCAAAGCTGGACTGCTAGGATTGGTGCCATCTCATCCAAACTATTCTGCAGCAGTTCGTGAAGACTATGAGGGTTATTGCAATACACTTTAGATGATAGGGCTCCCAACATAAAGTAACCACATATAAACAGAAGAGGTCACCTGGGTGGCCAACTCGGGCTACAACCAGACTGACCTCTCCAAAACAGTTCTATCAGGTGTGAAGCTTGTGTAAATATGCTTCAAGGTTTGGTTGGCTACATGAACAGTTGCTGTTGGACATAACTGTAGGCCTTTAACTCTTCCACTAATACTGCCACAAATGGTTCTAAATCATATACACTCATGTTGGCCACTTTCATTTTCTCCATCCTGTATCTTCTACGTGGAGGCACATTGTCTACCCTCCAGCTTAAAGATTCTATTTGCCATACGTATGGAGATGTCAGATAGAGCCTGCTTAGAAATTTGGTAACAATTTCATTAATACTATAGTGTGGTCTTCTATAATTATTGAAGTTTGGTAATAATTTTTATTGCTACTATAGTAAGGTCTTCTATAATTATTGATTTCTTTATATGCTTGTTTACAGTTTGAGGAATTGCTGTATATTAATTGAAAGATAACATTTTCTTTTTATGTGTTTGTAGGTCTGTGTGCTCTACTTACAACATTATTACTAGCTCAACAACAGAAAATAATGTTCCCTGATGCAGATGAGAATATACTAGTTGTAAAGTCATTGAGGTCAGAAAATTGTTCAAAACTACTCCCTAGAGATATCTATTTATTTAAAAATATTATAGAAAACATTTTTGGTGAAGTGGCACATAATCCATTATCTGAGGATATACTGAGTGCAGCTTCTGAGGTAAAAAGTCTTATAGTTCTTTATTTCACGTGAAAAAATTGCAGTATAATGTTATTCCATAAATGTTTGATCATGAAAATGTTTCCATCAGGCCTGTAAGAATTTAAATATGAAAAGTTCTGATGTTTTTATGAAGAAACTTGTACAGATGTACCGTACAATTAAAGTGCGCAATGGAGTTATAGTGATTGGAGCATCTCTAACTGGAAAGAGCTGCTTGATTAAAGTAAGCCTACAAAGTTTTTCATACATAAGCAATTTTTAACCAAGAAATTAAGATATTTGCATGATTTTACTGTCATGTGTTTACAAGACACAGTTTTAATTTTTTTACTTTGCTTGTTGTTGACAGTTTCAAATTTAATAGTGAAAAATATTTGCTTAAATTGACAACTTTGACAAAATTTTTTGCAGTGATATGAAGACTGCCATTATATTTCTACAAGACAGTCAATTTCATAAATTTAAAAATTATCTACTCAAGGGATTATTCTATACAGTCTTTCATATAAAGGAATTTGTAACATTAGTTTCCAGTGTGCATGGAATTAAATCAGTTTTAATGTGAAGAAAAAAATCTAGTTCAAAGTTTGTGCCAGGCTGGGTCAATGAAATTAAATGTTTCATGCCTGCAAATAATAGACCAACCATCATGTGGTATAAAATTTGCTTATATTGTGTACCTGCAGTATAGTCAAGATGGCCTGTGAAAGTACTGACAGTTCTCAGTACTGTTGTATGCTTCAACTGAAAATTCCAAATGTGTTGATTTCAACATTAATTGTGTCATTATGCTAGAAAAAGGATGGTGTTTTAACTCACTTTAATTCTTATTCACCTACTGAAAACAGTATTCTATCCAACAAGAGTGAAGTGGAATAGTAGCAAAACCATAGACAATATTTTTGTTAATTCATCATTACTAAAGGGGCATTCTGTTAGCATAATAGTGAACGATCTTTCATTTATTGATTGATTTATTTTCCTGTAAACAACAGACGTGTTGTGTAAGGCATTGTCAGCACATATATTATTGTACAAATGGTTAGCATAAGTTTATGTATAAAGAATACTTAACATATATAAATTGTATATACAAATAATTTTGAGAGATTAATCATATATAAATATCGTTACACATTGATAACATACTAAAATTTTTCACAGGTATTGCTTATTTCACTATTAGTTTTTATACAAATTAAATGTGGTATGTTGACTGGCTAACCCATCAAAACATAACACACTCGCTTGTAGTCACACCTCAAATCTGCTGAAGCGTTGTGCCATGTGGGCGCGCTCCTTCTCATATAGAGCGTGCTTTGTGCGGCAACCGTGGTGCACCAGGCGCGGCCTGTAGCACTAGTATCAGTGCCGTTCTTAATTACACAGTGTGTGGACATATTCCACTTCTCCCCTTCAAGGAGCCGGGATTCACAACACTGCAGACTGCCAGGAAGTTTCATATCAGCACACACTCCGTTGCAGAGTGAAAGTTTCATTCTGGAAACATCCCTTAGGCTGTGACTAAGCCATGTCTCCACCATATCCTTTCTTCCAGGAGTGCTAGTCTTACAAGGCTCACAGGAGAGCTTCTGTGAAATTTGGAAAGTAGGAGCCGAGGTAATGGTGGAAGTAAAGTTGTGAGGTGGGATTGTGAGTTGTGTTGGGATAGCTCAGTCGGTAGAGTGCTTGCCCATGAAAGGAAGAGGTCCTAGGTTCAAGTCCCAGTCCTGGCACTATTTTAATCTGACAGGAAGTTTCATATCAGCACACACTCCACTGCAGAGTTAAAGTTTCATTCAGTTTAGTTTCATTATGTTTAGAAGCAATGCTGACAAATGGGGAGAGTCCAACAGTGGTATGTTTTACTAAGCACTGGATCAAGGAACATGATTATGCCCCTGTATAATTTACAGAACTACTCCATGGCATCATTATTCTGGAGAGCAGATGCTGAAAATGGTGGTAGTTGTGTATATGTTAATAAATGGCTCATAAACTCCGTTAAGAACAGACCAGAAATAGTGAAACCCACTATTAAAAGAGATTTTGAGTTCTCAGTTATTGAAATACATCATCATCAATATTTACTGTACACCTGACAGCAGTCACAAAAAATCTTAAGGAAATTAAGTGATTTGCTAAATAAAAGCAAAGTAATACTGTGTTGTGACTTTAACAATGACTATAGTAGAGAATAAAACTGAAAGATGAACTCTGCTCACTGTTGACCTCTTTCAACTTGCATAACACAGTTAAGGAGCACACCAGAATCATTGCAAACAGTGCTTCTGCTATAGATTATATCATCACCAACATACACAGATAATTACTCAGTAATTTTAACTGGAAATCATCTGTCTGATCCAGAAACCAAGTAATAACAATACAAGAAACTTTGAACCCTGTGGCAAATACCAACAAATGCAGGATAACCAACATAAATACCTTATAAAACACTCTGGCTAATGAAGGCTGGACTGAAATTCGAAGTGAAAAAGGCAGTGTATACAATTTTAGCTTTTTCGTAAACAAATGCTGTGAACACTTTACAAAGGCATTCCCTCTCAAAAATATGTGTGTAACAAATGAAGAAAGAAAGAGCAGATGGATTACAAAGGATATAATTGTTTCAAGCAAAAGTCTCAAGAAACTACACAAAATCATTAAATTCAAAACTGACTCCTTGCATTTACTGGTTTACTGTAGGGAATATAAAAAGATCTACATGAAAGTCATAAAAATGCGAAGAAATTTGTAACTAAATAGGAAATTATCAACTCAGAAAAGATGTCAAAAACAGTGTCGTTAAGTCACTTCTGAAAACATACTGTATGTTTCACAGCAGATTATGAGAACTGAAGTGGCCGATTAACCTTGAATATATAACCTTTTCAAGAAAAGTTCCTAGCAGGAAAAATTATATATAAAAATAGACGAAGATTACTCACCAGGCGAAGGAGCACAGGTGTGAAAGCATCACAATAAATAAGTAAATACACACATACACACAAACGCAAGCTTTCGCAATCCAGTTGCTTCTTCAGGCAGAAGGGAAGGAGAGGGAAAAGGAAATGATGAGGGTTTTAAGGAAGGGGGTAAGGAGCCATTCCAATCCCGGGAGAGGAAAGACTTACCTTGGGGGAAGAAAAGGAAGGTGAACAAATAGACATACACCCATACATGTAAATCTGACAATGTTCTCTGCACCTTTTTATACATTTGACATCAGTAATGGACTGGGAAAACTGTCTTAATCAGCGTTTTGGCAGGTCGACTGTTTGGTTTCTCATAGCAAGTATAAATATATGCAGTCGATGCGGAGTCACAAAGTAAACTGTCAACCATGCATGAGGTTGCAATGTTACTGATATCATTAACGTGTTTATGATGAACACATATTTTGGAGTGAAGAACTCTGATCTGAAGCGTGACGAGAGGCAAGCACATTTGAAGTTGAGTCCAGCTGGTGTGACATCTTGTCATTCTCACTGAAGATGAAGCACTTGTTTCTGTTCATCATCCCATTGTGATATCTAGGGGGTTAGATATGGGGTGGGGGGTGGGATGAGGGGTTCAACCCCCCCCCCCCCTCGCCCCCCGAATGTTTTTTTCCTCCCACTCGTGCTAAAATAAAAAATGAAAATAATTTGTGTAATGAATGAGAGTTAGACTGAAAATTTTGCCAACAAAGAGATGTACCATGGTGTCTGTAAGTTGTAATCTATGTTTAGTAGAGCTTTGACTTTTTACTTGTTGTTGGGACACTTTGTCGTGAATATCTTATGGGTGGCCTTCTTGAGGCCTTGGCAAGTGTCGCGCACAACTTATTTATAATAATAATAATAATAATAATAATTACGCAGGTAACCATCAGTATCAGTGAACAAGTATTATTGAATTCCATTCAGAAAAATGCTCCACAGACTGTTTAAAGTACCACACGAGACTTGCCTAGCTTGTAACGAACGCCACCGTGTCTTTATGTTTACTACTGCTACCAACTTCAGTGATCTATCTTTATTCCTAAATTAGGGTGGCGAACTTGTACATAACACAGACAAATATATTTTTTAACGGGTTATGTTCCCATCCTCTGCTTACAAGAAGCAGCCTTACCTTCTTCCCACCACTGTAAATGCACACTAATGTCACATTGTAATCTCTAGTGTCATTTTGCCAAATTAGTATTACAAAGAAGTGATGGATGTCTATCATAGGAGGCGACAGTGGACTTCGTTAATAACTGTCGCCTGTCATGTTACTCATATTAGTCAGCACCGCAACTTCACTACGGTAATTTGGGTTTCCAAAAGGCTGATGTGTAAGTGCTGAAATGTAGGGGAGACCAGTGTAATGGCGCCACCCTTGGTAATCACACTACCCCAGTTTTATGACGAACGGTTGGCAATACAAGTATGCTTGTGGAGAATTTAGGCAAAATGAAGTGTAATACAGATGCATACATTTTGTAAAATGGGTACTTACAGAATGTAGAATATGTAGTAGGTTTGAAGTGCCAAAATCTATACTGGAATAGATTGTGGTGTCTTAATCAAGCCTAAATTATAAAATCTACATCTAAATACATATTCTGCAATCCACCATAAGGTGCGTGGTGGAGGGTACACTGTACCGCTACTAGGCATTTCCTTTCCAATTCCACTCCCAAATAGAATGAGGAAAAAAAGAATGCCTATATGCCCCCATAGGAGCCCTAATTTCTCTTATCTTGTCATTGTGATTACTACGCGGAATGTAAGTAGGTGGCAACAAGATCGTACTACACTCAGCTGCAAATTCTGGCCTTCTAAATTTCCTCAACAGAAACTAACGAAAAGAATGTCGTCTTTCTCCCAATGATCCCCAACTGACTTGCTGGAGCATTTCTGTTACACTTGCACATTGGTCGAATCTACCAGTAACAAACATAGCTGCTCGCCTCTGAACTGTTTCTATGTCTTTCTGTAAACCAATCTGCTGAGGGTCCCAAACACTTGAGCAATACTCAAGACGTGGTCATACAAGCATTTTATACGCAGTATCCTTTACAGATGAAATACATCTTCCCAAAATTCTCCCAATAAACTGAAGCTGGCTGTCTGCCTGACTCAGAAATGTCCTTACATGTTCGTTCCATTTCATACCACTCTACAATATTACCCCTAGATGCAACTGCATCAAGAAGCTCCTTACTAATGCTGTATTTGAACATTATGGAATTGTTATTCCTACTCATGTGCATTACCTTACATTTTTCTACATTGAGAGCTAGCCGCCATTCTTCGCACCAACTAAAAATTTTGTCTAAGTCCTCCTGTATGCTATTAAAGATGACACCCTCCTATATATCACAGCATCATCAGCAAACAGCCGCAAATTATAAGTTACTCTGTCCATTAGATCATATATATAGATGGAAAATAATAGCAGTCCTATCATGCTCCCCTGGGGCACGCCTGACGATACACTCATCTCTGATGAACACTTGCCATACAGAACAATGTACTGCATTCTATCACTTAGGAAGTCTTCAGCCAGTCACAAATGTGTGGACCTATTCCAGAAGCTCATATCTTCTTTAACAGTCTGCACTGTGGCACCGCGTCAAACGCCTTTTTGAAGTCGAGAAAAACACAATCCACCTGTTGCCCTTCATCCATGGCTCGCAAGATGTCATGTGCGAAAAGGGCAAGCTGAGTTTCACATGAACGATATTTCCTAAACCTGTGCTGATTCATAGATAGAAGCTTTTCCATTTAAAGGAAATTTACTATATTCGAACTGAGGATATGCTCCAAAATTCTACAGGAAACTGATGTCAAAGATATTGGTCTGTAATTATGTGGGTTAGTTCTTTTTCCTTTCTTATAAATGGGACTCACCTGCACTTTTTCCAGTCACTAGGAACTTTGTCCTGAATTAAAGATTTGCGATAAATGCAAGCTAAGTAAGGGGCCAATGCCACAGAATACTCTTTGTAAAACCGAACTGGTATTCCATCCAGACCAGCAGACTTTTTCATATTTAGCTCTCTCAGCTGCTTCTCTAAACCGGAAATACATATTACTATGTCCTCCATTTTGGAACCAATATGTTGATGAAATGATGGTACATTTTCTAAGTGTGATCCTGACAATTGATTATCGACTCCTCACAACAAAAACACACTCCTAGCCTTGTGTATGTATATGTATATTTATTCCAATGTTACATTGATATCTTTTGGAAGCTTTCTATATGCCCAATACAGAAAAGTGATAATTGTAAATCACAACAATTGTAAAACTTTTTTGCTACTACTCATTCATTGTGTAGGTTTGTCTTTGATTTTCAAATGTATGATATCATTACTCCGGAACCCAGGGCAATGGCGCCACTGCATATACTTTCACAACATATTTTTTAACAGTAAAACTTAACAAAGCATATGACTGAAAAATATAATAAAGTAGTATTAGCTGGCGAAACTGTAGTATTATTCTTTACGAAAAAGACATTCCTTAAAAAAAAAAAAAAGGCTTTCAATTTTTTACAATTGCTGCAACTGATGACTTGAGCCATTTGAGCCAGTTGTGGTAGTGTGGAAGGTATTTTTAATTTTCTAATGCCTACAGCGATTACTTTTGCTGTGAAAATTGGGCTTATTCTGTATGTAATGTTAAAATAATTTCTGGGAATATAGTTGTGCAACGTCTTCCACATCAGCCAGTATTTCGGCAGGTGAACGCCGATCATTTTCCCGGTAAACCACTATACCAAAAAAGACTGATTTTCATGTCTACAATCTTTTTTCAATAATGCTTCATTCTTTTATCAACTATTCACAAATTTTTGCATATTAATAGAAAAAATTGCAAGTTTGTTTTACGGGGGCAAGGGGGGGGGGGGGTGGTCACAGCTTTGGCACCTGTCAACTCTGCAAGAGCACCTCAATATGGCTCTGGCTCTGAACGCCTTCCAGAGGAAAAATGTATCTATGCCCCTGGCAATTTCATAGTTTGCAGTTGTGCAGACAAGGGCAGGCACTTGTGTAATAAGTTCACATGGAAGTCAGAGTGCAAAATGTCACTGCTTAACTGGGAGCATGGATAGTGGGATTTTGGAGGATAGTGACACATGGAGTAACACAATATGTTTGGAGACAGTGTATGATGGGACAGAAAGTCTATGCCGATGATTAGCTCTGGTACATCAGCTACGAGGAAGATTCATAGGTATCCTTACACAGGTCATAGGTGGACTGAGAATGCTGCCATGCCCTTAGAGATTACACAGGTGGCATTTAAGGCACATAGTAGGGTGTGGCTAGTGGCTAGGATGGAGTGAATCATCATCAGCAACACTGGTAGCAACAAGACATGCACACCAGAGTCAATGAGAAAACGTATCTCGGTAAATGATTTCTGAGTGTAGAGGTAACTGCTAGTAGAAGCTGTGTTAATGTATGGACTGCATCACGGGTAGGCGCTAATCAGTATGGTTGCATGGGGTTGCTTAAGCCCTGCCATTGGCATTTGGGAAATGGCATGGTGGATGGCACTTCTGTGCATCTGCTCTGAAAGTCTCATGGTAATAACAGTATAAGTTGTGTGGCTGATGGTCTTGAGAGAGATGATGCCATGGCGGAGGATGACTATTGGCGTTGGAGGCATCATCTGTAAGCGTCTGTTGTGTTGTGTTATCAGAGTGTCCAGCATCGTGGAAAACGGGGAAAAGTCAGTGAATTCTTTTGTTTTGGAAATCTCAGGGAATTTTTGTATTTTTCCCAAAAACCCTGGAAAAGTCGCAGTACTCAGTTTGCTTTTTGGCAGAAACATTTGCTTGCTCTCTGTTTGGCTCGATGCATTTCCTCGAAACTAGGTTCCTTCGAGTTGCGAGAAATTTACCAGTTGTCAGTTTCTTACTACCTATACTGCCCATGCGCGGTCTTCACCAGTTGCAACGGCAAACAACAACTTGAACACCTATTTCTTGCGTTTCGTGTTTTGGCCACCTGTACTGCTAGTTGACTCATTTGCACTCTAAACTGCATTGTTGAAAGATTTACGTGAGCCTTTATTTGTAGAACTGTTTTTGAGTGGTACTGTGGGTCTCACCTCAGGTGTATCATGTAATGTGGCATAATATCACATATTCGTAAAAAGTGGCAAAATACTTTGACAAGCTACACTGTAGATGTCTATTCTGACTGACAAAAGTAGTTTACTATTTTTTTTTTACAAATATGTCTTGATGTTAAAGGATGTGGTTAGGCAGGAATCTAAGAGAACAGCTTAAATTATTGCAAGTGAACAAGTAGCATTGGCATTTACAGTCTAGCTTGTCAAAAGTACTTTTGTACAAATATCTTATATTGGGCCTTATTATGCGATACACCTGAGTGAGAGCCGCAGAACAGTCAAAAACAGTTCTATGAATAAAGGTAGGTAAGGTTTATGACTTAAATAATGAAACACCGCAACGACACTTAGCCCTATGCCTTTTGTGATTTTACGGATGGTTAAGTACAAATATTTATGTAACGTACACAATGTGGCATCCTGCATATTTTGATTTGTGCTGTGTTGTATTTTTAAGGTTATAAGGTGTCCGTGTCCGTGTGTGTGTGTGTGTGTGTGTGTGTGTGTGTGTGCGTGTGTTTGTGTTTGTGTGTTTCAGGGAACATGCCATACTTTATAATCTTAAGCCGATTACAGTGCGAGAGAGGCAGCTAAATCCTAGAAATAGGCTACATTGTGTACATAAATGTTTGTAAAGTTTAGTGTTTCATTAATCAAGTAACAGCTATATAAAAACATCAAACGTATTTAATGAAATTATGTCAATTTGTTAAACAGAGCTCTTCATAAATAAATCCAGAAACCAGTTTCCCCATGATCATCCTGCTTTTATTTTACTTTTTTTTATTAAAGGAATTGGATAAATTTAATTAAATTGTAGCATTAATTTTGTCAGAAATTGTGCCATTGATTGGTACTATTTATCAGCTATTTTCCAATGTTGATAAACTGAAATGTTGTTCTTGCCCAGACATAACCAATGCTGTAAATTGTCTCTTTCCAAGAAACCACGCGTGCTATTTGGATAGTACCTACAAACACCAGTCCCTCAGAGCTATGGAGGTGTGAACTTTCCCTCCTACATATCCTCTCCTCCCGCCACCCCCCTGGCCTAAATCTACGCTAACCCCCCCCTTCCTCCCTCCTCAGCTCACCTATTCATTATCCCTAACTTACCCCCCCCTCTCTCTCTCCCCCTCTCCCGCCCGCTCTCTGTCATTCTCTCTCTCTCTCTCTCTCTCTCTCTCTCTCTCTCTCTCTCTCTCTCTCTCTCTCTCTCTCTGTGTGTGTGTGTGTGTGTGCGCATCCATCATTCCCTGTTAATGAAAAACGTTTTCGCCAACCCCCCGCCTCTCCTACACCCCTCAGCATAATTCATTTCACTCATCTTCTCTTCTCTTTACTACTTGATTTTTCGTCTTTGGTTATATTTATCCTCTCTGGCTTGGCTCAGTACTTACATGCAGTATCTCTGATGTCCACACTCCCGAAACACCACCTTCATGACCTAGGTCGTGGACCACCTTTACCTTCTGTTCCCATCCTTTCTTCTTCCCTTCTCTCCCACCTGATGAAGGAACTTTGTTTCGAAAGCTAGTCCTTTTTGTCCCCTCTTTTCTGTTTCTTCATTTGTGTTACTATCGGCTGTACAGCACAGCGGTAAGTACTGGCCAGCCATACTATCTTGTTTCAACAATATTTATCATCTCTGAGGAGAATTTTCATAATTAATCAAAGATTAAGAATTATAACTCATTAAGTTTGTAGGAAGAGGCTGCAAGTTGTGCAATGTGCAAACATGCGGCTGGTGATAGAGGTATTAGGTATATTGATGAAGTTGTTCACATGCTAGGGGCTTTCAGTATGAAAGCTATTTGTATTTAAAAAGAAACAGTGGTCAGTGGCCCAGACATAACCAATGCTGTAAATTGTCTCTTTCCAAGAAACCACGCGTGCTATTTGGATAGTACCTACAAACACCAGTCCCTAAGAGCTATGGAGGTGTGAACTTTCCCTCCTACATATCCTCTCCTCCCGCCACCCCCCTGGCCTAAATCTACGCTAATCCCTCCCCTTCCTCCCTCCTCAGCTCACCTATTCATTATCCCTACCTTACCCCCCCCCCCTCTCTCTCTCTCCCCCTCTCCCTCCCGCCCTCTCGCTCTCTGTCATCTCTCTCTCTCTCTCTCTCTCTCTCTCTCTCTCTCTCTCTCTGTGTGTGTGTGTGTGTGTGTGTGTGTGTGCGCATCCATCATTCCCTGTTAATGAAAAACGTTTTTGCCAACCCCCCGCCTCTCCTACACCCCTCAGCATAATTCATTTCACTCATCTTCTCTTCTCTTTACTACTTGATTTTTCGTCTTTGGTTATATTTATCCTCTCTGGCTTGGCTCAGTACTTACATGCAGTATCTCTGATATCCACACTCCCGAAACACCACCTTCATGACCTAGGTCGTGGACCACCTTTACCTTCTGTTCCCATCCTTTCTTCTTCCCTTCTCTCCCACCTGATGAAGGAACTTTGTTTCGAAAGCTAGTCCTTTTTGTCCCCTCTTTTCTGTTTCTTCATTTGTGTTACTATCGGCTGTACAGCACAGCGGTAAGTACTGGCCAGCCATACTATCTCGTTTCAACAATATTTATCATCTCTGAGGAGAATTTTCATAATTAATCAAAGATTAAGAATTATAACTCATTAAGTTTGTAGGAAGAGGCTGCAAGTTGTGCAATGTGCAAACATGCGGCTGGTGATAGAGGTATTAGGTATATTGATGAAGTTGTTCACATGCTAGGGGCTTTCAGTATGAAAGCTATTTGTATTTAAAAAGAAACTGTGGTCAGTACCATACCTCAGTATGCTTTTCAGAGGTACACGATTGCTTTCAAAATATGGTCTTTGCTCAGGGCAAGCTTATTATTGTAGGTCAGTCAGTAGTACTGTAATTTTGAGCAAACCATTTAGCACTTTATTTCTTCATGAGTAGATATTAAAAGAACACAGGTATGTATTTTTGCATAGCAAGACTTCACTTCAATAGTGGTTGTGAATTGGTATCCATGCTAATTTTGTTGATTTAAGTATAATGCATGCAGTTTGGTACATATGCCGACTTCCGTCTAAAATAAGGGATGTTAATGTATGCAAATCACTTATATTGATGAATGTAGTATTTGACCCACAGTTGTTGGATTTTCTGATCTGATCCCAAATGACAGATATCTACAAAAAATCCTGTCACAAATGGTTGCAACTCATTCCACACCGCAACAAGAAGTCCACAATGGCAGTCATATCTAGCAGTCATATTTAGTTGAAAACAACGGCCACCGAAACCCAGACACCTAGGTCCTATTCACATGGAAATACTCAAGTATCTGAGTGACTCATATAATGTGCAACCATGAGACACTGCATGTGTAGTTAAATGGGATGTTCACATGGCGATACTTAAAATCCTGCATTGCAAGTCTCTGTGACTCACTACGCGACCCGACATGCTGGTCACAGAGTCTCCTTATCTCTTGGTTGCAATCGCAACATTTGGTTGTGCAATGTACGAAAAAATGTTTAATTTGAAATTCAAGCTAGAAAATGTTTTCTAGCTTCCTGATGAGTTATAGACTTAAAACATTCAATTGACCAGAACATGATGAATGTTTTTTGAAATGTGTAGGGTGTGGCGCTTTTTTACTGGACAACATTAAAGCCACATTTTTAATACTTCACCTTTTTTTTAGATGTTCAGTGGTCTCGTAGATCTCGTAGCTTGCCTGCCATTAACACATCACAAAATTATAGGACGTCGGATTCTTCAATATGACACATTTCATTTTTAATGTATATTTATATTCTCAATGCAAACAAAAAAAGTAATACATCTTTAAGACTTCTTCACAACTCATTTACATACTGACATATGACTTTGCAACTCTGCAACTAACCTTAGACTCATTTTACAACTGACTGAGTTCACGCCAATATTTATAAAACAATTTGTTCATGAAACATAAATCAATCTTGCTTTACGTAAAGATACACAAAATTATGACAAATGTAATAATAAAATTTCCAGATAAAAACAAAACAATACAAAAGATCGTAAGTAAACAACAATTAGTGCAGTATTAATATATGTTTACATTATTGTTCAACATTAAGCTTTCAACTCAATAATTAATCAATTAATGTAGTTTATTAGAAGACCCTCGTAATGCAAATGATAATGAATGTGACTTGCGAGAAGTGCTATAAAATGCTTATACAATATAAATATGGAATATCAGGTTATAATACCACGACCAACTGTGGTATCCTATAGTTCAATTATTCAAACAAAAGGGGCCATCCTGGCTAAATACATTACAAGACCCCCCCCCCCCCCCCTCACACATTGTCAGACATCACATGTTTATGACATTGTATGACAACAGAATTGGAAAGTCAAGTAGATACAGAAGGACAATAAATTGTTTTATAGAACAAGCATGAAAAAGCAGACCAAGTTTTGTTGAACCAGATTTACATAGCACGAATACATTCTGAAGTTATACTGAATAAACTTAATGAAATTGCATGTTAATAGGTATACACTACATTTGTGTAAACAGTGAATAGATTTCAAAAAATGAGAAAACATTAAAGTTCAGCAAGACAGCATAAAAATGATTACTAGAACAATCTTTTGGTTACAATTGTACAATGAGTGAATTCATAAGAAGTTATTACAATTTTTAATGCTGAATATAAATTTTGTCAATGCAAAGTAGTTACCAAGTTTCGAAGTGCATACAGATATGAGTGCTTTATCATGTCATAAGTAGCAAACAGTAATAAAAAAACATTGATTATGATAATTATGTGAGGATTATTACTATGAGAACATTGAAAGCAAAATAATTAGTAATATGTCTTAATGGCATTATAAAAGAGCAAAGCCAGATAATGACATACACTAGCAAATGTAACCAGAAGTTCTATGAACAGGAACCCTACCAGTTCGCCACTTGTGCAAACCGCACACAAGCACCTAAACATTTGTACACAATATATTTGCTGCTATAAATTTTACATCCACGGCCTGCGCAGCTACAGGTTAGTAGATGGGCACGACACCACCTTACAAATTCGGCTGTTGTGCTTACCATAGAAAAACACTTACAAAAATTATTAAATTCATATTGTTTCATGAATGCATTACTGTTTCATATTATTTTATGAATGTAGTATTTAAGACAAGTCTCATCCCAATAACCTCCATGAACAACAACAAAACACCCCAGTTGTCAGAGTCAAAAAGTTAACCACATCAAACCTTTACATCATCAAAACACAAAATACATAGTCAGGCTCGGTACACAAGAGTCATAGTCAAAGTTAATATACAATGTGTCAGTTCAGTTAAATAATCATAATCAAATTTTTAAATGACAGGTACCCCTTTAAGTTTCTTACACAAAGATCATTTAACCCCACACTTTATAAATAAATTTGTACATGACAGTTGCCCGTATGAAAATTACAACTAATACATAAAATTCAGCAATTACAGTAGAACCTCATTTTTACACTTTTCAAGGGACTTCAGTAAAATGCAGGAAAATGTAAAATGCAGGAAGTAGTGTTTTAAATGGTAAAATGTGCTTACTGGATCAGCCTCGCATTTTTTTAGTTAATTTTTGATATATGCACATAATAGGCATCTAAATACTCACCAGGAAGTTTATTATACAATAAAGGTTATCCAAATTTTTACTATTTTAAGCACAGGACAGAACTGGTAATTTTATGGGAAGTAGAAATTTTTGACGTAATTTCATTCATTATAATCGAGGACGACACTGCTGGGCTATGTAAAACATCTTCAAAATTACTTGAACCACTTCTACAGATTTCGTTTGGATGCCGCTGCTGGGCTATGTAACACATCTTCAAAATTACCTGAACCGCTTTTATAGATATCGTTTGGACGCCGCTGCCAGGCTATGTAACACATCTTCAAAATTACTGCCTTTTACTGGCATTAATTATTTACGTAATAAAACTCCTAAAGTTCCGTGCTTTTTGTATTTTTCGATGTTTCACTCGAGAATATTAGAGAATTTATTCATGTCCTTGAATGCAAACATACGCATAAGTATTTTTGTGACGTTTGCGTGGGATTAGCATCTCACACTATTACTGCTTTTTTGAGGTTGTGGGTATTATGATACCAAACTTTGACAGATAACGTTCTTTATGAATCAGAAATATGTATCACAAAAACAATGCAACTCTTTATTCTCACATCAACAAAGCAACTGGTTCTGATTGTTTGAGTACAAACCAGCCATTGTGGCAAAGAAGCTGGTGGAAAGAGGAACTACATCGTCACAAATCGGTGCATCGTAAGTCAACTAGATATGTACTGCCAACAATGCTATGTGAAATATACATTTGATTAAATGCAAAGTGTGAAGAAACTCGACTGCGAATAATTTTTAAGTACTATACTTTAAGGGGAAAGCCATGCTAGCATCAATTTATGAAGATTACGTCATTTTTTTCTTCACGAACATGCTTTCAAAAAGCATAAAATGCAGGAACAGTGTAAATATGATAACGCAAAAATGAGGATGAATTAACATTGTGAACATAGGAAATTTGATGGGGCTGACAAAAAATGGTGTAAATGGCAGGAAAATGTAAGAACCAGGAACGTAAAAACGAGGTTTTACTGTAATTTGAAATTTTTCATGAAAGCACCTAATACAAATATCTATTGCTCATACAGTTCAAAAACATTTAATGATTATGGAGTATGATACTAGAGTGTTTAACAGATTTAGTGAAGCAGGCAACTTACTTACAGAGACCAATTAGCAACATATTTAGTAAAACATGAAAATACAGCTTGCTTATACAGATCAATTTGAAGTTCAATAAAATGAAAGTATATAATTATCACATACTCAAGATCTCAAAGATGTATTAAAAAATCAAACATTAGTAGCAGAGGCATGTAACATACAAGTATTTCAGATTAGTCAAATAAGAGACTGTGTGACATGAAAATACTGTTTTACCAAAAGAATAATCTTACAGACAGCTAATTTTAAATGTGACCAAAGATTTCCAGGGTATAAACTTGATCCAGTGGTTTAAACAATTAACTTTTCCCAACTATAGCCTATGGCCAGAAAGAAACTTTCACTCTGCAGCGGAGTGTGCGCTGATATGAAACTTCCTGGCAGATTAAAATTGTGTGCCGGAACCGGGACTCGAACCTGGGACCTTTGCCTTTCGCGGGCAAGCGCTCTACCACTGAGCTACCCCGACACGACTCACGATGCCGCCTCACAACTTTACTTCCGCCAGTACCTCGCCTCCTACTTTCCAAACTTCACAGAAGTTCTCCTGCGAAACTTGCAAGACTAGCACTCCTGGAAGAAAGGAAGAAATGTCACATTTATTTTCATTTCAGTAGGTAATATTTTACACACATCACTAGATACCTCACTTATGTCAGTATAAACATTCTTTACCTCAACAATACCAGTG
Organism: Locusta migratoria; assembly: GCA_026315105.1. Classification (NCBI taxonomy): domain Eukaryota; kingdom Metazoa; phylum Arthropoda; class Insecta; order Orthoptera; family Acrididae; genus Locusta; species Locusta migratoria. The sequence goes on from CM048747.1 coordinate 389,478,301, forward strand.
TCATGCTCAGGTAAAATGTTATGGCTTTCAGTAGCATGAACAAATTCTAAGTTACCATTATCACATTCAGATACAAATACATGATCACATTTTGGTTTTATTTGTGTATTAGCATATTTGTACTTTCTGTTCTCATTAAACTGTGTATTACCATATTTATTGTGTCTGTTTCTTTGCCACACCCCACTCCATGCATCACTGTAATTAGTGCTTTGCCTTTCAACAGCAATGTCAATTTTATAAACAAAATAAAAAAATTCATCTATATCATCATCAGGTGCATGTATTAATTCCCCTTGCAAATAGTTTGGCAGCCTATTTTTTAACACATGACTTTGTGTCCTAACATCTAAGAGATACTTCAAGTGTATCTACTTTTAACACTGTGTTGGTCACTTTCTGACCAGGACTTATTTAGAAAACTATCTTTAAATTCCTGAAAATTTGACCAAAGTTTTCTGTTTTGATTAGCCTCCATTCAGATGATACTTTACGTTCTTTTATCTTATTAGCATCACAAATACCTACTATAAAACTATTTTCACAGCTTAAAATAAAATCTACAGGGCGTACATCATGTTCTGGAAACAACTTTACAGGAATTTTAGACCATGAACCAAAATTATGTATGACATTTGTTACAGGATTATTATTCACACAATCACCTGATGATAAATTGTTAACCTTTTTCCCTATTAACTTCTTTAACAAAGTCTGCACTTTTTTCTGTTGTCTGATCTGCTGATTCTGTTTCATGAAATCAAGTCTTTACATAACTCTCATTTATTAGGGCTAACTCAGTATCTTCACACAAAACTTTAGGTGCATTAATTAGTTCATTTTTAATTAGATTTTGTTGGTCTTCTAACTTTTTTAATAAATTATTTTCCATTTTGTTAATCACTGATTGTAGCATGTCCAAAACAAAATCCCTTCTACATTAGATGCTTTAATATTTTGTTTATCCATGTTTAATGAACTGTACACACTGTCTTTTCAATAAAAAAAAAATCAAATTTTAACATACATTTTTGGCATCCAGTCCATTTCAAGTTCAAACATACCATAATTATTGTCTTGCTGCAGCGTCCTTTTTAACAAATTATTTCATCTTGGATCCTATACTGGTTGAATTTATTAAAATTTCATCCATAAAACATGTATACATATATTGTTTCTCCTTCATGTTGCTTCTTCGTCATTTCTGAAACATTATCACATTTATAGGTTTCCAAATTTTTCCACGCAGAATGCACCATATGTGGCTCTTTTTTTTTTTTTTAGATATTCAGTGGTCTCGTAGATCTCGTAGCTTGCCTGCCATTAACACATCACAAAATTATAGGATGTTGGATTCTTGGGCGTCTTATGGAAACTTTCAATATGACACGTTTCATTTTTAATGTATATTTATTTACATTTTTGATGCAATCAAAACAAGTAATACATCTTTGCCAGCTGCGTTAGCCGAGGGAACTGAGGCGCTCCAGTCACGGTCTGCACGGCCACTACGGTTCAAATCCCCCCTTGGGCATGGATATTTGTGCCGTCCTTAGTTGTAGCTAGTTCATAAGTAGTTTGTAAGTTTAGGGACTGATGACCCCATAGTTAAGTCCCATAAGCTTTACAAACATTTGAGCATTTTAATACATCTTTAAGACTTCCTAACAACTCATTTGCATACTGACATAGAACTTAACAACTCCGCAACTAACCTTAGACTCATTTTACAACAGACTGAGTTTGCACCAATTCACGTGTATTAATATCTATTATAGTTTTTCTAGAACATCTTAGAATGCGGAGGTTACAATATTTATTATAAAACAATTTGTTCATGAAACATAAATCAATCTTGGTTTTTGTAAAGATAGACAAAATTATGACAAATGTAATAATAATATTCCAGATAAAAACAAAAAACAATACAAAATATCATAAGTAAACAACAGTTAGCACAGTATTACTATATGTTTACATTATTGTTCAACATTAAGCTTACAACTCAATAATTAATCAATTAATTTAGTTTATTAGAAGACCCTCGTAATGCAAATGATAATCAATGTGACTTGCGAGAAATGCTATAAAACACGGTAAGAACAGTTGATGGTAATCTCCATGTGAACTCGAATCTGTCTAGTTTTTACCTTCATGGTCTTTTCGCAGCATGTACATAAGAGAAGGCTATATATTGATTGATTCACAGAAGAAAACTGAAATTAACATGGAAGTTACCACACATCTGCTTTAATCTCAACTAATTCTCTGAAATCGATTTAAAAATTTTACGTGCACTACACCAAGAAACATAAAATAAGTCTTTAAACAAGAATCATATCTGTATTTAAAATCAAGTAAAAAGTATAATTTCTCCTAAGTGCATACAAATTCCTCACCCATGCAGATAGCCTAGACCTAAAAATTTGTGGTTGTGAATTTTAAATAGCTATGGCAATACTTGTACGATTGAATCCAAAAATGGGGGGAGGGGGTCGGAGGGGGGGGGGGCGGAATTTGGAATAGATAATAGTAGGAAATAGAGGTGTCTTAGAGAAATCATACAACCATTTATAGCATATGTAGTGTGAAAAAATAATAACTCATCAGTGACTTTGGTCAACTATTCGTATCTCAGTTACATAATGTATGCACTTAAAAATTTTCGTTTTAAATATTAAAAATATTGAGCTAGCTATTAAAAATTGCCAGGCACAGATTTCAGGTCTGTCTACATGTACTGAAGGTAATAATAAAACTATTACAATATTTTTGTCACTGCTTGAGTTACTAGATGTTGTACTATAGGCAGCAGAGTAAACAAAAAGTGCACTTACTCAGGCATGAAAATGATTTAATTTTCTTTCAGACTCCAAGCAACTCGGCTGTAGGGGAGGCTTGAGTCATGCCTGTGTGAATGTGATCAGCTTCTCGAGTCTTACAGTTTCCAGTCTCCTAATCGTCAGGTAGCTTGAGATGCAATGTACATATTCTAGTGCGCATAGAGCCTAAGCGTTGTTGCAACTGCCACTCGAATGAAACTAATAGTTCACCCTTAGCTATTTGTGATGTGCGACAGCTCACCGTTCTTAGAAATTCCAATCTCATTCCCTCTCTCAGTCCAACACAATGGGCAGAAAGTCGGGAGTTTCCTAAGATTACTTGTTATTTGTCACACAAACTTACAGCTGTATACAATAACGGTCCTCAAAGGAGACTTACAATTTGAAAATTTGCGTTTGTTTATCTAAGGATCAGTGGAGATGTAAATTGAGCAACATTTATACGTAGATTACAGCTAAGTAGGAAATGCATTGTCACCGACTTGTTTTTATTTGCAAGGTGATTGACAGAATGTTGTAATTTATTTTACTACTGTTCGCAGCAGTTCCAAATAGTTTGTTACTGATCTTTCTCTAGGTCTTTTGTTCAAATTAAAATTTTATTAGTTCTGTTTTTAAAAAAAAGCAATTTTTTGCTGAAGGGTGTAATGGTATCGTTATGTCAGTGTGTATGCTTTCAACAACTGATTGTTCCTAATGGAACTGTTTCACGTCATTTGCTACCTAGTCTCATTCCAATTTCCTTGTAGTTTTTTATTCATGCTACTTTTGACTTGTAGTTCTGATGAAAGATTCTGGTATGTTTGTATGAATGCCGTATTACAATAGTGTTCCACCAACACTTTAACTAATGCTGATACAATGAGGCATAAACATAATTCTGTGATTAAGACACCTGTGAGACGTAACAGACCACTTAGTAAAACACCTAAAGATTGTACATTTGCATATAGGCAACACTCTAATACAGTATGTAATTCTTACAAGAAAATCCCTGTGTATTAGCCTTATGCTGAACTACAAATATCAGGTAACTTTGATTTAAGAATATTACCAGATTGTAAACTCACCACAAAAAACTAATAGCTGCTTGGTTAATGTTCATCCATTGGTAGGAAGCAAAGTTTTCGCATGTCAGAGCTGTATTCCGGAATATAAAGTGAGCACATGTAGCAATAGTAGGTTGTAATAGAAAGCATATTAAATGATATTAGATTTACATTAAACTCAGTACATGGACTTGAAATGCCATCTGATGATTTAATGTAATGCTGGAAATAATTTATTATACAAATTCAAAAGACTTAATCTGAAACCAACATGACCACATGGTCAGCATTTAAGCATTCCTTGAAAACTATAATATCTAAAGAACTGGAAAGACCGTGAAAAGTACAGTTTTCTAAAACATAGCTCTGCACATGTTAGGAATTGTATTCATAACATAATTCTCACATTATTAACTTCTTTTTGAATACTATTGTTTGCATACATATAATACCATATACTGCTACACTGTATCAGTTATTTAAAAGACTATACATTTTATGATCTACTTACCAATATGAAGTATATGTTGTAACAAATCTGTTGTTCATGATAATGTACAACTTCCTGTTTCTAACAATTTCTTGTATTGTTGTCTACATGTCGAAATGGTATATAAGGACCTGAGCAGAGAGACTCGGGCCATCATTATTAAGGCTGACTTTGGGCAGTCACTATGTCAGCCTGTGGTTTAATATCAACAATGTAATGTTTTGTTGAATACAGTTTTATGAAAAGTGTGACTTGTGTTTTGAGTCACATCAAGTAATGTAGGTCTGTAAGATATTAGCCAGCATGCAACCTTTAACGAGAATTTCAGGCATTTGAAGAAGTTAAGTGAAGCAGATTCTTCAAAATACACCCAATCTATGACACTCTGGTAATGTGCTGAACTTAATTGTAATTGTAAGCTTGCTACATGAAAGTTACATTTATTTATCTTCAACTTATGGAAGTTATCAGTTAGAAGCAGGTACGTTACAAAGTGGTGAAGAAGAGCTGAGATGGTATAAGTCATGTCTGGAGTTTTACATCACATTATTGAAACTCAAAACATCATACTCATAAACCTGGACAAAATGTTGTTTTACAATGCTGTTTATCAATACTGTAACTCGCAGTGTTGTTATTTGAAAGCAAAGATGGTGAGCCATTGCTGTAGGTGATACAACTCGAAGAAGTCCATCCACAAAAGGAAAGAAAAAGCTGTAAAAAATTTTCACCAGAGAAGAAACAGACAACTACAATAAAGGTACTGTCTACTCCATTATTATTTTTCAAGCGAGAGAGCATTACATTATGCAAGTGTAAATTTTTTGTTAGCTTCAGAAAAGCACAATAGGAAAAGTGTTATATTTTCGTCAAGTAAAAGTCAACAATACAAATGTTAATGGAGAAAATAGTGGTGTATTAGGTCAACAAAATCGAGCGTCTGAAAATGCAGAAAACAGTGAAAGGATTAACCAAAATGTAGATGAAAATGTGGATTTGATACAAGTTCAGTATTAGGTCACAATGGTGCATCTCAACCGTGTTCCTGTTTCTTGGTTTTCCTGAATCTGAATCGACCAATAACCTAACCTTTTTGCTTCACAATTGGTGGAGATCTGAGATTTGAAGTAATTCGGTGCAGTGTGCTTATGCCATTGTAGCTAGAGTAACAATTCAAACTATATGAAATGTATGAGTATAATTGCAATAATATGTTGCATTATACTGTACATTGTACTGTTTTGATTTGGGGAAAAAATTGTTCTTTAATGATTCTGAATGTCAAACTACAAGATATGCATGTTGCCAATTTCCAAGGAGAATTGCTTAGAGGTTGTTGTAAACAGTGACTAAAACTTGTATCTATTTACCCATTCTTCTAATTTTCACTCGCTGCATATAGTGGTTAAGGTTTAAAGAGTGGATCAACCTCAAAAAAAAAAAAAAAAAAAAAAAAAAAAAAAAAAAAAAAAAAAAGAGTGTAGATTAAATTTTTGTGATTTAGCAGAAGTGTGTAGTTATCCGTGTTTGTAGGCCTAGTTTTGTTTCTCATGAGTGAGTTTCTTCATATTCAGTGCCATTTCAGTTTATTCTATTGATACTTATGTGAACAGTTTCATTTAAGTGCCTCTTGGTGTAACCTTTACATTTTAGTAAATACTTAAATGAAGTTTTTAAGATTTCTGTTTTTATCATGGGTGAGAAATGTGTGATATACCGTAGGATCATTAGTTCCGGTGTGTGGTGTGATAGTTGTCATGGGTTCTTTCATTGGGACGAATGTAGTGGTGTGGGAAAGTGGAGAAAAATGATGCAGTGATTTAGTAGGATCTGCACTAGAGATAGGAAAATAGTGGAGCAGGAGGGGAAAATTGCAGCTCTTCAAGCTGAATTAGATGAGGCAAGGGAGAATCTTAACAGGTTAAAGAGGGAGAAGGGTTAACAGCAGTGGGAAGTGGCAACATGTAACAGGGGGAACAGGCATAGGACAGTTTCAGACAGCTTTGTAATTAATCTGAGAAATAGATTTGACCTGTTGCCTCAGTCAGAATTGGCTAAAGCTGCAGATCGGGCACAACAAACTTTCAAGAAGGATTTGAAAAAGCTGGGGAAATTTGTGAAAAGAAAGTAAGTCTTGTTGTTAGGTAGCTCTCATGGTAGAGGTGTTGGCCAACTACTGCAGGAAAATCTAGGTCCAGAGTACCAGGTCACAAATCTTTTCAAACCAAATGCAGGTCTTGGTCAGGTAACAGAGGATATAAGTTATTTATGCAAAGATTTCACAAAGGAGGATACTGTGGTTATAAGAGGTGGTCCGTCAAATAGCATTGACAAAGACTCTGAATATTCCATAGAGAGTGACCTAGTGAAGGTAGCATCAGCAACGAAGCACACTAGTGTGGGATTTGTGTCTGTTTTGAGATGCCATGATTGGCCTCATTTGAACTCTTCTGTCAGGAGAGTGAACTTGGGAGCTGGAACGGTTGCTCCTGTCAGTGATGGGGTCCCATATTGGTCTGATTTCTGTGGATTCTATCAGTATATGGGACAACACTAGGCATGGCCTTCACTTCAGCAGGAAAGGGAAGGGAAAACTGGGTTCATTGCGAGTAACTTATGGGGGAAGGGGGAGGGGCACTGTCACAAATGATAAAATACCAGTGGTTACAGGTGTCAGAGGGATGCCTTTTTTAGGATAGGGAGCGGGAAAAAAAACCAGGTTTAGAGAGCTTGGTAAACACCCTCAATTTGAGAAAACAGATAAACAGGAGACAGATGTTGGCAAATAATGTTTAATAGAAAGTACTCAGAGTCTATCAGCAAATCTTTGTTCAACCATTAGTATGCGATATCAGTTATCTTGATTACATCAGAACATTCCAGGACTCAGAAATAAACTTGATCAACTACTCATTTGTATTGATGAAATAGAGTCCTCTAACCCTATTGACATAATATACCTCCCTGAATATCATATGATCACTGGTATAGGATATGTTGAATATTCCAGGATTTCATTTAGCTTCATACTTCAGTTGAGTAGATATGGAGGAAGGAGGAGTTGCTACATTTATTAAAAACCGCTATAAATTCAAGAATGTTGAATAAATAAATTCTGTCTGGAGCAGCATTTCGAAGCTTGCACAACAGAAGTAGAGTTCCATTACAGATGTTATTTGATAGTAACTATTTACCAAGCACCTGCAAGAAATTATAATCTATTCCTAAATCATCTAGAAACTGTATTGGATTATTTAACTGGAAGAAACAAAGAAATTTTGGTTGCTGGCGACTTTAATACAGGTTTTGTTATTCATTTTTCTAGTAAACATTTATTACAGTCAGTAACATTGTCCTTCAGTCTAACTCATAGTGTAAACTTTCCAACTAGGATAACTAAATCATCTAGGACAGCCATTGATAATATTTTTACAGACAAATCAAAGGAACAAAATCACATCAGAAAATCAATAATTAATGGCCTATCAGATCATGATATGAAGCTCCTTCTTTTAGGTGCAGATTATAAGCAGATTATGAAGACTGCTAAATCTACATACAAGAGAGTCATCTATCCACCAAAAATTGAGAATTTTAGAAAACTGCTCAAAAATATGAACTGGAAAGATGTATATAGCACTCATGGCATGCATGAAAAATATAACATATTCATTAATGATATCAGTATTTTGTTTGAAAACTGTTTTCCTCTAAAAGTAACTCAAACAGAAGTCTATAATAAAACCATGGATTACACAAGGAATAAAGATTTCATGCAAGACAAAAAGGAAACTGTACCTCTCAGCTAAGAGTAGTTCCAATGATGATGACTTAGTTATATATAAGGAATACTGTAATATATTTAAAAAAAGTAATTCAGACAGCTAAACAAATGCACTATGAGAAAAGGATAGCAATATCAGACAGCAAAATGAGAGAAATATGGAACATAGTGAAAGAGGAGACTGGTAAAAACAGAAAGGAATAGGAGCAGATAGCATTAAAAGTAGGTGATACATTAGTAACTGATGGGCATAGTGTGGCAAATCTATTTAATAAGTACTTTATATGTGTTACTGATAGTATAGGATTATTAGGGTCAGTAAATAATGCCCTTGAATGTTTGAAACTAGCATTTTCAAATAACTTCAGGAAGATGAATATGTCACTAACTTCACCTCAAGAAGTATCTTCGATAATAAAATCTTTAAAAACAAAGCATTCTAGTGGTTAGATAAAATATCAACATAGTTAATTAAAGCATGCTCTTGTGAATTGAGCACATACACCACAGCATCATCAGCAAACAGCTGCAAGTTACAACTTACTCTGTCCATCAGATCATTTATATAGATAGAAAATAAAAGTGGTCCTATCACACTCCCCTGGGGCATGCCTGACGATACACTTGTCTCTGTTGAACACTCGCCGTTGAGAACAACATACTGCATTCTATTACTTAGGAAGTCTTCCAGCCAGTCACAAATCTGTGAACCTGTTCCATAAGCTCATATCTTCGTTACCAGTTTACAGTGTGGCACCATGTCGAACGCCTTTTTGAAGTCGAGAACAACACAATCCGCCTGTTGCCCTTCATCCATGGCTCGCAAGATGTCATGTGAGAAAAGGGCAAGCTGAGTTTCACATGAACGATGTTTCCTAAACACGTGCTGATTCATAGAAAGAAGCTTTTCCGTTTCAAGGAAATTTACTATATTCGAACTGAGAACATGTTCCAAAATTCTACATGAAACTAATGTCAAAGATATTGGCCTGTAATTGTGTGGGTCAGTTCGCTTTCCTTTCTTATAAATGGCAGTCACCTGCGCTTTTTTCCAAACACTAGGAACTTTGCGCTGAATTAAAGATTCGTGATAAATGCAACCTAAGTCGGGGGACAATGCTGCAGAATACTTTTTGTAAAACTGAACTGGTATTCCATCTGGACCAGCAGACGTTTTTGTATTTAGCTCTCTCAGCTGCTTCTCTACACTGGAAATACCTATTACTATGTCCTCCATTTCAGAATTAGTACATTGATAAAATGTTGGTATATTTGTGCGGTCCTCCTACATGAAAGATTTCTTAAAGGTTAAATTTAGAACTTCAGCTTTCCATTTGGTTTATTCTAATACTGCCCCAGAAATATCAATGAGTGACTGGATAGTGGGCTTTGACCCGCTTATCGATTTTACATAGGGCCAGAATTTTTTCGGGTTCTCAAAATATCTTTTGGTAAGGTATGGCTGTGGTAATTATTGTATGCTTTGCGCATCGATCTTTTTATAGACAGACGAATCTCTACTAACTTTTGTCTGTCATCATTTGCATGCTCTTTTTAGAATCGAGAGGGCAACAGTCTTTGCTATCTCAACAGCTTTCCAACATTATTATTATACCACGGTGGATCTTTACCATCCTTAATCGTCTTTACTGCCACATATTTCTCTAACCCTTTATTTACAATGCACTTAAATTTAGTCCACAATTCCTCTACGTCCATAGTCCCAGCATTAAGTGAGGCCCATTCATTTTCTAAGTGCGATCATAACATTTGTTTATCGGTTCTTTCCAACAAAAACACCCTCCTAGTCTTCTTGACTGGATTACGAACTTTGGTCACCATTGACGCTATGGCAATGTCATGAACACTAATTCCTGTCTCTACACAGACATCATTAATAAGGTCAGGTCTTTTCATAGCTATAAGGTCTAAAATATTTCCATTACGTGTGGGTTGTCGGTTTAACTGCTCAAGACAGTTTTTTGAGTATTTGTCCTAAAGTAGCTCCCATGATTGCTTATCTGTACCTCCTGAAATGTAACTAGAGAGGTCCCAATGTATACTATTAAGGTTGAAGGCTCCACCAACTAATATTACATGGTCCAGATACCTACGCACTACCTGGTGTAGACTTTTTTTGAATGACTGTAAAACTTCTACACCTAACTATTAAATTTACTTCTTTTAGACCTGTTATATAAGCCCAGATAACTTCACAGTTACTTTGAACCTCGATCTCAGTAGAAACAATATCTTTGTCCACAGTGGTGAACACTCCTCCTCTATTTGCATCCGATCTATCTTTCCAATATTCATTCCCCACCTCAATAAATATTTCTGAATTTGCCACATCATGATTTAGCCAGTTTTTGGTGCCTAAAACTATCTGAACACAATAATTTCCATGCAGTGTGGCAAATTGAGGAACTTTGTTTCTAATACTTTGTAAGTTCGCGGCTAATATTTTGATATTCGAATTTTTGAGCCGAACGTGGCTTGAAATCACTGTTATAATGTTGACAGGCAAGTGCTCATCAGAGTTAGCACCTAGCCTAAAAAACCCCATGTGCATTCCACAAGTACTCTCCTATCCGAGTAGCCACTTCCTTAGTGTAGTGCACCCCTGATCTATCTAGGGGCACCCTATAACTCTCCACCCGATAACACAGATCCAGAAATCCGCCGCCATGACTGTCACAAAGTTGGCGAAGCCTCTAGTTCAGACCCTCGACTCGACTCCAAACCAAAGGACCCTGATCAACCCTGGGAACAATGCTGCAAATTGTCAGCTCTGCTTGCACCCCACGTGCAAGGGCAGCAGCCATTACCAATTCCGCCAACCGCCCGTAGGACCTGAGGATGTCCTCAGAACCCAAGTGACAAGCGTCTTTGGTACCATCATGAGCCACAACTTGCAGTCGACCACACCCCGCACCTTCGATAGCCGCCGGCAAGGCTACCTCCACATCTCGGATGAGGCCTCTGTCAGACACACTGAGTGCACGTTGGACTTCTTTCCGGATCTCGACGCTATCTTTCTAAGGGGCTTCATCATGTCCTAACATTGGAGCCTCCAATAACTAATAATCCCCTCCCCCCATGCACCTGCTTGAACCCTGCTGAAGGAGTGGCCACAGGTCCACTCACAGGATGAACGGTTGTGGACAGACATCCAGCCTCCACATTGGCCTTCCGCCTCGTGTGATGCGAACGCCGTTCAAGCTGCCACTCCCCTTGCAGAGAGGGCAGCTCAACCACGTCCGGTACACTTGAAGGTGCCTTGGTAGCAGGGACAGAGAGCGAAGCGTAAGACAAACTACATGAGAATAAACTCTTAAAGCTTTAGCACAAACGAAATCTGACAAGTAGGTGAGAATAAATCTCTTAAAAACAGAAACACAAACAAAAATTAAGAAATTAACTGCCACCGAAATTTGACACAAAGTAAATTAAGATACTGACCGCTGTTTATGATGTGACACTGGCAGCAGCTGACACTGTACTGACTGATAATGAGCTCTATTAACTTTCTTTGACTTGTTTTGAAATACGACAGTCCCAGACGAAGACTATACACAACAGTATTTATCAAATACGATAGAATAAACTATTAAAACAGTAGCACAAACGAAATCTGCCAAGTACGCGAGAAGTACTAACGAAAATGAAGAACTAGACTGGAAAATTAAGTTTGACACAAATTAAGATACTTAGCACTGTTTACGACATGACACTGGCAGCAGCTGGCACTGGACTGACGAGCTCTACTACGTACTTGGGAGTTGCTGGAAAATGAAAAGTCGTACCTTGCTAACAGGAAACAAAAGGGGTCAGTGTAAAGGAGTAGTGAATTAAGCCAACAGTCATCATCAGATTGGGAAGAAATTACATTTTACTGTTCCACAAGGATCCATCTTAGGGCCATTGCTTTTTCTTGTGTACATTAATGACCTCTCATCAGTTACACTGCTAGAAGTAGAGTTCGTTTTGTTTGCAGATGATAGAAGTATTGGAATAAATGGCATGTTGAGCTTAGTTTTAGAAAGGTCTGCTAACTATTTTTTCATTAACATTAATAACTGGTTTAAAGCCAACTCTTGACATTAAACTTTGAAAATACTCGTTTCATGCAGCTCAGAACATGTAAGAGATTCCCATCCAGTATATGCATAAAGTACAAAGAAGAGCAGATAAAAGAGGTTGACAGTATAAAATTCCTGGGATTACAGCTTGATAATAAATTCAGATTGGAGGAGCACACCACAGAACTGCAGAAGCGACTTAATAAATCTGTATTTGCAATATGACTGATATCAGACATAGGAGACATAAAAATGAAAAAGCTTGCATGCTTTGCTTACTTTCATTCCATAATGTTATATGGTGTAATATTTTGGGGTAACTCTTCAAGTCAAGGAAAAGTTTTCAGAGTCCAAAAGTGTGTAGCATGTATTATTTGTAATGTAAATTCAATACTTCCTGTAGAAGCCTAATCAAAGATCTGGGTATATTAACTACTGCCTCTCAGTATATTTATTCCTTATTGAAATTTGTCATAAATAATATATCCCTTTTCCCAACAAACCGCTCAGTTCATACATAAAATACTAGGAATAAAAATGATCTACACAAGGACTTAAAAGCACTTACTTTATTTCAAAAAGGGATCCACTACTCAGAAGTACACATTTTTAATAATTTTCCAGCAACCATAAAAAATTTAGCTACAAATAATGATCAGTTTAAAAGGAGCCTAAAAGACTTTCTAGTGGCCAACTCCTTTTACTCCATGAAGAATTCTTAAACAGAACCAAATGATGCATGTATCTGTATTCATACTATTAGTATTATTATATTATCAGCTTCTAAAAAGGGTATGTAAATGTATTAGTATTAATATGGTCGCAAACAGCGCATGCGAAATTGTGATTGCCGGCCGCGGTGGCCGAGGGGACTGCAGTGCTCCAGTCACGATCTGCATGGCCACTACGGTCGGGGGTTCGAATCGCCTCTCGGGCATGGATATTTGTGCCATCCTTAGTATTAGCTAGTTCGTAAGTAGTTTGTAAGTTTAGGTACAGATGAGACATAAGCTCTACTAACAACACACAATTTGCGATTCTTTAGGGGGCCATATCTCAGGTTCTATTCATCTCAGAGTGAAGGGGTAAAGTGTTCTGGATAGATGTTGCCCTAGTGATCATTTGTGTACATATTAGAAGAATGGGTATACTATAGCTAACATACAGTGCATTGTCAAAATTTTCAAAGTTACACACTTCTGGAGCTCATCCAAATTGAGCAAATTAATTGGCTTTTGTACATGACGTGTAGTCTATGGTGGACTTTAAACAGCTTACAAAAGCACCATTCATTCATGGGTGGTTCCTGAGAAAATCTCATAAAAACAATGATTTTTGTGTACCAAAAAAATGAATTGTGGAGATGGTCACTTTGATACTTTCTATTCATTTTAAATCTTTGAAATTTTTACCATATGTTCTTATGACGATATTCTCAAGGCTGTTTTTAAATTTTTTCGATATTGTTATCCGTTACCGAGATCCAGAGGTTGAAACTTACCATAGTGTTGCACAAAATCACAAAACCCAATTTTTAGCTATTTTAGCACCAAGACTCACAAATATCTAAATAACTAACCATAGAAAATTGTTCAGATATTTACTATACATCCTGTACACATTTATCTATAAATGGCATTTTTCAATTTTCGTAAATCTTAGTCCGTTAGCAAGGTATGGCTGAAAAACCGTGATATTTTGCTAGAAAAAGTGTGTATTGTGCTGAAAGACGGCATTTGGATACCTCTGAAACTTACCATGTGATTTAAAAATAGGTACTAGGTGAAAAAATTTAACTCTCCAATACTATAGCACAAAACAATTTGCCCAATTTCTTCCATCCCCAGTACCCACGTGCTAAAGTTTTCCGGTCTACAGGTCAAACCCCAAGCAAACCATCCCCATGGACATATGTGTAAGGAGACAATCGTGATTGAAGAAAATGAAAGCCGTCTCTAAGTGAGGAGAGAAAGGATACTGGCAACAGGACAGGAAGTGAATGGGACAGAGAGAAGATGAAAGTGGCAGAAACAGACAGTAGTGAAGAATCACAAGGGAAAGGGTTGAAGATATTGAATGTTTGGCACAGAGAGAAAGTGGCAGTGATTGAGACAGCAAACAAACGAACAGAGACACATATAGGCACTGACAGTGAGACGACGTTGCTGCCTATGATTGCTTAACTGGGCAAAAGTATTTACAAAGTTACGCACTAAAAGTGCATGAATGTGTTCACATGCCAAAATTTTTGGTGAGGAAGTCAGAATGAGGATTGACGCAGTTGGTTCCACACTTTTGTATCGGAGAACATATTTGCCTTTTCTGTGCTCCGATAGAAGCATTTTTCAGCTGGTGTTATATTATTCAATTAATGATGGAAATTCTCCTCAGAGATGATAAATGATTGAAAAATAATATTATATTATCAACTTATAAGATGTTTGTATCAGTTGTTAAAATTTTGGATGGGAATTGTAATTTTTTAAAAGTATAATATCTTTGATAGTTTGAAGCCCTTATTCTTACGGGAATTAGTTCATAACTACGAGTTTGAGTACTGTGACAGGCCGAAGCTGGGAATTTGTATGTGACGGGAGGCATGCTTAAGGTAGTCCTTGCAGGTGCAGTGATCACTGTGTCCCCAGTGGTGTAGGGGTCAGCGCAACTGCCTAGAAAGCAGGAGACTCGGGTTCGAATCCCGGCTGGGTACATATTTTCAGCTTTGCCCAATCGCAGTTGATATCATATATTCTGTGAATTTTAAATAATAACAACTGCAGGATCAGAAGTGATGTCTGTTCTTTCGGAACAGATGCCACATGTATATATATAATATCCTTGTTCAACATGAGTGTTAGTAGTAAGGGGAGCCCTGACAATTTAAACAATGTCATGGGAACACTGAAGGTACTAATGGCAATTTCTCAGAATTTATAACAGCAACTTATGAAAAGCTTTAAGGAAGAAGTTGTTGATAAACTGAATATGCAACAAAAAGCTTTGAGGAGGAACCTGTAGATATACTGGTACAACAAATGGATGAAAGCTGTAAGGAGCAAATTGAACTTTTGGAGGAGGAAAAGGGTAAACGTGATAAAATAGAAATGACAGCAGATGAGTTTAAACTCAATATGAAAGGTGTTAGGGCTGAACTTCATGATTTTAATGTTTTGGAATCTGATTTCATCAAATTCATAGTTATAACTAAATTGGACAAGATAAAATTCATGATAAATGAACATTTGAATTACAGGATGAAGTACTGACAAACTTATTTTAAGAATCCAATAAAGGCAGTGACTTAGTTGTTAACAAATGTAACAGTAATCACATTGATGATCACATTCATGATAAATGAACATTTGAATTACAGGATGAAGTATTGACAAACTTATTTTAAGAATCCAGTAAAGACAGTGACTTAGTTGTTAACAAATGTAACAGTAATCACATTGATGTTTTTTTTTTTTTTTTTTTTTTTTTTGGTAACATGTACCATTATAAGGGGAAGTATCTTTAGAAAGGGTTGAGAAACAGGAGAGCGTGGATATAATGTTGTAGAGACAGAGAATCATGGACTGGAAGATGACATCTAAGTGGTGATATTGGTAGTGGAAGTTTTAAGGGCAATTTGGTGAAAACTCATAGTCATATAAATGAAAATGATATCAGTGATGATGATGTATTAGAAAACTGCTACATGATAGAAATAATGTTGAGGGTAATGTTAGAGTATGTGATGATTTTCTTATACGTATTGACATTAGTGAGTTAAATTCTGATTCTGATAATCTTAGTAAACGTGAGGAGTTAATTAGTGAGAAGACAAACAAACTTCAACTTATAGTTGGATTTCAAAGAAAATTAAAATAGGTTTTACAAAAATTACATCCAAAATGTGGATTATTTTCTGAAATTGTTGACAGCTTGCAACAAATAGGAACTAAGAAACATTTAAGGGATCATGCAGAGATGAAGTCTAAGGGAGTAGAGGTTGATTTGCTATTTGAAAATTTGAATGAACAGGAGGTAACTGTGAGACCTGATTTATTAATTCAGACTGACAATTGGAAAAGTATTGTCTGGTGCTTACTGGCAGTCCTGTCTGTGGGATTTCTACAGGTTAAGGGACAAAATAAGAGAATGGAAGTATTTTTTTCAATATTCTATAATCGGAGTCAAGATTAAAGGTACAACTGTTGCGAATAGTAGAATGGTTAACAGGCAGGTTTTGTTATGGGCACATTTCATGAAAGGTTATGCAGAATTAAAATATGTCAGTGTAATCTAAAGTTAACAACTCTTGTTTCTTTCTTTATTAAACTAGGCAATATCCATTACCCATATGTGAAAGAACAGCAGTAGGGAGAACATTGTAAATGATGCAAAATTGTGGACTTCAGAAAAGATACTCATAGGGGGATGTATGTTCTACCTGCATCATGCATGTGGCATATGCAAGGCTCCTAGTCTTGTCACAGTTACTTCTAAAAACATATTTTTCTACTGTGACAAAATCTCATTTCTGTTCTTCACGCTAACTATAAAACCATACAATTATCTAAACTGATAACCACATTTGAACAAGTTCAAAAGATGAATACTGCTGTGAGAAAGTTGAATTTACATATTTACATCTATATTGATGTTGTAATAACCCTGAGAAGGAATTTTGAAAAATAAGTACATACCTTGAATACGATCATGGAAAGTAATACTCTATACTGTTATTTATTACTTTAAAAGAAGAAGTGAGCCTTGATGCAATGCGATAGACACAAGACAGGTTTGAACAGTGCTTGACCTATTCTTGACACAAGCCTTTCAGACTGAATGCTGACATATGAGCCAAAGATCTATGCTGTTATTGGCACATTGTTTACAATAACTGTAAGAAACTGATTTAAGAGACTTTTTTTTTAAGTTTAATGTTATATATTTATCAGTCTGCTCAAACAAATAATTAAATTCCACAGAAAACTTTACTCATCTAGATACCCAGCTAGTAAGGTGAATATAAAAATCAGAGAATGTTAGTAGAATTGCCAAGACGTGTCATTGTATCTCTACTGCACATTGTAGTTTCTCGTTGCAAAAACACAAGACACAAATAGAAGAGCATTGTAATATCATTACAGAAATTCATTAATGTCTTGCAACTCCCTTGTTAATGGATACATTATCATAATTGGAAAAAGTTATATATAGAAAATAGATGAATATTACTCACCAGGCGAAGGAGCACAGGTGCGATAGAAGCACAAATAAATAGAACACACACACAGACACACACACAGACATACACACAAACACAAGCTTTCGCAACCCAGTTGCTTCTTCAGGCAGAAGGGAAGGAGAGGGAAAAGGAGCCATTCCAATCCTGGGAGAGGAAAGAAAAGGAAGGACTGATGACCCTGTAGTTAAGTCCCATAAGCTTTTTTTTTTTTTTTTTTTTTTTTTTAAAAAAAAAAAAAAAAAAAAAAAAAAAGGAAGGTAAACAAATACACACACAAAAATGTTTAGCAACATGTCACTGCAAATCAGGCATCAATAGCTGCTTGAAAATTATGCTGCTACCATCCGTGGTTTACCTAACCACCCAAACCACCGTCTACTTTTTCCTCAAACTTAACTCCACATTCCGGAGAGGTGGCCGAGATCAGGGTTGACAGTTGGCATCCATGTTAGGTCTCCACTAAGTCAATTGGAATCCATTCCTGTCCCTTCTTACCAGTTGCGTACACCACCATGGTGTATATGACGGCCTCACCTTTGGCTGGAACTGTCACAGTACTCTAAAACCTCAGACCACCCTGAGACCCTTCGTTGCAGTTTCTAGCAATTATTGATGGCTTCCGGTGCTCTACAGTAGTGTACACAGATGACTCGGTGGTAGATGGTCATGTCGATTTTGCTTATATGCTTGCAGAACACAATGAGATGCGCTTCCTGCCAGATGGCTGCAGTGTATTCACTACGGAGCTTGTAGCCATCCACCACGCACTTAAACATATCTGTTCCTGCCAGGGGAGTCCTTCGTCATTTGTATCGACTCCCTGAGCGGTTTACAGGCCATCAACCAGTGCTTTCCACGCAATCCTTTGGTCCTGTACACCACTGAAAATGTAGGCAGTCAGTGGAATTCCTTTGGACTCTGGGACACGTCGGAATAGACGGCAATGAGCTGGCTGACAGGCTGGCCAAAGAGGCCACCCGCAAACCAGTCCTCAATATAGGCATCCCATCTGCTAATGTCCATTCTACATTATGCTGTAAAGTTCTCGGCTTGTGGAGTAGTGAATGGCACACTGTACAAGTGCCTAAGAAATTGAGACTTATAAAGGAGACAACCAACGTGTGGAGAACCGCTCTGCGGACCCCTCGCAGAGACTCTGTTGTTCTCTTCCAGCCGCGTATTGGCCATACTTGGCTTACGCACAGTCACCTGCTCCGACGTGAGGATCCTCCTGAGTGTCGATGCAGTGTGCGTCTGACAGTCATCCACATCTTGTTGGAATGCCCAGATTTAGCCACTCAGAGGAGGAATTTTAATCTCCCAGATGATTTAAATCTTGTTTTAGCTGCCAATGGCTCTGTGGCTGACGCTGTTTAAATTTTATTTGTGTGATTGGGTTGTATCGATCTATTTGAGTTTTAGTGCTGTGTTCACTACCTATTTGTTCTCCGCTTGCCTACCGCTCTTTGGCAGGTGGTTTTATTGTGCAAAAGCGGCCAGATGCCTTACATCCCTGTCTGTGGTCACCTGGCCAGTACCTCTGGTATTCTCTTTCCACCTTTCTCTTCCTTTACCAGTTTTTACTCTGATTCTTTTATTTCTTGATGTGTTAAACACTTTGCACGGTGAATTTTAACACATCGTTTTATACACATTGTAGTACTTTTATTCTATTCTCTATGGTTGGAACAAGGGACTGATAACCATAGTTGTTTAGTCCCCTTAAAAATCAAACCATCCATCCAGTAACAAAGTAAAACAGCACAGGGTTGTGGGATAGAAGAATGGCCATTAGGCAAAATCAAACACTGAAAATACCTTAAAGGATTCAACAATATTTTTGAAAAGGATAGGTTGCTACTCACCACAGAGACGTCCAACGAGTTGCAAAAAGGCACACATAAAAGAATAAACAAAACTGAAGCTTTCAGCTGTTAAGCCTTCATCTGCCACTGAGAACACACACACAAACACAACCACCATCTCAGCATGCTGTGGCTGGACTGCATCAGACAGCAAAGCTGAGGCGAGAGCAACCAGTGGTGGGGGTGAAGAGGCATGGATAGGAAAGCAGGAAGGGAAGGAAGGGATGCAGGTGAGGATGGAGCAAATGTCACTGCTGTCTGACAGATACGAAGAGACTGCAGTATGTGACAGAAATGGAGATGTACGAAAGCTGGAGTGTGGGTAGGAAAAGGAAGGGGAGTTGAGAGTGGTGGGGGCAGGAAATAGTGAAGGTTTAAGCCTATGGGATTGTGGGAGTGTAGGATAAACTGTATGGAGAGTTGCCATCTGCGCAATTCAGACAATTTGGTGCTTGTGGGAAGGATCCATATGGCACAGACTGTGTAGCAGTCATTGAAGTGAGCCACATCGTGCATTGCTGCATTCTCTACAACAACGTCAGTGCCCAATGCATAACATGGTTACACATACACCTACATTAAGAACACAAACCACAATGACAGCATATACCTACACTTAGCAAAATATAAATGTTCCTGTAAAGTATCCGCTGATGATGAGCCTGCAGTGGCTCGAAAACTAGTTCTGGATTAAATAAAAAACATCGAAATAGTCATCTGGTTGCAATTCTTTTATAAACCTTCAAGCTGCACAGTGTTTGCAGCTCAGTTTGTATACAACATGACTGCTATCAGAGGTTGCCCTGCCTTTTATGGGATAGGAAATGCCTGTTATGGGAGTGGAGTAGGGGGTGGAGGGATGATGGATAGGACAGGTTTTGCAGCTAGGTCTATTGCAGGGATATGAGCTATGGGGTAAGGGGTTGGGAGCACGGAAGGAGTAGGGATGGACAGGAATATTACATATGTTTGGTGGAATACCACTGTAAGGGGGGTGGGTATTTTGCATTTCAGGACAGGATGAGAGGTAATCGAAACCCCAGCAGAGAGTGCGGTTTAAGTGCTCTAGTCCTGGGTGGTATTGGGTAATGAGAGGGATGCTCCATTGTGGCTGGCCAGTGGGTGTGGGTGAGTTGGCGAGTGACCGGACAGACAGGGTCCCTGATATCTGTTTCTGGACAAGGTTTGGTGGGTGATTGCGGTCAGTGTAGGCCTCAGTCAGGCATGTGACACATTTGGAAAGGGATTGCTCATCACTGAAGATGCGATGACCATGGGTGGCTAGGCTGTTTGAAAGGGCCTTTTTGGTGTGGAATGGGTGGCAGCTGAAATGTTGGTATTGCTGGTGGTTGGTAGGTTTGATGTGGATGGAGGTACTGAAAAGGCCATCTTTGAGGTGAAGGTCAACGTTGAGGAAGGTGGCTTGTTGTGTTGAGTAGGGCCATGTGATTTGCTCCAAGGCAAAAGGTACTTTAGTAAGTACCAGGAGAGCTTGTGGCAAAAATTGGGGCCTGAGCCCCAAGGGTATGCGCTGGATATACACCACAGTGATTTGACCCAGGATCACCTATGGGGCGGTCGTGTGGTGGAAGAAGGTAGAACAGCAGGTTGCTGCTAAGGAACATGGTAAGGTGCAGAACCTAGCCTGCTTAGCCATAACAGGCAGAATTAGCAGCACACCAACTGCTGGGATGGAAACCATGCTGGATATGCCTCTATTACACCTTTGGATCAAGATGGAGGCAGCAGCTGGTGCTTACAGACTCAAAACTGGTAACAACTGGACCTCTTTGGGATATCCAGAATCACACACTAAAATAGTGAGTGAGGTAAATATAGGAAAGGTTGGGGAAATGCCAGCCGACTATATTATAACCCTATACTGCTTCAATAAGCCTTTCAGTATAACAATTGGAAGTAGGGATCAGTGGGAGAAAATAGTTCGACACCGTACGGGGGATATTGTCTGGTTCACTGATGGGTCGAAATCAGACCAAGGCGTTGGGGCCGGAGTATACGGGGTGCAGCCAAGACTGGAGGGCGTCATCTCTCTAGGAAAACGCCTCAGTATTCCAGGCCGAAATCACTGCCCATCAGGGCATGTGTGGAGGAGAATTTGCATAGGTGCTACAAAGATTGTAGCATCTATATCTATTCAGACAGCCAGGCAGTCCTGAGATCACTGGCAGCTCCTGCAACAAGGTCTAAAATTGTTGCAGAATGTCACAGGGTTCTGGTGGAGCTAGAGGAAAGCAATAGAGTAAACCTATTGTGGGTCCCTGGCCACTCAGGGATCAGTGGCAACGAACATGCCGACAGATTAGCCAGGATGGGGGCAGAGACTCCATTTATTGGACCGGAACCTGTCCTGACAATCACCAAGGCAATGATCAAATTGGAGCTACGTAACTGGCTCAGAAGACAGCACGTAGAATATTGGACCAAAGTCCATCAACAAAAACATTGCAAGGTAATGATGCCAAAGCCATGTTTTAAAAGAAGCTCTGCAATCCTGGGCCTGAACAGGAGAGAGATTAGACTCATGGTTGGATTGCTGACAGGCCATGGGAATTTCA
This sequence comes from Locusta migratoria, assembly GCA_026315105.1. Classification (NCBI taxonomy): domain Eukaryota; kingdom Metazoa; phylum Arthropoda; class Insecta; order Orthoptera; family Acrididae; genus Locusta; species Locusta migratoria. The sequence continues at coordinate 389,500,226 of CM048747.1, forward strand.
AAAACACCTACATACAATGGGAATAACAGAAGAGGACCCTAAATGTAGTATTTGTGATGACGGTGATGAAACTGCATCACATCTAATCTTCGAATGCATTGCATTGGAGAGTAAAAGGCACAGAACATTTGGGACAACCAGACCCGAAGAAATTGTGTCTAATAAAGAACTGGTAAAGGGACTCCTTGCACTGTTGAAGGGCATTGGTTGGCTTTACTAGATATACAGGGAGTGATACCGCACAATAAACTTAGTTTTAGTGCGCGCAGTGGCAGGCTGGATCAAGACTGTTTTGGCTTCCCTGGAAAAATCAAATCAAATCAAATCAGGGCCATGTGAAGTGAATGGAAGAGAAGATGTTGAGGTTTTGAATAAATGTAGATAGTGTGCCCTCAACTTCAGTCCAGATTATGAAGATATCATCAATAAATCTGAACCAGATGAGGGGTTTGTGATCCTGAGCAGTCAGGAAGGATTCCTCTAGATGGCCCAGGAACAGGTTGACATAAGAAGGTGTCACACACTTGCCTATGGCTGTGCTGCAAATTTGCTTGTAGGTGATGCCTTCAAAGGAGAAGTAATTGTGGGTGAGGATGTAGTTGGTCAAGATAATGAGGAAGGAGGTTGTCGGTTTGGAGTCAGTAGGGCACTGTGAAAGGTAGTCTTCTACAGTGGCAAGGCCATGAGCATGACAGCTGGACCATCGTATTGCAGAGCATGCAGCACAGCATGATGTGGCTCACTTCAATGACTGGTACACAGTCTTTGCCATATAGATCCTCCCCACAAACACCAACTTGTCCTAATTGCACAGATGGGAACTCTCTTTACAGTATATTCTATGCTCCCGCAATCCCCCAGTCATATACCTTTGCTAGTTGCTGCCCCCACCACTCTCCTGTCCCCTTCCTTTTCCTACCCACACTCTAGCTTACGTACATCTCCATTTCCGTCACATACTCCAGTTCCTTCCTATCTGTCAGACAGCACTGATGTTTGCTCCATCCCCACCAGCATCCCTTCACTCCCTTCCTCCTTCCCTCTCCATGCCTCCTCACACCCACCTCTGGTTGCTCTCGCCTCATCTGTGCTGTCTGTTGCAATCCAGCCGCAGCAGCCGGAGACGGTGGTTGGTTTTGTGTGAGTGTGTTTGTGTGTGGCAAATGAAGGCTTAACAGCCGAAAGCTTCAGTTTTGTTTATTCTTTTATGTGTGCCTTTTTGCGACTCGTCGGACTTCTCTGTGGTGAGTACCAACTTATGCTTTTAAAAAATATTGTTGAATCCTCAAAGGTATTTCCATTGTGTAATTGATGCAGGCATATTATCTGATAGAACTTCATCATGTACAAATGATCGGTACCACCATTATCATTAGCAACCACTCTGTCTTTCTTACTGCTACTCAACTTCAATCTTTAATTCATTATTACTGAAACCCTCATGAACACTCAAATCTTTCATTCATTAATGTTCTATCAGTTACAACATGACAATCGATATTGTTAGAAACATCATCAACTCATTTTTTAACATGCACACTATTATTACTGGTACATTCTTCATCACTGATGTAGGTAAATAAATTCATTTTCACAATTAACTTCACCTTTCTTATTAAACTCCCATCTTCATATGGATTTACCCTCTGTCTTTATTAACTGACCTGCTTCCAAGATGGCAATAAATTTTAGTAAGCTTAACCCCATATCTTCTGTAAGTACTGGTTCAATCTTTTCATTTACACTAATATACAAATTACATTGTCCATTAAAATGAGTTTTGTTGTTCCAATAATATTATTCTCTATTCATTCTGTTACTATATCTGTTACAACATCCCCTAAAGCTATCACTTCCTATAATTGCATCCATATGACATATTCCCATTTCTGTTTTCTCCCTATCTTTCCCATTTCTTGTGATATTGTATCCCTGTCTTGTCCTTTATTGCATTGCTCCCAGCCTCCCTGTGGACCCTGAGTGAGGCCTGTGTTAGTTTTCGACTATCTGTTCTGCTGTTCCCTGTTGCATTTGCCCTCCTTCATCATTATCCCTTCTTCTCTCATCTTTTCTTTTGTCTCCATGGTGTCTGTTTACCCTATCGGTATTATTTTGTCCATTTCTATATCCCCTCCATCTATAACCACTACCACTATGCTCATTACCCTTATGGACATTACACAAACCTACATCTATTTTTCTGTAAAGTCAAGGACGTACTCCATGAAATCATTGGGCTGTGGACCAGTTCCCACTGCAAATGATCTGACAGCCTGCTGTTCAAAATTGATATTTCTGTTAATTCCATATGAATTAATTAATTTATTTCCTTCACACAGTGTTTCCTCATATGTTCTTTCCCACTTTTATATCCTCATCCATTTAAAAAAATCATTTTGTAGCTTCCTTTGCTTAGTATCAAATGCATGAAAACCTACATTTTTTTTAGAATGTTAGGTGGCCCAGGTTAGAGATTTTCCTTCTAATTGTCTTTTTATACATTTTATTTTATCACAACCTGTCATATGATGTAAAAAACCAGTTTGCAGGTGGCCAAAAAATCCACTGCATGATGCTAATCTTCTCCATTAAAGTATTTTGTTTGTAACCCAAATCCTATAGGTAAAACTACTAATACACTGAGTTGACCAGTAGCTACACTACTTCTTCTTTCAAACTTCTTACTTCCCCTTCTAATACATTACTATTATTTGTTATCCCTTTATTGCACTCAGAAATTTCTATTTCATTAATTTAAACTCTGCATTTGTGTTGGCATTCAGCCTCTTATCACCACACTCCTAACTGTGTGACCTATGTATGCACATTGGAGCTAGACCATTAGTCAGTTCACATAATTCACAATTGTTTTCAGAAATGGATCCACATACACTTTTGTCTTCCCATGTCATGTTTGATTGGCCAATTATTTGTCTTTGTTATGTGAATGCCTTTAAATTATTCTGTAACTTTACGTAAAATTTTCATTCCTTTTTCTATGACTATTTTTTCTGCTCCATCCACTTGCAGTGTTCCACAATTTCCTTCAGTGCTAGAACAGTATCATTATCAAACTCTCCTGCTTCAATTCTACCCTATACATTCTGTAAATGCATTACTTCTCTGTTTTCAAGAAACTTATGTCTTCAGATAACTGTTGTATTATATCCAGGGGAGGTTGGTATTCCTTCTGCATTTCAAGTACTGCCATCTGTACCACAGATACTCTTTTTGTGTAATTCCCTTGTGCTGTCCAAAGTTGATCACAGTTTCCCTCTACCTGGTCTACCCATTTTGTGTAATGTCACCCTGTTTCTCATTAAATTGATTAAATGAATGATTTAGTTTATACATCTTACCCATTATTTTCTCTTTGTGCCAAATAATTTTTCTATCCATTTCAGACTAATTCTAAATGTACCAGAAGCCTGTGTTGTTCTTAAACTTTCCAGTCCACTCCTACTGAGACAAATTCAGGCAGTTTTCTGTTTTTCTTGATGACACAACAGTGAAGGTCATACATCCCCTGTTTTCATTGTCTTATTGTACCTAATAAATTGTCTGCCTATGATGAAATCTGCATTTTAAGTAATGATATTTAAATTATATGAAGACTGTATGTCTGCATTTGCGTATAAAATTGGGCCACTTACATCTTGCATCTTTATTGCCTCCATATTACTGACACTATTTTCATTTGTTTTTCATGTATTAGTATCCAATACTGTGGGAAATGGTGAACATACACAACACCACACACTTTATTTTTAATTACACAAACATGACTGCAATTTACCTATTTTTCTACTAATTAAACACTTAAATTGAAGTACTGACAATGGTTGTTTGTTATTCTTCAGCTCAAAAAAGTCTGGAATTTGTAACACCACAAAAAAATTGTTTATATGAACAAATTTCTTGTCTGATTATCTGGAAGAAAAACTGTAATTTATCTATTATTCTTTCAAACTCGTCAGTTAAACAGATATGTGAAAAATGCCTCTACTGGTTTTGTTTGATATCATTACACAACAGACTACTTGGAATATTTCTACTTAAGGAAATTCTACAATCAACAAGTACATGGGGGAGAAAAAAGTGTTCACCACTGATTGAGAAGGAAATGCAAGAGGTCTATTTAATTCACAGTAATGAATCGGAGTCCTTGTTTCTTACCTCTGCACCAACAATTGTGGCATATTCAATGGAGCTATGTCTCTCTCTCTCTCTCTCTCTCTCTCTCTCTCTCTCTCTCTTACTGTTTTTATAACATAGTAGATGAAGTAATCAGACTATATACTATAATCAGCGGGTATTATCTAACAATGAGGACATTCGGTTGGGTACCATTATAACAAAATAAATTAAAAATATGAAATAAATAACAATATTAAAGCTTTTTGTGTAGTTTTATTTTGAATATTTCAGTTTTAGGCACTAGTAACTGTCTTTCATTGTTATTTCTCAATGAAGTTTATGCCCTAACTTGTACCTATACCAGGAAGGTTCTTTATAGCTACATTTCATTGAAACTTGACTTTAAATGGAAACATGAACTCTTCATCCCAATTAGATTTACCTAGAAGAATAATTGATGCAATGAGAGTAAAATAGTCTTATAATCCCACAGTAATAAACAATACAAAGGTAATGTTTTTGTATATTTCAGGAAAGGTATGTAAATAAGATTTCTTGCACAGGCAGTGTTCTTGGATGATTTTTGTAAAATTCAGTTTCTATAAACTGAGAAACACGCAATGTACATAACACGAGCATCATACTTTATGTTCCTTCTGCAAAACAGACCAGGCCATGGGCAGGTGTAATGGTTAAGACACGATTCTTCCCCACTGAAACAGGTGAAGGTGATTGCTCTTCACTTTTCTTCATCTACGTTAAAAACTACATCCCTCTGTTAAACATGATGACAAAAAATAGTGCATAAATATCTTTATATTACTTAAAAGAGACATTACTAGACTTTCTATCAAAATTAAAGAGAAAAAAGTGCTTGGCAAAATTGGCTAAGTAACATTACATATTATCTTTAGTAACAGAATAAAAAAACATATATTTGTTCACATATTCAGTAGAGTATCATGTAAAAATTTGAAGTATATTGCTCAAGAATTTTTTGAGACTGTTAGTAACAACATTTCCATTTTAAATATAATATACACTTTTAAACTTCTTCTGTATTAAAAGAACATACAGCCTGTGTCCATTTCAATCTTCAGTAGTGCATAGTGTAAAGATTTTAAATAAATTGGTGAAGAAGTTTTCAGGATTTTTTGCTAAAAAACGTTCCCCATTACATATGTTATAAAAATACTTAGCCCAAATTGAATCATTATGTTCATTAGAGCATCATTTAAAAATATGGAGTAAATCAGTTGATTTCACTGCAGTTTTTTTAATGACAGTAAACAATGACTTATAATAATGGAAAGTCCAGGTTGGAATTAATAATATAGTAATAAGGACAGTTTACAACGCACCACAAAGACATGGTGACGAGCTGCGACAGGCATATACAAAAGACACACACATACAACACTTCCAGCTATTGGCCATGGCCTTCTTCAGAAAATAGAACACTCACACAATCACACTGGCACACAACACAGTCATACAAATATCACCTCTGGCTGCCGCACTTCAAATCACTCTCTGCGGCGTGTAAATTGGCGACGGGCGGGGAGGGGAGAGGAGAGGGAATAGGAAGGTTACATCACAGTGGTGGGGATGGGTACAGCACAGCCTAGATGGGAAAAATGAGTTGCACCTTAGGAATGGAGTGAGGAGGCAGGTAAGTGGAGAAAAATAAAATAAAAATAAAAATAAAATACTCACGCACTGCACAGACACACACACACACACACACACACACACACATCTTGGCGAAGAATGCATGTAGTTGTTTGAGTCCAGGGTAGTACTGGGGGACAAGGGGAGCGCTCTTTTGTGGATGGTTACTGGTGTTAGGAGGAGCATTTGGGATGTTTGAGGATATGGCACGGGAGATCTGTTTGTGGACTAGGTCTGTGGACCCAGCCCACTGCCACAGGGATCATATCCTTGTGGAAGATGCCATTGCAAGATCTGTCCAATGCACTCATCCAGCACTTCCTATTCCAGTCATGTCACAGGCTTATCCTACCTAACCAGATGTCGAGCAACCTGTGAAAGCAGCCATGTAATTTACCAACTGTGCTACAATCACTGTGCAGCTTTCTTTATTGGCATGACCACTAACCAGCTGCCCATTAAGATGAATGGACACTGCCAAACTGTGGCCAAAAACAGAGTGGACCACCCTGTGGCACAGCATGCAGCAGAGCACATGCTTGATTTCAATGGCTGCTTCACAACCCGGGCCATCTGGATCTTCTCATCCACCACCAGCTTTTCTGAACTGCACAGATGGGAGTTACCCCTACAATACATTCTCTGATCCCGAAATCATCCAGGCCTCAACCTATGATAACTTCCCTTTTTTCCATACCTTACAGTTCCTACCACTTCATCCCAAACCTCTCCTATTTTGAGTGGTGCGTGAATGTTGGTGAATGTGTGGGCACACGCGTGCGAGTTTGTGCACACGCATGTGAGTATATACTTTGTGTGTGTGTGTGTGTGTGTGTGTGTGTGTACGTGCAGTGCATTTTATTATTATTATTATTTTTATTTTTATATTTAGTTATTTTGTTTATTTTCTTATTTTATTTTTCTCCCCTCACCCGCCTTTCCACTTCATTCCTAAGCTGCATCTCGTTTTCCCATCTAGACCGTGCTGTAGAAATCCCCACCACCATGATGTAACCTTCCTATCCCCTCTCCCCTCCCCTCCCGTCCACGATTTACATGCTGCAGAAAGTAATTCGAAGTGCGGCAGCCGGAGGTGATGGTTGTATGACTGTATTGTGTGTCTGTGTGATTGCGTGAGTGTTCTATTTTCTGAAGAAGGCCATGGCCGATAGCTGGAAGTGTTGTATATGTGTATCTTTTATATGTGCCTACTGCAGCTCATTGCCATGCCTTTGTGGTGAGTTGTAAACTGTCCTTATTACTATATTATTAAACAATGACTTATCTGTATATAGTAGTAGATCAGATGTGACTTACATTCAAAGAAATAATATTGACAATCATTGACAGATTTGTGTTGTGTGTGTGCTGTAGTCTCCAGTCCGGAGACTGGTTTGATGCTGCTCTCCACAATACCCAATCCTGAGCAAGCCTCTTCAACTCCACATAAGAACAGAAACCTACATTTGTCTGAAACTGCTTACTGTATCAATCTCTTTGTCTTCCTCTGAGGTTTTCACCCGACACATTTCCCTCCAACACTAAATTCACAATTCCTTGATGTCGAAGAATGTGTCCTACGAATTGATCCCTTCTTTCAGTCAAGGTATGCCAGATATTCCTTTTCTCCCCAATTCTGTTCAATACCTCCTGATTAGTTACGCTAACCAGCCACCTATTCTTTCAGCATTCTTCTGTAGCACCACATTTCAAAAGTCTCTATTCCTCTTTCTGTCTGCACTGTTCATTGTCCATGTTTCAGTCATAATACAAGGCAACACTCCACACGAATGCCTTCAGAAAGGACTTCCTTAGGCTTAAATCAATATTCAATGTTAACAAATTTCTCTTTTTCAAGAACAATTTTCTAACCATTGTCAGTCTGCATTTTATATCCGCTGTACTGCAACCACCATTTGTTATTTTACTGACCACGTAACAAAACTCATCTATCTCCTTTATTGTTTCGTTACCCAATCTAATTCCTTCAGCATCACCTGATTTTCTTACACTGCACTCCATTACCCTTGTTTTGCTCTTGTTAATGTTCATCTTATATGCACCTTTCAGCACACTGTCCATTCTGTTAAACTGCTCTTCCAGGTCCTTTGCTGTCTCTGACAGAATTACTATGTCGTTGGCAAAACAGAATGTTTTTAATTATTAATCCTGAACTTTAATTTCTCGTCCAAATTTCTCCTCGCTTTCCCTTATAGCTCGCTCAATGTACAAATTGAATAACATTTTAGAAAGGCTACATCCCTGTCTTAGCCCCTTCCCAACCACTGCATCCCTTTCATGCCCTTCAACTCTGACAACTGCAGTGTGGTTTTTGTAAATAACCTTACGCTCCATATATTTTACTCCTGCTTGCTTCAGAACTTGAAAGAGTTTATTCCAATTGACATTGTTAAAAGCCTTCTCCAAATCTACAAAAGCTAGATATGTAGGTTTGCCTTTTCTTAATCCATCTTCTAGGATAAGCCGTAAAGTGAGTATTACCTCCTGTGTTCCTACATTTCTCCTGAACCCAAACTGATTTTCCTTGAGGTTGGCTTCTACCAGCTTATCCATCCTTCTGTAAATAATTTGTGTTAATATTTTGCAACCATGACTTATTAAACTGGTGGTTCTCTAGTTTTCACATCTGTCTGCTTTCTTTGGAATGGAGATTATAACATTTTCCTTAAAGTCTGAGGGTACTTCGGTGTCTCATACATCTTACACACCATTTGAAACAGTTTTTTCATGGCTGGTTCTCCCAGAGACTTAAGTATCTCTGAAGGAAAGTCATCTACTCCAAGGGCCTTTTTTCGACTTTGGTCTTTCAGTGCTTTGTCAAATTCATCTCTCAGTGTAGTATCTCCTATTTCATCCTCAACTACTCCTTCTCTCCTTCCTACAATATTGCTTCTAAGTTCATTTCCTTCGTAGAGCCTCTCTATATACTCTTTCCACCTTTCAGCTTTCCCTTCTTTGCTGACAACTGGTTTTCTTTCTGTGTTCTTGATATTCATAGAGCTGTTTTTCTTATCTCCAAATATCTCTTTTATTTTCCTGTAGGCTTTATCTATTTTTCCCCTATTTATACAGTCTTCTACATCCTTGTATTTGCCTTCTGGCCAATCCTGCTTATCCATTTTGCACTTCCTGTCAATCTCATTTCTTAGTTGTCTACTCCATTTTGCCTGTTTCATTTACTGCATTTTTATATTTTCTCCTTTCATCAATCAAATTTGGCATGTCCTGTGATATCCAAGGATTTTTTGTAGGTTTTGCCTTCCTACCTATTTTGTCCTCTGCTACCTTCACTATTTCATCGCTCAGTGCTACCTATTCCTCCTCTACTGTTTTATTTTCCCCCGTTTCTGACAATTGTTGCCTAAGGCTCCCTTGAAATTCTCAAGAACTTCAGGTTCCTTCAGTTTATCCAGGTCCTATCCCCTTCTTTTCCTATCTTTCTGCAGTTTTTTCAGTTTCAGCCTACAATTCATGACCAGTAAGTTATGGTCAGAGTTTATATCTGCCCCTGGGTATGTCTTAAGTTTAAAACCTGGTTCCGAAATCTATGTCTTACCATTATAAAATCTATCTGGTATCTCCCGGTGTCTCCTGGTCTCTTCCACATATACAACCTTCTTTCGTGAATCTTAAACCAGGTGTTTGTTATAACTAAATTATGTTCTGTGCAAAATTCTACCAGGTGGCTTCCTCTTTCATTACTTTTGCCCAGACCATATTCACCTACTATCTTCCCTTCCCTTCTCTTCCTTGTCCTACTACTGAATTCCAGTCTCCCATAACAATTCAGTTTTCCTCTCCCTTAATTGTCTGAATAATTTCCTTTAGCTCCTCATATATTTCTTCAATCACCTCATAATTGGCAAAGCTAGTTGGCATATAAAGCTATACTACTGTGGTCAGTGTTGGCTTCGTATCTATCTTGACTATGATAATGCAATAACTGTGTTGCTCATTGTAGTTTACCCGCATTTTTTGTTGTGGTGAGATCTATTTGTGAAATTCCTTTGGCCAACTTCCCCTTCAGAATGCAAACTTATATTGTTAGCACCCATCTACATTGAGAGACGTGACCATCATAATAAAATAAGAGAAATCAGATTGAAAACAGAAAGATTTAGATGTTCTTTTTTCCACGAGCTATTAGAGAGTTGAATTATAGAGAAATATCATAAAAGTTGTTCAATGAACCCACTGCCATGCATGTATATGTAGTAGTGCCGCTATTGGTAGTTGGGGTACTAAGTCATCTGCCTGCTTATTGGTGCAGTAACTTTCCACATGAATTTCCTTGTCAGGTGTGAAGTGTTATCCAAGAATCTCTATGAATAGTCTGCATCTCTAAGGTTGAGATGCTGCTTCCAATGAATGTGGCTGTGCTTGTGCCATCATGATTCATCCAATTACTTATGAGGTGGCTTACATTGTGACCTAAAGCACCAACAGGCAGACAAACGAGTTACCATCCTAAGTGTCAAATGTGTGTGTGTTTTTGTCTTTTTGAAATGTACTCTGATGCTGTGTGGCTCTCTTTGACTATTGACTCCATGCAAAAATCTGTAGTTAGTTTATACAAGTTTCTTGTGTTAATTGAAGTAAATTTTATGTTGGTCCTAACATTGATATTTAAATTATTTCAGGTTTGATGACTGAAAAGTGTGAATATAAAGTTTGTTTGTACCACTAATAAAAACATCTGTTTCAATAATGAAGTATTTGTGCTGACTTATGACCTTGTGGTAGTTAATAATGATACTGAATGTTAATGATAAATGTTATAATAATTAGTTTTACAATAGATATACTGATTGGCCAGTACTTACCATAGCTCAGTAGTGTCAATAGTTACACAAAGAAGATGAAAATAATTACAAAAAAATTATTTACTAAATCAGGTAGAAGAGAGGAAGATGAAGGAAGAAAATCTGCGAATAGCTTGTACCCAATTTTATTTCCATCACTAGTTGCTAATCCTGGTTTTTCCCATGTATATATCCATTTTTCCAGTCTTATATTAGAAATGAAAATAAAAATTTGGATAACATTTCATATTCATGTAATTATGAAAACAGCTTATAAATTATGAAACAGTAAAACAAATAAATATGCATAATGTACAAAATTATGAATATAGTAACCAAAGAAAGAAAAATATTAACAAAATACAAATGATGTATGACATTAATTTAACTTGATGGGGCTGGTTTTCCATTTCTAATGAAGTTGTCATTATATAGACTTAGTAAATTACGAACTAATGCACCATGTGGCGGATTTGCATGCACTTAATTCCTTTTTATGGTATATCTCCTGAACTATTTGCATACTATGATGTAATTTCCAATGCATATTCAGAAGTATTTCTGCATACTGTCTGCAAAATATCTCGCAAATGATGTTAGTAGTAAAAACATAATAAATCGAAACCTTATATGTGATGTGATGGTTTTCCATGATTCTAATTGTTTGTGTCATTATATCTCATGAACTACATGTATTTATTCCTTTCTTAACTTGGTGCATCTCGTTCTTACGTTTCTGTCCATCGGCTTCTACCTTACTATCTGTCCATTTAAGTTTTGTTTCCATGCAGCTCAATACTTATGACATCATATGTACTTGACTATGTGTTCTACAATAACATAACATTCCAGATTTGTAGAGAGTAATATTAGGAAACTTTCTACGAAGAATAAAGTGTGGATGAATGAAGTCTTGTAAATTACGTGTTATGTGATGGGAAAGTTTTTGTGACTTATTGATGAAGAAATCTTCTCGGGTTGAGAGCCAAGTCAGTGCCTTGTTCTCTGGCACTGTTTTGGCAAGTTTCCTACTTGCCATCTGCAGGCAAAGTGTCGGGTTCATGTCCTGTCCGTGTCTATATAGCCGCTGGACCAGCAGCCTCCCTACACCTACTGTGCCTGACAGGCCAGTCAGGCACGCACGGAATCAGTGCCGCGACATGTGGTGGGGGTGGGGGGAGTGGGGGAGAGCTGTTTCCGGTGGTGGGGTGTAATCACAGCAAGTCTGAGGTTCTCAGTGTCTCATCCTGGTGCAGCATGTTCATTCCAACTAACGCTGCTGTCGTGTGTGCATCGGTGTGCACTAATAATAATCTTGCCAATATTGCATCCCACGCATTGCTAAGGTGGAACCCCTGTCCCAATGGCCGTGGATCCTTATCTCCATTGCTTCTTTAAAGATAGAGTCACAGAAGCCATTTGCTCACCACAGCAACTTGGTATTTTCACACTGGAACATGTGATTCTGGCTGAGGCTGTGCTCTACTACTGCAGATTTCTCAGTCCGTCCTAGGCAAATACCTCTGGCATGTTCCAAGAGGTGCTGCGTGATGCATCACTGCATCTGCCCATTGTATTGTTTCCCACATTCACAGGAAATCCTGTAGACCCCTAGTGTTCAGTGACTTATTGATTATGACATCACATGTCCTGAATTATGTGTTGAATGTAGGTTTTTAACCCCCGCCCCCCTCCCCACCCAGCGATTGTTATCTGATAGTAAGCAATATGTGTACCAAGATTAGTTGAAATTGATCCAATATTTTAGGAGGAGACGTGGAAAAATAGCACATGGTGGAGCAGTTTTTCAGAAATTTCATTGTTTATGACTTCGTATGTCCTGAAATACATGTCATACATTGATGTAAATTTGAAGGTACATTCAGTGATTTATTGCCTAATCTCTGCAAAATATGTCATGAATGGTGTCATTAGTAAAGACGCAATAAATTGAAACATCATGCTTGATGATTCAGTTTTTCATTAACCAAATTGCATGGACTATATGTCAAACTGTCGTATAGTATCAAAGAAAAAAATCAGTGATAGTGCCACAAGATTGGGCAGTTTTCATTGTTTATGACCTGATATCATATGAACAAAGTATTGTAGGTGCTTTTTGCAAGCATAATAAATGATTTTTGACCTTAAACAATATTTGTAGCAAATTTGGTTGAAATTGGTCCATTAGTTTGGGAGCAGATGTAGGATATTATTGCATGATGCGGTCATTTTTCATGACTGTCATTGCTTATGACATCATCATCCCCTTACATATGTGTCATTTTGTCATTCTTATCCTGAAGCAATTGTTTCCTGATAGTAAGGAAAATGTGTGCGAATTTTGGTTGAAATTGAACCAATAGCTTAGGAGGAGATGTGGTACATTTATACATACCAACATACAACCTATTTTATAAGATTATTACATAGATTACTTTCATCTTTCTGGGTGATTATTAGCAATTTTGAGCCGAGGTAAGTACTGGTCATCCACTCTTTCTCTATTTACTACTACTTTTATATTTCTCTGGAGAAGAAAAATTTTGACACATTTGTTTGGAGAATAAGAAACTATATCATAATGTGTGATACACAAATATCTTTATTCATTCTCTGTAATTTTATTACTGCAGGTTCTTGCAGAAACAGTTTCTACAATTTCAGACACAGCTGGCAAACACATTGATGTGGAAGTAAGGACAATCAACCCAAAATCATTAACAATTGAACAATTATATGGTACTACAAACGAAATGACATTTAGGTGGGAGGATGGAATTCTTTCTGCAATGTTCAGGTATTTGTGTTCTTTAATAGGAAAATTAATAATAATTATTGCTTCTTTCTGTTTAATACTACACATATCACAGTCTTCTATCCATGTGTTTAATGTATACTACACTATAATAGTAGATACAGACTCAGATTCCAATTCTTCGTTAGGAAAGCATTATAGAGTATATTCAAGAAAGTATTTTTTTGTTTAACTGGGGCCAAAATCCCTCTAAACCCCATATTGGTGAGCCTGACTGCTTTATTCTACTCTTGAGCATGTCTTTGCAATGTGTATCATGCCAACCGCACCTTTTTTTTTAATGGCTCATTGACAAAACAGTCTTCTGCCATAATGACTTTGGAACGTTTTCAGGGATCTGCAGCTTCTTTCAACAGCCACTGACCATGTTTAATCCCTGAAAGCTACCTGAAGTTCACACCTAATTTTGCAAGGTTAGACTGAAATATAAATTCCTTGGTGAACAAGAGGTCCTGCTACTCAGTGCCCCTTGTAATAGATAATGTCAAAGTGTTTTCAGATTCCATTTCATCATCCTAGCTATTGTGAAATAATTTGGAACTACAGAATAAAAACTTTTTTTATAGTTTCAGTGTGTGTGAGGTTTATTGTAACCCCGAACATATTACATTTGACAAAAGTATGACATAATACAGGTCTGAACTGTTCCTAGTTTATATTAACAATGTCAATAATATTGTGTTTCCTTCTTTTCATGGAATACTAATTTCTTGCTTATTCATGGTGGTGCAAAGAGTATCTATTCCACCCGCCAGTTGCGGTCTCATTATATCTACATCTACATCTACATCTACATACATACTCCGCAATTTACCATAAGGTGCGTGGCGGAGGGTACACTGTACCACTACTAGGCATTTCCTTCCCTATTCCACTCCCAAATTGAACGAGGAAAAAAAGAATGCCTATATGCCTCTGTACGAGCCCTAATTTCTCTTATCTTGTCTTTGTGATCTTGACGCAAAATGTAAGTAGGCGGCAGCAAGATCGTACTACACTCAGCTTCAAATTTCAGCCCTCTAAATTTACTTAACAGAAATTCACAAAAAGAATGTCGTCTTTCTTCCAGCGATCCGCAATTGAGTTGCCAGAGCATTTCCGTGAGACTCGTGCATTGGTCGAACCTACCAGTAGCGAACCTAGCTGCTCGCCTCTGAACCGCCTCTATGTCTTCCTTTAAACTGATCTGCTGCGGGTCCCAAACACCTTGAGTAATACTGAAGACGTGGTCGTACAAGCGTTTTACACGCGGTCTCCTTTACAGGTGAAGTACATCTTCCCAAAATTCTCCCAATAAACCGAAGTCGGCTGTCCGCCTTACTCACAGCTGTCCTTACATGCTCGTTCCATTTCATATCATTCTGTAATGTTACGCCTAGATATTCGAACGACGCGACAGCATCAAGAAGCTCACTACTAATGCTGCATTCAAACATTATGAGATTGCTTTTTCTACTCATGCACATCACCTTACACTTTTCTACATTGAGAGCTAGCTGCCATTCTTCGCACCAACTAGAAATTTTGTCTAAGTCATCATGTATGCTATTACAATCAGTTACAGACGACACCCACCCATACACCACATCATCATCATCAAACAGCTGCAAGTTACAACTTACTCTACCCATCAGATGATTTATATAGATAGAAAATAATAGCAATCCTATCACACTCCCCTGGGGCGTGCCTGACGATACACTCGTCTCTGATGAACACTCGCCGTCAAGAACAACGTACTGCGTTCTATTACTTAGGAAGTCTTCCAGCCAGTCACAAATCTGTGAACCTATTCCATAAGCTCGTATCTTTGTTAGCAGTCTGCAGTGTGGCACCGCGTCGAACGCCTTTTTTAAGTTGAGAAAAACACAATCCGCATGTTGTCCTTCATCCATGGCTCACAAGATGTCATGTGAGAAAAGGGCAAGCTGAGTTTCACATGAACGATGTTTCCTAAACCCGTGCTGATTCATGGAAAGAAGCTTTTCCGTTTCAAGGAAATTTACTATATTCGAACTGAGATATGCTCTAAAATTCTACATGAAACTGTTGTCAACGATATTGGTCTGTAATTGTGTGGGACAGTTCTCTTTCCTTTCTTATAAACAGGAGTCACCAGCGCTTTTATCCAATCACTAGGAACTTTGCTCTGAATTAAAGATTCGCAAGTCAAGTAGGGGGCCAATGTCGCAGAATAGTCTTTGTAAAACCGAACTGGTATTCCATCCGGACCAGCAGACTTTTTTGTCATTCATAGAATATATGAAATCAACTGCGATTGGGCAAAGCTGAAAATGTGTACCCAGCCGGGATTCAAACCTGAGTCTCCTGCTTTCTAGGCAGTTGCGCTGACCCCTACACCACTGGGGACACAGTGATCACCGCACCTGCAAGGACTACCTAAGCACGCCTCCCGTCAGATACAAATTCCCAGCTTCGCCCTGCCCACAGTACTCAAACTCGTAGTTATGAACTAATTGCCATAAGAGTAAGGGATTCAAACTTTGCCCACCCCTCCCCACTAACGATAGGATCATTGCCCGTCACCGGCATATTATATATACGTGTGGCGTCTGTTCCGAGAGAACAGACGTCACATCTGATCCTGCAGTTGTTATTATTCAATATTCATAGAATATATGACATCAACTACGATTGGACAAAGCTGAAAATGTGTACCCAGCCGGGATTTGAACCCGGGTCTCCTGCTTTCTAGGTAGTTGCGCCGACCTCTACACCACTGGGGACACAGTGATCACCGCACCTGCAAGGACTACCTTAAGCATGCCTCCCGTCAGATACAAATTCCCAGCTTCGCCCTGCCCACAGTACTCAAACTCGTAGTTATGAACTAATTCCTGTAAGAGTACGGGCTTCAAACTTTGCCCACCCCTTCCCACTAACGATAGGATCATTGCCCGTCACCGGCATATTATATATACATGTGGCATCTGTTCAGAGAGAGAGATGCCCATTCATTTTCTAAGTGCGATCATAACATTTGCTTATCGGCTCTTCCCAACAAAAACATGCTCCTAGCCTTCTTGATTGGTTTATGAACTTTGGTCACCATCGAGGCTATGATGATATCATGATCACTAATTCCTGCCTCTACACAGACATCGTTAATAAGGTCAGGCCTGTTTGTGGCTATAAGGTCTAGAATATTTCCATTGCGCATGGGTTGCCGATTTAACTGCTCAAGACAGTTTTCAGAGAATGTGTCCAAAAGTAGCTCAAAAGACTGGTTGTCTGTACCGCTTCAAATGTAACTAGAGAGGTCCCAATCTATACTCTTAAGATTGAAGTCTCCTCCGACTAATATTACATGTCCCGGATACCTATGCACTACCTGGTGTAGACTTTCTTTGAATGATTCTAAAATTGCTTCAGCAGCACTGGGGGGTTGGTAAAAACAGCCAACTATTAAGTTTACTTCTTTTAGACCTGTTATACGTGCCCAGATAACTTTACAGTTACTTTCAACTTCGATCTCAGTAGAAACAATATTTTTGTCCACAGCGATGAACATTCCTCCTCCAGTTGTATCCAATCTATCTTTCCGATATACATTCCACACTTCGCTAAATATTTCTGAACTTGCAACATCATGATTGAGCCAGCTTTCGGTGCCTAAAACTATCTGAGTGCTATAACTTCCTTGCAGTGCGGCAAATTCAGGAACTTTGTTTCTAATACTCTGTAAATTTGCGGCTAAGTTCGTGAACTGCGGCCAACTCCTCCTGTGTCCGCACACAGCAGGCGCACATCCTATCCATCCTATTGATACAATTATTTGCAGAAAGAAGAAAACTAAATAATCAACTTATATTGTTCAGCATAGGAGTGGTTCAATGGTAGGCATCCATGGTTACTTAAAGAACATGCTAAATAAGAAGTCAGGAATGTGGTTAAAATGTAGCGGTTGCCACAATATTATTAGAAAAAGTTCATGATCCAAAGGGGTACATTATGGGAAAAAAAACAAAAAAAAAAAAAAACAAAGTGATACGCCGGGATACCCCTGACAGGTTGGGCTGCTGGAGCAGGGAGGGGGCACGTCCCGATGGGCGGGAAGCTCACAAGAGAGCTGGCTAACAAGAGACCGATCACCTTTGCTGGTCAGCCCTTGCCAACCTGTGCTGCAGTTGTCACGTGCCCACACCCTGCCTTCTGATTGGCTGGTGGACTGGTTTCTTCCACAGCCAAGGCAGACGACACGGCGTTACCTCGTCAGCACAGCATCCCACACACAGGCAGCATGTGAACACAGCCTGCCACGAGGTGCCGAGAACCAAATCCCCAGCACATCCGGCAAAGCTGGCTCCGTGGTCGCCTGCGCGTAGCCACGCCGGCTGTGTATTGAAACGGAATAATACGCCAATAAAATTTTTTATCCTGATTATTCTAATTTTCCCCAACCTGTCGGTCCACCATGCACACCCCTCCCCCTTCCGCAAGAGCCAGTTATGGATTCAAAGGTGTTTTACAAAGATTCCTAGTGGGGGGGATGGGTAAATACTACAGCAAGGCTCCTTTGGACAGGTGCGTAATTGAATTAATTAAGTTAGTTGGTAGGGCATAGAGGTACAATTTTACAATTACAATCTTCCTCATTTTTCTTTTAACATAAGTCTGTACAATATTATCCCTTGACACAATACAGCGGCCCGTGGCGCAGCGTGGAGTGCACTGGCATGTGGGAGATGGTGGGACTGAGGCGGCACGCGGAGCAGCGGGAGGCGGCCAGCCATGCAGTCGAGTCATGCTCTGCAACACTTCCACCGGCACGACAGCAACGGCTCTCCACATAGCAAAGATGCTGCCACCAGTATTGTGTAAATGGGAGGGAATTGATTCACTACCATGTACTAATGTAGGTGGCAAACCGTATTTCATACAATATACCCCTTAAAATACCAGTAATCACTTTTAATCCAAGGGGGTAGGTATCACCCACATGGGAATAAGGATGACACACTCTTTTACATTAAGATGAACAAATGACACTATGCTGTCTACAAAACTGATAATAACTCACAATCAAAGTAAATAAATGAATACAATTCAAGCAAATAAAGGGATCTTTCTAATCTGCTCACCAACTATCCTTCAACTTATTCAATTGGGGGGCCCTGCCTTCTGTGTGTGTGTGTGTGTGTGTGTGTGTGTGTGTGTGTTGGGTGTCTATGTGATAACCACCAGAGGGTGGTGATTCAGGTACACTCGGCTTGGGAGCCTTACACTTTTGAAAACATTTGTTTTTGTGCAGAAGCCATACGACTACTGTCAAGAAAACGCAAGTTAGAGAAACGGAGGTAGTGCTAGGAATGACTACTACATTTCTAGTAGGACAAGGTCCCCACCTTAGTGACAAATTACAAAACAATGCGTCTGGATGCCATTTCCCACAAAGGTACGGTTTGCGATCTATTTCCAGGCTGTATGCAGCTAGGCAGCAGAGCAGTTTCGCCAGAGTTGAACACAATCACGAAAAGGCAGCGGTCAGATATTAATCCACCATTTAGTTCCTACTAAGGTTTCCCATCTAACTAGGGTGGTGGAGTTGACATTCCCACTCCATGGCAAACAGTTATGGAGCCTACTGCGACAAGGGAGGAGCGATACTTCGGTGATAATGGATGGACAGAGTCATAAAGGCTGGTACTGTCAGAGCGGATACAGCAGTGCCGCTCGCTCATTGACAGAAGAATAGAAGAGCAGAATAGATCCGACAACTCAGCAGTAGGGTAAGAGATAAAAGGGGAGGGCTTCAAGAAGTCAACTGCACAGCATGCAAGGAGTACCCGCCTACTATCTTGTGGCAGCCTGGATGGGTATCGTTGTGCCTCGTCAGTAGCGTAAGGAACCGAATTGTTGGTGCTCATGTTCGCTGGAAGTAAAATGCCATCTCTTTAATTCCCCAGCCAGTGGTCAGATGATAGTTAGGCCTATGGTGACCTGACAGTAAGTCTTTTAGTGAGAATTCGAGCAAACTCAAAGACTGGTTCAAGCGTGGATCTAGGTGGTAAAACGCTACAAAATTAGCGTGATGGGCAATAGCCTGTGGAACATAAATCATCCGTAAACTGAACAGTGAAAAGCTCATGTAAAAACTTGAGTCATCAGACACATTAATTGTGATTAAACACATTCCAGAGCTTCAAGCATTTCAGGAAATTATTCACCACCAACCACTCCAATAGAACAGCTTCAAAATCAAGTTGGAAGGTTGATTCATAAGAATAGTAGATTAGAGGAGAGATTATCTCAAGCTCTTAACATTCAGGTGGTGACCACAACATGTTAGGTAACAAATTTTTCTCTTCAATCTAGTCACACATTTAGGGTTTTTAACATGGCCCCAACAACTATTTTCCTTGGTCCTCTTTGACCAACTAAAGAATTGTATAATACATTGAATCTAATACATCGAATAATAAGGAATGCATGTTAACATGTAGCCCATATACTAAGTACCTACAATAATCTTTGTATGTAATGAATAGCCAATAACAGACTAATCACATATAGCTTGGTTGCAATTCTATTTGCTTAATCAGGGTTGTCTCAGCTCAAAGGGGTTTCAGTCAGTCAGCAAATATCTCTTAAATACAAAACATTCAAAATATACAACACATAAAAATAAACACATATCATATTATATGAAACTCAGTTTGTGGCAGCATTTTTTAAAATCATAATCTCATCACATACTATGCAGTGCTGTTACAGGAGCAGCAGTGATAATTGTATTATTCATTGAGTGCTTAGCACTTCTTACTTGCTGAGCGTCTTTGTCTTTGTCATTACACGTATTCGCGTGTAGTATTAGGCGCGAACTCTTGAAAATATGCACGATATTTTATCGTGGTAAAACCACAGGGTGTCGTACTGTAGGGAGCAGCACTGTTCTGGGCTGGAGTGAGGATTGCTCCCATGTCTAGGTGCACTCCTAGTAGGTGAAGACAATGAAAAGTTTCATGCATGTGCTTGGATGGGGCATTTACTACATGAAGGTGTTTATCTTGTGGTGTTATGGCATTACATCTTGTGGTGTTATGGCATTACACCCAGTGTATGTATAGTGTGTAAGTGACGGAGTATGTTAACAATAACAATTGTACGATCATTCATAGGAGTACAAAGCAAACAGTTTTGTATCAGAGTTGGATGAACATTGAAAGTATGTAAATAAAGGAACAACATAGAGTAATCATTTAATTTATAAATGAAGTGGTACATGGTGAGTGTTTTGTGCGAGAAAATGGTAAATGTTTTAAATTGTCTCAGTCATTCGAGACGGAATACAGCTAAATAGAGCTTGTACATGCACAAGATATTTCCGGTTGTGCTAGGAATAAATTCTAGTTACTGTTATAGTCGAGATATTTGTTTTTGTTTAAATCCCTTAGGGTTCTTTTTTTTTTTTTTTCCTTAATATTGTGCTTCAAAAGCTTGACTTCTTAGTAGCATTAATGAACAGAAACTTCTTGTTGATTCAATAACAATAATAAAAAAAAGATGTGTTTATATCTTAATTCCTACTCTGTTTCCAGGCCATTTTCCGAAACCTACCTGCAGTGCCCTAATCTTTTTCATGATGATGAGTCTCGTAGTGCAGCTGTAGACACTCGTGGAGAACCTACATGTATGACCACCTTGGCGATAATTGCTAAGTTTTCAGCGATGGCCAGGAAACATATCTGAGTTGATTTCAATATACTCATTTCAAAATAATGTGCATAACATTGATGTAACATAAGGAATTTGTATGTAGTAGGCTATAGTTCAGTATTATGCTTCCTTGTTGATTTTGCGGAATGTGAAATTACGTAACGTGTTTGGTGCATGCGTCTCATTAATTATTTCCGAGCCCAATGGTTTATGTCCCTTTTGTGAAGTATTAAATACTTGTCAGTTTCACTTGAATTTTGATGTGATAAATTGTGTTTGCTAAAGTCTGTTGTGTTGAAGTTAACATTGCTAATTGTGTACCTATATTTATTGTTATAGCGACGTTACAGCAGCTGACCTTTCATGTAATTGCCAAATAGAATAATCTGTATGTTCCAAAGAATTATCAGTCATTTTTGGCAATTATATTGCATAAATATCCTCAGCTTAACAACATCTTTGTAAAATATAATGACATATTCGTCAGGACAATTTTGAAACTACTTTTAGGACTCTGAGTCATTATTTTTGAAGTTCCCTGTACCAATGGAATTCTAAGTACATGTGTGCTTCTGCAACTAGGCTTTGCTATTATATAGAGGAAGACTTATGGTTAAATTATTGCAATTTTCTGATTCCAGTGGCAAATAATTTGTGGCGACACACTTAGGCGAAAATAGATATGTTTCATGTACTTAGGGTAAGTGGAAAGTCTGCTATTCATGCGCAATAAAGGCTCATTACTGAAGAAAAGTTGTGCATAATTTAATGGCTTAGTTGCGAGCAGCCCGTGGCTGGCAGCGAGGCTTGGTGCGCTGGACACCAGACACCAGCATCCACTGTTATCTCCGTGTTCATGCATTGGCGGCGCAGGCCACTTGCGGCGTTGCGGCCTGGGCGCGTCCATTCATGCCGAAGAAAATTTATGTGTTGTGTTAGGTTGACCACTCCCTGCAAGTCAGGCCATGTGTGCCTTTCGTTGCGGATGCTTTCGAAGGGGGCGGCAGATAGTCCTGCCGAATACCAGTGTGGCTTCTCATCGACCGCAAAAAATGCCTCAGTACCGTCCAAGTCAAGGAGGTAAATGAAATAAGGAAGATCGGCAATTTGCGTTAACGTATTCACATTTTTAACAATTACATATTATTCACTGAACCTTTTTTTTATCAGGTTTTTCTGACGTACTCTTCCACAAGGAGTAGGACGGACAGATAAATGTACGAAAAGCATCAGTAAATTCAATCAGGTGTACCGTGGTAGTAGTATTAGAAGTTTCTTATATGGTTGACAATTATAGTCAACAATTACTGCGGAGCAACTTTGTTTAGAACAGAGAATGATTCTGGCAATTTCTGATAAGTATCATTGCCTTCACAATCGCTCCTGGGTTCCGATCTCTTCCCAGTGTATAACGGTTTGCCACGGAAAAGCATGTGGGAGCGGCCGGCTTCACTCAGATATGAGTCTCCGTCACTTAAAACCGATTACATTGGTACGAGTTGCCGCGGTTACGATGTGAGTTGACGGTCTTCTTCCGAAAAAATTTAGTGGGTGTAATAAAATAAATGGATTTTTCTTTAACGTTTGGCTAAACAAACTACTCAAGGAAAGTTAATCAAAATCTCCATCGTAGATAAACAGTTATAGAGCTGAAATGCCTCGCTTGGCTAAGTGCAGCGGGTAGAGGGGAGGGGAAGCACATGAGAGAGAGGTAGAGAGATGGAGGGCTGGCAACTACGGGTGAGAGAGGGGAGGGCGAGGAGGCTGGTGTCCACGTCACATTGCTTCCTCGCCAACCACGCTCGCAAGATGGCTACTGCCTACAGCTGACTTTGACAACATGCCCATTTCAATTTGCCATACAGACAGGCATGACGCGGCGTGTGCTTTCTGACATAATAAAAAGTTTGTTCGTTCGGCTACTGGTATGCGTCGATGAAGGAAGGTTATCTGTACCAACTAAGGTAGCTTGACTTACCTTCTGCCCTTAACATCATAATTATGTTTCATAGTTATGTTTCATAGTGGCTCTATCAATGACCGACAAAATAAATAGTAGATACAAAAAATCCCTCAGTAAGCGGTACATAAATATTAACAGCGTAGAGTGTGTGTGTACTGAATAATGTGAAATGCACAATTCCTCTTGTACTCGTATATTGCATTCATATGTTATCACTGTGTAAGAACTGACTGCAGTCTTCTTGATAATGTTATGATAATTACAACAGAAATGAACGTTCAGAATAGTTCTCACATCAGGTTAGCTATGGATTGCGTATGCAGAGTCCATGCTTAACAGTGTCATCCCTCTGTGTTCATATAATTTCTATAATCTATTCTCTGGGGTGAGTAATATATTCTATATAAATGTGTGTGTGTGTGTGTGTGTGTGTGTGTGTGTGTGTGTGCGCGCGCAGATCTTTACCTTGTCCGGGAATCTGTGCCGAATCCATATTACGTAAATCAAATTTCTTTCTCTCCTCCTACCAATCATATCACTTCCTACACCTCTTTCTTCGCATTTTTAATGAAGTACACTTTAATATTTGCAAGGGCTTTGAAAGATAGCATCACATTTTGCTAGCATTTAAAATCACATAACAATCAGACCAGTTACTGTTCAAAAGAATCAGAAACAACATCGTCTGAGACAACAAGGTGCAATTGTGTAGCATGCTTCGTGTCGAAATGATATAAAACGTCATAGTGTAGTCTAAGCTATGCCTTAATTATGAAAGAATGGACCTACTGTAATCCGCGTAATTCAGGTGTAGTTGAAATTGTCTTATCATTCAGTTTCTACTGGTTTTTTTTTATTTTATTTTTTATTTAACAATACAGAATCATTATTCCACAATGTGGTTATTATTCACTGCTTCTGTAATGTGCACTTACTAATCTACAACTTAGACTAACGCATAGCGCTTTATCCTATGCAGCACATGCAGCATAAATAGCAAAAGCCAAATAAAACATGATCAAGCAACTAAACTATTTCTGACCCCTAATATGTCTTCTATGACTTACTATACATTTTTCATTAAGACAACATATAATCTTATCTAAATGTATCATCATTTGTGTTGCAGGAAATCATGGATAAGTTTACAATACAACTACCCTCAACTACTTTTTCCACTAGACACTAACAAAATGAAACATATAAAAAATGAATATACTGGTTTTACTCTAGTCTCTGGGTCTCATAGCATACGGATGCTTGTTTCTTAAGGTGTACCGAGGACGGGCTCGCTCTGGTAGAATTTTCTTTTTCTTTTTTACCTTCGGCAGCACCTTAGGCTGTAGAGGGCAGGGTAGAGGCGGGGGCGGCAGAGCTGCCTCGTGATAAGGTAAGCGCAGAATGGGGTAGGGCTGTTCATACTGGAGTGTGAATTTTTTAGTTCTACCTTTCTTAATAGCAGGATTGCATAAGAGCACCAAATCGCCCGGTTTATACTGAGGCATAACAGAGTCTTGTTGAACCTCTGGTGTTGTTTACTGGCAGCATTGGCATTGTTGCTTTTTATCTGCTTCCAGATGGAATTTAAATGGTGTGCTAAGCCCTTTACTTCCTTCAAATCAACTTCGGGTAGAAGCCTGTCTAGCTCGAATGGGGAACTCATAGGTCTGCCAAAGACCGCCTCATAAGGTGAATATCCACTTGACTCTTGTACACGACTATTATAGGCAGAAACTACATACAGAACATACCGATCGCAGTCGATATGAAGGCGGTTTACATAATAAGACAACATTTTTCCAATAGTTTTGTGGACGCGTTCTAATCGACCATTTGCCTGAGGGTGATAAGGAGTAGTTCCCCATTTTTTGATGTGTAACAACTTGCATACTTGTACAAATAAAGAAGATAAAAAGTTCTGTCCTTGATCTGTCAGAATTGCATCTGGACTTCCAAAGGGAAGTACCAAGTGCATAACGAAAGTGTTTACTATAATTTCAGCTGTCATATCAGCTGTGGGTATCAAAATTAGATATCATGAGAAATGATCCATGATTGACAATATGTATTTGTTGTTTTGTGTACTTTGTGTATATGGGCTCATTACGTCAATTGAGACGATACTAAATGGGGTTTCTGCTTCAGAAATAGCTTGTAAAGGGACTCTGTTCCGCGGGGGTGGTGCCCTTTGTGCACAAGGCAAACAATTTTGAATGACCTTTGGACTGCTGTTTGTCTACCTTTCCACCAGTATCTGGCAGCTATTCAAACATTAGTGGCTTGCTGGCCACTATGACAAGGTTGCAAACTCTCGTGACATTGTGCAATTACATGCTGTTGTAGCTCCTACGGTATTACAATCCTATTGCCTAAAGGAGTTTTACGGTACAAGACATCTTCTTCTGTAGTGAATTCTGGCAAAATAGCATACTGATTACATTCTACATCCCTTTGTTAAGCCTCTTTCAGCAATTCGATGTAAACATCATTAGTTTGCACTATTCTGACTTTACGACTTAGGGCGTGTGCATTTTGGTGTAAGCATCCGGGTTTATGATGGACCTAGTAATCATATTCTGACAGCTTTAACGCCCAGCGTGTGAAATAACTGCCTGGGTCTTTTAAACTCAGCATCCATTGTAAAGCAGTGTGGTCAGTGACCATGGTGAACTTCCTGCTGTAAAGGTAACATCTGAAATAATTGACTCCATACATGAGTGCTAAAAGCTCTTTCTCTGTCGTACTGTAATTTATCTCTGCCTGATTTAACTGCCTCAAAGCATACCCAATCGGTTTCTCTTCTCCATTACACTCTTGGCTTAGAACTGTCCCTACTGCATAATCTGAAGCATCTGTAGAAAGTATAAAAGGTTTCTCAAAATCTGGATATATTAAAAGAGGTGAACTAGTCAAAATATCTTTGATTTTCCCAACAGCTTCATCACACTCAGCTGTCCACTCAAAAGCGACACCCTTCTTCAAAAGTTTAGTTAAAGGCTTTGATGTCACTGCATAATCCTTCACAAAATGCCTATAATAATTGGTTAACCTGATCAGACTTTGCAATTCTTTGACATTTAAAAGGTGTAGGAAATTCCCTAACAGCTTCAGTTAACCTTGGATCAGGCTTAACCCCATCAGAAGTGATAATATGTCCCAAGTACTGAACTTGTGACTTGGCAAATGTACATTTCTCAATCTTTAGACTCAAATTAGCATCTTTTAATTGTGACAAAACCCTCCGTAACATTTCTGCATGTTCTTCAACAGTTCTTTCAAAAATAATGATATCATCTTAATAAACCAAGCACATTGTAGGTTTCAACCCTGTTAAAAGGAGATCTGCAAATCTCTGAAACGTTGTTGGAGCATTTCGGAGACCAAAAGGCATGCGCAAAAAATCATATAGCCCAGAAGGAACCACAAAAGCTGTTTTTGGCCTATCTGCTGGAGCAATCGGAATGTGGTGGTACCCAGATCGCATATCCAGGGTTGTAAAATATTTACAGTTCCCTAGCCGGTCCAAAGTTTTGTCAATATGTGGTAGAGGGTAGGTGTCAGGTGTTGTCACCTTGTTTACCGCTCTTAGATCAACACATAGGCGGTATGTTTTCTTGCCATTTATTGACTTTTTCGGAACCAGGACAATGGGACTGGCCCAGGCACTAGCAGATGGCTGAATTAAGCCTGCATCCATCTGTTGCTGTATGGTTTCTTCTACAACTGATTGCAGATGATAACGCAATCTGTATGGTTTTTGGGAGATAGGTCTGTCATCTCTGGTAGGAATTTCGTGCTGCATGAGGTCAGTAGCTGGCAAATATTGGCTTTCCTTGAACAACCACAAGAACTCCTCCAATACAGGGTACAACAAATTTTGCTCTGCCTCTGATAAGTGCACCAACTTTTCACGTAATTGCGTTCTCAACACAAGGGTTATTCTATAAACATTTTTCACTGAAACTTTACTTCTCTTTCTTACTCTCTCAACACCTTTCTCACATTGAAATACCTCTGGTTCTACCTCCTGACCGCTTGCAAGGATCGTTCCACATGGAATCTCTACTGCTCTTTGCCCAAAATTATCTACACAAACTGGAACATAAAACTACTTCTCTTTGCATTTGACCACACTCACACTTCTCTTAACTTTCACTTGTAACCAGTCGAGAACGTCGTTTTGGCTGAGCAGATCAACCAAAAACGTCGATCTTGATTGCACCGGAACTTTGACGCTTATCCATGGGATAGACCCGTTCCGCCATTAATCGTAACAGATGTGTTCGTTTTCAGAACCAAAGTATGCGGTTCAGATGGTTCTTGTGAAAGCGGCCGTCCTTCACAAGATCCTTGTGACTGTGAGGCTCCAGTACTTCCGAAATAATGAGTGTTTTCATTGAGTTGGATAGTACCAGTTCTGTAATCAATGACAGCCTGGTACTGATGAAGGAAATTGTTACGAAGAATAACATCAAAGTCTCACCTCCGTTTTCTAATTACTCTCATTTCAAATCCATACCAGTGACTGTCCAACTGCAAATTAACGAAACAAATCCCTGTGAGAATGATTACTTCTTCTCCTAAACTGCTGATATTGAATCGAGGAGGTTTGAGTTTACATTTATCTTGATTTGACACAAATAAAACACTGACCTGAGTACCTGTATCTACTAAAACTCTGACTGTTTGATTCCTGAGCCAACCCTGTAAGACTATGTTTGCCACCTCGTTTACATTCCCATTCTGAAAGGGATTAATTAGTTTTACTGGGGGCGAGGTTGGGCGGCAGGGCCTGCCCCTCGACTGTTTCCAGACAGTTTCTAGTGAAACTCTTTGGATTCTGCGGAAAATTCCGCGGCTGATTATTCTGTTGTAATTTTTGTTGACAATTATTCCTCTCGTGCCATATGTTGCCCACAATTGTTGCAATAGGGTGCACAGCAGCATGCGGCGGTGTGATTACTTTTACCACAGCACTCGCACTGCATGTCATTAAGAAACATGCGGTGTGATTCATTACTTCGTGACGAAGCAGCGACAAAGCATCCTGCCTCCTCACGCGACAAAGCGATACATACTGCTTCATGGAGCTAGGTGGGGGAAGCTACTTTATCCTCACTCCCAATTTGTGGGATAATACCCCAAATGAAACCATCTATGGCTCTTGCTTCCGCCTCTTCGATCAAGACCTCATTTCTGGTTGCATCAGCCCCTAGTGTGTATGTGCGGCAAGATACTGCCCTGATTGTCTGCAAACACTTCAAAATCCTCATTCAGCTCCTGCCAAAGAGTAGATAACCAATCACGATAGTAACTAACCACCCGCTTGTCGGGATATCTTTCTGATAATCTGCGTGCTAAGCTATCAAAAGTACTTGCATCTTTCAGTGCATTTACTGACTCAACATAAGTAAGTGCGTCTCCTGACAATTTCAGTTTGGCTACATTTAAAAGAAAATGATCGGGCCACGAGCAAGTGCGCTCTACGTCTCGAACACTTTGCAAAAAGGTGGTGATATTCTCACCAGGTTTCCCTGAGAAAGTTGGTATGAAATTTACAGTGGGAAAGCTGCTCGCTAGAGAAGGTGTGCCTATGTCTGCCGTATTTGCAGCGTCTCGCACAGAGCTTGCAGTACCAATACTAGCAGTTTTATTACTGACTGTTTCTTTTCCCAGCTCGTCCACATGTTCCTTTAATTCAGCATTTAACAATAAAAGTTTACGGATTTGCTCCTGTAGTGCTGATAGGGAGTCTACCTGGCCTCTGTCAGCACTCTCAGTCTTTTCAATCTGCTTAGAACGTGTTTCAGGCATGGTTACAATTTTAGGACTCTAGTGGCTACAAAATTACAAATGAAAAGATAAATTGGCTTCTCAGTGACAGCGTCTTCCATTGCGATGCGGCAGCAGCAACTTAAATGAAAAAAGTTAACTCACATAGTGCGACAAGATGCGGCGTGGTGGCGGTTACGTCGTCGTCGTCGTCAACAGCAGCAGCGGCGGCGGTATTGGTAGCGACTGCATCATGAAGTAGCAGCAACAGGTGGCACGGACTTAGCACCTCAGCCCACATTGCCGTGGTGAACGTAGCACCAACACCAGATGCCGGTGTCGTGGTGAATATAGCACGCTGCGACGCACCCCAGCAGTGCCGGCAGCATGCGCCGTGGCAGCGACAAAGGTGCAGCTGCACCGCTCGCCTACTCGGGACTGCCTGCCCCAACGGCAGCCAGCGTCTATCTTCAGCGTGAGCCAAGTCAGCTCAGCGGAGGCCAATTACGGCCGAACGTATATGCACGCATAACAGCGCCAAATGGTGAACAAGCCAGCCTCCGGCCAGTATTGGATCAAATGGTAGATTCGTGCCACTTCTGACACCAGTTGTTCAGGATAGGAGCGGTTCAATGGTGGGCATCCATGGTTACTTAAAGAACATGCTAAATAAGAAGTCAGGAATGTGGTTAAAATGTAGTGGTTGCCACATTATTATTAGATAAAGTTCATCATCCAAAGGGGTACAATTATGGGGAAAAAACAAAGTGATATGCTGGGATGCCCCCGACAGGTTGGGCTGCAGGAGCAGGGAGGGGGCACGTCAGGACGGTCTGGAGGCTGGCTCGCAAGAGACTGATCACCGTTGCTGGTCGGCCCTTGCCAGCCCGCGCTGCAGTTGTCATGTGCCAACACTCTGCCTTCTGATTGGCTGGTTGACTGGTTTCTTCCACAGCCAAGGCGGTCGACACGGCATTACCTTGTCCGCACGGCGTCCCACACACAGGCAGCACGTGAACACAGCCTGCCAGGAGGTGCTGACAACCAAATTCCCACCACATCCAGCGAAGCTGGCTCCATGGTCACCTGCGTGTAGCCACACCAGCCACATAATGAAACAGAAGAATACGCCAGTAAGTTTTTCATCCTGATAATTCTAATTTTCCCCAACCTGTCGGTCCACCATGCACAATATTCTCTGAGTCTTCTGACATCCAGGAACCTGTACAGACACAAGTTTCTGCAGCCAGTAAAAGTTCTTAACTCAGAATATAATTAAAGAAATATAAATAAGGGGAGACAAATAAGGGGATCTTATTGATTTTTCTAGAGCCATCACAGAGAAATATGTAGTGTAATGTGTTGCACTACAACTTTTTCTGTGTGACTTACTCAAAACTACATTCTTGCACTGTATCCAATTCACGAATTCACCTCTACTTCAAGATTCATTGAATGCCTTTGTTTCAGTTCCTTTGCAATGAGCCTGGCAATATTCATATGATTTTCAGACCATCATAACAGTGGACCTGGCTCACAATGGACTTGGGTTTTGTTAGGCCGAACATTGCTTACAGTGATTATAATTTGAACAATATCCGTTCTTCGCAAAACTATTTTACATGTTCTCAACATCTGCCTGTGTCAAATGTGAACAGTTAATTTTTACGGCTACAAATTTCAATTTACAGTCCGCCACTATGCCATCATGGCTTCAGTGTATCACTCTGCGGCACATGTGGCCGGCCAACGATGGACACAGTACTTCGTTTCCACAGGACCTTCTCTGATCTGCTGCACCATGTGCTTCTGTCGGTGGACTTATTGTGTACTCATCCTTGAATTTGGTCTACGGTGAAGTTCCTGCTTGCAAGTTTGCACTGCAAATTTTTCTTTGCGCGCAGTTTCAGTGACTAGCAGTGCCGTTCCATCTTCTTTTGTGCAACCACCAATGCAGTTTCTCCATTGTGACAGTGCTTTGAACACTCAGGTCATCTTGACACCATGGCGTTGCCACAGCTACAAAAGGCAGATGCTGCTGCCACAGAAGCTGGGACTTAGGTAAAATGATTACCTCCATCTCCTTCGCCTTGCCTTTTACCCAAGCTGTCACTGTTTTCCTTTGATGCACTGATGACGTGGTTCGACACCTACTTTCTTCCTCGATGACATCGCTCAATACCAATGGTTGATAACGCACCTGCATGAGCACGTTGACCTCATTTGAAACCTAGTCACGTCGCCTCCTACCTCTCACTGCTACTACTTGGCTGAGCAGACTATCCTTGAACAGGTTACCCATCACATCCTACAAGAGGAACACCTTGGCAAGAAAACCTTTGCAGCTTTGGATGCGCCTTTGCCTGCTGGTCAGTGAACACACAATGCTGGACTCCACACTCATTTGGTCTGGACCAGCATGCTGCCACTTCAAGTTGAGACAGCACTCACTTGCAACATACTTGAGTCACTGAGTGAGCGCACTCGTTTTGTGGACTGAGGCACACTACAAGCTGCAATCACAGGCTCAATAATCACCACCTCAACTTTGCCTACCTAGTAATCACAACACTTCAGTCTCCTCCCTGGATGCTCTGTAGACAACAGGCGCCTACACACACTGCATTCCGTATGTCAGTCTCTCTGCATCAGCATCCAGCATCAAAATCCTACTTCATTATTTAATATTGCTTCTGAGTTTGAGCAGCACAAATCAAATTCTGCTTGGGACTCAATGTTTAAAAGTAAATCTCTTATGAATCACAAGTAATTTTTAACAGTTACAACATTGTACAATAAACATATCCACCCAGTCAGTGTTGTTGTTGCTGTAGTCTTTGGTCCGTAGATTGGTTTGAGGCGACTCTCCACGATACTCTTATTGCATAAGCTTCTTCATGTTTGACATGGGCAACCCACATCCCTTTAAATCTGCTTACTGTGTTCACCTCTTGGTCTATCTCAGCTATTTTTACCCCAACACTTCCCTATAATACTAAATCGACAATTCCTCACTCCCTGAGAATTTGTCCTACTAATGGCTCCCTTATTTTAGTCAAGATATGTCAAAAATCTCTTTTTTTTCTCTAATTCTGTTCAGTACCCCCTCATTAGTTACGTGGTCTATCTGTCTAATGTTCAGCATTCTCCTGTAGCACCTAATTTCAAATCTTCTATCCTCTTCTGTGTGAACTGTTTGTTGTCCACATTTCACTCTCGTACAAGGCCACACTCCATACAGATGCCTTCAGAAAAGACTTTCTAACACTTGTATTAATATCCCATGTCAACAGATTTCTCTTGTCCAGTATTACAAACAATATTGGCCCCCATGACCTTATTTCAGAATTGTGTTTCTGCAGTTTCGCTGTCTATTTGAGCTGCATTAAATTATCAAATGATAATTATACAAGAGGCACGACCTGGATAATTCATTGGGCATAGACCTAGATAAATTATTAGTAAACATGAAAGAATCCCGCTCAAAGAAATGGCAAAGAACACTAGCTAGCCAGGTCTGAGGGGGGAAAAATTGAAGTGCAGCTTTTCGTACCTACTTCAGATTTTTTCATGTAGAGTAAACAACTTAGCGAGAGCAGATCACATCTTCAATTCTACCACCAGTTCAGGATGGCCAGATTTGGTGTTATGTCACGTTTTGAGCTGTTAACAATGGATTTTATATATATTTTTTATTTTTTTATTTTTATTTTTTTTATTTTTTATTTTTATTGACACCCAACCACTACTCTTTCAGTGATATTTTGTTAATTAGTGGGATTTTTTGATGAAGTTGGGGCAGTGACTTGCATGTCCTGATTTTAGTTTAATGTAATTTGTTATGTTTATTATCACTCCATTGCCTTGTGAAATAGTGAAATATTGCAACCCTAACTCCACCAGTTAAACCTGTCTGGACTAGGAGCTTTATGTAAATCGTAACAGTAGTGTTACACAGAATGTTGCAAACAGGTCATTTGTTCAGGGTGAATTGAGTACTTTTAAGTCATAACTGGTTTATATCCATATGTTAATTCTGAATCACAATGAGAAAGTTTTATATTATAAATAGCTCAAATAATGCAACCATTCTCTATCAAATATTTAAATAAACACAGTAATCAAATAAATTGGTAGGTGGCATTATTTTCCACCTTCCAGTATTTGTCTCCCAACTGACCAGAATGTATCCAAAAATAATCTAAGTTTGTTAACAAGTAGAATTACATTCATCTATAATTACATATTATATACTCCGCAATCAACCATAAGGTGCATGGTGGAGGGTACACTGTACCACTACTAGACGTTGCCTTTTCTGTTCCACTCCCAAATAGAACGAGGGAAAAATGAGTGCCTGTATGCCTCTGTACGAACCGTAATTTCTCTTATCTTGTCTTTGTGGTCTTAACATGAAATGTAGGTTTTTGGCAGTTAAATCATTCTACAGTCAGCTTCAAATTCCGTTCCTCTAAATTTCATCAACAAAGTTTCTAGAAGAGAATATTGCTATTTGAGTTCCCGAAGCATCTCTGTAACATTGGGCAAACGTACCAGTTACGAACCTAGCTGCTTGTCTCTGAACTGCTTCTATGTCTTCCTTCAAACTGATCTGGTGTGGATCCCAAACACTTGAGCTATTCTCAAAACTTGGTCACACAAGCGTTGTATACACGGTCTCCTTTGCAGATGAACTACATCATCCCAAAATTCTCCCAATAAAGTGAAGTCGACTATTTGTATTCCCCACGATGGTCCTTACATACTTGTACCATTTCATATCATTATGTAACATTACCTCTAGATATTTAATAGATGAGACTGCATCAAGCACCACATTACTAATGTTGTATTCAAACATTATGGGACTGCTTTTCCTAATCATCTGCATCGCCTTGCATTTTTGTACATTCTTCGCACCAACTAGAAATTTTGTGTAGGTCATTGTGTATCCTATTACGGTTACTTAATGATCACATCCTCCCATAATTTACAATATCATAAGTAAACAGCTGGAAATTACTAGTTATTCTGTCTATTAGATCATTTATATAGATAGAAAATAATAGCGGTCCTATCACATTTCCCTGGGGCACTTTTGATGATACACTCGTCTCTGGTGAACATTTGACGTCAAGAACAACACAATGGGTTGTATTACTTAAGAAGTTTTCGAGCCAGTCACATACCTGGGAGCCTATTCCATATGCTCGTATCCTCATTAGCAGTCTGCAATGTGGCACTCCATAAAATGCCTTTTTGAAATCAAGAAATACACAGTCTGCTTGTTGCCCTTCATCCATGGCTCACAAGATGTCCTGTGAGAACAGGGCAAGCTGAGTTTCATACTAACAATGC
The DNA here is from genome assembly GCA_026315105.1 of Locusta migratoria. Taxonomy (NCBI): domain Eukaryota; kingdom Metazoa; phylum Arthropoda; class Insecta; order Orthoptera; family Acrididae; genus Locusta; species Locusta migratoria. The sequence goes on from CM048747.1 coordinate 389,534,445, forward strand.
TTCCTAAACTTGTGCTGATGCATAGACAGAAGCTTTTCTGTCACAAGGAAATTTACTATGTTCGAGATGAGAATATACTCCAGAATTCTATAGGAAACTGATGTTAAGGATATTGGCCTGTAATCATTTGAGTCAGTTCTGTTACTTTTCTTATAAATGGGAGTCACCTGAACTTTTTTCCAGTCACTTGGAACTTTGCGATGGGTTAAAGATTCATGATAAATGTAAGCTAAATAAAGGGTAATGCTGCAGACATGGCCCCCACAAGGGTGGGCTGGGTGGACACATGGGTCCAGGGCCTGGTGCTAAAAGGGGCCTGAGCCCAGCCCTAAATAATTCAATTTTTTGGTTACTGGAAAAAAAAAAAAAAAAAAAAAAAAAAAAAAAAAAAAAACCACACATGTTGAATATAAGGTGCTTATCACAAACTGTCAGAACCATTTAAAATTGTTTCCACTGAGCTTACATGCACAAACCAATTAGAAGGTCAGTGAATGGACTGCTAACACCACTTTTACAGGCCAAAGATGGATTGATATGATTTCTCATTTCAGACAGAATCATGTGCCATTCTCAAATGTGCTTATGCTAGTGCAGTTTCTCATCTACCTTTCCGGAAACAATGCTGTTACTGAAAGCGTATTTTCCCCCATGTATAATATATGGACAAGGGACAAAACACAACTTGCCGTAGAAACTGTGAAATCAGTAACTAGAGTAAATTATTATGAAACTTTTGTAGAATTTTTTCACGTGTTGTTGAAAAATACAGTCTTGCTGAAGAAAATTCACTGTGCTGTTAAATACAGGTGTTCTGCTCATATTCCTTCATCATATAAAGAACTAATAAAGTGTAAATTAATGTACTTTTTGTCACCACTTATACTGATGTTTTTTAATTATTATTCTTACTAAAATCCTCTACTAATTACAAAATGTGTAATGTGTCCTGAATTTGAATCTAGAAAATATGGTCACCTTAGTATTAACACAGTATGCAATGTTTTCTCCTTGTGGAGTACTCTCACTGAACAGAGACGGTGTTTATGCTGCTGAATTGAATTATGATGTGATTCTGTTTTAGAAATGTCGAGAGTTTTTATTCTTTCTTCTCTATTATTGGGAATTGTTCAAACAACTTGTCCCTTTGTTTAAGTCTTGTTGCAGTTGAAGGTTACAAATACTCCGGCAAATTTTGAAGCAGCATCCTTTGATCTTCAAAGTTTTAGACGTGTTCCTGCTGTATTAATTCCATCAGCAAAAAAATATTGATTTGGATCTCAAGAAATACTTGTCGGCTTTCAAAGGTCTCTTGATATCATTTTGGCACAATATGTTGACCTCTATTGATCACAAAAATGGGGTTATTCAGAACAAAGGAATTTCCCTCAACATAGTGATGTCAGTGATTAACTTGAAACACATTATGACCTCACTTTGAATGAAGAAAAAGTAGTTGCTGAGGCAGTTGACATTTCATCAGAGATTATCAATAGGAAACCTGTTGTAAATCAAAGGACAATTGAACAACTTCAGCTGTAAGCATCAAATTAATTCAGATCTTTGTTTGTCTTTTTCATCTATTTTCAGCAGCTTTTGGCATTCGTGGACCTAGAAAGTAATGAAAATTAAAATCACCCATCCCATCTCAAAGTATCCTTCAGATTTGAATATTATAGACGAAAAATACCTAGCAGGAAAATTATATATAAAAAATAGACGAAGATTACTCACCAGGCGAAGGAGAACTGGTGTGATAGCAGCACAAATATAATAGAACTCACACACACACACACACACACACACACACACACACACACACACACACAAACGCTAGCTTTCGCAGCCTAGCTGCTTCGTCACGCAGAAGGGAAGGAGAGGGAAAAGGAAATGATGAGGGTTTAAAGGAGTGGGTAAGGAGTCATTCCAATCCCGGGATTCAGCACTTGACTTAAGGTCATCATATTGGCAAATTCGATTGCATAATGACAGTAGGAAGTATACAGCATTTGTGTGTTTAGATCGAAGCTACCAATTTTGGGTTCTACCATTTGGTCTTAAGGTCAGTGCAGGAGTCTTCATCACAGCTTTGGATAGTGTATTGAGGCCAGGCTGGGAAGAACACTTAGATTTGATCTGCCAAATTTTAGAAAAATTCCAAGACAGTGGTATTATGATTAATTTATCAAAATCATTATTTGGACAGCAGAATTTAAAGGTCTTAGGACACATTATTTCACCTGAAGGCATTGTTCCAGACCCAGATAAAATTGAAACCATCAAAAGTGCACCTTTCCTAAGAATAAGAAACAGTTGAAAGCATTGCTCGGGTTAACTTCATTTTTCCATAAATTTCTTCCAGACCAACTACTTAATAGTGATCATCTTTTGAATTTGCTGCAGAAAGGTCAAGTGTGAAGGTGGACACCAGAGTGTCAGCACGATTTCCAAATAAAGTGCCCTTGTTAATGCCAATTTATTACACCACCTAGATATGAGAAACAACTTTTGTTTGACCTTGGACTCCTTGCATGGGCAGGGGCATGGTGGTGCGCATGGTGGCACCTGCTAAACTTTGTTCTCTTGTTGCAGTGCTGGCCAGTGTGCAGTCGATACAGTAGGACTGCAAAGTTGGTACTGACACGAGACATCACCTGCTGCTCATCATGGCTTCTGAAAAGACCAGTTCCACATCTGAAATCACTCCACCCAGTATGCATATGGAGTGCAGACTGTATTTCTTCCTCTCCCTAACAGCCATATTCCTAAGGGGCCCAATCACCCACCCAACATTGGAGTGCCTAACTGTAGGCAACCTTGACCCTCTTTGATTGCCTGTATCTTGCAGGCTGAGAAGTGACATCATGACAAGCAATACAATCTAGCACAGGAACATAGTGCCTCAAACCTGTTGGTATGACAAACTAGGGAGGCCTCTCCATTAGTCCCCCAATAAACCTTTCACCACCTGCCACCTGCCATGCCCTGGAGTGACTTGCCACACAAACATGGGTGGTTGTCTGCCTCACTGCAAGCAGTCAAAGTGCTGACCACATCCTTGAGCCAATTTGCCGACACATAGGATGTGCTGGACATCTGTTGGTTCTCCACAACTGGCCTACAACAGCAGGACTCCTTGACTTCAGCTTCCAGTTGTGCAACTGAAGTTAACACTACCCTAAATTGGAAATGAAGTGTTTCCAATTCAGCTCCCATCTGCACACAGCAGACACAGTTCTTATCCATAACTACACCACCCAGTGAAACAAATGACTATAAAGACACTCTGTAGGACTCTACAATAGGTAATTAACATAAACATGAGCACTGAATGAAGAAGTGAGACTATCACATAGAAGCAAATAAATCATGTAACTGGGACTAACTGAAATGATTGTCACAATGACATATACAGCTATGAATCTACACGGTTTTGAAAATATACAAGATCGGGCCTACTACATACAACAGCAAGCAATCTGTGTAAAATGAAAATGCTTGTTGGTACCTAACCTTTGTATGCTGTTCATGCTGCCTGCTTCAGAACTGCCATGTAACTGAATGAAGTACTGACACTACATGAATGGAAACTAAGCAAATGACTGTTGTGGTATAGGCAGTGCAAATACACGGGTATAAAACTATATGATTTTGCAGAAAGCTAGAGTGGGCCTCCTAAATAAAAAAAAAAACTGCTGCATCAAGAACTCTTGTGATACAGACAGTTATTCAATAAAAAGTGTAAAACTTATTATATTTTATATAAGATTTATTGTTATTCACTTTTTATGTCAAATTGATTTTTCTTTCATATTTACTGCCCTAATAATATTTACTCTATTTTTCAGAGAATTTCGTAATTTGTCTGATGAAACTAAGAAATTTATTGTACTTGATGGACCACTTGATGCTCTTTGGATGGAAAATATGAACAGTGTTGTAGATTGCAATAAGGATTTTTGTTTAATTTCTGGTGAAGTAATTCCTGTAAATCCAAACATAACTATAATTTTTGAAGTGGCAGATCTCCTTCAGGTAAGGAAAACGTTTTTTCTTGTAAGTAGCATAGACATTTGTCAAAAACTGAAGTGAGACAACTATTCATCATAATATATTGTAGCTGATGTATGGTGAATACCCGCATTATCATGAACTTCAGTCTGCTAGATATGTTCATAAATTAACAATCTTCTGTAGAACATACAATCATATTAATTTTCATATTACTACAATTTTCTTTGCTATTACATCAAGTACAACCTCTGACAATAAAGTTCGGTGAATACTCCTGTCACATTTACGGAAATGAACTATGCACTATAGTTACCTTACTGTTGTTCGAAATAGTTACCTCCGATAGTTATGTACTGTGAGCTCTGTGATACATGTCCTGGAAACTTTGCACAAACTCATCCTTTGGGATGTTTTTCCAAAGCCTCGCCTTTTTTTGTTGCATGTCAGGAATATTGTCAAGTCTCTTTCCTTTCAATGAGTGTTTGGTTCGAATGAACAGGTAGAGATCTGAAGAACTGATAACAGGTGACTATGGTGAATGTTCAAGTTGCACCACCTCTTTCTTGTCAGGAACTGTTTGAATCTATTGACAATGTGTAGGTGGGAGAAAATTTCAATGTACTATGCTGTGTGCAACTTCATTCCCTCTGGTATATCAAAATAAATGCTAAATTTTGGCTTTTTCAATGAATGGCAGATGCACACAATAAGAATTTTTATCAAGGGGTAGATTAAGGTCTGTAAAGGGCCATAAAGCTGGTGGTTCATTGGGGTCCCATTTAGAGGTGGGGAGCTCAAACCATGAACACGAGGGTCTGTGCATAGGTGCTATTCGCAGGTGTGAACAGTGACGGCCGAGATCAAGGAGTGCTTTGCTTCGTCATCATGGAGAAGATGACCCACAGCAGTTAGAAGGCAGAAAGAAAAACAAATGAATTATTATATTGATAGTTGTGAGATTAATTATAAACTGATTATGATACACAAGAAACTGTTCAGTTCTGGTGTAACATGTACTAAAAATACACCCATTAATTTAAATGGGACATTTATTTCTAGAGAACAGTTGTGGAGATACAGGTTTCTTATAGTGTCTCCCAGCAGCAATCAGGTGAAGAAGACGGATTTTGCATGGGTGTGTGACACTGCTTTGCAGGACTGCTTATCAAGAACATACAATGGCAAGTGTCCTGGCAGAATGACGAGTTACATTTGGCATCATTGTGTACAATTACTACTTGCTAAGGAACTAGGTAGGGACATAACAAAGTTGGCAACCATGATGACATGATTGGTGACGTCATAAAGTAGATAAGTGAAAAACAAAGCTTTTAAATCAATTTATGGAAAAATTAACATTTAAAAACCTGGATAATAACATAGTTGCTAGGGGCAACAGAGCCATCAACATGAGACGTTATACAGTGATCTCAAGCTGTTTGCCATATTTTTAGAAGAATTTACATAACTATGACCAGCAGAGTGCAATCATAGCGCAGTATTTTATATGGGTCTGACAACAAACAAACTGTCTGTCAGGATGAATGGCCACCACCAAACTGTGGCAAAAAGCAAGTTGGACCACCCTGTGGCATGCAGCTGAGCACAGCACTCTGGATTTCAGTGGCTGCTTCACTACCGGATCCATCTGGAACATCCACTCCATCACCAGTTCTTCTGAACTGCACAAATGGGTGTTGTCCCTTCAACACTTTTTACGGTTCCACAACCAATGTTGACTCAACCCAAGATATCTACATCTACATACATACTCCGCAATTCACCGTAAGGTACATGGCAGAGGGTACACTATACCACTACTAGGCATTTCCCTACCTATTCCACTCCCAAATTGAACGAGGAAAAAAAGAATGCCTATATGCCTCCGTACGAGCCATAATGTCTCTTATATTGTCCTCGTGATCTATAGGCGAAATGTAAGTAGGCGGCAGCAAGATCGTACTACACTCAGCTTCAAATTCTGGTCCTCTAAATTTACTTAACAGAAATTCACAAAAAGAACGTCGTCTTTCTTCCAGTGATCCCCAATTGAGTTGCCGGAGCATTTCCATGACACTCGCGCATTGGTCAAACCTACCGGTAACAAATCTAGCTGCTCATCTCTGAACCGCCTCTATGTCTTTCTTTAAACTGATCTGCTGCGGCTCCCAAACACTTGTGCAATACTCGAGACGTGGTCGTACAAGCGTTTTATATGCGGTCTCCTTTACAGGTGAAGTACATCTTCCCAAAATTCTCCCAATAAACCGAAGTCGTCTGTCCGCCTTATTCACAACTGTCCTTACATGCTCGTTCCATTTCAAATCTCTCTGCAATGTTACGCCTAGATATTTGAAAGACGTGACAGCATCAAGAAGCTCACTACTAATGCTGTATTCAAACATTATGGGATTGTTTCTTCTACTCATGTGCATCACCTTACATTTTTCTACGTTGAGAACTAGCTGCCATTCTTCACACCAACTAGAAATTTTGTCTAAGTCATCCTGTATGAACACTCGCTGTCAAGAACAACGTACTGCGTTCTATTACTTAGGAAGTCTTCCAGCCAGTTACAAATCTGTGAACCTATTCCATAAGCTCATATCTTTGTTAGCAGTCTGCAGTGTGGCACCACGTCGAACGCCTTTTTGAAGTCGAGAAAAACACAATCTGCCTGTTGCCCTTCATCCATGGCTCGCAAGATGTCATGTGAGAAAAGGGCAAGCTGAGTTTCACATGAACGATGTTTCCTAAACCCGTGCTGATTCATGGAAAGAAGCATTTCCGTTTCAAGGAAATTTACTATATTTGAACAGAGAATATGCTCCAAAATTCTACATGAAACTGAGTCAACGATATTGGCCTGTAATTGTGTGGGTCAGTTTTCTTTCCTTTCTTATAAGCGGGAGTCACCTGCGCTTCACATCCCTGAACCCTACGCCTAACATCTTTTCTGCCCGTTTCCTTCCCCACACATTATCATGTATCTTCCTGGAAACTGTGTGTCACCACGTACAGTATCCCCTTCATTAATTACTTTCTACTTTTTCCTATTTTCCTCATTTTAATTTTTCCTCTTTTTTATCTATTTTATTTTTCCTTATTATTTTATTGTTTCAAATCATCCCACTCCCTCCCTACACTCCTCTACACCTCCCTTTTATCCTTCCCTGCCTCTTCCCTTCACTGTATTAATTGCCACAATTCAAATTCCTTCCTTCAATCCATCTTGCAAAATGGAACTTTCCATCCCCACCTTTACCCAGCATCCTTCCTCCTCCACTCCCCACCTCACTCACATAGATGCTTGTGGCGCTGGAGTGACTGGACTTGATGGTTGTGTGCGTATAGATGTCTGAGTGATTGCGTGGATGTATGTGTTTCATTTTCTGTGGCCATGGCCGAAAATTTAAGTTTTGTGAATGTGATACCTATTTTCGTGTCTGTCAGCAGCTCAGCGAGCCTCTTTACGCTGAGTTCTTATCGTTCATCCATTATTGACATTCCTATTGGATTTTTCATTCTAAATATTATTTGTGTGCACAAAAGATACATATAATAATGGAAAGTCCAGGTTGGAATTATAGTGAGGACAGTTTACAACTCACCGCAAAGACGTGGAGACGAGCTGTGACAGGCACATACAAAAGACACACACATACAAAACATTCAGCTATCGGCCATGGCCTTCTTCAGAAAATAGAACATTCACGCAATCACTCAGGCACACAACACAGTCACACAACCATCACCTCCGACTGCAGTCAGAGGTGGTGGTTGTGTGACTGTGTTGTGTGCCTGAGTGATTGCGTGAGTGTTCTATTTTCTATTTTCTGCAGTCGGAGGTGATGGTTGTGTGACTGTGTTGTGTGCCTGAGTGATTGCGTGAATGTTCTATTTTCTGAAGAAGGCCATGGCCGATAGCTGAATGTTTTGTATGTGTGTGTCTTTTGTATGTGCCTGTCACAGCTCGTCACCACGTCTTTGTGGTGAGTTGTAAACTACAAAAGATACATGTAATATATAATTATACGTAAATTTTTTAATTCATGTAGATATGTTTTTGTACTTGAGTAAGCCTCATTTGAGAGCAATTGCACAGTTGCCACATGGTCCAATGGTTAGTTCATATAGCCTCACTTGGGGTTCATGGGTCTACCTACCACAGGAACCAATTATTTGTGGGAATTGTTGTTTATCAGATGCTTTGCCTGCGATTGCTACACGGCACTACTGGTTGAAGGAACAAGTGAGTGAAGAACAGTCTGAAATTGAGTGCCTGTTGATGCAAGAACTGACAATCTATTCACATGAAGTCATGGTGACACAGTGTAGTCTCGATGAACACACATGACGTGAAGACACTAAAAAAAGATGCAGAAAATTAATAGGTTGTTGTAGTGTTATGAGTTAACACTATAAAAGCAAGGGCGCAAGTAGTATTGATGGGTAGATGTCATTACAACCATATAAAGTTGAAAGAGAGTGGAGTTTGCCATGTGCTATTTTGGTATATCCAGATGACTGGCTGAATATGCAAGTGGAAAGTCAGCGTTGCACTACCTGTTCGGGGAGATGCAATGACAGATACATATAGTGTCCAGCTCCTGATGACAAGGAAGTATGTAATGTTAAAAGTGCTGCAAATATTTATTGTTTGATTAGTATGGAAAACACATTGTTTTGTTTTAAATAAAAAAGGTTCATTCATTCTGATTTTGTCATCCTTGAAGCATGTCATATTAAAAACTAGCAAAAATAGTAGTTAAACTTGCAGTGTACTAAATACTGGAAAATTGTGTTTATGTTATGAAAATGTTATTGCAAAATATACATCTTAAATAAAATGTGGCTTTTGATTTGAAGTTACAAATATGTACTTAGAATTGCAGCCAATTCTCTCCACTAGAAACTTGCAAAGAAGATTGATCTTTTCCAAGGTACCTGGATGAGGGGCACTGAGTAGCAGGATCCTCTTTTAAAAATAACAAGAAGAAATTCTCCAAACAATTAAGTGAGAAAGGACATACTCTCCCGCCACTCTTATACAACTACATCCACAAATAAGTTGGCACATGGCATTGTATGCCATGTTATGTTACTATCTCGATATTTGTGCAGCAATAGGTACTCTAAGTAGGTGCCAATCAAGTTCAAGTCTGGTTTTATGGACTGCTTTAAAATGTGTATTGCATTTTATTATGGGAACTATAAAACTGAGCATGTTATATGCTAAATATAAAGCTACACAGATAGTATGATCAATTATGTTGATTCTGATTGGGCTGGAAAGTGGATAGGAAATGCACAAGTGCTCACCTTTTTTAATGTTTTGGGCTGTAGGGTTTCATGGACATCTAAGAAGCTGTCCACATTGTCTGTGTCATCAACAGAATCAGAATTTGTACCATTAATTATTGTAACTAGTGAAGCTTACTGCCTCAGTACTCTGTATTACAAACTTCCTAGAGGTCAAAGAGCTGTTGTATTTTTCGAAGGTAATATGTTAGTAATAAGCTGTTGACAGAAAATACAGTTACATTATAAACTTAAGAATGTAGATGTCAAAATTTTTGTTGGGGACAAAGTTTCCACTAAGAAAGTTGTGATAAGCCACTTCAGTACAAATGAACAACCAGATGATGCACTGATGAAACAGTTAGGTAAAATAAAATTTAAAAATTTAAGAGTCTTGCTTGGACTTCTTTAAATCTTATAAATCAGTTTATATAATATCCATAATTAACAATTGTGGGGGATGTTAATAGAACAATGTTAATTTTATTTTAAGTTGAGTATGGTTTAGTTAACTTCCTTTCCAGTAATTTTTTTTTTCCTGTTTTGTTCACTTGCCTATAGTCATCTGTGTTCCTTTCTTTTTTTTTTTTTTTTTTTTTTTTTTTTTTTTTTTTTTTTTTTTTTTTTTTTTGTCTGATGTTCATATAATCTGTATGTTTTCGAAGGTAAAATAAACTGCATAAACCGACTTATAATTGTGCTTCATTTAATGTGACTTGCTACACTAATCCTATTAGCGAAATTTATTTTGTACATAATGGAAGTATCATGGTGATTTTTGCACTTCAAATTGAAAAAAAATTGCTGTGTGATATTTTGTGCCATAGTTTATAAGCTGCTTATGATATCTTTATATATGACTAAAGTAGTACCAGTGTGTAAGATTTTAGAACAATTAAATCCATAGCTAAGATTGATTCTATGCATTTGATTCTCCACAGACCTGAACTGTGATTCAACTTGTCCTACCTCAAGCCCAAATTATTAAAAAGGCATCACCATGAATGTTATGCAGAAATTGAACATTAATAATAATTTAAACAGATACACCTTAATAAATTGACTGGACTGGCTTGAAAATAGATAAAAAAGTTTCTCATGCAGTTTATTCATTCTTTATCATTGAATGTAACAGTCACAGTAACTCAGAATGGGGAAACTAAACTGTTTTTCTTATCTTCTGCAACACCGTATGATAGTTGGGTCTCTAAATAAATTACAAACTTTGTTGTTGCCTTGACACTTAAGGTGTAATTATTATAATATTTGCGGTATATAAAATTGAATGTCACATATTTGCAGACAAGGTCTCAAGTCATTATATATATATATATTTAAAATAATTTTCTAATAATATGTAGATAAGGAATACTCACTGTAAAGACGAACATTGAGCTGCCGACAGACACAAATAAAAGACACACAAACACACACACAATTTTAAATTTTCAGCCACAGCCTTCCACAGAATCACTCAGGCAAACTCATCCAAACACATCAGCTATCTCTGTCTGCTGTGTTGGGCAGCCAGAGATGGCTGACATGTTTGGATGAGTGTGCCTGAGTGATTGTGTGGATGAATGTTGTATTTCTGAGGAAGGCTGTGGTCGAAAATTTAGAATTGTGTGTGTGTGTTTGTGTGTCTTTTATTTGTGTTTGTCAGCTACTCAACATTCGTCTTTACAGTGAGTTGTTCCCTATCTACATATTATTATTAACATTCCTTGCTGGACCTTCTATTGTTGTTAAAATAATTTTCTTTACAATAGCAGAGAAAACATATGGGATAGCTTAAATTTCACTGATGTTAATATTAACTGTTTTTCAGGCTTCACATTTAGTAGTGACACGCTGTGGATTAATTTATATTGACCACAAAGAATATGGTTACAAACCATTTGTGCTTTCATGGATAGAAAGACAGAATCCTCGATGGGTTGCAGATAATGAAAAATTGTTTGCTGATATGTTTGACTGGCTGGTTCCACCTTGTATGAAGTTTTTGGGCAATGAATCGAGCCACATCCTAATACCTTTGGGTGAAGCACAGATTGTTAAGTGAGTTTTTAATCAAAATATAGATTTGATTCCATTGTAAAATAGCATTTAGAGTGACTTTTTATTCGTTTACTTATTTATCATTCGGCTTCAACAGCAAACATAAAGAAGTAAATACAATTTAATTTTGCATGTATATGTGGTTATGCATTTACATACAGTTTAGGTTTACTTTGCCCACATATACAATACATACCAGTATTGTATGTTTAAATTCTGAAACAACCATTTTAATAATAGTGACATGTTTAGTCAATGTAATTGCAATTTAATTCAGTCATACATTTAATCGTAGTTCAATGTCTGTTGATTGAAATCAAGTAACGGCAAAGGGAGTATAATTAATAAAATCAGCAAATATTCCAGGATACTTCCTGTGCTCTGACAGAGTGGTCTTTTCTTGTGCTCACAACCACAGCCCCTCTTGTGCATCAGAGCATTGCATCTGCTATGACCTCTTCTTATTCTATTCGGTCTAGTCCTCTCACTTCTCTCCAGCTGAAATCCTGGTAGGTTGACAGTGTTATGTTGTTTTAGTATTCCACCTCTTATTCCACACTTCTTATAATGATGAACTTTTTAATAATACGTATAGCTTTCCCAGACTAGCTGCTTCGTCAGGCAGAAGGGAAGGAGATGGAAAAGGAAATGATGAAGGTTTTAAGGAAGGGGGTAAGGAGCCATTCCAATCCCGGGAGAGGAAAGACTTACCTTGGGGGAAAAATGGAGGGTAAACAAATGCACACACACCCACACATTCACACAGACACAAGTACACCTAGGCAGACATACTGTAGAAAGCAAAGAAGGTAAGAAATTAGACAGAGATACCACATGAGGCAGAGGCTCTGTCCAGAGAACCGATGCAAAGATGTTAAGATGGTGGGTGGGAATTTGAATTTAGCGGAGGTTGAGACCAGGTGGACAATGGGCTTTACCTCTTTGACTGCACACACGGCACAACACCGATCTACTATCCCCTCACAGAGTCACATGTATCACCATTTTTCACTAATGAATTTACGTCCTCGTCTGCTCGTTTTGTCATCTTGGCACTATAGTTTTTGTTATAATTAGTATTTTACCAAGACATTTGTTCAACAATACATATCGTCCTGTCGACCTTGGTTTATAATTCCTACATTTAATAGTCTTCATGGGTTTTTTTATGTTCACAACTGTTAAATTATGAATTTTACATATATTTCATCCTTGAAACAACTTTTTTATGATTATTATTTCAGTTACATATGACAATAATATTACTCCATCAGAAATTATATGTAACCAGCAGAAAACATACATTCCATTCTTTTATTACATATAGTATTCTAACTCCTTTTTTTTTTCTTTTACTCTTTCTATACCTCTCGTAAAAAATCTTTCGTTATACATTTATACGCCATCCATGGATTTACTTAATCTATTTACGTTCAGACCTATTTATTCGGATATAAATATGAGATCAGGCCAGGTTTCTGGTCTTGCTTTTATTGAATTTTTTTTTTACTTCAGACTCGTAAATGTCTCATGATGGTATATATATATATATATATATATTAAGACAAAAAATTCCTAGCAGGAAAAATTAAATATAAAAAATAGATGAAGATTACTCACCAGGCGAAGGAGCACAGGTGTGATAGCATCACAAATAAATAAATGAATACACACAAACACACATAAACGCAAGCTTTCGCAACCCAGTTGCTTGTTCAGGCAGAAGGGAAGGAAATGATGAGGGTTTTAAGGAAGGGGGTAAGGAGCCATTCCAATCCTGGGAAAGACTTACCTTGGGGGAAAAAATGGAGGATAAACAAATGCACACACACCCACACATTCACACAGACACAAGTACACCTAGACAGACATACTGTAGAAAGCAAAGAATGTAAGAAGTTAGACATAGATACCACTTGAGGCAGAGGCTCTGTCCAGAGAACCAATGCAAAGATGTTAAGATGGTGGGTGGGAATTTGAATTTAGCGAAGGTTGAGACCAGGTGGGCAACGGGAAGAGAGAATATGCTGAAGGGCTAGTTCCCATCTCCGGAGTTCTGAAGGATTAGTGTCAGTGGGAAGTATCCAGATAACCCGGACGGTGTAGCACTGTGCCAAGATGTGCTGGCCGTGCACCAAGGCGTGTTTAGCCACACGGTGATCCTCATTACCAACAAACACTGTCTGCCTGTGTCCATTCATGCGAATGGACAGTTTGTTGCTGGTCATTCCCACATAGAACGCTTCACAGTGCAGGCATGTCAGTTGGTAGATCACGTGGGTACTATCGCAGGTGGCTCTGCCTTTAATCGTGTACACCTTCCGGGTTACGAGACTGGAGTAAGTGGTGGTGGAAGGGTGCATAGGGCAGGTTTTACAACGGGGGCGTTTACAAGGGTAGGAGCCAGAAGATAGGGAAGGTGGTTTGGGGATTTCATAGGGGTGGACTAGGAGGTTACGGAGGTTGGGTGGGCAGCGGATAGACACTCTCGGTGGAGTAGGAAGGATGTCATGATGGACGGATCTCATTTCGGGGCAGTATTTAAGGAAGTCGTATCCTTGCTGGAGAGCCACATTCAGAGTCCGCTCCAGTCCCGGAAAGTATCCGGTGACAAGAGGGGCACTTCTGGGATTCTTCTGTGGAAGGTTATGAATTTGGGGGGATGAGGAAGTGGCTCTGGCAAGTTGTTTCTCTACCAGATTAGGGGGATAGCTGCGGGATGTGAAAGCTGTTATTAGGTTATTGGTGTACTGGTTCAGGGATTCGGGACTGGAGCAGACTCTTTTGTCACGAAGACCTAAGCTGTAGGGAAGGGAACGTTTGATATGGAATGGATGGCAGCTGTCATAATGCAGGTATTGTTGTTTATTGATAGGAATTCCTTACTTCTTTCATGGCAATCCCATCCCTGATGTCCAGGCAGAGCTTTAAGGAATCCTCAAAACCTTAGGCCCCCTGCAAAACCTTTCACCTAACTCCATAAACCTCATGACCCCACCAACACCCCGCACCCGCACCTTCTACCTACTTCCCAAGATTCACAAACCCAATCATCCCGGCCGCCCCATTGTGGCCGGTTACCAAGCCCCGACAGAACGAATCTCTGCCTACATAGACCAACACCTTCAACCCATCATGTGCAGTCTCCCATCCTTCATCAAAGACACCAACCACTTCCTCGATCACCTGAAATCCTTACCCAGCCTGTTACCTCCAGAAACCATCCTTCTAACCATTGATGCCACTTCCTTATACACAAATATCCCACATACCCAGGGCCATGCTGCGATGGAGTATTTCCTTTCACGCCGACCACCCACTTCCTTACCTAAAACCTCTTTCCTTAATACCCTAGCCAGCTTCATCCTAATCCACAACTTCTTCACTTTTGAGGGCCAGACCTACCAACAACTAAAGGGAGCAGCCATGGGAACCACGATGGCCCCCTCGTACGCAAACTCGTACGCCTGTCAACCCAAAGTGTGGTACAGATTCATTGATGACATCTTCATGATCTGGACTCACAGTGAAGAAGAACTCCAGAATTTCCTCTTCAACCTTAACTCCTTTGCTCCCATCAAATTCACCTGGTCCTATTCCAAATCCCATGCCACTTTCCTCGATATCGACCTCCATCTGTCCAATGGCCAACTCTACACATCCGTCCACATCAAACCTATCAATAAACAACAGTACCTGCATTATGACAGCTGCCATCCATTCCACATCAAACATTCCCTTCCTTACAGCTTAGGTCTTCGTGGCAAACGGGTCTGCTCCAGTCCTGAAGCTCTGAACCAGTACACCAATAACCTAATAACAGCTTTCACATCCCACAGCTATCCTCCTAATCTGGTAGAGAAACAACTTGCCAGAGCCACTTCCTCATCCCCCCAAATACAGAACCTTCAACAGAAGAATCCCAGAAGTGCCCCTCTTGTCACCAGATACTTTCCGGGACTGGAGCGGACTCTGAATGTGGCTCTCCAGCAAGGATACGACTTCCTTAAATCCTGCCCCGAAATGAGATCCGTCCTTCATGACATCCTTCCTACTCCACTGAGAGTGTCTTTCGCCGCCCACCTAACCTCAGTAACCTCCTAGTCCACCCCTATGAAATCTCCAAACCACCTTCCCTACCTTTTGGCTCCTACCCTTGTAACCGCTCCCATTGTAAAACCTGCCCTATGCACCCTTCCACCACCACTTACTCCAGTCCCGTAACCCGGAACGTGTACACGATTAAAGGCAGAGCCACCTGCGATATTACCCATGTGATCTACCAAGTGACATGCCTGCACTGTCAAGCGTTCTATGTGGGAATGACCAGCAACAAACTGTCCATTCGCATGAATGGACACAGGCAGACAGTGTTTGTTGGTAATGAGGATCATCCTGTGGCTAAACACGCCTTGGTGCACGGCCAGCACATCTTGGCACAGTGCTACACCGTCCGGGTTATCTGGATACTTCCCACTGACACTAATCCTTCAGAACTCCGGAGATGAGAACTAGCCCTTCAGCATATTCTCTCTTCTCGTTGCCCACCTGGTCTCAACCTCCGCTAAATTCAGATTCCCACCCACCATCTTAACATCTTTGCATCGGTTCTCTGGACAGAGCCTCTGCCTCAAGTGGTATCTCTGTCTAAGTTCTTAACTTCTTTGCTTTCTACAGTGTGTCTGCCTAGGTGTACTTGTGTCTGTGTGAATGTGTGGGTGTGTGTGCATTTGTTTACCCTCCATTTTTTCCCCCAAGGTAAGTCTTTCCTCTCCCGGGATTGGAATGGTTCCTTACCCCCTTCCTTAAAACCCTCATCATTTCCTTCCCTTCTGCCTGAACAAGCAACTGGGTTGCGAAAGCTTGCGTTTATGTGTGTTTGTGTGTATTCATTTATTTATTTGTGATGCTATCACACCTGTTCTCCTTCGCCTGGTGAGTAATCTTCGTAATAGAAAAGAGATGACTTACCAAAAGGACCAGCTCCACGATAAAAGGAAAGAATCCTACATCATTTATCGTGTGTAATGTGGTTAGTTGTGTAGTAGAGAATAGCTGTGAGAACTTTGTCTACTCGTGTTTCAATGGATAAGCAATTACTAATCATAACTGGGGAAGAACTCGCTGTTTATATATATATATATATATATGGACTTTCTAGTCTTCAATTGACTGAACTGCCATAAAATATTCATCCTGTTCATAAACACTAAACGTGTCAGGCTAAGTCCATGTTCGGAAGAACACTATAGCAATATTAATCTCAACTTTCTTGTATAAACGAAATATGATTCGGATGCTAAAATTTATTTACCTACTTATGTATATACGGATGGTTTGACCTGTTAACCATTAAGTTTGATGAATCAGAATTCCAAGTGTGTTCCCTGCCTTCTGTATCTGTATCATTGTAACCCCTGCTTTAATATGTTACTCAGTTATTTCTTGTTTTTCTCAACCAATATTTAACAATTCAGCATAATGTAAATTAATAGGCATGAAGTCCGTTTTAAGACACTTTGTATTCATTCATCATGACATTCATTCTTCCACATTCGTCTTCAAAGAATAGGGTTAAAAGAAAAGAAAAATCTGAGTTGCGGAGGCCACAATTATTCATTTTAGATACCATCACGCAGATATATGACCGAAAGCGCAAATAAGCACCATGTGCCTTAGCACAAAACAATTCAATAATCCCTATCTCTAAGTACAATGTAGCCACAATTTTTTTGTCAGGCAATACGTCTTCCACAAATACTTTCTCATTATTATTATTGTCATGAAACACGTAAAATGTAACCTATGCCTATTGCATTTCTCATTTACATATACTTAAATACTTATCGCAGCTTTCTTTATTATCTTTAGAAAATTTCCGTAGACGTTTTAATTATTAGTTTATTATTTACAGTAGATATTTTAGTGTGCCGTGTAGTTGATTTTCTTTTTATATGATTTATTTAAACTGTAGTTAGAGGAATTAGGCTTTAGTTAGTATTAGAGTATTTAAACAGTAGTTAGTTAGTAGTGTAGTTTAGATTGGTATATATCCGACTAGCTGTAAGGTATAGTTGTTTTTAAACAGTTTTAAATTAAATGTGTGGGTGTGTGTGTGTATTTGTTTACCATCCTTTTTTCCCCCCAAGGTAAGTCTTTCCTGTCCCGGGATTGGAATGACTCCTTACCCACTCCCTTAAAACCCTCATCATTTCTTTTCCCTCTCCTTCCCTTCTGCCTGACGAAGCAGCTAGGCTGCGAAAGCTAGCGTTTGCGTGTGTGTGTGTTTATTTGTTGCTATCACTGCCTGTGTTCCTTTGCCTGGTAAGTGGACTTAATCTATTTTTACACACACACACACACACACACACACACACACACACACACACACACTTCGTATTTAATTTTGCGTGTGCATAGTTCGTTTTCTCTCGTGTACATAGCATATTTTATTTCCGTGTATATATATCTTTATATCTATCTCTGTGTTTATCCTGTTTATATGAACCGGTTCAAACTGAGCACGCCCCCACATCTTTTTGACACTCCGCCCGTATAAATCAACTTTGACAGCTGGCGGGCGTTGATCATCAGCTGTCTCAGCGCTAACCACCAGTGTTTATGATAGCCACATAAAGTAGAATTCAACTTACTGGCATGAATCTTTTGTGTGTACAGCGGTGGGCGTACGCATACTTAACACCATCATATAAACATCTTTATCAAATTAGGTGTATGTGTCTTGTCGGAGTGTTATTGGATATATGGTTTTAGTTCCTTATGTGGATGCAGTCCTTTTACTTTTCCTGATCCGGGATATGCTAACAGATAGCTACCAGAGTGTGGTATCTTCACAATAACAAATGGTCCTGTGTATACCACTTGTCACTTTGCATTCAATTTCTTTAATTTATCGACCCTTGGATGGCTTTTCAGAAGTACCATATTTCCCTCTTCAAATTTGTGAATACGACCTAGCTTGTTGTCATACCTACGCTTTCTTCTCTGTGCCTCCTCATTCAATAAATTAAGAGCTTGTCTTATTCGGTCTTCCATAGGTACAATTGGTGTAGGTATCTTTGGTAAGTGCTTCACCCATTCGTCTTCCTTTCTTTCAGTACAAATTAGTTCAGATGGCGTTAGTCTGGTCGATGGATGGGGAAGGTTGTTTATGATCTGTAAGAATGGTGTTATCAACTCTACCCATTTTGTCTGTTTATTGGGCGCGTATGTTTGCATGAACCGATTAAATTCCTTAAATATTCTTTCTACCGGGCTAGCTTCAGGGTGATATAGTGAGACTAAAATGTGTTTAATCCCCTGTTCCTTTAGAAAATCTTTCCACTTGCCACTAGTGAAATTAGTTGCATTGTCAGTGATTATAACTTGCGGCTTGCCCACATTGACAAAATAGTCATCTATTAACCTTTTTATAATGGGGCCTGATGTAATTGTTTTCGTGGCGTACATGCATACGTTTTACTAAATACGTCATACACTGCCACTACATATTTTCCACCACCCCTTTCTCTTGGCATTGGTCCTGCTGTATCCATGGAAACTAACGCGAGATGGCTTTTTGGAACAATGGGTTGCAAATTAGTTAATTTAGAAATGTTTGAGTATTTTACCTTTTGACAAACCGGACAGGCTCGTATTATTTTATATGCTTGTCAAAAGATTGGGTATGTAACAATAAGAACTGATTTTTCGCACACCTTTTGTTACTCCGTAGTGCCTCCAAGCATTGTGCGTGTATCTAATTAGGTTTTCCACGCAAGTACTAGATATACACACCTTCCATAAATTTAAATTAGGTTTGCTTCTATAGAACAAAACACCTTCGTGTATCTTGTAACGTTCCCTTAGCAGTGAAGTATTGTCTTCCTTAAGTTTTAGTCTAACCACTTTTCATTTCTCATCTGCTTCTTGCAAAGCATCCATTTCTCTGCACATTTTCAAATAATATGGGCGGAAAGTGCCGTCATGCATGAAGAGAATATGGTAGTTGGCAAATTGGACCGAAATTACTTGTAATTCTTGTATTCCTACTGGCAAACGTGAAAGACAATCTGCGATTACATTATGTTACCCTTTTATGTAAATCACTCCACCTGGCTAGTCTTCTATGCAAGAGTTTGCAAGAAAGTGACAGCACAATATACACGAGGTTTCCCCCCCCCCCCCCCCCCCCCATAGATAAAATTGAAATTTCCGGAAAGCCCACACTACTGCCAAGGCTTCCAACTCTGTTACTGAATAAGCTCTCTCACATTCTGTCAATGTCCTACTTGCAAAATTGATTATACAGGGTCTTGTTTCACAGTCTACTTCTCTCCATTGGAAGAGACACCTACCAAGGCCCTGGAGGGACGAATCTGTCACCAGACAAAACTCCTTCGACAGATCTGGATGGTGTAGTATGTTAGCATTGACAAGAGCATGTTTTATTTCCTTAAAATCCCATTCACATTCTGGTGACCATCTCCATATCTGTCCCTTTCTCAATAAATTTAACATATTGTCACTGTTTAATAATTGATCTGGTAGAAATTTGCGAAAAAATGATATTAACCCCAGAAAAGCTTTCAATTGTCTCTTATTCTGTGGTGAAGGAGCATGATTAATAACCCTAAGTTTCTCAGGGTCCAGAACAATACCATCCTGCGAAATCATGTGACCAAGAAACTTGATTTTTTTTTTTTTTTTTTTTTTTTTTTTTTTTTTTTTTTTTTTTTGGCCAAACAGGGATTTGTTTAAATTTACAGTTATTCCGGATAGTTTAATACGCTCAAGCACCTGTGTAATTAGCTTCATGTGTTATGCCCACATTGCTGTTGCAATTAATAGGTCGCCAACATATAATGTAATTTTGCTACGCAGCTCGGGTCCCAAAACTTTATCCAGAGCTGCTATAAAAATTCCAGCAGAAACATTTACTCCAAAGGGTAGTACACAAAACTGATAACTATGTCCCAAACAAACAAAAGCTGTAAATTTTCAGCTTTCTTCATGTAGCTTTATCTGCCAATAGGAAGATCTCAAATTGGGGGCAGTAAAATACTTTTCACCGTAAAAATTTAACAATTGTTCATCTAAATTTTCTGGTCTGGTCCGGACAGGTACTATGACTTGATCTATTTTCCTAGCATCCAAGACAAGTCTAACGCTGCTATCCGCTTTATTCACTGACAAGATGGGGCTACAATAGGGTGAATTTGAGGGTTCTATAATATCCCACTTTAGCATTCTATTAGTTTCTGTATTTACTGCTTCCCGTCTGGCATGGTATCAGATAGGAGTAGTTACAGTAGGTCTCATGAGGTATTGTTTCCATTTTGTATTCATACCCTTTTATTATTCCGGGTTTCTTGTGGAAAACTTCCGGAAATTGCTCTAACAATACCTGCAATTCCTGTTGTTGGATTTCCGTGAGACACGGTGCACCTTTATTTGTGTCATAATGCACAAACCCTTCGCTTTCAGTAATGATGTTTACTTGTTCTTTTATACACAAAACTTCAGGACAAATTATTTGCAAGTTAACAGAATTCGACATTTGTCTCATACAGATACCAGATCCACAACAATTGTTCCTTCTTCAAATTCAAAATAACACTCTCCCTTTTCGATATCTATTTTTGCCTTCGCCTGGCGAAAGTAATCCATACCAAGAATACAATCAACAATTAAACCTTCTAAGACCAAAAAATTACACATAGTTGTGTTCTCTCCGAATTTTAACGGAAGACATACTTGTCTTTTCACAGGTTGTGCCTTCCGACCCACTGCCATAAGTATTTTGCAATTTTGGACTGGAAGAGAAGGAACTTGCATAAATTTTGATACTTCTTTGGGAAGGTTGTTAGAAATTACACTAACTGTCGCCCTTTGTACAATACCACATATACTGGTTCTTCTCCTACATGTCCCTTTACATAGCCTGAACAACATCAACGGTTTTTGTTGTTCCCTCAGATTGGTTATTAATTAATTCATCTTGTAAAGCTTGCCCACTTGCATAGGGATACCTCATAAAATTGATTTGTGAATAATTGTCCCCCTCACTAGCAGACATTGTCAGGGTACGGGGGTTTAACTCGACTGATTCAAGTTTTCCTGAGTCTGTGTGCTAGCCTCATTATCTGGTTCTATTTCTATAATCTGAATCTGATTTCCGTCCGGGGTCCAGTCATTGTTTGATCTCAGATGGTTGTTTTGTTCCCTTTGCCTATTCGCATTACCCCACGATCTACCACCTGGCTGTGCCTGGGATCTTTGTAATTTTTGGTGTGGCTGCCTTCCATAATTATCGCGTAACTTATTCGAATTATTCTGGTTTTGTTCATTGCGAAAATTATTATGCTGTTGCCCATTCTGGTAGACCGGGTTATAGCTGTTATCATTCCTCCTCCAATTGTCGTTCCGCATTCAGTAACTGTTATTATTATTGTTACTACCACCGTTGTAATTACCATTTCGGCTAGAACTCATTCCATTTTGCCTAGGCGGTGAGTTCCGACCAGAATTCCTATTGTTCACATTGACACCAAAATTATCCCTGTTAGAATTGCGAAGAAAACTTCTCTCCCCTTCATTGATCAGGCCGTAATCGTCTAAAGCATCCAGAAAATTTGACAAATTATTCTCAGACATCCACATAATTTTTTCAGCAATATCAGCGGGTAATTTTGATTTGAGTATCCTAATTACGTCCACGTGTGACATTGGTCATCCAATACAAGGTTTTATTCAGATATTTTTCGAAATATTTACGTAGGTTATCCGAGCATCTGTTATACGGCTCCGGACTGAAAACTTGCCATCGTAGACGTTCTCGTACAGACTGTGACCAAAATCTTGCAATGAACTCCTGCTCAAATTGAGCATAGGTTTGGCACCTATTTATGGCGCTTGCAACCCAAGCAGAAGCATTGTCTTCGATGTGACTATGTCCTGAATTTTCCGAGCATCCGAACAAGAATGTGGCAATACATTCCGAAATGTTTGCAAAAATATGATTGGCTGACTCTTTTTGTTTTCTTACGAAAATGTGGGAAATTTTCTCGATCCACCTAAACCGTCTTCGATAACAATATTGATAACCTGCTCTCCATTTATTGCTGATTGGGTGTGGGTTACAACTGTGGACAAACCTGGTACTGTATTTGTACACGGCCCATTTGTTTCTGTTAGCATAGTTAAAAGTTACAGAAGTGATCCATGACTTTGCTGAATATTAATGTGTTGGAAAATTGGCGGTGTCGTTTGCGTCCTTGTAAACGATACAGACTCCCTATGCTCATTTACTAAATTATGTCCCGGTGGCACGGCATTACTTGTTAATGTGGATGATTGAGATGGTGTGTTTTCTCCGTAAATCTGACGGGTCATATTGCCAACTTCCCTTTTTATTTCCCACAGTATTTGTTCCCCTTTTTCACTTACCCATTTTTCTATTTCCTCTCTACAATTCTCTCTTTTACTTCCTGTCGTGTGTCAGCTCCCATTTGCGTGACGTGAGTTTGTAAATTTTTAACAGACTCCTTAGTAGCCTGTACTTCAGTTCGCAAATGTTGCATTTGTTGTAATTGTTTGTCCATTTGTTTGTCCATTTTCATTTGCAAACTTTGTGATTGTTTGTCTATTAGTTCCATTATTCGGTTAAAAAGAGTGTACATTTCTGACGAGGATTTATTTTCCGTCTTTACTCGGGTATTATCTGAAATTTTTATTTCCGCCAGGTGCACGGTTTGTGCCTTTGAAGAAGTGGGGGTCTGCCAGTTATTAAATTCAATTGTGTGTGCGTTTTGTGAAGCTTCATCATCAGTCCCACACAATTGCTCTGATATTCCAAAAAATTCTATACTCATCGATATATTTGAATCTAACAGAGGATTATTCATCGGGTCATTGTTTGATATGAAAGGGGTATAGTTATCACCATTGGATACATAATTTAAGACTGGGATCTATAATTCAGGCTTTTGGTCTAACTGATTATCAAAACTAACTTCGCCATCACTGCTAGAAGAATTTTCTGGTGGTTCACACGGTTCACGTTTATCGGACATTTTGGCAAACTTTCACTTGAGGCCTCGGCAACAATGACCATTCCCTTCCTCAAACCACTATTTAAAAAAAAAAAAAAAAAAAAAAAAAAAAAAAAAAAAAAAAAAAAAAAAAAAAAAAAAAAAAAACTATTCAACAATCACAATTGAACACTTAAAACCAATTTCATGCCTTGTATCCCACAAGACGTTAATTTTAGGATAAATTTAGATTAACACTCAAGCTACATCAGCAACTATGTGATGTTAAGCCATCCAACTACATTAATTCTGAGCAACTATTGAACCTAGGTGGAAAGAGAAATTTCAAAATATTGTTAGTTTTTACGGTAATTTCCTAGACCTTGTGTACATCCAAGAAAACGGCGTTGCAATCGATATATATCGAATGTTCGATTCTTACACCATGGTCGATGTGGTGACAGATGGAAGCGCTGGTTTTGAATCGTATCTTGTGTAGTGTTTACTGAGTGGTATTTCGTTGTGCGGCTTTTGGAAGTTATGGGAGAAGCCATGTCGCTATCGTGGAAGGAATTAATTCCTGAATTAAGTGAAGTAGACAAGTGTATGAATTTTTGTTACCACTATCGTATAGTAACGGAGGTGTTTCTCAGGAAAAATGTTAGTGTACTATTTGTTTCTACAATAAATGATTGTTTTGTTCGTGCTATTCATGCTGTACTCTTAGGTTCCTGCCTAACCACATCCTTTATACTCCTGAGAAAGTTGTAACAAATGGATTCGCTACCATTGACTATTTAGTGTTTCTGAACCGGAGATTTGGGCGCTGCACTCCCTCACATACTAAGAAAAAAAAGTACTTGTTTAACCTATACCTAACCTTCTTAATGCTACGCTGCAGCAGTGTTGCCAGGTTTTTCCATTGCTCTGTCGCCAAATTTTAAACAAAAAGTAGCCAAAATATCGCCAACTTTTCATCAATAATATGCCAAAATATAACCAACTTTTCATCAGTAAAAATAGCCAAATATCGCAACCTTTAATCTGTTAACATTATTATGCTATGGTAATTATGACTTGTTACTCGACAATCCCAAAATTCAGGGAGTAAGCTGGTGACTAAGTAACAAGTTAACACAAACTGTGGCACTCTCACATTCACAGGCATCAGACAAATTTCCAAGGAAACTTCACAGAAACATTTATCTGAGTCCATTCAAGAACTGATCCCAGACACACCACCAACTGACAATGAGGCCAGTTAAAATATTGTCACATTGTAAATATAATAGAGAGACTCCGGAAATTCAGTTACATTTAACTATCATTTTTATTAATTTCTTAACTTATAAAAATTACAACACAAAACTGTTCAAGAATCATTCTATCAAACTTACACAAGGGATGTTCGATTACAAATAACTTTCATCTTCTTAAACACATATATTTACAGGTGTTAAATAGAGTTATTGAATCTTTCAAACATTTCTTTAATACACACAAAATCATTACAACATTTTGAGGTGAGGTAATTTATAATAATGCACTAAGCAATCCATACTTTGAGGTGAGATTGGCTTTAATTCGTAATAATGCGTCATGACACTCTAAAAAATCAGTGATGAGAACGACTGGGCAGTCACCGTGTGTTCTCCATCGACTTTTATACTCTGCAAACCATTGTTAACCACTGTGAAGTGCGTAGCAAAGGGCTCGCTTCACAGCAGCAGTTATTATGAATTTCTGTTGTGTTGACGTATGGAACGCGGAAAAAATTACTGTTTAAATGCCTCCTTGCATGCTGTAATTTATATAATCTTATCCTCATGTTCTCAGTGGGAGCCATACGTACGGTGTTCTTGCATACTTCGAGATATCGTTTAAAGCCTGTTCTTGACCCATCGTAAGTAGGATACATGAGGTAGTTTACGTCTATCTTCAAGTGCCTGTAAGCTGAGTTTGTTTACATCTCTGTGACACTCTCCCACACATCCATAATACTTGAAAACATTTTCGCTATCTTGTGTAGGTTGGTTACATTTCCCCAGAATTCTACCGACATTTACCCGGTATTATTGACGCAATGTCTAAGGAGTGATTGCTTTACATTCATTGTATTTGAAGTAAAATAACATAGCCATTAAGTCGCCAACAAATTCCTTTAATAGCCAAATTTAATCGCCAGTCGCCAGACTGCTAGAATGGCTACTATTATAAGAAAAAGATAGCCAAGAATGCGAAAAATCGCCATACCTGGCAACCCTGTGCTACAGAGCACTGTTTTAAAGTCAAAGGTAGGTTAGGTATAGGTTAAACAAGGGTTGTTGTTTTTTTTTTTTTTTTTTTTTTTTTTTTTTTTTTTTTTTTTTTTTAACTACCAGAAAGATTCTTAATGAAAATTTCTTTTGAGTTGGAGTATAGATAGGACACCTCTTCTACCATGAAAGCACCTGTATGCTATTTGGCCACGATAACTTGATGGTTTTGTTGGTGCTGCCACAAGCGGAGAAAATGGGCATCAACTGAAAGATATTCATTTATTTACATACACTGCCAACCTTACAATGCTCCTTGATGCGAAGAATTACTGTACACATTTGCTTCGTTCGAGTGGCGCTGCTGACGGTCAGGAACAGTTTGAGGCGTTTGAGTGGCACTTCTGACTCTTGCTGACGATATCTGACTGGCCAATCTGGTGTTCGAGTGCCGGAGCTGATAGTTGGCGACCGAAAGTTTAAGTCAGCGGATTTTCGTCAAACTGTTTTCTGACTAACTCCAAAGCGTTTAACAAGCCTCGGCCAAAAGAAAAGCCTGCACATTTACAAAGTGGTTTGTGTTCCAAGTCTTCCATTTTCTCTTGATTGAGGCTGAGTTTGTATATTAGACAGGCATTCTTTCAACTTATGTGGCCTTCTAATACAGTACGTCCCCTTTTTATTACACCCATACATACTATAAATGAAAGGTGTGGAAATTTTCATAACACGAATTTAAAGATGAATGCGTATGTTTTTACAATTTGGATTGTGATATATTCGCCTGAAAATGAAGTAAAAATAGTCCTACTGAGATTTTCTGTGCCATCTGTAAATGAAGTGATTGACACATAAGAATAATATAGTTCACAGCAGGCATTAGCAGTGATAGATTTTTATAACCGACATATGTGCCACTATAGCATCTCACAATTACTGTTCCGTGTTTCTCCTTGTGGTTATATATTATAGAAATCTGTTAGTGCCAATGTGGGCGTTTCTACACGAAATGTGTAACTTCTGGGAAAATCATGTACGATGATAATTCTTGCAAAACACCTGCAAATTTTTGTATGTTTCATTTTTTAAATTTTATTGTAACTCATAATAATGGGACAAAATGCATAGGAAGTTGTATGTTACCAAATATTCCTTTCACACACAAATATTCTAATTTACCTCATCTTTGTATGAGGTTTTGTCAGGTTAAATTGGCTACATTATTTATAAATGGAGAGACATGTTTATGTATATTTTGCGTTTTGTCGAAGTTTATGATCAGAATTTAATCCACAATGTATTTCTAATGGCGGAATGCACACTGTCCGTCGCTGGTCCGCCACCTCATGTCAACGTGAGTTTTCTCAAGAAGAATGTTTTGATGGAATGGTCGTCTGGTAACATCGCGACTCGCAAGTTAACCTAGTTTCCTCACACGAATTTTATACCCGACAGATACACGGTTTGCAGGCAAATGTGTCTTGTTAATCTTTATTATTATACTTTGGTTTAACGGTAAATTGCAAATGTTTCATGACGACTTAAATAGTTTTCTCAATTGAGAAATGCATAACATATCGCCAGTCATAACTTCACTTTCAACATTGGTAGAAAGAAAAGATGCCAACTAGCGCTATGGGTGGCCAATATGCGAAACAGGTGAAATAAGCGTTCGAGTTTGCTTCGGAGTTGGCAACTGTCAAAAAGTGCGCATGCGCAGTAGAGGCCTTCCAAATCGTCAGCAACTGTCAGGAACTCTCAGCTTTTGGGCCACTCGAATGAACCTATTGTTAGGGTAACGGTTCCAGCACTGCAGCAAGCAGCCGATGCTGCCGTCCGTTCGTGCAAGACAAGCCTCCTTGCAGCTCCCAGCAGCCACCGCGCGAATTGTCAAGTTATCGTAGCCAAATAGTATATATAATGGATTATCTTCCCCTACCTTTTGTTGTCTTCTTAATACCGCTTTGCGTTGTTATTTGTGCATTCCTTTCCCGTTACTTGAGTCGATCTCATCCTTATATCCCCCCTTTTTTTTTTAGCTCCATGGAAAAGGAAAAAACTTACATCGATTAGTAATTAATACAATACTAGAGCCCCACGTTGGACGCCATTGTCAAACATCTTTATATTGTGAAACATCATTTTTATATATGTATATGGATTTTAAAAAATTGTTAATGAAAATTAGCAAAGAAGAACTGCAGTCAATATTAATAAACTTCAGAGAAACTTTAGAATATACTCATGTTAAAAAAAATATACCGACAGTGTTCTGAATGTCTTCTTATTGTTGATTGCTTCATCACATCTCAGGATCATTATGTGGTTCACTTTAAGACCTAAGTAATGAACTAAGATGAACTTTTCACTCTTGAGAAAGATCTGTATTTTTCTAAAAAAACATTTACATCACAACAGAAAGTTTACACACACACACACACACACACACACACACACAAAAAAAGAAAAAAAAGAAGAAGAAAGACAGCTCATCACTTCGAACTGCTCGAGAAGACAAGACCGCCTGCTAATTAACAAGCAAAGATACTGCTCTTCCACTTTTTTCTATTTGTTCCACAGATGAATTTTTTTTCTTCACAACATTAATTAATAATTGTTTATTATTATTATTATTATTATTAATAATTTTTTCTCTTTTTTTTAATAATAGAAAATAAAATTAAAATAGAAATTCGCTTCTTACTGTTCTGATACCCCAACACTCCATTCCTGGTAACAGCACAAACCTTTGTTGGCACACGTTCACGTTGAGCTTGTTTTGAAATTACAAAAATGGAAAATCTGATTACAATGTTAATAATGGAAGATAGATAAGAAATCACCTTAAAGAAGCTCACTGAACTGCTGACAGTCACAAAAATAGATAATCACAAATTTAAATTTTCAGCCATAGCCTTCATCAGACAAAGAAACACATAAATTCACACAATCACTTGGACAACTATACACACACAACCACCAAGTCCGGCCACTCCATTGTTGTCTGAGTGATTGTGTGAATGTATGTGTTTCTTTTTCTGATGAAGGCCATGGCTAAAAATTTAAATTTGTGTGTATATGATTATCTATTTTTGTGCATGTCAGCACCTTAGCGAGCCTCTTTATGGTGAGTTATTACCTATCCTCCACTATTGTCATTGTTTTGAATTAATGTTGTTCAGATGAAATACACAGACGCTTGGCTGGAGTCTGCATGATTTGTAATATATGTCACAAGTATCTGTCCAGTACAGATTTGACTATTATATGCTTTGATAGGAGCATTTTTCAGTCTGATTGCCAACTTTCATTCTACTGTATTTTAGCTGTCACAGTTGACAGGAGTTGTGAATTAGATCCTTATTCATGAAAAATTAAATAAATGTGATCTTTCCATTTACTTTATTGCACTTACTTAAAAGTTTACTGCAAGTAACATATAAACAAGAAAGCAATAACTAAACTAATAATATCAAGTCCACAATTGTTTGGATTGCTAAATACAGCTGTACTTTTAAACCATTATGTCCCAACAATAATAGTGATTATTCAATAATGAAATTAGTTTTGATTTTATCAATTTTTCTCACAAATTATTAACCTATTCATACAAATCTGAAACCCAGAAGTCACCCTCTACAATAGTCCCACAATAAGTTTTTATCACTTTAAATTCAAATTGTACAAAGACAAAATAACATCTTTTGTGCAAGGAATTAATGTATTGCACTGGGAATTTTGGATAAACTTGAAAAGAAGCATGAATAGGCAATGATTTTTGCAATATCTTTTCTTAAGTTATCACATAAGTTTTGAGTCCTATTTTTGGAATATTTTCCCTTATTTTATACCATCGGAATACTATTGTAATTTTAGAGAAAAAGTGAAATCTAA
Organism: Locusta migratoria; assembly: GCA_026315105.1. Lineage (NCBI taxonomy): Eukaryota > Metazoa > Arthropoda > Insecta > Orthoptera > Acrididae > Locusta > Locusta migratoria. Next base: position 389,563,999 of record CM048747.1, read on the forward strand.
ATCTATGTGTTTACTCTATAACTCACTTTTACATGCATGGCAGAGGGTTCATCAAGTACATATTTACTTGACTGTGGCTTCAGGAAAAACTCATCAATTTTGTTTTTGTACTGATGAGTCTGAGCAGGAGAATATCATGATACGTTCAATCAGTCCTCAAATTTGTCTTTAGGATAGGTCTCCCAGATCAGTTGTCTCATACATAACTATTTTTTCCTGAGAACAATGGAGAAGTCATTCTGGTCAGAAATTACGTATCTGCACAATTTTTCAAAGTGCCCTTTTTGGATACCAGACATGTTCTAGTCAGCATGCAGTATGATTCAGGATAAATAGGAGATTGTCCTATTACAGAAGTAGAAGGAGAAGTAATTTTCTGCAGGGCTCTAGTGCAAATTGTGGAAATCGTAAGAAATGAACTACCTGATGCAGCAATAAAGGCTGGCTCTCTCTGTCATTTTGTTCTTTAGTCAGTCCTTTGTTATCAGTCACCATTATGACAAGAGGGCATAGTGTTGGTGGGAGGCTCACTGGCAGGAAGAAATGAGTTGTGACAGTTCAAAGTTACTGCATAATCATGATTTTTACTAATAATTACCACCAGATAAAGTACTTTACATGACTATTTAATGGGAATTAAGACATGGCACATGAAATTATCTTACAGAGAGAGACATAAAAGTGTCTTCCTTCTTCATTGTCTGTTACAGACTTCATATATTATTTCTGACTTCTTCCATTATTGGTGTAGCATATCTTCTGATATAATTTTTTTAAATGTAGGAAAATCCTGCAAAAGTGCTATAGATATATACTTTCCCATCTTCATTATAAGAACTGTTATTGAGAAATGTGTTTTTGTTCACAGGACAATGGCTGAAATTATAGAGATGCTAATGGATGATGCTTTAGTACTAAACGCTAACAATAACAACTATGTAAGATTTTGGTTGCAAGCAGCATTTGTCTTTGGTGGCTCCTGGACATTTTCTAGTATACTTGATGATGAAGGAAGGGTAATGTTTGATGAATTTTACAAAGGTGTCTGGAAAGGTAAGGCATCCCCAACAATTCATTGGCTTATGATTTTTCTTGATTTTACTATGCAGTAAGCAATTCACCTACGAACCAAAACAAAACTGTCATTGCCTTTCATGAACTTGAATGGAAACGATAGTTTTGTGAGAAGGTGATGTGGGAAGGGAATTATGTAAGAAGAGCAGATATGAATGTGGAATCAGTCTACTGTTAATACAACATGTGATGGGTTTATTCGCCATGTAAGCAACCATGGATAAGGGCAAACTGTTAGAGCTTGGTACCTTTGATCTAGCTCCATGAAAATTGTGAAGTATTTTGTGAGCATCTATGGAATGTGGTTTAAGGACAGAGAAATGAAAAGTATTGTTTGTCATTTTTGGCTGCAAGATTTTATATGTGATTGCTCGGCTGTCTTAGTGAAAGTCTTTCTACTTGACGCCACATGGGCAACTACTGTGCGTATGATGAGGATGACATAACACAACACCCAGTCCCTTGCCAGGAATCAAACCCAGGCCCCCTGCATGGTAGTCAGCAACTCTTATCATCTGAGCTATGGAGGTGGACTAAGGATTGGGAGCTTAGAGACAATAAGGTTTTGGACATTGAAGACTTGCCTAATGTGGACTGTTATAAGTGGAAGATGTGATGACAGATTTTCAATATTGGTCTGGGGATAAGTATTTAGGATCAAACTGAAAATTGGTGGAATATTGCTCCTCTGCAGACCTTAATGTGTTCTCAGGACATGAACTGTGTAGTGGACACAGGTTGAAGGGGGCATATTTGTAAAAAGGGAGGGCATTCAAATTGGATTTCATGTGAACTACAGAGGTAAGAAATGGTACCATGACACTAGTCAACTAAGTGAATGATATTGGAGACCACCTAAATCACATTGATGACTTAGCTACTTGTGATGTAACAAAGCTAGCTCATTTCACTTATTGTGATCTAACTGCTTGACTTGGATTAGATCACAAAAGTTAACAATCCTCCACAATGTTCTGTATCACCTTTTACCCCAGAGTTTGGTGTAACTTCTGATAACTCAACAATCTGGAATTGCAACATTGCACCAACCTCTGGGTAACATTGAATACGAGCAGCTTGACTCATTTAAGGTGTACGCTACTGATTTGAAATTATGTAGAGTAACACCAGGTAAGTTTGTATCAGTAGTTTAATACACCACTTTAAATAAACTGCCAAGATAACATTTGTACAACAATAATTTTCAACAATAAAAAGTAATTGTGCTGACAGGCATAGAGACTGCCTTGAAATCTATTTAAGAACTGCAGTCATATGGCCACTTTTATATATAATTAGCAACAGTGCCTTGCATTGTTGGAATTCTTAAAAATATGAAATTATTAAATTTACTATAAGTTTTCTCAGTCATGACATTTGATATTCTGTATATCATTCATCTTTTAATAACAATTAAAGCTTTGTAAATGTTTCTAATTACTGAAAGTATATTTAAGTATGGAAAGTTATCATAATAACTTGAAAATATTATTAAGAAACTGTTCTTAAAATTTATTTCATTATTGTACAATATAAGAAGGACAGTTTACAACTCAGTGGAACGACATAACAATGAGATGCGACAGGCCTGGGGAGAGGGGGGGGGGGGGGGGGGGGATGAGACACATACAACACTTAAACTATTGGCCATGGCCTTCTTCAGAATAAAGAAGATCCTCACAATCACACAGGCACACTTAACATTCACACAACCATCATCTACATCTACATAGATACTATGCAAATCACAAGTGCCTGGCAGAGGGTTCATTAACCACTTTCATAACTTTTCTCTACCATTCCATTCTCTAATAACGCGCAGGAAGAAAGAACACCTAAATCGTTCCATTTTCGATCTGATTTCTCTTATAGGATAGGACGCACAAGTGTGATGTAGGCAGTCTCTTTGATGGAGCTGGTGATCTTCGAAGCGTTCTGCCGATGAAACGTAACCTTTGGTTCGCCTTCCCCACAATATTTTCTATGTGTTCTCTCCAGTCAAAGTTGTTCTTAATTGTAACTCCTAGGTATTTGGTAGAATCTACGACCTTAAGGTTTGACTGATCTATTGCGTAATTAAAGTTCAGCGGATTTCTTTTAGTGGTCATGTGTATTACTTCACACTTTTCTTTAATTAGTGTCAATTGCCAATTTTCGCACCATGCAGAAATTTTGTCTAAATCGCTTTGCTGTTGCTTTTGATCCTCTGTTGACTTCACTAACCGATAAACAACAGCATCATCTGAGAACAGTCTAAGGGAGCTATTCAGATTGTCTCCTAAATCATTTATAAACACGAGGAAGAGTAGGGGACCTATAACGCTTCCCTGTGGAACACCAGATATCACTTCTGTTTTACTCGATGATTTACCATCAATTACAATGAACTGTGTTCTTTCTGATAGAAAATCGTGAATCCAATCGCACAATTGGGGAGATATTCCATAAGCACGTAATTTGATAATAAGCAGCTTGTGGGGTACAGTGTCAAAAGCCTTCCTGAAATTCAAAAATATGGAATCTATTTGAGATCCCTTGTCGATGGCACTTAACACTTCATGTGAATAAAGGGCAAGCTGTGTTTCGCAAGAGTGATACTTTCTGAATCCGTGTTGACTACTGGTTACTAGGTCGTTCTCTTCAAGGTAGTTCATAATATTCGAACAAAGTATAAGTTCCAAAATCCTACTGCAAATCGACGTCAATGGGATAGGCCTGTAATTTTGGGGATCACTCCTATTGCCTTTCTTGAATATTGGAGTAACTTAGGCAACTTTCCATTCTTTGGGTACGGATATTTCGCTGAGTGATCGGTTGTAAATTATAGCTAAGTACGGAGCTATTGCATCAGCATACTCTGAGAGGAATCTAGTTGGTATACAGTCTGGTCCGGAAGATTTATTTTTGTTTAGTGACATAAGTTGTTTTACTACTCGAGGAACATCTAAGCTTCACATGCTGGCAGCTGTTCTTGGATTGAATACTGGAGTGTTCACTTCGTCTTCTTTGGTGAAAGAATTTCGGAAAGCTGTGTTTAATAATTCTGCCTTAGCAGTACTGTCATCGGTAGTATCACCACTGCTGTCACGTATTGAAGGTATTGTTTGTGTTTTGCCGCTAGTGTACTTCACATATGACCAGAATTTCTTCGGATTTTCTGCAAGATTACGAGACAGGATTTCATTGTGGTAACTACTATAGGCTTCTCACATTGAAGTCCACACTGGGTTGCGAGTTTCAGTAAAAGACTGCGAGTCTTGTGGATTCTGTGTCTTTTTAAATTTTGCACGGGTTTTTCCTTTGTTTCTGCAACAGTGATCTGACCTGTTTTGTGTACCACGGGGGTCAGCCCCCTCTTTTATTAATTTATTTGGTATAAATCTCTCAATTGCTACTGATATTATGTCTTTGAAAGTAAGCCACAACTGATCTACACTTGCATTTTTAGTTTTGAAAGACTGGAGACTATCACTCAGGAAAGCGTGAAGTGAATTTTTATCTGCTTTATTGAATAGATATATTTTTCGTTTATTTTTGGTGAATTTGGGCATTTTGACATTCAGTGTCGCTACTACAACTCGATGTTTGCTAATCCCTGTATCTGTTTTGATGCTCTTTACTAGCTCAAGATTATTTGTTGCTAGGAGATCAAGGGTATTTTCGCAACCACTTACTATTCTAGTGGGTTCATGAACTAACTGTTCGAAGTAGTTTTCAGAAAAAGCATTCAGCACTAGTTCGGACAATGTTTTATATTTGCCGCCGGTTTGAATACTTAATTATGCCAACATATCGAGGGTAAATTAAAGTCACCACCGATTATAACAGTATGCTTCGGATACCTATCTGAAATTTTATTCAAGCTTTCTTTGAACATTTCGGCAACTGCATTGTCTGTGTCAGGAGGCCGATAAAAAGATCCAATTATTAATTTATTCCGGTTGTCAGGAATAACCTCTACCTACACCAACTCACAGGAAGCTACAACTTCTCTTCAAATTTTGTCTCTCTTTGGCTCTGTGATTGGTGGGTTGGCTTTGAAATGTCATCATCCAATAGCTGATCGCTGTTTTCACAACCATGCCTATCATTCGCTGGTGGAAATTTTTATTGGGGTGAGGTGAGACTTGCGAACTGGTGTCTTTCCCACATTTCAAGCATGTTGTCTTCATCTTCTGCATTCCTTCTTGGTTCAAAAAGCAGTTTCCTGCGGGCTCCCCTCCACCCCTCGGGCTGGCGGGACGCTGGTGTGGTGTGCGCAAATGCTTTCATCGGCAAAGTCACTTAGTTAAAGCATCCTTGGCTGAATTATTACACAGCTCCCGGCATGACTCTTAAGCTTTTGGCATGAGAGATTGAGAGTCATGGCGCATTTATGGTCACTAGGCTTGTTACACATACACTGATGAAGTAAATGAAACAAAAATCACTCAGTGATTATGATCCAGCACATTTGACATTTCGCTGCACTTATTGACATAGGGGTTTAAACTGAGGGGGGGGAGGGATGACTATTTTTGTTGTGTCCATACCCAGCACAACATTTGCATACATGCTTGTCCTTTATCGTTACAAGAAATGCACAAATAAAGATAAAAACAACTAAACAACACATAATGAACTAAAAAATTACAATGAATATCATGTCAACTTTGGAAATGAGAATAAAACCATGTACAAAATAGGCACAGGCAGAAAAATTTAAAAACTATGGACAACATTCCTGTGTACCTTTGAGATCTAAATTTTGTTTTACAAATGGAAATTACTTACACATGGAAGACAGTTGAAGCTTGGTTACCTGAGGCATAACTAAGCCTTACAGAAATCAACAAGATACAATCTCACAGGAGAATGCACATAACATTAACAGCTGAGAAATGTGAGACGCAAGTAAACATTTCTTGTGATGATGTTGATGAAGTAGTTATATTTCATCAATAACAACATGAAACAAAGGAAATAAAGACACATATAAGTTAAACATGTGAAACTAATATTCATTGCACAGTAATGCCTTTTTAATGAAAATATATATCAGTCCACACACCCAAAAAAATATAACTTGCAATTTAGATATAGTTTTACCATAACTGCCACAGGACAAGATGGAGAGATAAGGTAGGACAGTATTCAATAACAATACATCTGTTAGCAGAGTATCACCTTTCTCCCCAGTGCACTTCATTTCTAAGACTGACACCTTGTCTTTTTCATAGAACTTACAGTGTTGTTATCCATAACATGCATATCAATTGTGTGAGGCCTCAATTTCGAATCAAAATGGATTTTATAGTGCCCGTTTTGCGAACCGCTCTAATTGGCTTGATTATTAGTAATAAATAAGTAAAACTTATGTTTATTTTGTGTTTAGTAGCGAGGTTAATTCTAACATACTAACTAATCTAAAGATACATGGATCCCAGCACTATTTTATCAAAATAAAACAGTTTCTTCGCTGACTGCAGAATACCTATGGCACATGTGTAGACTGCACATTTCATAATTCAATTATAGACTTCTAAGAATGGGCATATCATATTGCAAATTGTACATGGAGCATACATACATAAAAATGGACCACATATTGCTTCGTAACTCTGGAAAATGCCCGTTTTTTGCCTTGCTCTTCAAGGTGTGTTGGTGCTCGTCATTCTCACACACACTGAATCCTTACGCCATCTCTCCACATCCACACCACATGTCTACAATTCACACAGTTACTAAATGACTACATACCATCAATCTGTACTAAATACTAGGAGATAAGTACTAAACACAAAGCATTCTTAACATTTATTTACAATGGTATTATACAGTATTGTTACACATATGGTTTCAGACTTCAGGCTTTGAACATCCTAACCTCGTGTTATCGTCACCTGTCACATCTGTTGTTTCTGAATGAGACGTGATCAATTTATCCCACCATTTTGATGCATGGAAGCATCTGCGGTTCTCCAAAAACCATCTGACTTTTGTGAACTTTTCAACCATGGAAGGAACAACATTGTATTCACGTCCTGGCAAGTGGGTGTACACATTACTTTCTTGGTCCATGTCACAATGCTTCACAGCCACTTGACAATCTATTTCATCTCCTCCATTCAGCATGAATTTCACAGTTGCTGTGGATGCTTCGTTTGCAACATCTTTTCTGGTCTTGGTGCACTCATTCATTCGTTGCTACCCCATCGAACGGTGCTCTATTGCAGCATACTGCTCTGTTCGCTTTTACAATTTTCTTCCATATTCACAGGAGCAGTTAGTGGTGACATGGAAGCATACTCAACAATTGCCTCTGGAACTGTAAATCCCAACAGGCCATGTGTATGGATCTGTAAGTTATGAACATTTGTATCATGTTCATTAGAGTCTCTTTCATTGGCTAAGTGTGTAGAAATTTCATCACATTAGCCGCAACATTTATAGTGTCTCCATCAGCCAAGAAATAACGTTCTTGCTCACGTGGCCCACCAATGTACATTTTCTTGTCCTCTTCACACTTTACTGAATTAACTGTATCTTTTTTACTATCTGCACCCCATACTACCAGATCTTTGAATAACTTGACCACAGTTTCAGTGGTCCAGTCCACGACAACCACTTTGTTCGAGAGTCCATCATTACCAATTATGAAATAAGTGAAAAACCACCAATGACAAGAGCATTGACTTGGAAACTTCTTCCTCCATCACTGAGCATGACCAATACTTGCTTTTCTATCTTTTTCCTTTTTTGCCCCAAATGCTAGAATTAGTGAGATTCATGTTACGGGTATCTCTGTCAATTTGCAGCCACTCTGCAACAGTTTTGTGTAAAAAGATGTCAAAAGTGCTTTCACCTCTGAACCACAATCAAGACACTCTTTCGTCTTTATTCCATCCATGGTTATTTCAATAAGGGACACCAATTATCCACCCTCTCCAGCAACTCAGTGTCATCCCAGTTCTGTTCAGTGTCACCCTGCAATTGAAACTGCCAGTACCACACATTGCACATGTGATGTCCTTGATCTACTGAGTACCCCCTGCGTTTCTTCATTCTGTTCCCACATTTACTTGGGCAACATCACAGACCTTTGTCCAAGGTGTGGTCAGTGGGGAAACCTCTGTTATTATATGGATCTTTCTTATTATGTGGTGTCTGCACGCAATTCATGCAGTGTCCGTGATTTGGCACTTCCTTTCTACAGTTTTCCTCCGAGTTTTGACCATGTTTCCATTTTGCTCTTGCCTTTTCCTTTCTTCTCTTTTTCGTCCATATATATATACTAATTTGATTTTTCATTTCGCCAGACAAAATCTTGTGGTGCCCTATTTTCTGACATTGTGCTAGTTTTTACTGCCCTAAGTTTCTCCTGTTCCTCAATATCGTCTAATGATCTCAATATAGCAAGGAACTGCTGTTTTCCAAGTTCTCTGATGAGTGCACATTGTACATGAGAAAGAAAGTGTGAGCGCATCACACTAACCCACTCCTTGTCTGACATTTTTCGTCCAAATATCCTGCCAAAATGACAAAATGGGCCACATATGTCGTCATGGATTGTCATGACTGTGGCACTTACTGTCACCTATATATACTCATCTTTGCACTTTACTGTGTAGCAAAGTTCCAGTATGTTGCCAGAAACGTTATGCAAAACTCCTTGTAATTACTGTTCTCATCAAATGTAACGTCAAACCACGTGGCTTCTTCCTGGTCCAGTGTCTTCCATACAACAAGCAAAGCATAGCACTTTACAACTCCTGTAAGGTGCAGATACCTATCTAACTTCTTGAGGTAAGCTTTTGGATTCACACCATGCATTCTAACATATCTAGACAGTGGTATATCCACCCTATGCATTGGGAATGCAGCTTGAAAGAGTGATGGATTTACTTCCCCTACATTCGCTTGTCGTATTGCTGACATCTTGTAGTGAAACAAGCAAAATTGATTGTTCCACTGGGTACTGGATTGTGAAAGTAAAGTATGTCATGTATAATAGTTATTGTTATTTAAAAATGTTATGTTTAGTTATGACTTGGTCATATACTGTGCACGTGATTTTTGATCAGATTGCATGGTGCACAACTGACGAGTGCTGGTTGTGGCAGAGACATTAACATTGCAGCAAAGTGGACAGGCATAAAAATTCATGGAGAAAGGCATACTCTACTGAAAATAAAAACAGACTTGTTCATTTAAAAAAAACATACTTTGTTATAGGAATATTTTTAGTCAAGAAAGTCAATGTGTAAGGGACATTTTAAAATAGTTGGACATGACTATTGTGAATTGTTGTATTTATTGTGTTTCAAATAGAGCTTGTTGTGAAAGTCAGCATTCTGTTCATATCACATTACTTCAGACATAATCAAAATTATAAATTAATTATTACAAGAGAGGGAAACATTCCTAGTAGGAAAGATATCTATAAAAAATAGAGATCATTTAACTTACACAAAGCACAGGCTCATAGACAGATACACAAATAAAAACACACACAAACACAAAAATTCAAGCTTTCACAACCGTTTGTTGCTTCATCAGGAGAAGAGGAGTGGATGAGGAGTCATTCCACTCCCGGGAGTGGAAGGGCTTACCTTAGGGGAAAAAAGGAAAGGTAAACGAACACACCCATCCACACACACATATACATGCAAACTTTGCCTCTGAATTTAAGTTCAGGCATATTTTTAGATCCTGAAAACTGGAAAAAAGTTCAGCTTGCATTTGGGTAATTTGGGGGTCGTCTCATAGGCCAGATTTATGCTTGAACTATAAAATTTTGATGAAAATTTGTGCCTCGTTGTATCTGAAAGTCATCTTATCTGTGGAAATATATGGTATTTTACCAAATAAATGCGAATTTAGATATTGGAGAGGGTAAATGCTACTTTGACCAACAACACCTAGAAGACAAGGCCTACAACTGGCCATGCCTAGTAGAGGTGAGAAACGGGCCGAGTAAGAGCCCGGTCTTTCGGGCTGCATACACTACAAACACCTTCCTTCAACCCCGCTGCAATTGCGCGATACAGCAAGCCTAAGTGCGCTGGTGCAGCCATTCCATTGCACTTGCAGACTAGTTGCCAGACATGAGCTCTGCTGGTACTCTGATGTCACATCCATACTCGCTGTGTCCGTGAGCTCGGAGAATCGACACACTTGTCTACGCCACTGCATTCCTACATATGTAATTCATGCAAATCTATTGTTTTATACTCCGATCTTGATGAGATGTTGCACATATCTTGAAAACAAGAGGAACGTCACTGCCTACATAAAAATCCGTGCGGTGCGTGGAGGAGGCTACTTTACTTATGGACTCTGACATAATCAACAGTTTTCATACGATCCTGTTAACATTTTGTATGCTTCATCTTCAGATCAAGTATTTATCCGTTTCTTTTTGCAAGGTGTCAAGACAACAACGTCATATCATTGCAATGAAGATAGTGTAGATTTAATAATTTTTTCACCTCACTAAGATGTTCTTGCTGATAAAGTAGAACATTTGCACTTCATATTAAACAAACTATTCACAGAAGAAAATAATTTTAGATATATTATAGATTGATGTAATAAAGGCATGAATTTATTTTCATTGCTGTTACTGTCTATAGTTACAGTGTAGAATCAAATTAAGTGAAATATTACACGAAAATGAAGAGTGTGCTGTGGTAAAAAACATACTCCATAGATTTTTTCGTACAGTCGATGTCCGCTCAAAGGTTGTTGTATTTGAAATAGGACAATATTCCTACTTTTTCATTTCAAACTGAGCAGAACAAAATGTTAATTCGTTTTCAAGACACTGGCACTCCATTTCCGTCCATGTGCAATAATAATCACATGGTCAGAACAATTGTCACATTTCATACTCATTTTGGCGACGAAGTATTGCTTTGTTCATTAGTGCATTAACAATTCATATCACGAAAAAAATGTATTACAGTGAACGAAAAATCTGGACGATGTCGAACTACTACAAAAATAAATGATGCTGATTTTACATCAGAATGACTAAAAGGCAGTTTTTGGAAATATAATATGGTATTAAATAGCATGCCATTGACTTACGTGCTGCGGCGGAGTCTCCGAGCGGATTGAGGCATTATACTCCAATGCGGAAGGCCGTTCCCCGTCAGGGGTTTGAATCCCCCTCAGGCATGGATGTTTGTGCTGTCTTTAGTATAAGGTAGTTTAGAGTTAATTTATAAATTTAGGGACTGATGACCCCACAGTTAAGTCCCACAAGCTTGACAAACATTTTGAACTTATGTGAATATAATTCGCTAGAGACTATCGCAAATGAACATGAACTGGCAATATTTTTGAGATACGGTAGGTGATGAAAGCTCACAATTGTCTCTGTTTTAACTAAATGAAAGCCTTATTTCATGTATTAGTAAAGAATGACCTAGGCTTCGAATCATAAGCCCATTTTCCAGTAAATAACGTTCAAAAATGAAAACTAAGTAAAGATAAATGTACCAACTACCGAGCTATGGAATGTTTATTTGAGCTTTTAAATGTATATTCGAGATTCTGACCACATTACGTGAGGATTCAAAAATTCTTAAGCATTAATTACAGTAACTTTCACAATTCTGACAAAATTACCTAGAATTTTACCAGTTCCTTAGAAACAAAATATTTGGTTTTGTTTATTTAACAAACTGTAAAATGTTGCACCCATTTATCTATTACATTATCAATGATATCTTACTTTGAAATTAAAATTTTCTGCATTGGTTTTTGATCATGTGATGTTAATATATTTCACTAAACAAAACTGTACAGTTCTAAGTAATCAGTAATTGAAAAGTATAATTCCCAAATTAAAAAAGGACGAGGACTTAAGTGTTGGAAAATGAATCACTAGTCTATGACAAACACTTTCAGTCGTAAGGCAATATTGTTTGGACAGCCAATAATTTATGGACTGGGGGTTCGCTCCAACCGGAGCAAAGGTGTTTGTGTGTGTGTGTGTGTGTGTTGTCCTTAGTGTAAGTTGATTTAAGTAGTTTGTAAGTCTATCGACTGTTGACCACAGCAGTATGGTCCAATAGGCTTACAAACATTGGACCATTTTGAACAGCCACTAATAGTGCCACTTTCGACACACAGCCTACCATAGGCTGCTTCCCTGATCCCCACCTCCCATTTCTGCCTGCCTGTGGAGCAGGACACTGTGCCTCAGCTGCAGCAACATGCAGCCCAGCACTGTTCAGGTGCAGGTCGCATCAGCATCGCATCCCCTACCAGTCTGCGTAGCCCCATAGACCGCATTGTGCCACCCGTCTCATTTTGCGTTCAGCCTGGTCAGCCAATGTGCTGCTCGGTTGTGCACTGCGCACATCGGTCGAAAAATCTCCATCACATCTCTTCGCAATGGATACTAAAGTGTGTACTGTCAAAGTATTACATGTTCACCTTATAATTGTGTTTCAACTGTACATTTTGTTAACTCATTCTTGAACAAAAGTCAATTGAAATGAATAATAAAAATATAAAGCTATTGTTTCATGGTCAAACAATACAGCAGCACATTTGCAAATAAGAGTACAATCATTTTTAATATATTCTTGTAAAGGAAAATGTGAAAAAAAAATCTTATGTAGACAGTGATGTTCCCCTAGTTTTGATCAGTAAGTGTGCTAAATTTCATCAATATCCCAATAAAACTATAGATTTGTTCAAATGTTTTTAAAGCTTATGGGAGTGAACTGCAGGGTCTTCAGTCCCTAAACTTACAAACTACTTATGAACTTTAATGACGACACAAACTTCCATGTCTGAGGGAGGATTTCAACCTCCGATGCGGGAGGCCGCGCGACGATCCGCAACGTGGTCCTCCAGTCCGCTCGGCTATTCCCACGCGGCATAGATTTTGTGGAATCCTATAAGTGAAGAACCCTCTACCATGTATCACACGAAGCTTTTGTATACATTGACCTTCCCCGTGTTTTGAATGCCAAGTCTGCAAAATTTAATCAAGATCACAATAAAACTTCAGATTTTAGAAAATTCATAAGGGAAGTATACTCTGTCATGTACTATACGAATCTTATGTAGACAGTGGCTTCCCCTAGTTTTGATCAGCAAGTGTATGAAATTTCAACAAGATCGTAATAAAAACTAGAGATTTTGTGGAATTCTATAAGTGAAGAAACCTCCGCCATGTACCACACAAAGCTTTTGTATACATTGACCTTCCCCATGTATTGAATGCCAAGTGTCCAAAATTTAATCAAGATTGCAACAAAACTTCATATTTTAGAGAATTTGTAAGGGAATTACCCTTTGTCATGAACCAGATGAATCTGCTTCTACTTTTGATCAGCAAGTATGTGAAATTTTATGAAGATAAAATCGTAGATTGTAAGGAATTCTGTAACTGAATTACCCTCTGCCAATACTACATGAATCTTATGTAAAAGTGATCTAACAGTTTGTTTTGAAAGTAAGGAGTGAACAATTCATCAAGTTTGGAATAAAGCATGTCAAAAATACAGAAGGACTGTTGAATAAAGAAGATATAGCCGCAAATTAATTACCATGCATGACTTGTATCTGTGAGTCTTCTGTAACAGTTACAAGCTTGGCTCATCTCACCAAGCTCACTGTACCCGTGGGCCTATCTCACCAAGCTCACTGTACCCACGTGCCCGCTGATCCGACCTGTCGGCCTCAGTGGGTTCCGTGTCACCGACAACACGGCTCGTGAGCCTGTTCCGGGTACCGCCTGGCCCGGCGAAGGCAGGCGAACTGTCTTGGCAAGCCCGCGAGTGCAGCGGGCCGAGCCGGTGATTACATAAAGCCAGCTAACGGGTTTTAAGCAACATTTCAGAGCCCGTTTCGGATCTCTAGTGCCTACGTCACACCGAGAGGCCGCTATGAGGCAGTTGGCATGCTTCAGCGTCCAGCCAGTCAGCTGGCGGCCATGTCCTCTTGATGTGACATAGGCAGGGGCAGTTGTAAGGCCTTGTCTTCTAGGCACTGTTGTTTTGACAACCCAACAGTCCAAAATTACCTACAATCCCTGTTAAAATCTTATGGTCCTTCCCAGGTCCTCTTCCCCATATCTATATCCCTCATCACCCCAACAACACCCCACACACCTAGATTTTACATGCTCCCAAAAATCCATAAACCTAACAATCCTGGAAGCCCAATTGAGGCTGGTTACTGTGCTCCCACAGAAAGAATTTCAGCCCTTGTTGACCAGCACCTCCAACTAATTGTTCAAGACCTAGCCTCTCACATCCAAGATACCAACCACTTCCTTCACAGACTCTCCACCATCCCCATCTCTCTTCCTCCTATATTCTTACTTGTCACTGTTGATGCCACTTCACTGTACACCAATATCCCACAGACCCATGGCCTTGCTGCTCTCAAACACTACCTTTCTCAATGTCCTTCAGACTCTAAGCCCAATACCTCATTCTTTATAAACCTTACCAATTACATTCTAACAAATAATTACTTTCCCTTTGACGGAAAAGTATACAATCAAATCCGCCACACAGCCATGGGCACCCTTATGTCACCTTCCTATGCCACCCTATTTATGGGCTGTCTAGAGGTAACCTTCCTAGCTTCCCAAACCCCAAACCCTTGGTCTGGTTCAGGTTCATTGATGATATTTTCATGATTTGAACTCAGGGCCAAGACACTCTACCCTCATTTCTTCCCAATCTCAATTCCTTCTTCTCCGTCAGTTACACTTTGTCCTTCTAAACCCAGCAAGTCACCTTCCTGGATTTTAACCTCTACATCCCTCCCATAGAGCCTTGCCCCCCATGGACGGTGAATTTGCAGTGATGAGAAATCTCTTACCCATTATGTTGAAGGCCTCACAAAAACCTTCACAGACAAACATTACCCACCTGACCCAGACACAATTCCCTGCCATATCCCACACACCACCAATCCTCCCCAACCCCATTAACCAGTCACAATGGAGTGTCCTGCTTGTCATACAATACCATCCTGGACTGGAACAACTTAATCACATATTTCGTCCGGGCTTTGATTATCTGTTGTCATGCCTTGAAATGAGAGACATCCTACCCAAGATCCTTCTGACCCCTCCTAAAGGGGTGTTTTGGCATCCATCCAACCTCCACAACATCCTAGTCCATCCCTATGCCACTCCCAACACCATACTACAGTTGCCGAGTGCTCGTCGTGCAGAGCGCACCTCTCCAGAGCCAGCACATTTTCAGTTGTAAGTGAAACCGGCTTCTCTCTAGAAGCTACATATTTTGACCTTTTAGTGCGCTTTTGCTTCAGTTCATTAAAGTTATTGTGTGCTCGCATTTTTATTTCATTCATATTCACGTTAAATATATGGTTAGTGTATTATTCCGCTGTGTGAATCGCGTCGTTACAGTCGTCTGTCTTTATTTGCAGGTTAGAAGTGACATATTGTATTTTGATTTTCGTCTGCGCATTCTCATTTCTATTTGTAAATTCATACTGTGCTCTCATGCATATTAGATTCAAATCCGCATTTTAACAAATAGTGTAGTCTTCCTTTGAACGCATCGCGACTGTAGTTTTTGTTTTTGTCGACTCTGTAATCATGAATAGGGACTGTGACTGCTGGTGCAGATGCAATCTGAGCTGGTGACACTTTGCTCCCAGCTTCAAGCTGTGTAAACCTCGGTTCCACAGTTGGAAACTGTGATCGATGGGCGTCGTTGTTGTTGGCCGACAGTGGGTGCAGAACGGACTCCCGTCGTCTCCACCGATCGGCCTGCGGCAGCGAAATGTTCTGATACTGCTAGCAGTGAGGCAAACATCCCACCCGTGGTTGCGTGGGAGGTTATCTCCAGTGCGTGGCAGGAGGTGCAAGACATTCCAAGGAATCGATCGTGAGGCCTCCTCGGTTCGTCTTGCGAACAGGTTTGAGGTGCTATCTGCTCAGGACGACATTCCTGAGTCGGATGGTGTCTCTCACCCTGTCACCACCCAGCCTGCAAGATTCGGGCTTTCACAGAGGGTGGGTTTACTTGTAGTTTGGAGCTCCAACGTTAGGTGGGTGATAGAGCCCCTTAGAGAGATGGCTGCCAAGGAGGGGAAGAAGGCCAACATGCACTCCGTGTGCATACCGGGTGGAGTCATTCCAGATGTGGAACGGGTCCTCCCGGATGCCATGAAGGGTACGGGGTGCAGCCAACTGCAGGTGGTGGCTCACGTCGGTACCAATGATGTGTGTCATTTCGGATCTGAAGAGATCCTCTCAGGCTTCGAGCGGCTAACTGAAGTGGCAAAGACTGCCAGTCTTGCTTGCTAGATGAAAGCAGAGCTCACCATCTGCAGCATAGTTGACAGGACTGACTGTGAACCTCTGGTACAGAGCCGAGTGGAGAGTCTGAATCAGAGGCCCAGGCGGTTCTGCGACCGTGTAGGCTGCAGATTCCTTGACTTGCGCCATCGGGTGGTGGGTTTCCGGGTTCCACTGAATAGGTCAGGAGTCCACTATACGCAGGAAGCGGCTACACGGGTAGCGGCTACACGGGTAGCGGAGGCTGTGTGGCATGGACTGGGTGGTTTTTTAGGATAAAGAGCTTCGGGGAAAAACAAAATGGGCAATTTCAAAGGGTGCAGGTGGATCACAGGAGAAATGTAGATCCGGAAACTATCGGTATAACAGTTGTAAATTGTCGTAGCTGTGTTGGGAAAGTACCAGAACTCCAGGTGTTAATAGAAAGCACCGAAACACACATCATTATAGGCAGCGAAAGTTGGCTCAAGCCGGAAATAGGTTCAGAAGAAGTATTTGCAAAAGATCTAACGGTATTCAGAAAGGATAGATTAAACTAAATAGGTGGGGGCGTGTTTATCACCGCCAAAAGTAGTACTTCATGTAGTGTAATTGAAGTTGATAGTTCCTGCGAGCTATTATGGGTAGAGGTTGTACCCGAAAATTGTAAGAAGTTAATAATCGGTTCCTTTTACCGGCCTCCCGACTCTGACGATACACTAGCAGAAAGGTTCAAAGAAAACCTGAGTTAAATTACAAAAACGTACCTGACTCACACGATAATAGTAGGTGGTGATTTTAATTTACCCTCAATCTGTTGGCAAAATTATATTTTCAAATCAGCAGGTAGGCATAAAACATCGTGTGAAATTGTACTCAAAGCATTCTCTGAGACTTACTTCGAACAATTAGTTCATGAGCCAACTACAATTGTAAATGGATGTGAAAACGCACTTGATCTCTTAGCAACAAATAATCCTGAGCTCATAATGAGCATCAAAACGAATACAGGTATTAGTGAACACAGAGCTGTTGTAGCGAAATTGAATATCAAAAGTCCCAAAGTTACCAAAAATAAACGCAAAGTATACTTGTTCAGAAAAGCAGATAGATAGATAAAATACATTGCTTCTTGAAAGACAGCTTCCATTCGTTTCTAACATTAAACATAGGTGTAGACCAGACGTGGCTCAAATTCAAAGAAGTGGTATTGACAGCAATTGACAATTTTATACCAAATAAATTAATAAAAGAAGGAGGCGATCCCCCTTGGTACACAAAACAGGTCAGGACACTGTTCTAAAAGCAAAGGAAAAGGCATACTAAATTTAAACGAACACAAAATCCCCAGGATTGGCAATTGTACTCAGAAGCTCAAAATTTAGTGAGGATTTCAATGCAGGATGCCTACAATATTTATCACAACGAAACTCTTTCATGAAATTTGACTGAAAACCCAAAGAGATTTTGGTCATATGTTAAACATACTCGGGGCAAATCACAAACAATACCTTCACTATGTGATAGTGATGATCCTACCGATGACAGCGCCACTAAAGCAGAGTTACTAAACATAGCTTTTAGAAACTCATTCACCAAAGAAGACGAAACCAATATTCCAGATTTCGAATTACAAACAGATTCCATAATGAGTAACGTAGAAGTAGATATCATTGGAGTAGTGCAGCAACTAAATCACTTAACAAAAACAAGTCTGCTGGTCCGGATTGTATACCCATTAGATTTCTATCTGATTATGCTGAAGCGATAGCTCCTTACTTAATAGTCATATACAACCACTCTCTCAAAGAAGGATCTGTACCAAAAGATTGGAAAGTTGCACAGGTCACACCTATATTCAAAAAAGCCAGTAGGATTAACCCACTAAACTACAGGCCTATTTCACTGACGTCAATTTGCAGCAGGGTTTTGGAACATGTCCTGTATTCAAATATTATGAATTATCTTGAACAGAATGATCTATTGACCCAAGGTCAACAAGGATTTAGAAAATATCGTTCATGCGAAACACAACTAGCTCTTCATTCACACGAAGTGATGGGTGCTATCGACAAAGGTTCGCAAATTGATTCCGTATTTCTTGATTTCCAGAAAACTTTTGACACCGTACCTCACAAACGGCTTTTAATCAAATTGCGTGGTTATGGTATATCGCCCCAAATTTGCGATTGGATAGGGGATTTCTTGTCAGAGATGACACAGTTCATAGTAATCGATGGTAAGGCATTTACTAAAACAGAGGTGATATTGGGTGTTCCACAGGGTAGTGTTATTGGTCCTCTGCTGTTCCTTATTTACATAAACGATTTAGGGGAAAATCTGAGTAGTTCTCTTAGGTTGTTTGCAGATGACGCCGTCATTTATCGTCTAGTAAAATCATCTGAAGATCAAAACCAACTGCAGAACAATCTGAATAAGATATCAGTATGGTGTAAAAATTGGCAATTGACTCTAAATAACGAGAAGTGTGAAGTCATCCACATGAGTACGAAAAGAAATCCGTTAAACTTTGTTTACAAGATAAATGAATCAAATGTGAAGGCCGTAAACTCCACAAAATACCTAGGAATTACTATTAGTTCAGACTTAAATTGGAAAGAAAACATAGATAGTATCGTGGGAAAAGCGAACTAGAGATTGCGTTTATTGGCAGAGCCCTTAAAAAATTACAACAGAACTACAAAAGAAACTGCCTACACTACACTTGTCCATCCATTTTTGGAGTATTGCAGCCCAGTGTGGGATCCTTATCAGGTTGGTTTGCGTTGGATTGCGTTTTATTGGCAGAGCCCTTAAAAATTGCAACAGAACTACAAAAGAAATTGCATACACTACACTTGTCCATCCATTTTTGGAGTATTGCCGCCCAGTGTGGGATCCTTAACAGGTTGGTTTGACGGAGGCCATCGAAAGAGTCCAGAGAAGGGCAGCTCGTTTCGTATTGCCACGATACAGGGAAGACAGTGTTACAGAAATGATACAGGATCTGGGATGGGAATCATTACAACAATGCCGCTTATCGCTGCGGCGTGGGCTACTTGCGAATCTCCAATCGCCAACATTCTCCTCCGAATGCGAAAATATATTGTTGACTCCTACTTACATAGGTAGAAATGATCATCACAATAAAATATGAGAAATCAGAGCTCGAACAGAGAGATTCAGGTGTTCATTCTTCCCACGCGCTATTCATGAATGGAATGGGAGATAAATAGTATGATTGTGGTTCAATGAACCCTCTGCCAGGCACATAAATGTGATTTGCAGAGTATCCCATCTAGATGTGGATGTAGATCATATCCCTGTGGATGATCCCGATGCAAAACCTGCTTAATCCACCCATCCAGCACTTCCTATTCAAGTCCTGTCATAGGCTTATACTACCCAATCAGAGGTCAAGCCACCTGTGAAAGCAACCATGTGATATACTAACTCTGCTGCAATCATTGCACAGCATTTTATATTGGTATGATGACTAACCAGCTGTCCGTTAGGATGAAAGGCCACTGCCAAACTGTGGCAAAAACCAAGATAGACCACCCTATCTCACAGCATGCAGTTGAGCACAGCACTCTGGATTTGAATGGCTGCTTCACTAACCAAGCCATCTGGAACCTTCCCTCCACCTCCACCTCATCTGAAATGTGCAGATGGAAGTTGTCCCTTCAACACATTCTATAGCCTTGCAATGATCCTGGCCTTAACCTAAGATAACTTCCCATCCCTGCACCCTATGCCTAACATCTTGCACCCCCCCCCCCCTTTTGCTCTTCCTTTCCCACCCATTATCCTGTATCTCATGTCTTCCTTGCAACTGTGTATCACCACTTATACAGATATCCTTAATTAATTACTTTTTATTTTTTTTTCCTAACCTTTTTTTCCCTTTTTTTCCTTATATTTATTTTTCCTTGTTATTCCAGTTATTTCAAATCTCCCCCCCCCCCACTCCTCTACACCTCCCTATTATTCTTTCCTGACCTTTCCTTTCACTGTATTCATTGTCACAATTGAAATTCCCACCTATCAGAGCCTCCATAATGCAATTCGGAACTCTCCATCACCAACTTCACCCATCTTCCTTCCCCCTCCACTCCACATCTTCCTCACAGTCTAGATGCTTGTGTTGCCAGACATGATAGTTGCGTGTGTATAGTTGTCTGAGTGATTGTGTATGTGTTTCTTTTTCTGATGAAGGTCATGGCTGAAAATGTAAGTTGTGTGAATGTGATTAGCTATTTTCGTTTCTGTCAGCACCTCAGCAAGCCTCTATACGGTGAGTTGTTACTTATCCTCCATTATTGATGGAGGATTTTCTATTATTCTCATACAAAGTTGTTAAGGTGGATATTAATAAAATACAGAAATAAGGACAGATTTCAAAGAGAAAATGTTTAAGGAAAACTATTAATGATTGATGTTGAGGGATTATCCAGAAATCTTCCTTCAGTTTGGCTGCTGGTGTTCAGAGAGGTATTTGCCCTGAAGCCCCTTTAACTTTAACGAAGATAATGAATTTTTATTTATGACATTCGATCATAAAACATATAGCAATATTTTAAAAAGAAACTGGCATGAACTTCACACCCCACTCCTGTCACCAGTACTGGGAAGTATGATTGTCTGCCACAGCAATGCCTTTGCGCATTACTCATTAAAAAAATAATGAAAACTCCAGGTTGGAATTCAGCAATATAATAGGATGGTTTACAACTCATTCCAAAGGCATATTGGGTTTAGAGTGTGGCTGCCAGAGATGATGGTTGTGTGACTGTGAAGTGTGCCTGTGTGATTGTGTAAATGCTCTCTGATCTGAGGAAGGCTAATAGCAGATAGCTTAAGCGTTGTATGTGTGTGACTTTTTAATGTGATTGTCACAACTCATTGTTACATCTTTGTGGTGTCCTGTAAACTGTCATTACATTGTTTAACTCATTAAAAACTTCACATACTATACATATATTTTTCTTTATCTTTCATATTTTAAAATAGGCTGTTTGTTTGTGTGTGTGTGTGTGTGTGAGTATGTATGTGTTTGTGTATGTATGTTCCACATCTCCTAAACTACTGGACCGATATCAACCAAACTTGGTACACATGTTCCTTAACATCAGGCAAGAATCACCTATGATACATACGTAAGGAGATATGACATCATAAACAATGAGATGCACAAAAAATTGCTGCTTCAAACGACAATGCTGCACATTTTCTCCTAAACTACTGGACCGTTTTGGTACAAATGTTCCTTATGTAAGATAACAATTGCTGTAGCAGTATGAACCACATACGACACAGGGTCCAGGAGATATAACGTCATGAACAATAGGAATCACAAACAACTGCTACATAATGCGACGAGACTTTATAAACACACTATATGACAATGACAGTACTTGGTGACTTGTAACAAACTTTAAACATAATTTCAAACTTATATTATACTTTCTCTCACAGACAACCACATCAAAAAAATGAAAGGAAAAAAGTTTCTCTCTTACTACTTTTCCGCTGTTCATGGAGCAAAACTATGGCATTCAGTATAACGTTACAATTTATAATTTCTACACTACCAATTGTACTCACAGGAAATTTTGCAGACAGAATACACACTTAAAGCTGAATGTACATTCGAAATTGTATCACAGTACTACATGTAGTTCATGAGATATGAGGATGTAAAGCGTAACGTTAATAGAAAACCACCCCATCAAGCATCACATTTTAATCTATTACTTCTTTACTACTAACCCTATTCGCAACAGATTTTACTGTCATACAGCTTTATAAAAGTCAATATATTCCTGCAAAATTTTACAATTGTACAATATATCCATACTAATAATAAATCTGTAAATGCAGGCCTGTCGTTTGCTTCAATCTTTAAAACTACTGGATGAATTTTCATGGGGTTTTCACAAGAAACGTGAGCAAAGATTTGTTCAGGATCTAGGCATGATTTCATCACAATAGAATCACAAAGTGTTTTCATAGACCATCGTGTCTCTCTGTTCATCTATCAGTAACCGCTTCTCCAAAACTACTTCACGAATTCGCATGGGGTTATCACAGATAACTTCAGCGTACCTTGCGACAACATATAGATTTATTTTCATAAAAATCGGATCACGGAAAGGACAACATCACAATTTAAAGTTTTTTATCAACAATGGTCATGTCTATCTTTCTCTTTTATCTCCCCAACTAATAGGCGAATTTTCAGGGGTTTTTCACAAGAAACGTGAGGGTATCTTGCGGTTATAGAAACGCTTCATTTTTACAAAATCGGATCAGAAAATGTAAGATATTTCTCTGAAAGCAATCGCATGTGTCTATTTGTAGAGAGTAATCTCCAAAAGTACTAAATGAAAATTCATGGGGGTCTCACAGATAAATAGAGAATATCATGGGGCAACATATAGGCTTCATTTTATCAAAATCATATCAGGAATGTAAAAGATATCGTAATTTGAAATTTGCTTGCAAAAATTGGCGTAATGCAGCAAAGAACTAATAAATAGCGCTGTGGGTGTGGGTGTTCGTTGAAGTTCGGGCTGATCGGATTATTACCCTTTAAAAATACTATTTACTCTTTGACTTTTCAAATTTACCATATTTCTGAAAATCGTTTTCTTGGTTGCTATGTTCTATGAAATATGATTCAAGACAATAATTATAAAACTGATATAATCCTTGCCGTGTTTAATCCATATATTTACATACTGATATCACAGTCTAACGTATATGTGCAACTCCTATGAAGTTGAAGTCTCACGCTAGGAGCGACAATAGCGCATCTAACGAAAAGAGGGCCAACCATAAGAATAATAACTGTTTTCAGTGATATTTCTACTTCATTAAGGACATACTTATTACTTATCATATTTCAGCTTTCCATGCCTCAGTCCATTGTCCAGAGATACAAATAATTACTAAATAAATGTTTTAAATGGCGAATATAACTGATGAATGATGTCAGGTACACCATATTCATGAAGATTCCATATTTGAGCTAAGATTGGGGAAACATATAAGCATGATTTCATCAAAATCAGATCATGGAAAAAAGATACATCACAATCTTAAGTGTTTTCAGTAACTGTCTGTTCATCTATTAGAAATACCTAATCTCCTAAAGTACTTCATGGATTTACATGGAACAACTTTGTTTCATAAAAGTGGAATCAGGGAAATTGTTTTAGATGTAGGTTGTGCTTGAAGTATGGATTGTGTAGCACAGCAAACAAGCAATAGAGGCGCTGTAGTGCATCAAAGAACTAATAAACACTGCTGCTGCGTAATAAGTATGGGGTAGTACAACAAGGAAGTGAATGTCTGTGAGAGAATTAAGCAATCTCATGTCTACAAATACCAACAAACATTGAACATAGTGTTACTATTTTGCTTGTGTATCAAGTTTTTAACATTTCTTTGCTTATTTTGGCATGTTTCACCCTTTGTATTAAAAACTTTGTGAAGATACACAGTTTCGGACAATGACTTTTACTTACATTTGACATCTTCACCAGAACAACTGAGTTTATTGACAGAGTGATCCAACAAGGATCCACAACCCTAAAAATCCATTATACACACAGGCCCTCCTTCAACAACTGTTGCGAAGCACAGGCATGTAAGCTAGTATTCATTATATATTTCCCCGGACACCTCTATTTGGAGGTCTCTGTGCAATCATATCAACAGTAGCCAAAACTGTGGATGCCATGCTCACAATTCTTGTGGCTACTTTTCTGACAAAAGGTGCAAGATGTGGCCATACAATCCTGTATGGACAAGCAAGCCACATTTGTACATTTTCGGGTGCTAACCTGGTAAAGAGTGCTGAGTCCTGAATTCTGAATCCATTGATTCCCTGTTCCCACAATTATCATGGAATCATGACCAACAATGATAGCAATATCACTTGTTAAAGCCCAATCCTGCAGCTTGATAATGCCAAAATAATGGTGCATAGTTATCCTTCTTTCATGACATACACAAAACTATTTCATTGCATAACTCAGGTATTCATTTATTCCATTATTACATTAGTCGATCTCCTTCTTTTCCGTCTGTCCATTACTGTCTACCTGCTCTCTGTCCATTGTTTCATTTTCATGTTTCTCAATGCTTAGTCATGGAACATTAGGAAACTATCTGTTAAATATGTTGTGAGTAATGCTAGAAATAAATATAATAAGAATTAAAACCTGACGGTCATGGGTCAGTTTTTCATGCACCTCATTGTTTATGACATCATATCTCCTTAACTATGTGTTGTAATGTGCTCAGCCTATCCTTATTGTTGATGATGTTACTCCTTCTTTGTGTGATTCTGTTGAACCATTAATCACTTGAATGTCAAAGCATTTAGTACATTTCATTACAAATTTGATGTTTGATCACCACAGTCCGTTATATGTTGGAGGCCAAAAATGTAAGATGCAGTATTAAGCAAACGAGTTACAGAAAATTCTTCACTCTTTTAAAAATTGGATAGATACATATTATGTATGTGGCATTTGTTTTTATTTGCACATCAGTCCTGAATTCATTGGAAATGAAATTGTGGTAAGACTCCCATTAATACATTTGAAAAACAAAATGGAATTATCTCATAAAATTGTGTACTCATTACAGTATCATAGTGTGTTTCACTGGACATTTTGAAATATACATTGTGCTATGGAGTGTGTGCGGTAAGCTCTAACCTGAAGCTGTATCCTTGTTTATCACCCTTTACTTACAATCCTCCACAACTGGATACAAGCTCTAACTCTCCATAAATGAAAGAAAAACTCTTTAGGTTAATTATGATAGTTTTTGATATTATATGTACTTTTTCTTTCTGCTTATTTGAATTATATTTTCAAACAGGGAAGTAAATTCCTTATAACTCTACTGTGTGCTTTACAATACTAGTCATTAAAATTGTAGCACCATGAAGTACAACAAATAACAACAGTTTAATACTGTGTGCCTAAAGTATAAATTGGAAATAATATAACCAAGGGAAAAAAAGGCCCTATCACAGTTACAACATGATGGACTAACCAATCTGTGAACTGGATGCAATGACAAAAGGCTATTTAGTTTTTAATAGTGTATTATAGAATTCTCCTTCAATTTTGTCATCAAATTATAATATGTAGCCACATGAACTGTAGACATTGCTAAAGTGGTGTTGCTTGCATATTGCAATGATAAGGATAGCCGTAACATAGGCTTAACAGCAATGAAGGGGTATTTGTGGAGAGGCCAGAAAAATGTATGATTCCTGAAGAGGGGCAGCAATCTTTTCAGTAGTTAGTGGGTCAACAGTCTCTATGATTGAACCAGGCAAAAGGGAGTACCAATGGCTAAAAACTAAGGCTGATAGAATGTGCAGGAGTGGCTAGAGGACAAATGCAAGTATGTAGAAGATTGTATAATTATGGGAAAGATACCACCTACAGAAAAATAAAAGAGAGATTTGAAGCCAAAAAGAAAAAGGAGTTACGTGACATTAAGAGCTCAGATGGAAAACCAGTAACGTTTGGTTGCTTCCTGTTGGAGGTTAGAAACCTGGGTGTCTGTGTGTGTTATCCTTTTTAAAGGTCAAAGTCGAAACAAGATCGTAGCAGTATATGACATTTTCTCTGAACTGCTGATATTGTTGGAAGAACCAGTCATGAAGAAACTGTTCACCTTGCGGCAAGATGTATGAGACATGGGAAAATACCCTCAGACTTCAAGAAAAACATAATAATTCCAAATGCAAATGTAGAGAAGTCTGAAAATTACATAACTATCTGTTTAATAACTCCTGGTTTCCAAATACTATTATGAGTTATTTAAAGGCAAAAGGAAGAGGAAAACGGTTTGAATTTAGGAGAATGTAGGAACATGTGAGGCAATAGTCACATTACGAGTAATTCTAGAAATAGGTTAAGGAAAGGCAAACCTACATTTTTATCTTTTGTGTACTTAGAGAAAGTGTTTGATAATGTTGACTTGATTACACTCTTTCAAATTGCGGATGTAGCATTGGTAAAATATAGAGAACAAAAAGTTTTTAGAAATACCACAGAGCAGTAGTACGAATAGAAGGGCATGAAAGGGGCATAGTGGTTTGTAATGGAGTAATACAGTGTTTAGAATTTCCCTAATGTTACTCAATCTGTACATTGAGCAAGCTATTAAGGAATGGAAGAATAAATTTGAAGAAGGAATTAAAGTTCAGTTTGTTGTTTGCCAATGTTATTGTGATTCTCTCAGAGACAGCAAAGTACCTGGAAGAGCAACTGAATGGAATGGACATTGTCTTGGAAGGATGGTAAAAGATGAACATTAAGAAGAGCAAAATGAGGGTAATGGAATGTAGAGTATGAAAATCAGGCGATGCTCAAGGATTGTGATAGGTAATGAGACAGCAAAAGTAGTAGAGGAGTTTTGTTATTTGGGTAGCAAAATATCTTCTGATGGATGAAGTAAAGAAGATATGAAATGCAGAATGGCTTTGGGTAGGGATGTATTTTTTAAGAAGTCATTTTTTACATCCGAATTTAATACCAATGTTAAGAATTTCTTTCTGAAAACATTTGTCTGGAGTGTAGCATTGTACATGATTGAAACATGGATGATAAGAAGACCAGACTAAAGAATGCTAGAAGGTTTTGAAAAGTGGGGCTACAGATGAATGCTTCAGATTAGGTGGGTAGATTGAGATACTATTGAGGAGGCACTCAATGAATTGGGGAAAAAGAAATTTCCGGCATATCTTGACTGAGTGGGGAGTGATTGGTGGGACACATTCTGAGACATCAGAGAATCGGCACTTTAGTATTGGAGAGAAGTGTGCGTGGTAAAAATTGCAGAGAGAGACCAAGTGACAAATGTAGTAAGCAGATACAAATAGATGTGGTTTGCCATTCTTATGATGAGATGAAGAGGCTTGCAGAGCATAGAGTAGGGAAGAAAGCTGTATCAAACCAGTCTCCAGATTGAAGACCACAACATCATTCTCTGATAACACTCCATTTTTTTTTACTTTGTTGACCAATGCCAGGTAGAGTTCAATTATTATATGCAACTGGTCACACAACTGTAATACATAACTATAAGATGATGGGTTACTATAATCTAAGCTTCCTTCCTTCATTTATGCATAAGGATTACACTGTCACCATCAAAGACCCTTAGCAGATTACACTTATTTTTTGAGGAATTTTTGGTTTTCTTCCTAAATCTTTCTCCATTGCTTGGAAAAAGTAACATGTGCAAGAGCCATTGCCACCAGCATTTTAACATGAAGCAAACTTGTGGTGTATATGCATACCTTTTATGACCATACCATAATATTATAGATGCAAAAGAAACATACTTACTCAATTATTAGTGTAACTATGAACATTTTTCTTAATTAGTACTCTGAAATAAGGCAGCTGTAGTTCTTTATTATTTATAATCTGTTAAAAGTACTTATCTCCTGTTCAGTGGAAAAAGTACCTTTTTTTAACAACAACTGTATAATCTAGCATTACATTTGCACATATTTTCTGCCTTTTTTTTCTGCCCAATTCTTTTCAGTAAGACACTGACTGAAAAGTTAACAAATACACATATTTGGTATCTGCTACAAAAAAGTAACGTTTTTGTTTTTAAAAAAGCATTGAAATTCTGATCATAGACGTATTTCTTCATATAAATATATGTTTTAATCACATACTTTCTTATGTAGGTTTGGAAGCTGATTATCCTGTCCCAAGGTCTCTGGAGATAGTTGACATATCAATACCAAAGGAAGGAATATTACTTGATCTAGTATACACATTTAGAGGAAAAGGAGCTTGGAATTATTGGAGTGAAGTTGTCAGAACAGCAGAAATAAAGGAAACAATTAGCCTCCAGCAGACTCTAATACCAACCATGGATTCTGTAAGGTAAGCAGAGACCATATAACTAACAAATTACTGATGTGCCTCCTATAGCTTTGACATTGAAAGGGGTAGGGTGGGGGGTGTCCAACACTGCTCCTTAGAAAGGTAAACTATATTTTTTCAGTAATTTCAGTCATGCTATAGCAAGGTATTACTGGTAACCCCCATAAAATCAATCAACTGGAAATAAAAATCCTAGAAACTTGTTGGAATCCATATAACATCAAAGTAAATTTACAGGCAAATACTAATTAATACAAACAACTTTTAATAAAGCATTTGGGATGTACATATTGAGGTATATATTTCTGTCGAAAGTAACAAAGCTCAATCTTTGGGTAATTATATTATTTCAAATTTGTATTTAAGTTTGCAGCACTTTGACATTTAGATGTTTTATGTCTCGGGATCGGGTGGTGGACTATGATTAGCAAGGAATTGGACATGGACGGTAGCTAAAAGAATTGATTAGTCCACATATAATTTATTTACAAGATAAAATGAATACTTAACTTTTCTGTGCTTGTGGGGGTACAAAATTCTTTCTAACTATAACACAGTTTTGAAATATATCACTAAGACTCCTGACAATAGTATACTGTTCTGGCTTGTGCTAAAACTAGACAGCTGGCTCTCGTAGATAGAACTCCTCTATTGGACTGTTGTGTTGCTGTAGTGCACCAGCATATGTAGACAAGCTCCCTTCATCCCATTGGCCGGCATGTGAAGCAAGCCCCCGGCTGCCGAAGTACGATAGAGCAACTTATCACCCATCTTATACTGGCATGGTGACTTGTGTGGATTGCTGGCATTCAGGCAAATAGCGATGCCACAACAAGATTTATCTGTGTATCGTAAGTTTATGTACCGAAATTTAAAAGTCATAACTTCCACACTTTTAACTGTTACCCAATGTGGATCTGATGTGGTTACCATTTAGATGTAAGTAAACAATTGCATGATAATTATCATTGTTAGTTCACTATTAAGTATCGTGGTATTCAGCTGCTAAAGTGAACAGTATTATTATCGACATATGAGGTGATGTTCACATTTCCGAAATAACACCTCATGACATGGCTATGTTTTATGTACCGTATTTGCACAAATATAGGCTGCATGCGAATATAGGCTACACCTAAATTTTTTCATGAGATTTTAGTGTGTAAGTGAGGACAAACTATTAAAATGTTTCGAAGAGTCATTGTGCATTTCAAGAGCTAAAATGTAAATATCTCCATGTTTGCTTGACTTCATAATTCGAAACAGGAACTATGGTTTTCCTGTTACAACAGAAATGATTCAGTTGCAAGGCTGCAAAATAGCCCTCAGTTCCTTGTACATCGTTTCATGGAAATAACCCCCAACGAATGTGAAACCAGTGAATCTGGTCGTAGTAAAATATGTTATTTTAAAACGTAGCATTGGTACTCAACATCAGCATTAGCTACACAAATCAGTTGTTTCATTACCTTAACCTCCCATCACCGCTCACGGTAGGTGTTACCGTACCAACGTAACGTCATAGTAAAATCTCTCACAACAAACACTAAACTTTTATCGTGAAGACTAGCTTCATTGACTACATGAAATTAAAATCATTTGTGCACTTAGCAAGTGTGTGTGTTAAGTACTATTTATGTTTAAGGCTGCATGGACGTGTTAAAAAACAATTGTCAGCTTTTGGATGCTGTGTATGCTGACACCATACAATTTATATCGAAATATCGCCTTCCACGAATACCCGCGCTGTTTCCGTATACGTGTACAAAAATGTATATGTAATTCTGCGAAAATGTTACTGTAGCATTTTTGAAGACTATCTAGTTTATTACATTTCTCAAACCAAAATAAAAGTGAATGTGTAATTTTTGAAACTAACGACTTTGGGAAAAGGAGCGGTTGTGAGGGGAGGGTTGAATTGAATTATAGGTTGCACCGCGATTTTGTACACCAAAATATGGGAAGAAAAGTGTGGCCTGTATTCGAGCAAATACGGTATATAGTAGTGTTTGAATAAAAAAGAGTTGTTGTTACAGTTGTTAAGCAGTATTCTATTTTTATTTTTTAAGCATAATTTTTGTATCTTAATATTACTGTTAGCCTTTTACATCTTAGTGATAAATTATGTATAAATCCTTCTGGATCTAGAGGTATCATCAGATCATGAGGAACAAGACCAAAAGCTTCCCATAGATTAAATTAGATTAGGTTAGCTCCAAATATCCATATTAGGAGATCCTTGTGGATTGATATTATAATTCTAATAGTAAGAATAAAACAATGGATATTTCAGGAAAGATTTAATAATAATTTTGAGAAGGATAGGTTGCTTACTCGCCACAGAGACGTCCAATGAGCCGCAGAAAGGCACAAATAATAGACAACAACATTAAAGCTTTCATCCTTTTAGGCCTTCATCAGTTAGAGACACAAACATACACACAGATTCACTCACACAGACACAACTGCCATCTCTGGCCACTGTGGCCGATCTTCACTACCCAGGATCCTAGGTGGAAGCAACCAGTGGTGGAGGTGAGGAGATGGCAAGGAGAGGAAAGCAGGAGAGGAGGGGGCATGTGTGGCATGGGTGGGGGAATACGCCATTGGTGTCTGACATACAGTGCCAAAGGAAGGGAAGGGAATGAAAAGAGTGGCAGGATGGGAGACTAAGGATAAAGAATGGCAGGAAAAGGAAGGTAAGGGTGGTAGAGGCAGGATTAGTGAAGGTTTGGGTCTGGGGGATTGTGGGAGTATAGGATATGTTGTAGAGAGCTTGCAGGAGAGCTTCTGTGAAGTTTGGAAAGTAGGAGGCGAGGTACTGGCGGAAGTAAAGTTGTGAGGCGGGATCATGAGTCATGTCAGGATAGCTCAGTCAGTAGAGCACTTGCTAGCAAAAGGCAAAGGTCCCAGGTTCGAGTCCCGGTTCCGGCACACATTATTAATCTGCCAGGAAGTTTCAACATTTATGGTAGCGAAATGCTATAACATCTCAGCAGCCTCCAGATGAAATAATTAGATGTTCAGTTGGGCTCATTGTCTTTCTAGGACGATTCCACAAGCAAAACGTCCAGATTTCAAATATAAAATGATGTTAGTGTAATAGCCATGAGAAATATGACATTATTACACCTTAACTTCGATGCACAAAATAAACATTTTTATAGCGTCGCCATCTTGGATCACAGATTTACAAGTATACAGTCTTCACCTTCTTAAGTACTTTGCCATTTGTATTTACTAATGCTGCATCTCAAAATGTCAACAGGCCCAGAATTCAGGCACACTTTGCTTTTATAGAAATACCAAAATCATACATTGTCATATTTGGTTTAGGACTAAATTACATATTCAAATATTAAATTTTAACATGGAATCAGCTAATATGACCTTTAGAATCATTTAAACCTCATATTATTGTGAGTTACATTATATACAGTCTAATATGTGAATTTCCTCTCTTATCAGCTATTTATGGGATATTCCAATATCAAACATGTGTCAAGATACTGTAAGTTATGTCCTGAGATATATATGATACGAATATTATAGAGGAAAAATTCCTAACAGGAAAAATATACGTAAAAAATAGATGAAGTACACTTACCAGGCAAAGGGGCACAGGCAGTAATAGCAACAAACAAACACACAGACACACACACACACAAAAATGCTAGCTTTTGCAGCCTAGCTGCTTCTTCAGGTAGAAGGGAGGAGAGGGAAAAGGAAATGATGAGGGTTTTAAGGAAGGGGGTAAGGAGCCATTCCAATCCCGGGACAGGAAAGACTTACCTTGGGGGAAAAAATGGAGGGTAAATAAATGCACACACACCCACACATTTACACAGACACAAGTACACTTAGGCAGACATACTGTAGAACTGTAGAAAGCCTTGGCTTTCTCCTCTCCTTCCTCCCTCTTTTTCCCGAAGAAGCCACCACTGGTGGCGAAAGCTCGAATGGTTGTGTGTTTTTGTGTGTGTTTGGTGTTTCTATCGGCGAGCCTGTACTTTAGGTAAGTCAAGAATCTTTATTTTATACCATTTTCCCACCTGGAAGGTCTCCTTCTATAATATATATACGAAGATTTCTCACCAGGCGAAGGAGCACAGGTATGACAGATCACAAATAAATAAATGAATACACACACACACACACACACACAAACGCAAGCTTTCGCAACCCAGTTGCTTCTTCAGGCATAAGGGAAGGAGAGGGAAAAGGAAATGATGAGGGTTTTAAGGAAGGGAGTAAGGAGCCATTCCAATCCCGGGAGAGGAAAGACTTACCTTGGGGGGAAAAATGGAGGGTAAACAAATGCACACACACCCACACATTCACACAGACACAAGTACACCTAGGCAGACATACTGTAGAAAGCAAAGAAGTTCGACAGAGATACCACTTCCTCTTTTTCCTCTTTATATATAAAATAGAAAAGAGTCCAAAATAGAAAAGAGTCCAAAAGGACCGGCTGGTCGATACAAAAAAATCCCAGGAGTGGAAGGACCTACCTTAGGGGGAAAAAAGGAAGGTAAACACTCAGACATATTGAAACGCAAACACACCTAGACAGACATTTGTAAAAAGATATATATATATATATATATATATATATATATATATATATATATATATATATATATATATATAAACGAAAATTATAGAGGGAAACTTTCCCGGTGGGATAAACAAAAATAAAAATAGAAAAGAGATGACTTACCAAAAGGACCGGCTCGTCGAGAGAAACAAATAAAATTACACACAAACACACATACTAGCTTTCCCCATCGCTGGCAGCTTCTTCAGGAAAAAGGGAAAAGGGGAAGGATTCCCTTTTTCCTCCCCTTTTTCCTCTTTTTCCTGAAGAAGCTGCCAGTGGTGGCGAAAACTTGTATGTGTGTTTGTGTGTGATTTTATTTGTTTCTCTCGACGAGCCGGTCCTTTTGGTAAGTCATCTCTTTTCTATTTTTATTTTTGTTTATCCCACCGGGAAAGTTTCCCTCTATAATTTTCGTTTATATATATATATATATATATATATATATATATATATATATATATATACAAATGTCTGTCTAGGTGTGTTTGCGTTTCAATATGTCTGAGTGTTTACCTTCCTTTTTTCCCCCTAAGGTAGGTCCTTCCACTCCTGGGATTTTTTTGTATCGACCAGCCGGTCCTTTTGGACTCTTTTCTATTTTGGACTCTTTTCTATTTTATATATAAAGAGGAAAAAGAGGAAGTGGTATCTCTGAAGTGGTATCTCTGTCGAACTTCTTTGCTTTCTACAGTATGTCTGCCTAAGTGTACTTGTGTCTGTGTGAATGTGTGGGTGTGTGTACATTTGTTTACCCTCCATTTTTTCCCCCAAGGTAAGTCTTTCCTCTCCCGGGATTGGAATGGCTCCTTACCCCCTTCCTTAAAACCCTCATCATTTCCCTTTCCCTCTCCTTCCCTTCTGCCTGAAGAAGCAAGAGCTTCTTTGAAGTTTGGGAAGTAGGAGGCGAGGTACTGGTGGAAGTAAAGTTGTGGGGCGGCATCGTGAGTCGTGT
Organism: Locusta migratoria; assembly: GCA_026315105.1. Lineage (NCBI taxonomy): Eukaryota > Metazoa > Arthropoda > Insecta > Orthoptera > Acrididae > Locusta > Locusta migratoria. Next base: position 389,597,838 of record CM048747.1, read on the forward strand.
TGGGATAGCACAGTCGGTAGTGAGCTTTCCCGTGAATGGCAAAGGTCCCATATTCGAGTCCCGGTTGCGGCACACAATTTTAATCTGCCAGGAAGTTTCATATCAGCGCACACTCCGCTGCAGAGTGAAAGTTTCATTCTGGAAACATCCCTTAGGCTGTGGCTAAGCCATGTCTCCACCATATCCGTTTTCCAGGAGTGCTAGTCTTGCATGGTTCGCAGGAGATCTTCTGTGAAGTTTGGAAAGTAGGAGGCGAGGTACTGGCGGAAGTAAAGTTGTGGGGCGGCATCGTGAGTCGTGTCGGGATAGCACAGTTGGTAGTGCGCTTGCCCGCGAAAGGCAAAGGTCCCAGGTTCGAGTCCTGGTTCCGGCACACAATTTTAATCTGCCAGGAAGTTTCACATTTACTTAGAATTTCTTCAATGTGTGATACTTTTGAAAACAATTGATAATACATAAATCGACATTGCACTCTGTACATTGATATCTCGTGTCCCTTCTTCTATTTGGATCCAGTTGAGTACTGGAACACTTGTAACAATATCTTCGAGGGTTTTGTTTTCCTCCAGGTATTGGTGGAACTAACTGTGGAAAGTGGCAGTCTCTCAGTCTCGTAGGCAAGTCATCAGAAGAGCCCTTAATTTCATATATACATACTTTGGCATAGCTCAGTACTAATCTATAGTATCTCTGACTTCCACTGTCCTCAAACATCAACCTCATGACCTAGATCATGAATTACCTTCCTGTTCCTGTCCCATTCATTGTTCCTTCTCTTCTCTATTACCTTAGGAATGAATCCTGTTCCAAGAGCTTGTTTTATTTTTGTCCTTTTTTCTTTCTGTATGTGATTATTGGTTGTACAGCAAAAAGGCAAGTACTGGCCAGCCAACCTATCTCTTTTGAAAAATAGAATATGTATAATACTCCATGTAGGTGGGTTTACTGCTGTTGTGGTATTGTCTCTTCTGTTTATAATACTTGTTGTTGGTGGGAGTACCATCATTGTGGTGTTGCATCTGTTGTTTTCACCCTTTTAAAAAAGACATAAATTCAGTACACCTGAATTAAAGGTCTCATAAATACTACTTTTCTTTAATTAACACTAGAAATATTAATAATTTGCATGAAGTCATTTTCTTGTTTCCAGAATAATGTATATTATTCAAGAACACTCATTTTTGGTAATTTTCTATAACGATAAAGAAATTTTTCTGTTAGTAAAATTTAGTTCAAGAGGAGCCTATAAAGTATTGCAGCTAAAATAACTTAAGATTATCTTGTTAATCTCAATCTTGGCACATTTATGTTTATGATAAATTTGTTATTATTGGTTAAATGAGACATAGTTCTAGAGTTTTTATTTATTCCTCAATAATGAAAACTACATAACTAATTATCCATTATAGGAACATTCACATCTCTTTTTGTGTGTAAGTTAGTATTATATTTTGTTGTTTTCTGACACACATCTTCAAGATCTCTTCATATCTATGGAACAAAATCAAGTATATAAAATTTTCTTCCCATAGTTTTGCTGGTGCGAAATCATTATTTCTAATCTAGATATTACAACTGAGAAAGTATTGTTTGTATATTTTATGTTATAACTAGTGTGTTTCCTAAGATATCCTAGCATTTTTCGTAGGTCTTCTCTTTCTACCTGTTTGGTTTTTGTGCTGCCTTTACTGTTTTATCTGTCATCTCCTGTTGTGATGCTTCACCCATTTCACTGATTTCTGTCTAAAGCCCACTCTGAAACTGTCAAGAAAAATTGAGGTTTCTTTCATTTTTCCACATCCCATATGTTTATTTTCGTAGATTTTAGCAACTTCCTCAATATCAGTCTCTAATAAAAATGTGGTGAGAGTCTATATCTGCCTCCATATGTGTCTTAAAGTTGAACACCTGGTTACAAAACATATTTCTCATTATTATAAAAGTCATCTGGCACCTTCTAGTGTATACTGGTTGCTTCCACAAGTGACTAAAGTGAGATTGTTGTTGTTCATATTTAGAGGGGACAAAACTCCTGTTCCTAGTGAAGAGATTACGTAGTAATGTATATAAATAAAATGTAAATAAATAAAAATTGTGCACTGAACACACTAAAGTGAAACCCACAGGGGTACAGCTTGACAATGAACCATTCACTCACAACACAAATGAGGAAAACATAAAACAGATAAATGGAGTGTTTAACTGAACTAAAATTTTACAGCAGAATTCCATGGCGTGCTCATCACTGGGATAAGAAAAGATGAGCCAGCCATGCTGCATATACTAAATACCACTAGTCAGTAGACACAGATTGTCGTGTGCAAAGGACTACTTAAAAATTTTCTATTACCATTCTTGTGTAACAATTAATGTATTGACTTGTTCCATAAACATGTAGTCTCACTCCTCAATTGGGTCCTATGGAACAGAAAATAAATAAATAAAAAAACTGAAAACTATTTAAAAGTGCTGGAGGAGCGGAACCTGAGAGATCAGAATAAAGCACCCTACATGAAATAGAATGGCTAAAACCAGCTGCATGGATAAAATGGAGGCATTATCTTCTAGCACTAAAGGGAGGGCACCTGGAAGATTAAAAGACTGCTGCCAAGATGGACCATTGCCCGAACAGAACCATAGTGACACTTGGCTGGAGTCTCACAGCGAAAGAGGTATTCATGAGTCAACCAAATATGCCTAATACGGTGACAGCCCAGGACAACTGAGTCCCGATGTTTGGACCTTAATGAAGTTTTACACATGGCCATAAATATTTTGATCGCAAACTCGAAGTGGACCATTCCAGGCTCCAAGATTTATGCAGCTTCTGGTGTAATGATAACCTAAGGTACATTTCCAAGAGAGCAATCTTCAGAGGTTGTGAGGTAGTGGCCTGTTTGGCCAACCAATCAACATGTTCATACCAACCTGGTATGCCGATGTTCCCTGGGGTCCAGACAAAGACCACTGAATGACTAGACATGCTGAGAGGCAACAGCGTCTTGAATACATTGTACCTAAGGTTGTTTGGTGAAACACTAGTAGAGTGCTCGCAAGCCACTCAGGAAGTCACTACAGATGACAAATAACTCCCAGGTGCTCTACAGCATGATAAATAGCATCCAGCTCTGCAGTGAAAATACTGCTCCCATAAGGCAGAGAATGCTGTGCATTGTGTTCCCCATGGATGTTGGCACACCCAGTTCAGTCCTCCACCACAGAACCACTGGTGTAGTCCATTTATGCATTGTGGAATGAGTTGATAAGTACCACAAATGGCAACTAAGTTTCAGTGGTGGAACAGAGGCCTTGGAGTTACAAGCCAAATCCATGTAGAGCCACAAGTGAGGGAAGGACCAAAGAGGCGATTGGGAAGGTTAGTTGGAGGAGAGGGGTGGGGATGGGAGGGGAAGGGGCTCAATTGGAGAGAGAACGTAGCGAACCCAGGCTGCAATCGTAAGACCTGACCTGCATCATCCTCATGGGAGTGGAGAGCAGAAGATGGAAAAAAGAGCCTGCAGTTTGGGTTCAATATGATGCCAGCAGCTGTTGTTGGTGGAAATGTAGGGTAGCGAACCATGCTTTTACAAGAAGGCTCATCCCCGGAGTAATGCAAAATGCACCCATTGCCAGCATGATGCTGCAATGGAGAATGGAGGATTGAGTTGAGCATTTGTAATGCTGAATTCCCTGCTGAATCATATATTAAGCTCCCATAGCCAAAACAGGTTTGGACTAAGGCCTAGTAGAGCTGCAAGAGATTTGTTCATGCAGCCCCCCTAACAGTGTGGCTGAGGCAACTGAGGATGTTGAGGTATCACCAGTACTGTTGTTAAACCTACTGAAGATGGATAGTCCAGGTAAGCCAGGCATCAAGAGCAGGCCCAGACAGCAATGCATCTTCTCTATGTGAAGTAGTTCATCAGCAAGATAGAGCTCTGGATGTAGGTGAACCATCCAGTGGCAACCAAAATGCATGACACTGGTCTTAGGTGCAGTGAATTGAAAACCAGGGCAAAGGCTCCAGATTGTGCTTTCAGATTATACCTTGCAACTGCCGTTCAGTGACATTGATGCATGTGAAGTTATATAGGCAAAAATCATTGGCAAATAGGGAGCAAGAGACTGATGAGCCAACTGCAACTGTGAGACTGTTAATTGCCACCAAAAAGAGGGGGACACTTAGAACAGAGCTCTGTGGACTCTGTTGTCCTGAATGTCAGGGGAACTCAAACAGGTACCAATGCTAAAATGAAAGGTGCAAAAGGAGAGAAAATTCCAGATAATCAGTAGAGCACACCCAGTAAATCCCGTTTATGCAGTGATGTTGAGAATCCATTGATAGGTGACGAACTAATGGGTTGTGAATGCGGTCTGGTCCTGGAGAGGTATTGGGGCATGCAGCAGGGGCATTTTGGAATTCCCTCACACTAAACAGTGCATTGTATGTCTCCCAGTGGTGCATGCAGAATGATAACTGCTTTGCTCAACTCACTCTTTAAGGGTGCAGAAGTCCGCACCGTAGGCTGCAGTCGCAGATCTCCCTGCAAAATACTCTGCCATGTGTTCGGCAGTAGTACTGGAGTTAGTGCAAACAGTACCCTGAATGTGGATACAGGGGATTCCTACTTTTGAGTGGTATCCAAACAGTTACTGGACTTGTGACACACCCAAGAAGCAAAGGTGAGAGAACCGATGGTGGCTACGTATATCTCCCAACAGTCCTGTTTACTCTGCTGGATCAGTCTTGAAGCTCACGTGTGGAGTTGTTTGAAAGCAATCAAATGCTCCACACATGAGTGGCAATGTCGGTGCTGCAGTGCTCACTGTCAATCCTAGATTATCTCAGTAATCTCTGGTGTCCAGCAAGGTGCCAACTTGCACCCTAACATACCAGGGTTGCATGGGATAGTCATCTCGGCAGCAGAAACAATGGCCACACTAACCTGATGAACTGCCACATCAATTTCAGTGGGAAGTGGAGCAGCAACTACAGCAGCCGAGGTATAGGCTGGTCAGTCTGTCCTGCAGAGAGGCCATCAGGGCAATTGGTCTGCTGTTTGAGACTGAGGCAGAGGCAGGATGGCAGGAAAGTCATCACTGCCACAAAGATCATCGTGTACTCTTCAACTGCCATGTGCCACTCTAAAATGTGTGGAAGCACCAATGTTCAGGAGGCAAACATCCAAATGTGAAGACAGTCTTAACATCACTACCATGACTCGAGGTCTGAGTTCCACACCACAAGGGGTGGTGTGCATTAAAGTCAAAAGGATAAATGGCAGTGAAAATTGGTCTATCAAGGCAGTTAGGTCAGTGGGGGAGATAACTGTATATGGGAAGAGATAGACAGAGCAGATGGTGATGTCCTGCATTGCCTGGATCCTAATGTCACTGCCTTGAGCACTGTGTGGAGAAAGGCATGGGGGGGGGGGGGGGAGGAGGGCACTGGGTACAGAGGTGAGGATGTACACACAGACACCACTGGATACCCTGTCATAGGCTGAGGGTTTTTTATAATAGGAGCGATAGGGGTCTACAGGACAGGGAACCAGGTTTCCTGGAGGACTGTTCAGAAAGCAGAAAAGTGACAAAATAGCTGGACTGGTGGCAGAAGACTGGTGGATTGGTGGCAGAAGAAACCACCACAGTTCCATTGTAGGATCAAATCCCCTCCTGTGGTGTAGGGCATACAGAACTAAAAGGTGGATAATCTTGCACAGTACCACCTGTCATCATTGAGTGTGGAGGTTGAGCTTCGATGACCGTAGCCTATGATGTCTCGACATTGCCAAATCCTCAAGGGACACAAAGATCTCAAATTCATCTTCAGATGCAGAGGTAGGCAGTGGTAGCTTATTAGTCACCTGGGATATTTTCTTCTTCTTCTTCTTCTTCTTCCTCCTCTCTTGCCGGTCATTTTGTGTCTTTTGCTGGGAGGGCTTTGTTGACTCAGCCTCGGCTACTGAGGATGCCCTTCAGGCTGTACAACCAAGGGTTTCATAAGACCCTTTCCTTTTGAGAGGAGTCAGAGGAAGCTGGTGTGTCTGTGGCTTGTGTGTGAGGACCATTGTTCCTGTTGCTTGGGAACTTATTGTTCCAAATGTAGAGGGTTTAGGAGCAACAGAAGAGGATTTTGCCCCCAACCGTCAAGGGGGCTTGTGTAGATGATCGGGCCTGTTGGTTCACAGAGATTTGCTACATGGATGGGGATCTTTTTGCCATGGATGGTGATGGTGAAACTGCTGTGACATAACATGTGACCATGCTCATAGGATGCAGCTTTCGATATTATCTCCTTGCCTCTGAGTAGGTCTGCCTGTCTAGGGTTTTGCATTCCATCATTTTTCTTGTGTTGGACTGTCCAATTTGATGAGCAGGAGGTGTGGTGCTAACTATAGTTAACATAGACTGGAAGAGGGTACAAGGTAAGTCTGGATGTGATTCACATCTGCACTCCCAACAGGTGGGGTTGGCATCACATCGGGAGGACATCTGCCCAAATAGCCAGCACTTAGAGCAGTGCATAGGGGGAGGAACATAGGGTTTGATCTCAGACCAGTACATCGTCAACTTGACTTCCTCAGGCAACAAATCACCCTCAAATGCCAAGACGAAGGCACAGGTAGCAACCCTCATTGACCTTCAGATCACTATAGATGTGACGGACTAAGGAAAGACCTTGCTGCTATAAGTTCTTATGCAATTTGTCATCAGATTTTAATGGCAGATCCCTGTGATAAATGATAACTTGGACCATATTCAGACTCTTTATGAGGTGTGATCGAAACAGAAAAATCACCCAGCTTATAACAGGAGAGCAATGTCCATGACTGGGCTGGGGATAATGTTTTTATCAAGAATGAACCAGACCTAATTTTTGACATACCCTCCACTTCTCCATAGTCATCTTTCAAATTTTCTACAAAAAACAGAGGCTTGGTAGGCTTAAAGAATTCCCCATGAGTTCTAGTGCAGACTAAGTATCGAGGGAAATAACTCTCAGCTTGACTACAGGCCCTATGTTCTTCCCATGGTGTGGAAAGGGAATGGAATGGAATGATTGAGGATCATATGTCGCTGCATTGAACTCTGTTTGTCATGCTTTGAGATGGTGGTTTGGCATCCGCCAATGCTATTCTTAGCTCGTTTCATCTCAGTCCCAGAAGCAACTAGGAAATTAAAGGTCCACCAAGGCATAAATCTGCTTGCCTGGGTAAGCCTAATACAATTGAGGTGTGTTAGGTTCCCCAGAAGTCACTAGTGACTATCCCATCTCAACAGCCATGCATCTCCTCGGCACATAGCACTTCTTCAGATTGAAGGGTTTTTCATATAGGTTTTTACCGTCCTCGCGACCTGTGCAATTAAGCCAAGATCCCCAGGTTCTGTAATGTACAACGTTCCGCCATTGCACCTCATGGTGGTCACTGAGGCATGCACAGACCTTAAAGAATGGAGGACTGTTGGTGTGATGCAGTCCCCAGGTCAGGGGCCACGGGTTTGCCAAGCCCGTACTTTGCAACCTAATGCTGATGATATTGACAGGCCGTGCAAAATGGCTAATCTGGAGTGGCTAGAAGGCAAATACAACAACTGAATGGAAAGGACAGAGTGCTGAAAGGAGTGTATAAGATGAACATCAACAAGAGCAAAACAAGGGTAATGGAGTGCAGTCTGGGAAAACGATGTGAGGCTGAAGGAATTAGATTAGATAGGGAAACAATAAAGGAGGTAGATGAGTTTTGTTACTTGGGCTGTAAACTAACATATGATTGTCGCAGTACAGAGGATATAAGATGCAGAATGGCAATGGGAAGAGAAGTGTTTCTGAAAAAGAGAAATTTGTTAACATCAAACGTTAATTGGGGAGAAAAGGATTTTCTGGCATACCTTGACTGAAAGAAGGGATTGATTTGTAGGACACATTCTTGGACATCAAGGAATCATCTGTTCAACATTGGAGGGAAGTATGTCGGGTAACAAATCAAAGAGGGAGACCAAGAGATGAATACAGTAAGCAGGTTCAAATGGATGTGAATTTCCATTCTTATGAGGAGTCGGAAAGATTTGCTCAAGATTGTGTAAGTTGGAGAACTGCATCTAACCAGTCACCAGTCTGAAGACCACAACAACAGCAAATAATGTATTCTCTTACTGATTTAATATGACTGTTAATAACTAGATCAAAATGTTTGTCATGTTGTACTGTTGCAGTGTTGCTATAATTTTACTATTGTTACCTAACTCATAACAAACTGCAGTAAATTGTTTCTGAGTCATGTATTCGAAAGTAGTTTGTTTGATATTTTGCAGTGTATGTTAGTCCAACAATGTTTTTCTGACAGTATTTGATTTTCTATAATAAAAGAAAGTCCAGGTTGGAATTAATAATATAGTAAGGACAGTTTACAACTCCCCGCAAAGACGTGGAGATGAGCTGCGACAGGCACATACAAAAGACACACACATACAACAGTTTCAGCTATCGGCCATGGCCTTCTTCAGAAATTAGAACAGTCACGGAATCACACAGGCACGCAACACAGTCATACAACCATCACCTTTGGCTGCCGGACTTCGAAAACTGTGTTGTGTGCCTGTGTGATTGTGTGAGTGTTCTATTTTCTGAAGAAGGCCATGGCCGATAGCTGAAAGTGTTGTATGTGTGTGTGTGTCTTTTGTATGTGCCTATTGCAGCTCGTCGCCACGTCTTTGCAGTGAGCTGTAAACTGTCCTTACTATATTATTAATATTTGATTTTCATTTGAGATCATATATTTTACTGTGTGCTAGCTTAAATGCCCATGCTTCGCAACCATTGTTATACAAGGACCTGGGTATATCATGGTTTTTTTAGGGTTCCGGACCTATGTCAGCAAAAACAGATCCTTGTTGGTTTTCTCTATCAATAAACTCAGTTCTTCTAGCCAAGATGTCAAATTTAAGTAGAAGTCATTGTCGAAAACAGTGAATGTTCATAAAGGTTTTCATACAAAAAGTGAAATTAATTAAAGTCTGTAATCCGGAACAATGTTAATCAATGTTAAGTTGTGTTCATAAAGTTAAGACTACGGTGTGAAATTGTCTGTTTGACGTAAACTTCTAAAAACACTTCCATAGTTGAGATGGGAAATAGTAGTAGTAATAATAATAATAATAATAATAATAATAATAACAGCGCCATATATAGGTTATATGATGTAGTACTAAACTCTTTATCTGTCACAGTAAGTGTATGCTGGAGTTTTAGAACTTTGCAGTGTTGCACTGGGGACAATGTAGTTATTCTGTATGTAGTGCTCCGAATTATTGAAAAGTCTTAGAATACTGAAAGAATTCACGTCTGTTTAAATAAGACTTCATGGTGCCGTCAATGTGCGATAAAGTAAGGCTGGGTAATTGTTGAAGGAATGGTGTCAGCTGATCGTCTATATAGAACTTTCCATTAAGTATGGTAATACCAGTGAATTGTCTTGACTGTGTTAGCAGAATCGACCACACTTTCAACTCATAAATGTCCCCAGGTCCTGCAGTGATTACTTCGTAAAGCATGAAGTTCGATCTTGTGTAATAGAACTATATATCCAGAAGTCAGATTATAACTCTAAGTACAATCGTCTCTGCAAAAGACGAAGTCTTTGTCTACCTTAATGTAGTCTGCACCAAAAGTAAGTAATTATAAATTTTTATCACAATATTGTACCGAATAATTATGAAAGCAGGGAGGTTTCTGATGAGTTTGTCGTTCGCGTGTGTATGTTATCTCTAGTGGAAGGCACAGAGCAGAAATATCTCTGGAGTGAAAATTCAGATGCGCAGAACAGATATTTTGTTCTCAACATTGAAGTGGAAAGATCACGTGATATTGGGAAAAATCAACTAATCGATGATTTTACCTTGATCCTTTTTTGTTCATAAAACCTTTGTAGACAGACATCCACAACTGAGATGATGCATCAATGATTAAAAAAAATTGTGTCCTATCTGAGTTAAACTTTACTTGCAGTGGCAGCGGTTTAGTTTGCTATCATTAGCAACGAACTATTCGCTTTAGGAGGATGATTAATTTACTGACCAGAGCAGCATAAATTATTTATTTCATCTTGAACATCAATAATTATTCCCCTTATTCTACGTGACTGATTTTTGAAACAGCATTCAACAGCCGTTGCCAAAATCAGTGCACAATACCGCCACCGTAAGTAAAATTGTACCCCGTCTTGTAGTTTATTACACCATAGTTATGAGAATGAAAATAACACAGCAACACCATAATTAGTTGTCTGGTGTACCACGTAACTAACGTCACCGCACTTTGTCCTTTCCTGTACTGTGGCGTTCTCGAGACGTAACTAAACAGAACACACTCAAAATTTACTGAGGATACACTGAAATCAGAGAGAGAAGTACATAAATTCCATTTCCTTGCAAAGAATTCTTATGTAAATTAAAGCATCGATAGACGGTAAGGAATGTCGTTATGATTTAGATTCAAATGTCCTCTGTCAAAACAATCAAAGATGTTGTTAAGCTGTGAATACTGAATATGCAAAGTGTAATCATCAACTCACTGTTCAATGTTTGTTTTTTCAGAGATAAGACTGCAGCTCTTAAATCAAAATACTTCTGTTACTGAGGGAATAAGCACAACACGATCATCTATTGGCATGGCATGGCAAACACCAGAAACTACAAATTGCGATATCTTTTCTTCCCCTGATCCGATTTTGATCAAATGAAGCTTATATGTTGCCCCAAGGTACTTAGTTAACCTGTGAAACCTCATGAAAGTTTGTTCAGTACTCTTGGAGATTTGCTGTTTCACACCATACTTGTAAGCATAGCATACACATAAAATTTCAAATTACGATATCTTTCCTTCCTTTGAGCCTATTTTGATGAAACTAAGCCTATGTTACACTCCAGACTATTATCAATTCACCTGTGGAAACCCATGAAAATCTGTGCAGTACTTTTGGAGATTACCTTCAACAAATAGACATACACGATACCTTTTAAGCAAATGATTAAATTATGATATCTTCATTTTTCTGATTTGGTTTTAATTATTGAAGTCTTTAAGTAACCGCAGGATATGCTCAAATTACATGTGAAAATCCCATAAAAATTCGTCAAGTAGTTTAGGAGATAAATGTGTTCAAAGAGCAGACAGACATGACAGTAGTTAATAAAATATTTCAAATTATGATATTATTTTTTTATGTGATCCAATTTATATAAAACGAAGTCTACATGGTGTCCAGAGTTACGCTCCAGTTATCTGTGAAAACCCCATGCAAATTCGTGAATTAGTTTTGAAGATAAGAAGTTTTTAATGGTTGAAACAACAGACACGACGGTTACTGAAAACACTTAAAATTACGATATCTTTTATTTCCACGATCCGATTTTGATAAAATCATGCCTATATGTTGACCCAAACATTTTCACGTTTCCTGTGAAAACCGCATGAAGATTCATCCAGTAGTTTGGAAGATTGAAGGGAACAGCGAGAGGCCTACATTTACAGATTTATTATTAGTATAGATTTTGTTCATTTTAAATTTTTATGTTAAAAAAATAAAAAAAAAAACCTTACATGTCTAACATTGTTTGGCAATGTAGATTTTCTCAAAGACAGGACAATAACTACAAAGAAAGAATTCTTTGCAAAAGTTTTTGACGTGCTGGTAAGACAAATAACTTGGAAACTCTTTTTGTTTCAGAATGCATTACTTTATGGAACTGCATATAAACCATAAAGTGCCAATGTTGCTTGTAGGTCCTCCAGGAACTGGTAAAAGCTTCCTCTATCAGAATATGTTGCTATATAAATTGTCCAAGGAGGATTATGCTGTGGATTTTATAACATTATCATCTAAAGTAACAGCAAATGAACTTCAGGTAATGTTGGTGGTGGTGGTGGTGGTGGTGTGTGTGTGTGTGTGTGTGTGTGTGTGTGTGTGTGTGTTGGTTTTATAGTGAAGACTAAAACCTGACTCCAAATAGTTGATAATATTGAGGTGGACAATATCTTGTTTGTGTTATTCACCACAAACACTATCGTTGAGCCGCAGAAATGCACTTAAAGAAGGCAATCTCTTCTCTCTCTCTCTCTCTCTCTCTCTCTCTCTCACACACACACACACAGAGAGAAGTCCATTGCAGATAGTCATAAAACTCTCAAGTGAAAAAAAATGCATCTGAAGTGATGACACCACTCCAAGCAGACAGTATGGAGTGCCACAGGCGTTACATGGTAACAACAAAGAAGGTGCTATATTTAACACTGTTAGTTTTATATTTCCTAGTCACCAAATGTTGCTGTGAAATTTGTAACACAGATATGAAAACATCACTAAATGTAATATTACTGTTTCCATTAATGTCAATCTATAGTAACAAAATGCTCAGTGCAGTGTAATTCATATGGATTGTAATACCTGAGTTGTAATCATATCATTCAAAAATTTTTTAAAAGCAGAAATGAATTGCAATATGATGTGCTCAAGTAAACAACAAACTGATTATGATCATATTCACTTGCTTGGTGCATACTGTCACGCTGCATGAGTTTTGTTTTAGTGCATTTTGGACAATGTAATATTTTAAAAAACCAGACATGATTTTTAATTTTTTGAAACCAGGTTCTCCATCTCTTTAGAAATGATCTTTTCACCTCGTCCTTAGGTTTTTGCCGAGTATGTATGTTTCATAATTTTTTTAGCAGCTTGACTGGTATCAAATTGAATTTGATGCACTAATATTAATAGTTCATACACAGACATATTATTTATTTGCAGCTATGCATTAACTGTTTCTAACTAGTAGGAAACCACCAAAATATGTCAGTGTATAGTCCTATAATTTTTGTGAACTGAAGTCCAAAACTAAGCATGCTCTACTGAAATAGTTGATTACCTGCAGTTGGAATCATTAAGACATTACTTTAAAACAACATTAATATTAATGATATAATGGTTAACCATTTGTGATTCTCATTAAAGGCAGAAATTTCAAAGGGAATTAATTATGAAAGATTGTCTTCTATACCTAAAAGTTTAACTAACCACTGTTAATGAAGACTTATTATTCGTAACATTATTCTCTTACCTCTCAGCATCCCTTGCAAATGCAAGATTTCCAAACAAAATTTTTGATAGGTATTACAATTCATAACACCACAAAATCTCCTAAATACAATGATATTTTCAATGTGCTGTTTATATGATGTACTTCTACATGGACATCAACATCATAATCCACAGTACGCACAAAGGTGCGTGGTGTGGATTACTTAGTACCACTACTAGTTAATTGCTTTCCTGTTCCACTCCCTTATAGAACAAGGGATAAATGAATACTTCTGTGCACTCATATGAGCTTTAATCTCTCTGATATCTGTGGTCGGTATGTGAAATGGAGGTTTGCGACGATAGAATTGTTCTGCAGTCTGCCTCAACTTCCAGCCCTCTAAATTTTTTCAACTGTGCTTCTCAAAAAGAATGTCACCTTTCCTTCAGCAACTCCCAATTTAATTCCCAAAGCATTGATCAAATCTACATTATAAACCTACCCATCCGCCTCTGAACTGCCCCTATGTCCTCCTTTGAACCGATCTGATGGGGATCCCAAGAATTTTGTATGTGGTCTCGTTTACTGAAGAGTCACACCTTCCCAAAATCTCCCAATAAACCTAAGTCGACAATTTACCTTCCCAACGACTGTCCTTATATGCTCATTCCACTTCATATCATGGGGCAGTTTTGTGCCTAGGTCAAGCAGCACACTAATAATGCTGTATTCCAACATTACAGTATTATTTTCCTACTCATCTGCATCACCTTACACTTTTGTACATTTAGTGCTAGTTGCCATTCTACACACCACCTAGAAATTTAGTCCAAGATATCCTGCATCCTACTATAGTCATTCAATAATGACACCCTCTTCTACACCACAGAATCATCAGCAAACAGTCGCAGTTTGAAACTCAGTCTGTCTGTGAGATCATTCATATAGACAGAAAATAATAGCAGTCCTATCACACTTTTCTGGGATTCTCCTGATGATACCATAGTCTATGATGAAAACTCACCATTTAGGACATTGCACTGGGTTCTATTATTCAAATAGTCTCAAATCACTTACATATTTGGGTACCTATTCCATATGTTCATACCTTTGTTAGCAGTCTGTAGCGTGATACCATGTGAAAAACATTTTGAAAGTCAAGAAATATGCAGTCTGCCTGTTACCCTTCATCCATAGCACCCAGGATGTCATGAGAGGAAAGAGTTTTGGCCAATTGGTGCTTTCTAAAGCCATGCTGATGCATGGACAGAAACTTTTCCATCTCAAGGCAATTTACTATATTAGAATTGTGAACATGTCTGAGAATTCTACATCAAACTGATATTAATGGTGTAGGTCTGTAATTTTTGGGGCCATTCTTTCACCTTTCTTGTACACAGAAGTTTCCTGTGCCTCTTTCCAATCTCTTTCTACTTTGCTTTGGATCAAAGATTCATAATAAATACAAAGTAAGTCAGGGGCCAATGCCACCGAGTACTTTTCATAAAACTGGATTGGTACCTCATCTGGACCTGCCAACTAGTCTGTTTTCAACTGTGTCAGCTGCTTCACTACACCAGTTATCCATATTACTATATTCTCCATTTGGGAGTTAGTGCAACCATTAAATGAAGGTCTTAATTTTTGCTGCCTTCTATCACCACCCCGGAATGAGCAACAAGTGACAAGTGACCCACTTATTGATTTTACATAGGACCAGAATTTTTTCAGGTTCTCAGCAAGAACTTTTGCTAAGTTATGACAGTGATAGTTATTGTATGCTTCATGCATTGCTCTGTTTATATATGTGCGAATCTTTACTAACTTTTGTTTGACCTTTTTTTGAACCACCAGTGCAACTGCCTCACCTTTTTCAGCCCTTTTTAAATATGTATTACTATTATACCATGGTGGGTCTTTCCCATCCTTAATACATTTTCTCAGCACATTTTTCTCCAGCTCTTTGTTTACAATGTATTTAAATTTTGCCCATAATTCCTCTATATCCATCGTAATGGAAGTGAATGATATCCATTCTTTCCTTAATTGGGATGCTAACAATTGCTTAGCTGCTCTTTCTAGCACAAACACTCTCCCAGAATTTTTGATCGATGGTGGCCATTGTCACTACGATGACATCATGATCACTAACCTCTATCTAAGTGACATCATTGACTGTATGTCATGTTTGTAGCTACAATGTGCAAACTATTGCTGTTGTGTGTGGGTTGATGAGTTTGCTGCTAAAGCAGTGTTCAGAAAACTAACTCAACAATAGTTTACAAGAATGCTTGTCTCTATCCCCTGTAGTGAAAGCATAGGCACCCCAGTCTATACTCAGCTGGTTGACGTCACCCCTCCCCCCCCCCCCCCCCCCCCAATTAATAAAGCATGGTCTGGGTAACTTAGCTCTACTGATCGTAAACTTTCTTTGAATGACTGTAGCACTGCGACAGTGGAACTGGGTGTGTAACAAAGTATTTTGGGATTACTGAACCTCTATACCAGTGTTGCATAATAATAGGTATGAATGTAATTAGGCTCCCATATACACTGACTTTTGGGGTACACATTTCCTCCTGGGGAGCATGGGGTGGTGGCAGGAAGAGCATCCGGCCACTCTGTAAATATTAACACATGCCTAATCTGCATTTAACAAAGTGCCGACCCTGCATGTGCGGGAGATGGGCCAAAGAAGAAGTAAGGAAGGAAGGTGATGTAACGAAGCATCTTGGGATTTATTCCAGTCTGCTTGCATTACTGAACCTCCCAATATCAGTGTTGGATAATAACAGGTATGAATGTAATTAATCTATTATCATTTTCTTTTCCAAAACTTTTTTTTTCTATCTAACATGACTGACTGAAGATATTCTCTATCATTTGAGATCAAAGAAGTTTGTTTAATTAGAAAATATTACTTAGTATGTGCAAGATGCATATTGTTGCAGGCCATATATTTTACTTTTGTATTCCATGCATGGACTGTGTAATTTTGTATTATTGATGTGTGGAATGAGCATGCTAGGTTGTGATTAATATTATTAATTAGTCTTATATGCTGGCCATAAATGGGGACAATTGGGCATTGATGATTCATTAAAGTGTCAATGAACTGCAATTCTACGTGTCACCTACATTATTTGAAGTGGATTCCTATCAACAGAATGTTTTGTCTAATAATAATTATCTCTATACATAACTTTGATATTAGGTTATTAAAAAACTAGAATACAACCGTCTCAGTCTAAGATTTAATATATAATAATACTTATTTATTTAACAAAATACAGTCTCTCTATCAAACTTCATATAGATGACGTTCTTTGCAGCTTTCTGGGTTTTTTAGTATTCCTTAGCGTTCACACTATGCTGGTGGTCATTGCACATAGTTACTGCTCCATAGCCTGCTCGTTCCCATTTGCGACAGTGGCCCTGTGAAAACATAGGTTGGGTGCACAGTATGTAGACTACACTACACAACAGGTTGTTGTTCTGCTGGTGGAGGCACCAGCTACTCAGACTCTGACCTAAATGTGCAAATTGGCTTGAACAAAAGACATTGTAGCTTGATCCTGCACCACCTTGCCTTGCACATGTGCAAAGCCTCTCTTAAGTTGTTGCCCTGTCCTCACAGTTGATTTTGGTGCACTGAAGATATCCAAAAACGCATCATATTTGGTACAATTTATTATGTCAAGTGATGACTCAGCAGCTGTAAAAACTTTAATAATTTTGTTAGTCACAAACTGAGAGACTGGCTACGTGGTTTAAGATGTCACATTATGGAATAAGAAAAGAGAGTTTCTGTCCATCACTGAGTTACAATTTTTCACCCTTCTTTGCATTTATAATATTTGCTGTAATCAGCAATGACTTTTGTATTGTTCCTTGTCTTAAATCTCTTTTTCTTTTTTCTTCTTGAGGGTCAGTGACAAACCATTTGCAGGATATTACATGTTTTACCTAAATGGTGTGTCCACATCAGATGAGTTGAAGACTACAGGAATCTCCATTTGGTAAAAAAGTGGAGGTGGCTGGTTTTTGAACTTATTGATTCATTTATTTGGGAAGGTAATTTGCACACTGTAGCAAGAGTAGAGATCCCCAGTCTATTTAGGTAACAGCTGCCAGTTTTCTCTCTCTATCTCTTCTTTTCATTTTCCCTTAAGAAGAAAAAATCAAAAGTCGACTAACTGATCATATTTGAAATTATTTGAAGCTGATTCACATTTTTTATCTTTCCACAGTCCATAGTAATTTCTAAAATGGTGAAGGAATCAAAAGGCCAATACAATGGACCAGATAAGAAAAGGATGGTCATGTTATTAGACAATCTAAATGTTGTAGAGCCTGAACCATTGGGTGCACAGCCTCCACTAGAACTTTTGAGATTTTTCCTGGAGCATGAATTCTGGTAAGAAATGTCCTTTATGGAAGCTCAAACATTTAATTTCCATGTATTAAAACTGTATTTACTTGACCAATGAGCATTTAATTGAAAATTGAATGTTTTACTTCACTAACAGGCCATACATATGATTGAACCATATTAGATAGGTACTATTTATTTATTTATGGTTCTGGTGATCCATATTGTGACTATGTCACAGAATATGGAATGTGTCAATTTTACATGTTGTTTGGATACAGTTTATAACAACACATAAATCAAACAAAATCTTTTCTTATTACAGTATAAAATTAGTAGATTCTATCACAAGGGGAAAAAATCACTGATAAACGAATATTACAAGCCAACAACAGTTACAGAAAATAAGTATAATAGAATATTGGTTTACAATAAAAATAATAAGGATTACAACTATTGATTGGTGCATGTATTTACAGTTTACATTACATGAAAATACTAAGTATTGTAATCAAGAAACTCATCTATTGAGTAAAATGTTCCTTGCAGTAGGTACTGCCTCAAGTTTTTTTAAAACTTGAGCTCATCTTCTACCAAACATTTAATTCTTGAGGGGAGTGCATCAAAAATTTTATAGCCACTGAAATTGACTTTTTTCTGTATCATAGTTAGGTTTGCCTGTTCATAGTGGATATGAATTTGTGTATGACAAAACTTATCATTTTTTGAACTTCATAAATACATTTGAGGGAATTTTAAGGCACTTTATATGTATAAATGGGAAGTGACTGTACATAAATATTGAAATATTGTTTTTGTCTTAATATTAGCCCCAATAGTTCTGTTCAAGGATGAACAATCACAAATACATTACGTAAAGGCTTGTATGTTGCTGATATTGTTGGCCCATAACTGGTTTGGTTGACAGAAGAAAGATTGCATTAGTTTTAATTGTGTTACTGTTGCAGCTCTCTGTTTCAGCTAATGATGCATATAAGTGATCTTGTAGTCTCAGCACATTTATGATTGTACTTTCTGCAATATAATCTGGTCAAAAAACGGTTGCCACAAGACTGGTGTTTACCATGACCATCATCATACTTGTCCTTTTTTGTCTGGAGAAAATCATTGTGATGATAAGGTTACACTACTAAAATTGTAGCCAATTCATATGTCATAAGATACCCTGTTGTGTGTATCTATCAGGATTCTGTATTATTGTACATCCAAAACCAAGTTGCTGTGGCCATATACATTGGAAAAATGTGCAAATGTTTATAAATCTATGGGGCTTAAGTTATTTGGTTATTAGTCCCTAGACTTAAAAACTACTTAAACTAACCTAAGGACAACACATGCACAAACACACACCTGAGGGACGTCTCAAATCTCCGATGGTGAGCAACTATGTGCTCTGCAGCAAGGCACCTTAGATCTCTCAGCAACACCACCGCATCAAATTCATTGGACTGTCAGACACTACTGAATGTGTGGTATATAGTGTTCAACAATAGAAAATTTGGTTGGTTTAGTCAAATAAATCCAATATTGACTTCAGTGCAGCATAATTTTTGAATGATGTGGTTTCTAGGAGGGCTCAAATTGTAGAAGGTGGGGCAGAAAAGTAATTATATCTAAATGTTCCAGAAAATTCTGGCTGTATTGAAATGACTGATCCCTTTACAGATCTGTTGTCATCATAAGTTTGTCATTGTTGGTAGCCATTCGTACATGACTTATGAAGTTTTTTTCCATTAGCAAGGGCAACTCGTGCCTTAATAATTCTGCAGATGTCAGGTTTCTTAATAAGTACTTGGTAGATGTAAACTTAATACCCAGTGTTTCAGATTCTTTCCATATATATTATACAAAGTCTTTCGACATCACTGACTGATAATATCATTGACTCTACACATCACAGATTGATTACATTCAGACTAACTTGCTTCCATGCAACAGCCTTGCTGACTGTGTTTAAGTAGCTTGTTAACAATTATAGTCTTTGCAAATAATTGTAAAAGCACTGCATATTATAGGTTACAATTAAAGTTTGCAGAAATAAATGATGTTATAGTTGGGATTTAGAATATTATAACTGTTAACAATTTAGACATAATTCAAAGTATTGAAATATACATTACAAGTTCCACAAATATGAAAATATTATTTGTCAACAATAATAGATATGATTTTAATTAACTTTTTCTGAGTGAATGCTTCAATATGCTAACATTTCCACAAACTTATAGTGACGTAAGCTATTTGCTAATTTCTTTCAAGATTCTTAATTATAGATTGTCCTTCTGTAAACAATTACGTGCTAAGTTAGTTTAATATTTTGATATAATTCAGTTTTTATTCCATTCAGTGAGGCTTTCAGATGACTTTTTATTACATTAACAATACAGTAATAGGACAGTTGACAACTCACCATAAAGATGTGACGAAGAGACGTGACAGGAACTAAAAAAATACACACACATTACCCACTCCCTTAAGACTCTCATCATTTCCTTTTCCCTCTCCTTCCCTTCTGCCTGACGAAGCAGCTAGGCTGCGAAAGCTAGCGTTTGTGTGTGTGTGTGTGTGTGTGTGTGTGTGTTTATTTGTTACTTATAACTGCCTGTGCTCCTTCGCCTGGTAAGTAGACTTCATCTATTTTTTAAATATATAAAACGGATGACTCACCCAAGGACCAGCTCGTCGATAGACACAAATAAAATCACACACATACAAGCTTTCGCAACCATTGGTCGCTTTCTCAGGAAAAAGAGGAAGAAAGGAGAGGAGAAAGGAAAGTGGAAAAGGAGTCGTTCCAATCCCAGGAGTGGAAGGACTTACCTTAGTGGAAAGAGGAAGGAAAATAAATACACACACACACACATATCCAAACGCAAGCACACCTAGACAGACATTTGTAAAATGGGATTGGAACAACTCCTTTTCCACTTACTTAAAACCCATTTCATTCCCTTTCTCCTCTCATTTCTTCCTCTTTTTCCTAACAAAGCGACCAACGGTTGCGAAAGCTTGTATGTGTGTTTGTGTGTGATTTTATTTGTGTCTATCGACGAGCCGGTCCTTGGGTGAGTCATCTGTTTTCTATTTTTTTATATTTGTTTATCCCACCAGGTAAGTTTCCTTCTATATATATATATATATATATATATATATATATATAAACTTCTTCTTAACTTCTTTGCTTTTTACAGTATGTCTGCCTAAGTGTACTTGCGTCTGTGTAAATGTGTGGGTGTGTGTGTATTTGTTTACCCTCCTTTTTTACCGCCAAGGTAAGTCTTTCATGTCCCGGGATTGGAATGACTCCTTACCCACTCCCTTAAAACCCTCATCATTTTTTCCCCTCTCCTTCCCTTCTGCCTGACGAAGCAGCTAGGCTGCGAAAGCTAGTGTTTGTGTGTGTGTGTGTCTGTGTGTTTAATTGTTCCTATCACTGCCTGTGCTCCTTCGCCTGTTAAGTGGATTTCATCTATTTTTTTACGAGATGACTTACCAAAAAGACCGGATCATTGATAGAAACAAATAAAATCACACACAAACACACATACAAGTTTTCGCCACCACTGGCAGCTTCTTCAGGAAAAAGAGGAAAAAAGGGGAGGAAAAAGGAAAGGATATGGGTTTTAAGGAAGTGGAAAAGGAGTCATTCCAATCCTAGGAGTGGAAGGACTTACCGTAGGGGAAAAAAAGGAAGGTAAACAAATACACACACACTCAGACATATCGAAACGCAAACACACCTAGACAGACATTTGTAAAAAGCAAAGAAGTTGGACAGAGATACCAATTGAGGCAGAGGCTCTGTCCACAGAACCAAGGCAAAGATGCTAAAGATGGTGGGCGGGAATTTGAATTAGCGGAGATTGAGACCAGGTCTGCTACGGGAGGAGAGAATAAGCTGAAGGGCAAGTTCCCATCTCCGGAGTTCTGAAAGGTTGGTGTCGGTGGGAAGTATCCAGATAACCCGGACGGTGTAACACTGCGCCAAGATGTGCTGGCCGTGCACCAAGGCATGTTTAGCCACAGGGTGATCCTCATTACCAACAAACACTGTCTGCCTGTACCGTTCATGCGAATGGACAGTTTGTTGCTGGTCATTCCCACATAGAACTCTTCACAGTGCAGGCATGTCAGTTGGTAAATCACGTGGGTGCTATCGCATGTGGCTCTGCCGTTGATCGTGTACACCTTCCGGGTTACTGGACTGGAGTAAGTGGTGGTGGAAGGGTGCATATGGCAGGTTTTACAGCGGCGGCAGTTGCATGGGTAGGAGCCAGAGGGTAGGGAAGGTGGTTTGGGGGTTTCATAGGGATGGACTAGGAGGTTACGAAGGTTAGGAGGGCGGCGGAAAGACACTCTTGGTGGAGTGGGAAGGATGTCATTAAGGATGGATCTCATTTCGGGGCAGGATTTAAGGAAGTCGTATCCCTGCTGGAGAGCCACATTCAGAGTCCGCTCCAGTCCCGGAAAGTATCCGGTGACAAGAGGGGCACTTCTGGTATTCTTCGGTGGAAGGTTCTGGATTTGGAGGAATGAGGAGGTGGCTCTGGTAATTTGCTTCTGAACCAGATCAGGAGGATAGCTGCGGGATGTGAAAGCTGTTATTAGGTTATTGGTGTACTGGTTCAGGGATTCGGGACTGGAGCAGACTCTTTTGCCACGAAGACCTAAGCTGTAGGGAAGGGAACGTTTGATATGGAATGGATGGCAGCTGTCATAATGGAGGTACTGTTGTTTGTTGGTAGGTTTGATGTGGACTGTTGGTCCAGATCATGAAGATGTCATCAATGAATCTGTACCAAACTTTGGGTTGACAGGCTTGGGTATCCAGGAAGGCTTCCTCTAAGCGTCCCATAAATAAGTTTGTGTATGAGGGGGCCATCTCGGTTCCCATGGCTGTTCCCTTTAGTTGTTGGTATGTCTGGCCCTCAAAAGTGAAGAAGTTGTGGGTTAGGATGAAGCTGGCTAGGGTATTAAGGAAAGAGGTTTAGGTAGGGAAGTGGGTGGTCGGCGTGAAAGAAAATACTCCATCGCAACGAGGCCCTGGGCATGTGGGATATTTGTGTATACTGAAGTGGCATCAGTGGTTACAAGTATGGTTTCAGGAGGTAACAGGCTGGGTAAGGATTTCAGGCGATCGAGGAAGTGGTTTCAGGAGGTAAATTGGTAACCGGCCACAATTGGCCGGCCTGGATGATTAGGTTTGTGAATCTTAGGAAGTAGGTAGAAGGTAGGGGTGTGGGGTTTTGGTTGGGTCATGAGTTTGATGGAATTGGGTGAATGGTTTTGTAGGGGCCTAAGGATCTGAGAATTCCGTGAATCTCTGCCTGGACATCAGGAATGGGGTCGTGCTGACAGACTTTGTAGGTAGTATTGTCTGAAACCTGGCGCAGTCCCTCCGCCATATACTCCCGCCGATCAAGTACCACGGTTGTGGATCCCTTGTCGGCAGGGAGAATGATGATGGAATGGTTAGCCTTCAGAACATGGATAGCTCGGGATTCATCTGCAGTAATGTTGGGAGTAGGATTAAGGTATCTCAGGAAGGACTGAGAGGCAAGGTTGGAAGTAAGGAATTCCTGGAAGGTTTGAAGGCGGTGATTTTGAGGGAGAGCAGGTGGGTCTCGCTGTGATAGAGGACGGAACTCAACTCCTTTGGTCCCATCAAATTCACCTGGTCCTATTCCAAATCTCATGCCACGTTCCTCGATGTTGACCTCCATCTGTCCAACGGCCAACTTCACACATCCGTCCACATCAAACCTACCAACAAACAACAATACCTCCATTATGACAGCTGCCATCCATTCCATATCAAACGTTCCCTTCCCTACAGCTTAGGTCTTCATGGCAAAAGAGTCTGCTCCAGTCCCGAATCCCTGAACCAGTACACCAATAACCTAATAACAGCTTTCACATCCCGCAGCTATCCTCCTGATATGGTTCAGAAGCAAATTACCAGAGCCACCTCCTCATTCCTCCAAATCCAGAACCTTCCACCGAAGAATCCTAGAAGTGCCCCTCTTGTCACCGGATACTTTCCGGGACTGGAACGGACTCTGAAATGTGGCTCTCCAGCAGGGATACGACTTCCTTAAATCCTGCTCCGAAATGAGATCCATCCTAATGACATCCTTCCCACTCCACCAAGAGTGTCTTTCCGCCGCCCACCTAACCTTCGTAACCTCCTAGTCCATCCCTATGAAACCCCCAAACCACCTTCCCTACCCTCTGGCTCCTACCCATGCAACCGCCCCCACTGTAAAACCTGCCATATGCACCCTTCCACCACCACTTACTCCAGTCCAGTAACCCGGAAGGTGTACACGATCAAAAGCAGAGCCACTTGTCATTGCACCCACATGATTTACCAACTGACATGACTGCACTGTGAAGCGTTCTATGTGGGAATGACCAGCAACAAACTGTCCATTCGCATGAACGGTACAGGCAGACAGTGTTTGTTGGTAATGAGGATCACCCTGTGGCTAAACATGCCTTGGTGCACAGCCAGCACATCTTGGCGCAGTGTTACACCGTCCGGGTTATCTGGATACTTCCCACCGACACCAACCTTTCAGAACTCCGGAGATGGGAACTTGCCCTTCAGCTTATTCTCTCCTCCTGTTGCGCACCTGGTCTCAATCTCCGCTAATTCAAATTCCCGCCCACCATCTTTAGCATCTTTGCCTTGGTTCTGTGGACAGAGCCTCTGCCTCAATTGGTATCTCTGTCCAACTTCTTTGCTTTATACAAATGTCTGTCTAGGTGTGTTTGCGTTTCGATATGTCTGAGTGTGTGTGTGTATTTGTTTACCTTCCTTTTTTTCCCCTGGGTAAGTCCTTCCACTCCTGGGATTGGAATGACTCCTTTTTCACTTCCTTAAAACCCATATCCTTCCCTTTTTCCTCCCCTTTTTTCCTCTTTTTCCTGAAGAAGCTCCCAGTGGTGGCGAAAGCTTGTATGTGTGTGATTTTATTTGTTTCTATCGACGATCCGGTCCTTTTGGTAAGTCATCTCTTTTCTATTTTTTATTTTTGTTTATCCCTCGGGGAAAGTTTCCCTCTATAATTTTCGTTATATATATATATATATATATATATATATATATATATATATATATAGGTGTCTAGGTGTGTTTGCGTTTCGATATGTCTGAGTGTGTGTGTATTTGTTTACCTTTCTTTTTTCTCCCTAAGGTAGGCCCTTCCACTCCTGGGATTGGAATGACTCCTTTTCCACTTCCTTAAAACCCATATCCTTCCCTTTTTCCTCCCCTTTTTTCCTCTTTTTCCTGAAGAAGCTGCCAGTGGTGGCGAAAGCTTGTACGTGTGTTTGTGTGTAATTTTATTTATGTGTTTCTATCAACGAGCCGGTCCCTTTGGTAAGACATCTCTTTTCTATATATATATATATATATATATATATATATATATATATATATATATATATATATATATATATATAACCTCCTAGTCCATTCCTATGAAATCCCCAAACCACCTTCCCTACCTTCTTGCTCCTACCCTTGTAACCGCCCCCGTTGTAAAACCTGCCCTATGCACCCTTCCACCACCACTTACTCCAGTCCCGTAACCCGGAGTGTGTACACAATCAAGGGCAGAGCCACTTGCAACAGCACCCACGTGATTTACCAACTGACATGCCTGCACTGTGAAGCGTTCTATGTGGGAATGACCAGCAACAAACTCTCCATTCGTTGAATGGTCACAGGCAGACAGTGTTTTTTGGTAATGAAGATCACCCTGTGGCTAAACATGCCTTGGGGCACGACCAGCACATGTTGGCACAGTGTTACACCATCCGGGTTATCTGGATACTTCCCACCGACACCAATCCTTCAGAACTTCGAAGATGGGAACTAGCCCTTCAGCATATTCTCTCTTCTCGTTGCCCACCTGGTCTCAACCTCCGCTAAATTCGAATTCCCACCCACCATCTTAACATCTTTGCCTTGGTTCTCTGGACAGAGCCTCTGCCTCAAGTGGCATCTCTGTCTAACTTCAAACTTCTTTGCAATCTACAGTTCTACAGTATGTCTGCCTAAGTGTACTTGCGTCTGTGTAAATGTGTGGGTGTGTGTGTATTTGTTTACCCTCCTTTTTTCTCCCCAAGGTTAGTCTTTCCTGTCCCGGGATTGGAATGACTCCTTATCCACTCCCTTAAAACCCTCATCATTTTATATTCCCTCTCCTTCCCTTCTGACTGATGAAGCAGCTAGGCTGTGAAAGCTTGTATGTGTGTTTGTGTGTGATTTTATTTATTTTATTTGTTTCTATCGACGAGCCGGTTCTTTTGGTAAGTCATCTCTTTTCTTTTTTATTTTTGTTTATCCCACCTGGAAAGTTTCCCTCTATAATTTTCGTTTCATCAATTTGAATCTAACAATCACGATTGTTTGTTATTGCTCTGTTACCTTTCGAAATCTGTTCTGTCCTCTTACTTTCTCCTTCTGTTTACGTTCTACATAGTATTTTTACCTCCCTTCTTAGTTTATAATTCAATTTTCTCCAGGCAATTAGACTACATACAACAATTTGTACAACAATCAGTAATATTAACTTGCGAGCCTATCCAAACAAAATGACCAACGTCATTATTATTATTTTTTATTCATATTCTCGCAGATACCGCCTTCAAACCTGCATCTCGATTTTTCCCCCTTTCATCTACATTTCTCATTTTACTGCATTAACATCATCTCACAACTTCATTTACTATAACCTTTAATTGGCACTTCATAACAATTTTCGGCTTTTCATAACAATTTTCGGCATTTCGTAGCAACTTCGCGATTATTTCCATTCCGTTTTTCGATATTTCCGTTTGTTCTTCCGACATTTCCGATCTTTTTTTCTACAAGTTTACATTTCTTAACAATTTTCAGCAGTTTGTAGCTACTTCACGATTATTTCCATTCCCGTTTTTCGATATTTCCGTCTGTTCTTCCGACATTTCCGATCTTTTTTTCTACACTTTTTCATTTCATAACAATTTTCGGCATTTCGTAGCAACTTTGCGATTATTTCCATTCCCGTTTTTCGATATTTCCGTCTGTTTTTCCGACATTTCCGATCTTTTTTCTACACGTTTTCACTTCTATTCATTCGTTAGATTATTTTTACCCTTCAACCTTATTCTACCAACAGTTTTTTTTCTCTCTTTTCCTCCATATTATACATGTCACTCTACATTGACCCCATCAAATTTTATCTACATTCCCTCCGCCATCATGCCTTTGCCCTAGCCAGACTGAGGTCACACATTTTATTCATTCAGGCTTGTTTAACATTTGGCATCACCCCCAAGGGCCTCACACTGAAAGTTCCCATCTCTGGCTGTAACCCATCCTTTCATCCTGCCTTATACCAATTCCAAACAGAACAATCCACAGCCCTCACCCGCCTGATCCTTAACCTATACCTCAACTCCGCCAATGAACACACCTGTCAACTCCTATCCCTGATCAAAATCCTCAACCTTTCCACTCCCACATCCACTCCTAGAGTTCAGAACATCCTTTTACAGGCCAACAGCAAATTGGAACAACATGCCAGCCTCCACCTCAAAAAACTATCCAAACTCCTCGTCACCCACCTCCAGAAAGGCAATACACTCTCCCTCAACAACCTCTCCAATAAACCACAAGCTCCTCTTATTGCACAGAAACCCAGTCTCTCCCATCTGCTCAATCTCCCACTTCCAGCTCCACTCCCACCCAAACCTCACAATCCTGAACCACAACATCTCAATTCAGTAGTCAACCTCTCCTCTGAACCTCTCTCCCAATCTGAAACCTCCGTCCTATCCAAAGGCCTCAGGTTTAGTCCCACTCCCAAATTCAACCAAACAGCCCTTGTCAAAGACCTACTATCCTATACTCGCAATCTTTGCTGGAGATATCACTTTGCAACGAAGAAAAATAATCCTCTTCCTAATGATCCAGCTCCCCAAGACTTCATTCAAATCGAACCCTGCCTAGAACAGTTCCGTCCTGCGTTACAGCGAGACCCACCTGCTCTTCCTCAAAATCACCCTCTTCAAACCTTCCAGGAATTCCTTACTTCCAACCTTGCCTCCCAGTCCTTCCTGAGAAACCTTAATCCTACTCCCAACATTACCGCAGCTGAATCCCGAGCTATCCGTGATCTGAAGGCTGACCATTGCATCGTCATTCTCCCTGCCGGCAAGGGCTCCATGACAGTGGTACTTCATCGGCGTGAGCATGTGGCAGAGGGAGTGCGTCAGCTTTCAGATAATACCACACATAAAGTTTTGCAAGGCGATCTCATTCCTGATGTCCAGGCAGAGCTTCAAGGAATCCTCAAAACCTTAGGCCCCCTACAAAACCTTTCACCTGACTCCATTAACCTCATGACTCCACCGACACCCCGCACCCCCACCTACTACCTACTACCGAAGATTCACAAACCCAATCATCCCGGCCGCCCCATCGTGGCCGGTTACCAAGCCCCAACAGAACGAATCTCTGCCTACATAGACCAACACCTTCAACCCATCATGTGCAGTCTCCCATCCTTCATCAAAGACACCAACCACTTCCTCGATCGCCTGAAATCCTTACCCAGCCTGTTACCTCCTGAAACCATCCTTGTAACCATCAATGCCACTTCCTTATACACTAATATCCCACATTCCCAGGGCCTCACTGCGATGGAATATTTCCTTTCACGCCGACCACCCACTTCCTTACCTAAAACCTCTTTCCTTAATACCCTAGCCAGCTTCATCCTAACCCACAACTTCTTCACTTTTGAGGGCCAGACATACCAACAACTAAAGGGAACCGCCATGGGGACCTGGATGGCCCCCTCGTATGCGAACTTATTTATGGGACGCTTAGAGGAAGCCTTCCTGGACACCCAAGCCTGTCAACCCAAAGTTTGGTATAGATTCATTGACGACATCTTCATGATCTGGACTCACAGTGAAGAAGAACTCCAGAATTTCCTCTCCAACCTCAACTCCTTTGGTCCCATCAAATTCACCTGGTCCTATTCCAAATCCCATGACACTTTCCTCGATGTCGACCTCCATCTATCCAACGGCCAACTACACACATCCGTCCACATCAAACCTACCAATAAACAACAGTACCTGCATTATGACAGCTGCCATCCTTTCCACATCAAACGTTCCCTTCCCTACAGCTTAGGTCTTCGTGGCAAACGAGTCTGCTCCAGTCCTGAATTCCTGAACCAATACACCAATAACCTGATAACAGCCTTCACATCCCACAGCTATCCTCCTGGTCTGGTACAGAAGCAAATTGCCAGAGCCACTTCCTCATCAACCCCAATTTAAGAACCTTCAACAAAACCCCAGAAGTGCCCCTCTTGTCACCGGATACTTTCCAGGACTGGAGCGGACTCTGAATGTGGCTCTCCAGCAAGGATACGACTTCCTAAAATCCTGCCCCGAAATGAGATCCATCCTTCATGACATCCTTCCTACTCCACCGAGAGTGTCTTTCTGCCGCCCACCTAACCTCCGTAACCTCCTAGTCCACCCCTATGAAATCCCCAAACCACCTTCCCTACCTTCTGGCTTCTACCCTTGTAACCGCCCCCGTTGTAAAACCTGCCCTATGCACCCTTCCACCACCACTTACTCCAGTCCTGTAACCCGGAAGGTGTACACGATCAAAGGCAGAGCCATTTGCGATAGTACCCACGTGATCTACCAACTGACATGCCTGCACTGTGAAGCGTTCTATGTGGGAATGACCAGCAACAAACTGTCCATTCGCATGAATGGTCACAGGCAGACAGTGTTTGTTGGTAATGAAGATCACCCTGTGGCTAAACATGCCTTGGGGCACGACCAGCACATGTTGGCACAGTGTTACACCATCTGGGTTATCTGGATACTTCCCACCGACACCAATCCTTCAGAACTTTGGAGATGGGAACTAGCCCTTCAGCATATTCTCTCTTCTCGTTGCCCACTTGGTCTCAACCTCCGCTAAATTCGAATTCCCACCCCCCATCTTTGCCTTGGTTCTCTGGACAGAGCCTCTGCCTCAAGTGGCATCTCTGTCTAACTTCTAACTTCTTTGCTTTCTACAGTTCTACAGTATGTCTGCCTAAGTGTACTTGCGTCTGTGTAAATGTGTGGGTGTGTGTGTATTTGATTACCCTCCTTTTTTCTCCCCAAGGTAAGTCTTTCCTGTCCCGGGATTGGAATGACTCCTTATCCACTCCCTTAAAACCCTCATCATTTCCTTTTCCCTCTCCTTCCCTTCTGCCTGACGAAGTTGCTAGGCTGCGAATGCTATCGTTTATGTGTGTGTGTGTGTTCTATTTATTTGTGCTGCTGTCAAACCTGTGCTCCTTCACCTGGTGAGTTATCTTCGTCTATTAGAAGTAGACTTTTCTGGTGGGAAAGTGGTTTCTAGGTGTTTTTGCATGTGAATATGTGTGAGTGTGTGTGTATTTGTTTACCTTCCTTTTTGTCCCCTAAGGTAAGTCCTTCCACTCCTGGGATTGGAATGACTTCTTTTCCACTTCCTTAAAACCCATATCCTTCCCTTTCTCCTCTCCTTCCTTCCTCTTTTTCCTGAAGAAGCTGCCAGCAGTGGCAAAAGCTTGAATGTATGTGTGTTTTATGTTTCTATCACTGAGCCTGTACTTTGGGTAAGTCAAACAAAGTAAAATCACACACAAACACACATACAAGCTTTTGCAACCGTTGGTCGCTTCTTCAGGATAATAGGAAAAAAGGGGAGGAGAAATGGAAGAAAGTTTCCTTCTATAATTTATATATAGAAAACGGATGACTTATCCAAAGGACAGGCTCGTCGACAGACACAAATAAATTTTTGTGTGTGATTTTATTTGTGTCTGTCGACGAGCCTGTCCTTTGGGTAAGTCATCCGTTTTCTATTTCATATATATATGTCTTTCTAGGTAACCGTAACATGTAACCTTTTTAGGAAAAAAGAATAAAAAAATTTTAATTTGGGTAGAGGCGGGTCCTGAACCACGGACCATGTGCATCACAATCCAAAATGCTGCCAACTACACTATGGCGAACAATTACGAAATTCGCCCTTAATTTTCGTACTATTGATGGCAGTTGTTAACTGACGCTAACATGGCATTTTTAAATACTAGATTATCATATCTCGTACAATGAATGACGTGTTTTTGTTAATTATTCAGTGCGCCGTTGCTTTTAAATAACAATGTTTTAGTTATAATAACACATGGATATGTGTGAGTGTGTGTGTATTTGTTCACCTTCCTTTTTTCCCCTAAGGTAAGTCCTTCCACTCCTGGTATTGAATGACTCCTTTTCCACTTCATTGAAACCCATATCCTTCCCTTTTCCCTCTCCTTTCTACCTCTTTTCCTGAAGAAGCGACCAACAGTTGTGAAAGCTTGTATGTGTGTTTGTGTGTGTAACTACAACACTAGGAGAAAGAATGATCTTCACTATTCAAGGTTAAATCTAGCTTTGGCAGCGAAAGGTGTGAATTATGCTACCACAAAAGTCATTGCTCACCTACCAAACGGCATCAAAAGCCTGACAGATAGCCAACTAGCATTTAAAAATAAATTAAAAGAATTTCTGAATGGCAACTCCTTCTGAACTATAGATGAATTTTTAGGTACAAATTAGTAAATCTGAAAAGGGTTCCTGTAGTCATGTCATAGTTCATGAACCACGGGCAACGTTTGAGTGGCCAAGTAAGTGGTCCTGACAGTTGGGATACCAGTTACTTTGGAAAAAGGTTGGGCATCTCAGACATATTCTGAGTCGTGGACACCTTTGTGCTCAGATGGCATAGACTACCAAATCCTCCAGTTAGTCCCTCAACCGTTAGGGGTAAAACCCAGTGGGGCCCTGGGCAAGTAAGGCTAGCAACCTGCTTCACAGGTACTTCAATATCATGCTGGCAACAATCAGAGCAAAATGCCTCGGACCTTTGGAGGTGATGTAGTCCCACCTCCAATTGACAGACCAGGGTCTCCTCAGATATGACTGGGCAAATGATCTGGAATGAGGTGGGGAGCTATTAATATCAATGGGGATTACAACGGGAAGAAGGTAGAGCTGGCGGAGGCTTCAAGTAAGATGGGGTTAGATGTTTTAGCTGTTAGTGATGTTAGAGTAAGGGGAGAGAAAGAGGATGAAGTCGGAGAATACAAGGTCTAGCTGTCAGGAGTTAAAGTAGGAAGAGCACAGTGGGGTGTAGGATTTTACATCAGGAAAGCAATCGAACCCAGCATAATTGCAATAATGTATGTAAATGAACGACTGATGTGGATAGATTTGACCATCTCCAGTAAGAAAATTAGGATTGTGGCAGTGTATTCACCCTGTGAAGGGACAGATCAAGATGAGATGGACAGATTTTACAACACACTTAGTGATGTTGTTAGAGTGAAGGATAAGGATAGTGTTTTACTCATGGGTGATTTCATCGCCAGTATAGAAAATCGAACAGAAGGTTATGAAAAGGTTATGGGTAAGTTTGGAGAGGATATGAAGGCCAACAGAAACGGAAAACAGCTCTTGGATGTCTGTTCCAGTATGGGCTTAGTTATCACAAATTCATTCTTTAAGCACAAGGACATTCACCGCTATACGTGGGAGGGAAGGGGAACCAGATCTATCATTGACTATATAATAACAGACCAGAAATTCAGAAAGACAGTCAAGGACACATGTGTTTTCAGGGGGTTCTTTGATGACACTGATCATTATTTCAACTGCAGTGAAATTGGTTTTGTGAGGCCAAAAGAGCAGAAAGTCAGGGCCATGTGTAGAAGGATAAGAGTGGAGAAGCTTCAAGACAAGGAAATTAGGCACAAATACATAACATTGATCTCGGAAAGATACCAGTTAGTTGAATGTAATGATTTACAGTCACTGGAAGAGGAATGGTCAAGGTACAGGGACACACTACTGGAAACAGCTAGAGAGTGTGTAAAGGTAGGAAGAAGCAGACAGCCTGGTGGAATGACACAGTCAAGGCAGCCTGTAAAAAGAAAAATAAGGCATATCAAAAATGGCTACATACTAGAAACCAGGCAGACAAAAAAAGTTATGTTGAAGAAAGAAACAAAGCCAAACAGATAATTGCAGAATCCAAGCAGAAATCATGGGAAGATTTCGGAAACAAGCTAGAATCTCTTGGCCAAGCCGTGGGAAAACCATTTTGGAGTGTAATTAGCAATCTTCAAAAGGGACGGAAGAAGGAATTAACAAGTGTTTTGGACAGGTCAGGAAAGCTGCTAGTCAATTCTGTGGATGCCTTGCTCAATGTAGGTGAAACATTCAATGATGTATCAGATTTTTAGGTAGAGTGGCATAGGAATGACGATGGAAACAGGATCTCATTTGAGGAAGTGGAGAAAATGGTCAGTAGATTACAGTGCAATAAAGCGGCTGGGGTGTACGAAATTAAGCCGGAACTCATCAAATACAGTGGAATATCAGGTCTCAAATGGTTACACAGGAT
Organism: Locusta migratoria; assembly: GCA_026315105.1. Taxonomy (NCBI): domain Eukaryota; kingdom Metazoa; phylum Arthropoda; class Insecta; order Orthoptera; family Acrididae; genus Locusta; species Locusta migratoria. Next base: position 389,630,819 of record CM048747.1, read on the forward strand.
AATTGAAAAGGCCTGGGAATCGGGACAGGTTCTATCTGACTGGACGAAAGCGGTAATCACGCCAATTTTCAAACATGGAAACAGAAAAGATTGCAACAACTATTGAGGTATCTCTTTAATTAGCGTTGTAGGCAAAATATTCTCAGGCATTGTTGAAAGGAGAGTGCGAGTATTAATTGAGGACAAATTAGATGTAAATCAGTGTGGGTTTAGGCCTCTTAGAGGCTGTCAGGACCAGATCTTTAGCTTACGGCAGGTAATGGAAAAGTGCTATGAGTGGAACAGGAAATTGTATCTATGTTTCATAGATCTGGAAAAGGCTTATGACCTTGTTCCTAGGAGGAAGCTACTGTCAGTTCTTCAAGATCATGGTATAGGAGTCAAACTTCTGCAGGCAATTAAAGGTCTTTATGTAGACTGTCAGGCAGCAGTTAGAGTAGATTGCAAATTAAGCTCATGGTTCTGGGTAGTTTCAGGGGTAAGACAAGGCTGCAACCTGTCACCACTGTTGTTCATACTATTCATTGATCATATGTTGAAAACAGTAGACTGGCAGGGCGGGATTAAAATAAGTGAAAACAAAATAACCAGTCTTGCATATGCAGACGACTTAGTTGTAATGGCCGATTCGATTGAAAGGTTGCAAACTAATATTTCAGAGCTCGATCAGAGGTGCAAGGATTATGATATGAAGATCAGGATCTCTAAAACGAAAGTAATGTCTGTGGGAAAGAGATTCAAACAGATTGAGTGCCAAATAGGAGGAACAAAGGTAGAACAGGTTGACAGTTTCAAGTACCTGGGATGTATTTTCTCACAGGATGGCAACATAGCGAAAGAACTGGAATCGAGGTGCAGCAAAGCTCATGCAGTGAGTGCTCAGCTAAGATCTACTCTCTTCTGCAAGAAGGAAGTAAGTACCAAGACTAAGTTAGCAGTGCACCACTCTATCTTTCGACCAACTTTGTTGTATGGGAGTGAAAGTTGGGTGGATGCAGGTTACCTTATTCATAAGATAGAGGTTACAGATATGAAAGTAGCAAGAATGATTGTAGGTACCAATAGATGGGAACATGGCAGGAGGGTGTCCACAATGAGGAAATCAGAGAAAAGCTGGGAATGAACAACATAGATGAAGCAGTTAGAGTGAACAGACTAAGATGGTGGGGTCATGTTACACGCATAGGAGAAGCAAGGTTACGTAAGAGACTCATGAGTGCATTAGTGGAGGGTAAGAGAAGTCGAGGTAGACCAAGAAGAAAGTACTTAGATTCAGTGCAGAATGATTTTGAAGTGAAAGGCATAACATCAGACGAGGCATCAATGTTAGCATTGAATAGGAGATCATGGAGGAATTTTATTAGAGGTACTTTGCTCCAGACTGAATGCTGAAAGGCATAATCAGTCTCTAATGATGATGATGATGTGTCATGTAATATTTCGTACAAAGTAATAATTTGTAGACACACCTTCCAGTAACCTGACATGTTCCACATTATTATGAAGTGTTGTATTCATGATCTATGGGACAAGTACTAATCTAATCTCACACAATCACACAGGCACACAACACAGGCACACAACTGTCGTCATCTTTGGCTGCCTTACTACGAATCAAGTGCGGCAGCCGGAGCTGATGGTTGTGTGACTTTGTTGTGTGCCTGTGTGATTACGTGAATGTTCTTAATTCTGAAGAAGGCCATGGCTGATAGCTGAAAGTGTTGTATGTGTGTTGCTGTTTTGTGTTCCTGTCACAGCTCATCGTCACTTCTTTGCGGTGGGTTGTAAACTGTTCTATTACTGTATTGTTAATTCCAACCTGGACTTTCCATTTTTATTACATTATGATGATTACTGGTGGTTAGATGCTTTTAACACATCACACACAATATGTCTCTATTCAAACAGTAAACCTTTTAATAATCAAAAGTCCAGGTTGGAATTAATAATAAAGTTATAAGGACAGATTACAACTCACTGCAAAGATATCGTGACAAGCTGCAACAGGCACGTACAAAAGACAAACACTTTCAGCTATTGGCCATGGCCTTCTTTAGAAAATAGAACATTCATGCCATCACACAGGCGCACAATACAGTCATACAACCATCACCTCTGGCTGTCACTATTCGAAGTGAATGTTCTATTTTCTGAAGAGGCCATGGCCGATAGCTGAAAGTGTTGTTTGTGTGCGTGTTTTGTATGTGCCTGTTGCACCTCGTCGCCACGTTTTTGAGGTGAGTTGTAATTGTCCTTATTACTATATTAGTAAACCTTTTAACTGTCATTTAAATATGACAAAACTAGTCAGTGAAACAGCAGTATAAGTTCTTTAAAATTCAGTATACCAACAAATCATGCAGTTAAAGTGTTATAGTGTAAATAATCTATTTTCTGCTATAATGAAAAATGTGACGGCATGATGTTGAGAATATCAGTGAGAGAACCCAGTATGTTCTGTTCCATTATGCAGTTTATTTGAAAACTATAGGTGAAACGTTTCAGCACCATATCTAAATATGGAAATATAAACTCTGCGTGCAGGTACAGAAGTGTTTCTATGTGACTATGGTGTACTCTGGTTTGGTAATATCCTTAAACCCAGTGCAGACATCCATTTGATGAGCAACATAGGATTTGGATGATAAGGGCACTTCTTGTGTTTAATGTGAATGATCTGGTAATTTGGGGCTGCTAGGAGGCTAGCTTCAATAGGCAAGTAGTTAAAGATACTGTTATCTAAAGGCACAGAAAAGACACAAGCATCTTTAACTATTCATACTCAAGAATGAGCTGAGATTACCTAAAAACTCCCTTAATTTATTTTTTTCATGAGGCCACACACTAAAAGTATCATCCACATATCACTAGAACACCACCAATATAAAGCCTGTTAATTTCAGAACTCTCTCTTCAAATTCCTCCCCCTCCCCCCACATTTAATCTTAGTTTACACAATGTCTACAGATATTGGACAGGATGTATTAAACATAGCAGCTTAAGGATAACTACACATAGTATACATAAAATAGGATTTTCATGTACATGTTGTGTTCAACATATTAGCTTAAGGGCAACTATACATAGTATGCATAATATAGGATTTTCTAAAAAGATCACAATTGTGTATTAACACAGTCTGCAGTGTTAATGTTCCATGTATTCTTTTACAGAATAAAATCAGTGGAACTGTAGGTAAGACCTCAACATTTTTGCAAATTTCTGGTTGTCATCAATTTCATTTACGTTTGCGGGCAGCTTATTTAATAGTTGTAAGCCCATGTGGAATCTTCCCTTTCTACATAGCAGGGTAGCAGCTCGTAAAATGTGCAGGTTTGATTTACATCTGGTGTCATGGTCATGTTAACCCATGTGTATCATTAAAAAACTTTTGGATTAAGGAAACAATAGGTTAAAGGAAAAGCATGCCGAAGCAAAGCAATAATGCCAGTCAACATTTATGAGTTGGGGCAGGACCTTTAGTAGCTAACCTTGTTAAATTTATTAAATCTATATGCATTTTGAACATAAATCTGTACAATTTATATCCTGTGATTCAAATGCTGCAGTTGCATGTGATCTTTTTATATAAAATGTTTAATTTCTGAAGTACAAGGCTTTTGTTGCCTTGTTAATACTTATTTCCTTATTAATGAAAACACAAGTGAATATACTCATGAAAAGAACTATTTGGATTTCCATCCACTCATACCTAATTCAAAATCAACACTAGATACTAGAACTAATTCATGGTGTTTTTATTGTCATAAAATTCTCTTTCTGTAGGTTTTTGTTTTGACATGGTTGTGCAAGTTAGCTAGCAAAAAGCTGAAATTCATTCTTTCTTAATGAAGTAAACTGCAATGTTACATTAATACTTTTGGACACAGTGTATTTTCTACTGGTGGTGAAATACTTCTACAAAACTAAAAATTTCATTTCTCATCATGTCAGTACTTATGAATTACATGCGGCAGGTTTATAGCAAGCTTTGATGTCTTGCAGGTAAACAATGCAAGAACCACTATAATTACCATGACTGCACCCGGGCTCTTCAGTACTCACTACTCACCTGAAGGTGGCCGGATGTTTCCAGGCCAAAATATCATGTCAGAATGATGACAGGATTCGGCTGCACACCCAAAAGTTTCTGGAAAAACATACCAAATTTCTTGAACACAAATCATTTTGATATAGTGCATATTTTTCTACATTTTCTAATTTTTGTACTACAGTACTGATATCAGAATTGACAATTTTAAATGAGTTTTTAACTTTTTCGCTTTCTTTTTGTATTTTTTCTTCAATTAACTCTACACTTTTTTCCACTTTTCTGATTGACAAGTTTGTTTCTTCAAATTGGGATTTCACATAATTGTCTACTTCACAAATCACACTATTTTGTCAACCTCTTCTTTAACACTTTTTAATTTTACATTGATGACTTCACAGGCTGTTTTGATAGTTTTTATTTCAGATAATTGTTCTAACGGTTCCCTATTAATTTAAATTTGTTGGTTAATGATCTTACTAATTAATCTGTGTCCCATTTGGCTTATTAAGTTCTGAAGCATGTGTAACGTTTCTTCTTCGGGCTTAGTCTCAGATTCTTCTTACCCCCCCCCCCCACCCCCTCCACTTTTTCTTGATTACTGTTTAAACTCATTAAAGAAAAGAATGTTACACAAGTCACTGAAAGGACATTACACCAGTCGCTAAAAACAATAAGAAAACTTTTTATGACACTTACAATTTTTGGCGTCCAGTCCTTTCCCAGATCAAACCTTTTTTGTTTTTGTTTCTCTTCAATGTCTTGATTGATTCACATTACTTCATTTCACTTTGAGTTCCAGTCCAGCCATGTTCATAATAGTCTTGATTAAATAAAATATGTATATGATTTCTTCTCCCTTTTACGTCTTCTTATATTTGTGAAACATGTCACATTTCTAGATTCCACAAATCAACAGCATTTCCCGGCACTGCTGCAACATTTCAAACGATGTTTACACACCATTTGAACCTGATTTACATGTGTTTCATAAATGAAAGTTAGACATCACCTTGTAATCGATGTTCAGTGGTAGCTCTAGTAGTTTGAACAGCTCCAATAGTATCAATAGCTCACCTGCCTGTATCATATTATAAAAAAGAGTGTTTTTTTTTTCTTTATTTTTGTCTAGGAAACACTACATGCATACATGTTGTTGATAATAGTTTCTTTTTATTTATTCTCAAATAATTGATACACACACAAATACATCTACAGAACAGTTGACAGACTGAATGCCAAAGTAAGACTGAATGAATGTGTGCCATTATGTGAGTTCTAGAACATTCTAGAACCAGGAAGCTATAACATATTAAATAAATCTTATATCAAGAAAATATAAATAATAGGATTTTGGTGTCAAAACAAAATGGAAATTAAGACCGTAAGTAATTGACAATTACAGCAGTAATTGCATATGTTGACACCATTTAAAATAGTTAAATTAAATTAATTATGCAGAATTGAGGTCAATGAAGTATCAGAACCAAATCAGTACATCTAAAAAGGTATCAGATAATATTTGTTGGAAATATAATTAGCAAAAATATGTTATTGCATATTATTAATGTTACATTTTTTATAAACAGAAGCATTTTATCAAAGTCCAATAAAATACCTTGCTATTGATGCAATTAAACAGTCTTGTTTTGCATTGCAATGTTTTCATGATTGCTGTTGAGGTCTTCAGTTCGGAGACTGGTTTGATGCAGCTCTCCACAATACCCTATCCTGAGCAAGCCTCTTCAACTCCACATAAGAACAGCAACCTACATCTGTCGAATCTGCTTACTGTTTCCATCTCTTGGTCTTTGTCTGTGGTTTTTACCTCACACATTTCCCTCCATCACTAAATTCACAATTCCTTGATGAATAAGAATATGCCCTACCAATCTATCCCTTCTTTTAGTCAAGGTATGCCAGAAATTCCTTTTCTCCCCAATTCTGTTCAGTACCTCCTCATTACTTACGCGATCCACCCATTCAGCATTCTTCTGTAGCACCACATTTCAAAAGCCTCTATCTTCTTCCTGTCTGCACTGTTTATCGTCCATGTTTCACTCCCATACAAAGCAACACTCCATATAAATGCCTTCAGAAAGGACTTACTTAGGCTTAAATCAATTCGATGTCAGCAAATTTCTCTTTTTCTAGAACACTTTTCTACCCATTGCCATTCTGCATGTTAGATCCTCTGTACTGCGACCATCATTTGTTATTTTACTGCCCAAGTAACAAAACTCATGTACCTACTTTATTGTTTCGTTATCTAATCTAATTCCTTCAGCATCACCTAATTTTCTTAGACTGCACTTGATTACCCTAGTTTTGCTCCTGTTAATGTTCATCTTATGTGCACCTTTCAGCACACTGTCCAATCCGTTCAACTGTTCTTCCAGGTCCTTTGCTGTTTCTGACAGAATTACTATGTCATCGGCAAAATGCAATGTTTTTAATTATTCACCCTGAACTTTAATTCCTTCTCCAAATTTCTCCTTGCTTTCCTTTGTAGCTAGCTCAATGTACAAATTAAATAACATTGGAGAATGGCTACATTCCTGCCTTACTCCCTTCGCAACCACTGCATCCCTTTCATACCCTTCAACTCTGACAATCGCTGTCTGGTTTTTATACAAGTTGTAAATAACCTTATGCTCCCTATATTTTACTTCTGCTTCCTTCAGAACTTGAAAGAGTTTATTCCAATCAACATTGTCAAAACCCTTCTCCAAATCTACAAAAGCTAGATATGTAGGTTTGCCTTTTTCTAATCTATTTTCTAGGATAAGCTGCAAAGCGAGTATTGCCTTCCGTGTTCTTACATTCCTCCTGAACCCAAACTGATCTTCCCTGAGGTCGGTTTCTACCACCTTTTCCAACCTTATGTAAATAATTTGTGTTTATATTTTGCAACCATGACTTATTAAACTGATGATTCTGTATTTTTCACACCTGTCTGTGCCTACTTTCTTTGGTATGGGGATTATAACATTTTTCTTAAAGTCTGAAGGGATTGCCTGTCTCATACATCTTACACTCCAAGTGAAACATGGCTGGTTCTCTCAGAGACTTCAGCAGCTCTGAGGGAATGTCATCTACTCCAGGCGCCTTGTTTCAACTTTGTCTTTCAGTGCTCTGTCAAATTCATCTGTCTGTATAGTATCTCCTATTACATCCTCCTACAATATTGCCTGTAAGTTCATTTCCTTCATAGAGCCTCTCTCTTTCCTTCTTTCAGCTTTCCCTTCTTTCCTGAGAACTGGTTTTCCATCTATGTTCTTGATATTCATGGAGCTGTTTTTCTTATCTCCAAATATCTCTCTTATTTTCCTATAGGCTGTATTTATTTTTTCCCTATTTATACATTCTTCTACATCCTTGCATTTGCCTTGTAGGCACTCCTGCATAGCCATTTTGCACTTCCTGTCAATTTCATTTCTTAGTCATATGTACTCCCTTTTTCCTGTTTCATTTACTGCATTTTTATATTTTCTTCTTTCATCAATTAAGTTTAGTATTTCCTGTGATATCCAAGGATTTTTTGTAGGTCTTGCCTTCGTACCTATTTTGCTCTCTGCTGCCTTCAATATTTCATCTCTCAATGCTACCCATTCCTCCTCTATGTTTTATTTTCCCCCATTTCTGTCAATTGTTGCCTAAAGCTCTCTCTGAAATTCTCAAGAACTTCAGGTTCCTTCAGTTTATCCAGGTCCCATCTCCATATTTTCCTACCTTTCTGCAGTTTTTTCAGTTTCAGCCTACAATTCATGACCAATAAGTTTTGGTCAGAGTTTATATCTGCCCCTGGGTATGTCTTAAGTTTAAAACCTGGTTCCAAAATCTGTGTCTTACCATTATAACATCTATCTTGTATCTCACAGTGTCTCCTGGTCCCTTACACATATACAACCTTTTTTTGCGATTCTTAAACCAGGTGTTTGTTGTAACTAAATTGTGTTCCGTGCAAAATTCTACCAGGCGGCTTCCTCTTTCATTCCTTTTGCCCAGACCATACTCACCTACTATCTTCCCTTCCCTTCCTTGTCCCTCTCCCATAACAATTAAGCTTTCCTCTCCCTTAATTGTCTGAATAATTTCCTTTAGCTCCTCATGTATTTCTTCAATCTCCTCATCATTGGCAGAGCTAGTTGGCATATAAACCTTTACTACTGTGGTCGGTGTTGGCTTTGTATCTATCGTGACTACGATAATGCGATCAGTGTGCTGCTCATAAGTAGTTTGCCCACATTCCTGTTTTCTTATTCATTATCAGACTTACTCCTGTAATACCCCCAATTGATTTTGTATTGATAATCCTGTACTCACCTGACCAGAAATCCTGTTCCTCTTTCCACCAAACTTCACTAATCCCCACTATATGTAACTGCAACCTATCCATTTCTCTTTTTAATTTTTCTAGCTTCCCTACCTGATTAAGGGATTTAACATTCCATGCTTTGATCTGTAGAATGCCAGTGTTGCCTTTCCTGATGACCACGTCCTCCTGAGTAGTCCCCGGCTGGAGATCCAAATGAGGGGACTATTTTACCTCCGGATTATTATTATTATTATTATTATTATTATTATTATTATTTGATGCCTATAAATAAAAATCATAACATCCTTACTGTTGCTAACTGTAGGATGTTCTTCAGTGGGGGTCTAGAAATTATTCTAAAAACACACATTTGTGCAATGAGTACATTTTTCTTCAATGATGAATTACCCCACCTCTCTTTCTTTAGGACCACTTATTCCTGTCTTACTCTAGGTCAGTGAATGAAGTGAAGTGTTAACTAAATTTTGTTAAGTTACAATCAGTTTCCATCTTGACACTGTTGCCTGTTGGCATCCTTGATATTTCATTGAATTGGCTCTGTAAAACAGTATGGAACAACCATGGTTGAGCAGTAGTTTATGGACTTTGTCTCAACTCGTATTGTTTGGGTGCTGAAAGAGAGCAGAGAACTTCTTCCAGGCTAATGAAGTGACTCAGATGTATACTCCCCTGAACTCTTCCATTTTAACTCTAGATAATACAATAATTCATTAATTCAGTTACAGTAAAATTCAAAAGTTTTATTCTGGCTGACAGAAATTTATTGTTGTTGAGGCCAGATTGCTCTGCAAATTGACTTAGATTTTTTTGTTGCAGCTTTGACAATGTTGATGTGACAGCCATTTTTTCAGTAGCTCCAAATTGTCACCAAGCTGTGATGTCAAAGTAAAAGAGGTCTTGCAGCAGAAGGAGCTGCTTCAGTGTGTATATATGACAAGTCTTGTTCTGTCTAATAAAAAATACTTTGTATTTTGAGCAGTTTAAATAATGACAGAAAAATAGTTCCAGTTGTTTGTTTTTATTGTGAACATACTGATAATGCTTGTATTAACAATTTAATCTTTTTTCTTATTCACAGGTATGACTACAGAGATTCGAGCAAAATTACTTTAAATGATATAATGTTTGTAGCTGCACAACAACATGCTGGACCCCATAAACCTGAGATATCTTCTCGTGTTCTACATCACTTCAATGTACTTTCCATTAACACTTTTGATGAGAACACACTGTCCAGAATATTTTCAAATGTTCTCCTTATTGCTCTCAAGGTATCAGAAAATAGTACAAAACAGTTGGTGTGAATGTAATGCTCGGATTATTAATTGTTAAATATATTGCTTCTGTAATCTCCATAATGTAGTGTAATAAAAATTGTCATACCATTTTGTTACAGCAAAATGGTTTTACACAAGAAGTGTGGCCCACTGTGCAGAATATTATTGCAGCTACACTTGATGTTTGGCAGACAGCAAAATCTTGTCTGTTTGCAACTCCAAAAACACCTCATTACATATTTGATAACATGGACATTTCAAAAGTTATGTATGGGTGTTCCATGGTAAAAAGGCCTCCCACAGCTGAAAGGAACACATTTTATGGGAAGTAAGTGATGTGAGATATACATATTATACAACTATATTTTGGAAAGAATAGATTGCTACTAAAACCACAGTGACACCTGATGAGATATAGAAAGGCACACATAACAGATTAAACAAAACAAAAAATGAAGCTTTCGGCTGTTAAGCCTTCATCTGTCACAGAAAATCTGTATGTGCATGCGTGTGTGCGTGCGCTTACACACACACACACACACACACACACACACACACACACACACAAACACACAAACATCATCTCCAGCTGTTGCGGTTGGACTGTGTGAGTGTGTATGCACATTCTCTGTGGCAGATAAAGACTTTACTGCCAAAACCTTCATTTTAAATAATTATTATTATTTTATTCTGTTATGTGTGCCTTTTTGTGTCTCATCAGGCATCTCTGTTGTGAGTAGCAACCTATCCTTTCCAAAATATTGTTGAATCCTTTACACTATTTCCATTGTATTCTACAATTATAAAATTAATTTCTTAATAAAGTGAAAAAAATTGTGTGATCTTATAAAACAGCATTTTGCTACTGCATATCATAAAATATGTAACACATCCAAAAAACATGAGAAATACACCTTCTGACACAAAGATTTCAACCTCATAGTACAGTTGATACATATGCTGTGTATATGGTACTTCTGGGAATAGTACATCATATGTCCCAGAAAAAGGAAATCCCCTGGTTTGGTTTGTGATTCCCTTATGTATTGAAAAATATGTGCTAAATGCCTAAATATTTTTGTTCGGTTACTCAAATCCTAATGAAATTTATGAGAGACACTACTTTTTTATTACTCTGGCTGACCAAAACAACTAAATACTATATATTCCTTATTTAAAACCTTTTGTATTAATTTAGCCATCTTTATTTTTTCTGCCAATTCATTTTCATTTTATATGCATACTTCTTATGTATCTGAGCTCTATTACAATGTGTGGGAGCTAATTCTTATCATGTTAGGATGTTAGTAACCCTGAATTTTAGCAATAAAAGTAACTAATTTTTGGTGCATTACATGGTGACCATATGAATACTAAGCAACAGTATTCTCATGACCACCATGCAAGCAAGTAATATAACAAGTATTGTGATTATAGGAGCCACTATAAACTTAATATGGTCCAGGTATACCGGTATGTTTCTTGGAAAAGAAAAATTGATTCTTTTTTCTTTATTGTCATTTCCATAATGCCTGTATAGCCTTCCATTTTAATGAAGTGGTATTATTCTCCTGGCTATTCTACTAACTAGCAGGTTAATACCTACATCTACATACATTCTCCACAATCCACTATGATAATACATATGGTAGGAGGTAAGGAATATGAAGGGGAGTAGGAAGATTAATTTTTCTTTCAATTTTAAGACGGGATATTTATTTGTTTTTCTCTAGAAAATGTGACATATTTTATTTTTTACCACGCACACGGAAAGTCAAAATATAGATGGTAGATTATGGTAGATTAATTACACAGCTATCATTAAATAACTCTGGTATGAAAATGAAGATAATAAATAGGTTCGTATCTTTTGTAATAAGTGATCAAAGTCAGTATTCCGCTGTCTCTGAAGTCAGTTTAATGCAATGTGTAGAATGTAAAAGATATCTATTTTGTAAAATACAGTTATAAAACTTTAAATGCTGTCTAAAGTTTATTTACAAATACTGTATTGAAAGTGGTTGTAAATGAGAAGATCCCATGGATGTCGAATTAGTACAGATATGTGTCGTATTGTTATCAAATTTTGCTAGCCGGAAACATTAAACATTAATGAACACAATACAACAATCTAACTTCAAATATCCATTCATAACATTTCCATTTCTCAACAACTATTGAAATAACTGACTTTTTTTTGCAATTAAAAATATATCTCATTTATTAAAATTTATCATTATACCACCCAAAGGTGTCTGGCAGAGTGTACCTAGTACCACTATTAAATACTTGCTTTTTGAAAATAAGAGAAAAGCAAATCTGTACAAGCTCTTAATCTCTCTGATCTTATCCTTGTGGTCTTTACTTGGAATTTAAGTAGTCTAAACAAAAATAATATTGATAAAAATTCATAAATACAGCAATGATTAAAATAAACTGGATGCATATTTAGATTGTGAGAAGATATTGCAATAGGAATTGTCAGTTCTTATATAGTCTGATGTAATAGTTATTGTACTTGCCCGGCTATTAAAATAATGTGACAGTACTGTAACAGAAAGGTAATGGTTGTGAGTATTGTCCTTTAAGACCCGCCAAAGTTAACCAACAACGAGCTTAATGGAAACAATTTTAGACACCTTTCAGAGTTTCACACATATAATATAAACTTTGTGAAAAAACTTGGTACATCACATCCGTACGGTGCATCTACATTGGCACATAGACAGCAGAATACATGTATTTTGTGACAATATAGTAATAGAATAGTTTACAACTCACTGCAAACATGTGATGATGAGCCGCAACAGGCATATAAAAAAAAGACACACACAAGCACTTTCAACAATGGGCCATGGCCTTCTACAGAAATAGGAACATTCACGCAATCACACAGGCACGCAACACAGTCACACAACCATAATTTCCGATTGTTGCATTTTGAATCACACTCTGCTGTGTGGAAAGAGGCAAGGGTAGGGTGGATACGAAGGCTGATCACAGTGGTGTGGATGGATACAGCACAGCTTTCCAGAGTATGTACGTATTAGATGGGAAGAATGAGATGCAGCTTAGGGATGGAGTGGGGAGGCAGATGAGTAGATGAAAAGGATGGAGTGGGGAGGCAGATGAGTAGATGAAAATGAAATAAAATGAATGTGTGCATGTGCTCACACACACACACACACACACACACATACAGAGAGAGAGAGAGAGAGAGAGAGAGAGAGAGAGAGAGAGAGAGAGAGAGCACTCTAGATAGGAGAGAGGTTTAGCATAGAGAGGTTGCAAACTGTGGGGTGTGGAAAAAAGGAAGTTATATTAAATTGAGACCTGCATAATTTCGGGTGCTGTAGGGATAACTCCCATCTGTGCAGGTCAGAAAAGCTGGTGGTGGGTTGGAGGATCCAGATGGCCAGGGTTGTGAAACAGCCATTGAAGTCAATCAAATGCTCTGCTGTGTGTTGTGCCACAGGGTAGTCCACCTTGTTTTTGCCCACAGTTTGGCAGTAGCCATTCATTCTAATGCACAGCTGGTTAGTCGCCATATCAATATAGAAATCTTTGCAGTGATTGCAGCACAGCTGGTAAATTACATGGCTGCTCTGACAGGTGGCCCAGCCTCTGATAGGATAGGATAAGCCTGTAATAGGACTGGATTATGAAGTGCGGGATTGGACAGGTCTAGCAATGGGGTCTTCCACAGGAATATGATCCCTCTATAACCGGGATGGGTTTCGGGGTGGCATAGGGATGGACTAGGATGTTATGGACTTTGGGAGGGTAGCGGAACACCACTTTAGGAGGGGTGGGAAGGATCATAGGCAGGATGTCTCTCATTTCTGGGCATGAGGGCAGAAAATCAAAACCTTGGCCATTGTTAAGAGTCCAGGGTAGTAATGGGTGACAAGGGGAGCGCTCTTTTGTTGATGGTTACTGTTGGTAGAGGGAGGATTTGGGATGTATCGGGGTATGCTCAGAGGATCTGTTTGTGGACTAGTTCAGTGGGGTAGTTTATGTCTGTGAAGGCCTTTGTGAGACCCTCAGCATATTGAGAAAGGGAGTTCTTGTCACTGCAGATCTGCCGTCAATAGGTGACCAGGCTGTAAGTCAGGAATATCATTATGTCGAAGGGATGGCAACAGCTGAAGTGTGAGTATTGTTGGTGGTTGGTTTAATATGGACAGAAGTGTGGATGGAGCCATCAGTGAGGTGGAGGTTAACATCCTGGAAAGTGGCATAGTAGGTTGAGGAAGTCCTGGTGAAATGGATGGGGGAGAAGGAGTTAAGGTTTTGAAGGAAGGAGGATAGGGTGTCCTGGCCCTGAGTTCAGATCATGAAAATATCATCAATATACATGGACCAGGCCAGAGATTTGGGGTTTTGGGATGCTAGGAAAGTTTCCTCCAGACAGCCCATAAACATGTTGGCATAGGAGGGTGCCATGCAGGTGCCCATGGCTATGCTATTGATTTCAGGTAAATTTTCCCCTCAAAGGAAAAGTAGTTGTTAGTTCGGATAAAGTTGGTGAGGATTATGAGGAATGAGGTATCGGGCTTGAATTAAGAGAGACATTTGGAGAGGTAGTGTTCAAGAGCGATGAAGCCATAGGCATGTGGGATGTTGGTGTATAGGGAAGTGGCTTCCACTGTGACAAGTAGGGATCCAGGAGGTGAATCAGTGGGGATGCTGGAGATTCGGTGAAGGAAGTGGTTGGTAACCTTATTATGGGAGAATAGATTTTGGACAATTGGTTGAAGGTGTTGGTCAAATAGGGCTTTTTGGTAGGAGCACAGTAACCATCCACAATTGGGCATCCAGAATTGTTTGGTTTGTGGATTTTGGGGAGCATGAAGAATGTGGGTGTGTGAGGTTCTGTTGGGGTGAGGAGGGAGATGGATTCAGGGGAGAGCTTCTGGGAGGGGGCCATATGATTTTAACAGGGATTGGAGATCTATTTGGACTTTGGGGATGGGGTCATTCCAGCAGAACTTGTAGGTGGAAGAATCAGAGAGTTGGCGGAGCCCTTCTGCCAGGTAGTCACTGTGATCCACAACTACAGTGGTGGAATCTTAATCTGCTTCACAACCCTGGTCATCTGGTTTCTCCCACCCACCACTAGTTTTTCTAAACTGTACAGATGGGAGTTATCCCTACAGTACATTCTCTTATCCCGAAATTATCCTATTTTTAGTGCTGTTTGTGTGTGTGTGTGTGTGTGCGTGTGTGTGTGTGTGTGTGTGTGTGTGTGTGTGTATGCATGGGGTGTGCGTGCATCCTTTTTATTTTATTTTATTCCACTCACCAACCTCCCCAGTTCATTCCTAAGCTGCATCTCCATCCTCCCATCTAATACGAGGCGCATCCAGAAAGTAAGTTCCCTTTCAATTTATCTCCTCTGCAGCACTGCAATTGCAGTTCTGCACATGTGCTGTAGACGATGTGTATCAAAGAGAAGAATGTGCGCCATTTGGAGATTGCTGTCAGTTACATATGCTTTGTTGTGCTTGTTTGAAATGTCGGCGTGGATTGAAAATCCTGTTGCCTGTGAAATCACATCGATAATTCGGTTTCTGAATGTGACAAAAGTGAAACCAGGTGAAATTTATTGGCAAATTTGCGATGTTTACGGAATAAATGCGATGAGTGATTCAATGGTTAGAAGATGGGTCCGACTGTTCAATGGCAGTGATGTGCACGATGAAGAACGATGTGGGCGTTCTAACGTCCATCACCCCTTTTCGGAATGACTCAAACTGAGCCCTAATATTTTCCTGAATTACGGAAAGTTTTGTTAGTTCACAGTCTACAACAAAGTCATTCCACTGTAGGTGAAGTTGAACTTATCTTATATGCTGGCTGAGGTCCATTGCGTTGTGAGCTGTCTTTGGCATTCACTAAAGCATTTGATTTTACAGGATCTTTTCGTAAATTAAAACCATGTCAGTTGATATGGAAACGATTTTATTTGCACTCAAACAACATTTAAATCAATCACATTGCACAATCAAGAAATGCAGCAGCAAGCCAACAGAGCTGCTTACAGGTTTCTGGCCACTAGAATACTGAATAAAACATGGTTTCTCTCCAACATCTTTCTGCATAACCACGTTGTAAGATTGATGACAAAGTTTTGTAATTCACAATTAAACAGTATTCTTTTACATTAAATATGCCAAAATACAGAAATTAAAACATTACATTTAAGCTTTGACTATTTATGTCAATGTATGTACTTGTTTCATGAAATTTGTATTTAAATGTGGTACACAAATTTAACGTCATCCTTTTGACTAGTGTTTACAGTGCTCAAATTATTTACATTATTTGTGTTTTCGAAGTGCACACATATTTGTTTTGTCAATATTGTGTAGGCGTAATATTATTGTGACATGGAATTTTAATGTGTTTCAGTTTGCGGTCAAATTATTTATTAATACGGATTTGTATATGGTTGTCGTAGTTTTGTTAATTTTGAAGATAGTTTCTTAGTACCAAACAGATTATTAATTTTAGTGCATGAAAAATTATCAGTATTTAATTTAGGATCTAGTGATATATAAAACATGGTCTGCCCTAATTTATTTAAACAAAAGGTATATATGAAATCATGTTGTGTAATAGTTTATAACATGTAGCATTATTGTTTTCATACAAATTAGTATCTATATAGGTTCAGCAATTTCCGAAACTAAGTGTAATGCATTTTTAGTGTTTGCAGCTATTATTTACGAAAGTATTAAAAACTGAAAATTACGTAAAAGGTCAGCCAAAGTTATATTTAAATCAACGTACTATATTTTAAAAGGTATTTTACTAATAGTGTTAGTAGAATTTCAATCTGAAGGCAAAAATGTGAAACATCACATGTCCGGTAATGAAGTTTTACTTTAGGTGTCAGATACTTCGTGTTTCTATGTTGGCAACTGATTTTTGTATGGAGTGTGCAACATAGCAGAAACGTTACAGCGTCCACCTTTGGTTACAGAAGAACTGGTTCATGTGATTGATGACAATATCCAGGAAAACCATAGGTTTACAATTAGTGCTCTCACGCTACGGACTTCCCCCAAATTTCATGATCACTGATGCATGAAATTCCAAACAACTGAAATTCCGTAAACTTTGCTCACATTGGTAACAAAAGATTCTCACTGAGCAACACAAAACACAACGGACGGGTAGTGCACTTGAGTTTTTGACCCATTATGCTGAAAGTGGCGAAGAATTTCTGAGACAGATAGTCACAGGATATGAAACGTGGGTTTCTTACGACACCCCTGAGAGTAAGTGGCAATCAGTGGTATGGAGGCAAACTTCGTCCCCACCAAAGGTAAAGCTGAAGCAAATCATGACACCTCGGAAAATGATGTTCACAGTGTTCTGGGACTGGAAAGGCATCTTACGCATTGTCTTCTTACCGCGTGGTCAAACAATCAAAGCAGATGCTTATTGTGAGACACTACTGAAATTGCGCTGTGCAATGTAGAATAAGCGCCGGGGACTGCTGTCAGAATTTGTTTGTTTGTTGTTCCCCCCCCCCCTCTCTCTCTCTCTCTTTCTTCACAACCACACACTGCAAATGTGCGATAAACCTCCTACAGGGATTTCAGGGATTTGGCTGGGACGTGTTTGACCATCCTCCATACAGCCCTGACCTCATTCCTAGCAGCTTTCATCTGTTCTTACATTTCAAGTCTTTCTTTGGCGGTCATCACTTCACCAATGACGACGAGCTGAAAGAAACTGTTTCCAACTGGTTGAAGACACAGGCGACAGATTTCTGTGAAGAAGGTATACAAAACCTGGTGCCACACTATGACAAATACCTGCAAAATTTCAGCAGTTATGTGGAAAAGTAGTTTAAGAGTTGTAGAATTTTGTGCAATAAAATTTTTTCTGTATCTGTGTACAATTTTATTTTATTGCCAAACGGAACTTACTTTCTGGACGCGCCTCGTACGTACATACTCTGGAAGGCTGTGGTGTACCCATCCCCACCACCATGACATAACCTTCCTATCACCCTATCCTCCCCTCATTTTATATTACAGAGCATGATTCTAAGTACGGCATCCAGAGATGACTGTTATGTGAGTGTGTTGTGTGCCTGTGTGATTGTGTGAATGTTCCTATTTCCATCGCCAATAGCTGAAAGTTTTGTATATCTGTGTCTTTTTTTTTTATGTGCCTGTTGTGGCTCGTCGTCATGTCTTTACGGTGAGTTGTAACCAGTCCTATTACTATATTGTTAATTCCAACCTGGACTTTCCATTATTTGATCATATTTTGTGACAGATGAAAAAATTACTCAGCATTTGTTTCAATGATATACTTAATAATTCAGAGAAGTAATTTACTATTGATATGTTTATATCATGTGCTGGGATTAGCTAAACAAAATGCAACATATTGAATTTACAAAAAATAAAAAAAAAAATATTATGATTTAAAAATTAAGGAATAAATGAATTTGCCCACTCCTTTTCACATTCCTCACTCCTACCTCATGTATTGTCACAGCTGGCAGCAGCAGAATCATTCTGAAATCCACTTCAAGTTCCATTGACCCCAATTTGAGTTTCCGAAACATTTCAGTACCACCCGCACATGGATCGAATCTACCAGTTACAAACCTAGCCACCTGCCTCAGAACTGCCGTATGTGCTCATTCCATTTCAAATTGCTGCACAGGATTACAGCTGGATATTTAATTGATGAGACTCTTTCAAGCTGCACATTACTAATGCTGTATTCCAACAATTTGGGATTGTTTTTCCTGGTCATCTGCATCACCTTACATCTTTCTACATTTAGAGTTAGCTTGCCACTATCACACCACCAAAAATTTGGTCCAAGTCATCCTGCAACCTCCTAGTCATTCAATGCGACACCAGATATATGTCTGCATTGGTGTGTGTGCATGTATATGTGTATGTCTGTGTGTGTTTGTTTGTTTACCTATACTTTTTTCCCCAAGGTAAGTCTTTTCTCTCCCAGGATTGGAATGAAACCCGCACCTTTCCCTTTTCCCTCTCCTTCCCTGCTCTTTTTCTGAAGCAGCAACCCAGGGTTGCAAAAGCTCAGCATTTGTGTGTTTGTGTGTGTGTGTTTTTATTTGTGTGTCTATCTATGAACATATATATAAAATAGATGAAGATTACTTACCAGGCGAAGCAGCACAGGAAGTGATAGTAGCACAAATAAATTAATAAATTCACACACACACATACAAAAACGCCAACTTTCGCAGCCTAGCTGCTTCTTCAGGCAGAACGGAAGGAGAGGGAAAAAGGAAATGATGGGGATTTTAAGGTATTTGGTAAGGATCCATTCCAATACCGGGACAAAAAATACTTACCTTGGGGGAAAGAAAGGAGGGTAAACAAGGACACACACACCCACACATCTACACAAACGCAAACACACCTAGGCAGACATACAGTAGAAAGCATAGAAGTTGGATAGAGATACCACTTGAGGCAGAGGCTCTGTCCAAAGAATCGAGGCAAAGATGTTCAAGATGGTGGGCAGGAATTTGAATTTAGCAGAGGTTGAGACCTGGTGGCCAACGGGAAGAGAGAATATGCTGAAGGGCAAGTTCCCATCTCCGGAGTTCTGAAAGACTGGTATCGGTGGGAAGTATCCAAATAACCCAGACCATGTAACATTGTGCCAACATGTGCTTGCCATGCACCAAGGCATATTTAGCCACAGGGTAATCCTCATTACCAACAAACACTGTCTGCCTGTGACCATTCATGTGAATGGACAGTTTGTTCCTGGTCATTCCCACATAGAACGCTTCAAAGTGCAGGCATGTCAGTTGTTAAATCACATGGGTGCTATCACAAGTGGCTTTGCTCTTGTTTGTGTACACATTCCGGGTTATAGGACTGGAGTAGGTGGTGATGGAAGGGTGCATAGGGCAGGTTTTACAACAGGGGCGGTTACAAGGGTAGGAGCCAGAGGGTAGTAAAGGTGGATTGGGGATTTCATAGGAATGGACTAGGAGGTTACAGAGGTTAGGTGGGTGGCAGAAAGACTCTCTCGGTGGAGTGGGAAGGATGTCATGAAGGATGGATCTCATTTCGGGGCACGATTTAAGGAAGTCGTATCCTTGCTGGAGAGCCACATTCAGAGTCCGCTCCAGTCCTGGAAAGTATCCGGTGACAAGAGGGACACTTCTGAGTTTCTTCTGTTGAAGGTTCTGAATTTCAGGGGATGAGTAAGTGGCTCTGGAAATTTGCTTCAGTACCAGATGAGGAGGATAGCTGCGGGATGTGAAAGCTGTTGTTGATTATTAGTGTACTGGTTCAGAGATTCGGGACTGGAGCAGACTCGTTTGCCACGAAGACCTAAGCTGTAGGGAAGGGAACGTTTGATGTGGAATGGATGGCAGCTGTCATCATGGAGGTACTGTTGTTTATTAGTTGGTTTGATGTGGACAAATGTGTGAAGTTGGCCATTGGACAGATGGAGGATGACATCAAGGAAAGTGGCATGGGATTTGGAATAGGACCAGGTGAATTTTATGGGACCAAAGGAGTTGAGGTTGAAGAGGAAATTCTGGAGTTCTTCTTCACTGTGAGTTCAGATCATAAAGATGTCGTCAATGAATCTATACCAAACTCTGGGTTGACAGGCTTGGGTATCCAGGAAGGCTTCCTCTAAGCGTCGCATGAATAAGTTTCCATACGAGGGGGCCATCCGGGTTCCCATGGCTGTTCCCTTTAGTTGTTGGTATGTCTGGCCCTCAAAAGTGAAGAAGTTGTGGATTAGGATGAAGCTGGCTAGGGTATTAAGGAAAGAGGTTTTAGGTAAGGAAGTGGGTGGTCGGCGTGAAAGGAAATATTCCATCGCAGTGAAGCCATGGGCATGTGGGATATTTGTGTATAAGGAAGTGGCATCAATGGTTACAAGGATGGTTTCTGAAGGTAACAGGCTGGGTAAGGATTTCAGGCAATCAAGGAAGTGGTTGGTGTCTTTGATGAAGAATGGGAGACTGCACATGATGGGTTGAAGGTGTTGGTCTATGTAGGCAGAGATTCGTTCTGTAGGGACTTGGTAACTGGCCACAATGGGGTGGCCGGGATGATAGGGTTTGTGGATCTTGGGAACTAGGTAGAGGGTGAGGGTTCGGTGTTTCACTAGGGTCATGAGGTTAATGGAGTCAGGTGAAAGGTTTTCTAGGGGGCTAAGGTTTTGAGGATTCCTTGAAGCTCTGCCTGGACATCAGGGATAGGTTTTCTAGGGGGCTAAGGTTTTGAGGATTCCTTGAAGCTCTGCCTGGACATCAGGGATAGGTTCTCTAGGGGGCTAAGGTTTAGAGGATTCCTTGAAGCTCTGCCTGGACATCAGGGATAGGATTGTCTTGACAAACTTTGTAGGTAGTGTTGTCTAAAAGCTGACACAGTCCCTCAGCCTCATACTCCCACCGATCAAGTGCCACGGTTGTGGATCCCTTGTTGGCTGGGAGAATGATGATGGAATGGTCAGCTTTCAGATCACGGATGGCTCGGTATTCAGTTGTGGTAATCTTGGGAGTAGGATTAAGCTTTCTTAGGAAAGACTGAGAGGCAAGGTTGGAAGTAAGGAATTCCTGGAAGATTTGAAGAGGGTGATTTTTGAGGAAAAGCTGGTGGATCTAGCTGTGATGGACAGCAGTACTGTTCTAGGCAAGGTTCTATTTGAGTGATGTCTTGGGGAGCTGGATCACTAGGAGTAGGATTATTTTCCTTCGTGGCAAAGTGATATCTCCAACAAAGGCCACGTGTATAGGATAGTAAATCTTTGACAAAGGCTTTTTGGTTGAATTTGGGAGTAGGGCTAAAAGTGAGGCCTTTCGATAGGACAGAGGTTTCAGATTGGGAGAGAGGTTGACTACTGAATTGGGATGTTGTGGTTCCGGATTGTGTGGAATAGGATTTAAAGGTTTTGGGGGAGTGGAGCTGGAAGTGGGAGATTGAGTAAATGGGAGAGACTGGGTTTCTGTGCAATAAGAGGAGCTTGAGATTTATTGCAGAGGTTGTTGATGGAGAGTGTATTGCCTTTCCGGAGGTGGGTGACAAGAAATTGGGGTAGGTTTTTTTAGGTGGAGAGTGGCATGCTGTTCCAATTTGCGGTTGGCCTGTAAGAGGATGTTCTGAATTGTGGGTGTGGATGCAGGAGTGGAAAGGTTGAGGATTTTGATTAGGGATCGGAGTTGACTGGTGTGTTCATTGACGGAGTTGATGTATAGGTTAAGGATTAGGTGGGTGAGGGCTGTGGATTGTTCTGTTTAGTACTGATGTAGGGCTTGATGAAAGGATAGGTTACAGCCGGAGATGGGAACTTTTACTGTGAGGCCCTTGGGTGTAATGCCAAATGTTACCTCCAGTTACCAGCCAGCTTAATCCTAACCCACAACTTCTTCACTTTTGAGGGCCAGACATACCAACAACTAAAGGGAACAGCCATGAGAACAAGGATGGCCCCCTCGTATGCAAACTTATTAATGGGATGCTTAGAGGAAGCCTTCCTGGATACCCAAGCCTGTCAACCCAGAGTTTGGTATAGATTCATTGACGACATCTTTATGATCTGAACTCACAGTGAAGAAGAACTCCAGAATTTCCTCTCCAACCTCAACTCCTTTGGTCCCATCAAATTCACCTGGTCCTATTCCAAATCCCATGCCACTTTCCTTGATGTCAACCTCCATCTGTCCAACGGCCAACTTCACACATCCGTCCACATCAAACCTACCAATAAACAACAGTACCTGCATTATGACAGCTGCCATCCATTCCACATCAAACGTTCCCTTCCCTACAGCTTAGGTCTTCATGGCAAAAGAGTCTGCTCCAGTACACTAATAACTTAATAACAGCTTTCACATCCCACAGCTATCCTTCTCATCTGGTACTGAAGCAAATTGCCAGAGACACTTCCTCATCCCCCCAAATTCAGAACCTTCAACAGAAGAACCCCAGAAGTGCTCCTCTTGTCAGCGGATAATTTCCGGGACTGGAGCGGACTCTGAATGTGGCTCTCCAGCAAGGATACGACTTCCTTAAATCATGCCCCAAAATGAGATCCATCCTTCATGACATACTTCCCACTCCACTGAGAGTGTCTTTCTGCCACCCACCTAACCTCCGTAACCTCCTAGGCCATCCCTATGAAATCCCCAAACCACCTTCCTTACCTTTTGGCTCCTACCCTTGTAACCGCCTCCGTTGTAAAACCTGCCCTATGCACTCTTCCACCACCACCTACTCCAGTACTATAACCCGGAAGGTGTACACAATCAGGGGCAGAGCCAATTGCGATAGCACCCAAGTGATTTACCAAATGACATGCCTGCACTGTGAAGTGTTCTATGTGGGAATAACCAGCAACAAACTGTCCATTCGAATGAACGGTCACAGGCAGACAGTGTTTGTTGGTAATGAGACTCATCCTGTTGCTAAACACCCCTTGGTGCATGGCCAGCACATCTTGGCACAGTGTTACACCGTCCGGGTTATCTGGATACTTCCCACGAACACCAATCTTTCAGAACTCTGGAGATTTTTAACTTGCCCTTCAACATATTCTCTGTGCTAAATTCAAATTCCTGCCCACCATCTTTAACATCTTTGCCTCAGTTCTGTGGACAGAGCCTCTGCCTCAAGTGGTATCTCTGTCCAACTTCTTTGGTTTCTACAAATGTCTGCCTATGTGTGTTTGCATGTGGCAATGTGTGAGTGTGTGTGTGTGTGTGTATTTGTTCACCTTCCTTTTTTCCCCCTAAGGTATGTTCTTCCACTCCTGGCATTGGAATGACTCCTTTTCCACTTCCTTAAAACCTGTATCCTTCCTCTTTTTCCTGAAGAAGCTGCCAGCGGTGGCAAAAGCTTGAATGTTTGTGTGTTTTTATTTGTGTTTTTTGTTTCTGTTGCTGAACCTGTACTTTGGGTGAGTCAATCAATCTTTATTTTTATACATATTTTTCCCACCAGAAAAGTCTTCTTCTGTATATACAAATTGATGAAATGAAAATTATAGAAAGAAACGTTTCTGGTGGGATAAACAAATATAAAAAATATAAAACAGATGACTTACCCAAAGGACATGCTCATCGACAGACACAAATAAAATAACTCACAAACACAAACAAACAAACACTGTCTGTCGACGAGCCTGTCCATTGGGTAAATCATCCATTTTCTATTTTCTATTTGTTTATCCCACCAGGAAAGTTTCCTTTGCTGTATAATAATGGATTTTTAGATACTTATTTGCATCAATATTTTTTGTTAAAATTACTTTTTCACCACCTCTGTTAAATTTGACACACACTATTATAGATTAGTGTCATTTTTCAATATACCATTGAAAAATGGTTAAATGTGACAAAATATAGGACCGAAAATGGAAAAAGATTGTCAGAAAATAACAGCAATAAATAGCACCAAAAAGTGCAACAAATAACTCAGATTTTGGCCGATTTTTTCCTTATCCCAATGAGTGACTAGATTTTTAATTCACTTACCGAATTTACATAGGACAAGTATTTTTTCGGATTCTCAGCAAGTTCTTTTGTCAAGGTATGACATTGGTAGTTACTGTATCCTTCATGCATCAATCTTTTTTTTAGACACATGAATCTCTACTAACTTTTGCCTGATTTGATCTGCTTGAACTGTTTTGAATGGAAAGTGCAACTAACTGCCTTTGGTTCCTCAGCATGTTTTGAATATTATTATTAAAACAGATGGGTCCTTACCATCCTTAATACACTTTGTGAGCACATATTTCTTCAGCATTTATTTACAATGCATATAAGTTTTTCCCATAATTCGTCTATGTGTACCGTACCAGAACATAATGATGTCATTCATTACTTCATTGGGACACTTAACAATTACTTATCTGCTATTTCTAGCACAAACACTCCCTTAGCCTTCTTGACCAATTAATAAACTTTCTGACCATTGTCACTCTGACAATGAATACTAACCCCTGTCTTTACAATATCATCATAGAAGGAAAATAATGAAAATATGAAGAAATGATAGAAACCCCTGTTGGAAAAAATACTCAGATAGTAAATGAATCCAATTACAATTCCTTCAATAAATACATCGTTCACTACAATTACAAATTACTTTTTCATTTAGTTTTCAGTTTGGTGAATTTACTGGGTTTTAGAAACTGTAGAAATGGAGTGTTACTGTAATTTAGCATTAATTAATTTTCTACAAACCATTAACTTCTTTCTTTAACTGCATTATTTGATTCTACATATTTTATTTATGTATATTTTACAGTCACAAGTATCTTCACTATTTAGGCTTACTTAGCAAACATTAATCTAATCACTGCAGAGATAAATATGTAGATGATACTAAAATTTTAACCTGTGACTGAAAGTTCTCTGTAATTGCATGGTTTTTTTCCAGCAAAATCATTATAACATTATAAAATTTTTATTTAATTTTTAATTTTTGTCTACATTTCTTTCCTTTAGACTGTGGATGCATGAAGCATTAAGAGTTTTCTATGATAAACTATCAAATAGTTTGGACAGATCCACAATGTTTACAATTATATGCAATGTTATACCTCAATACTTCCCTGAACCACCAGAAACATTCCTTAGTCACATACCATCATTTGATGGAACGGTAAGGAAATCAATGAAAATGTTGTTTATTGTAGAAATTTGATCTATCCCATTCTTAATTTTCATTATATTATACTAACAAAATTCAAGAAATGGAAGTCATTATCACTTCCTACCACATAACATAGGTGGTGTAAGGTATTTAGTTTATGTCATGGCAGCTAAGATATTGTCTGGTTTTCATTGTACCAATATACATTAGAAATGTTGGCAATACTAAATTTTTACTTGGATATGTGTGAATTCTTCAGTAAGGTTTAAGGGTGTTGCTTCATTTGCTGTAGATTTTGGCACTACTATGTACCATCTTCAGGCTTTACCATTATAAAACTATTAGCCACGTAGATAACTGGATAACTTCCATAATACTGCTAAACAGGTGATGTAAACCAGTTGACATCTAGAATGATGGATTACTACAAAGATGATCTGCTCACTTTTAATCAGGAATGTAAGCAGCTGGAGAACACAATTTTGTGTCTGTGAAATATGCATTTGTGATTATGAATAATAGTATTATTTTCTAATGAATGCTAATGGCCTCAAACTGAAGTTGATTGTATGTAATCGTGATTTGTTTTTTATGTACACATTGAGCCTTGGCATATGTCTTTGTACAGAGTTTCACACTATCCTCATTATACTGTTATGGAAAAAATTCTTTATCACATTTTTTATATTGCCTTTTATTAATGTGTATTAATGTAGTTATCTAATTATATATAAAAAGTAGATGTGGTTTAATTACTAGGCAAAAGAGCACAGGTACACAGATAGAAACACAAATAAAAATACACACACACATGTTTCTTTCTACATACCTGTGCTCTTTCGCATGGTAAGTAAACCACATCTACTTTTTATATATATTTTTCCTACCAGGAATTTTTCCCTCTTTGATATTTGTATGAATATCAAATTATTCACCTAATTACAAAATTTATCATTGTTGGGCCAGAAGCTAATACAGCAAAATTCTTAAATTGTGCTGAAGGATTCAGTCCTACTTAAAGAAAAATTTCACTGATGTGGTTTAGCCCTTTCCGACCTGAGAAAAATGTATTTAGACCTCTAGATTCAGGTAAAAATTTTCAAGGTCATAGTTATTTTTAAAAGTGACCCACACAATCTTGATAGTTAGATTTTACCCCACACCAAATAAAATACATTGAACACTTTGTAACGTAAAATACATTGAGTTATTGAAAATGTTCTTTTACTTACAGTTTTTCAATGACATTAAACACAAAATTTTAACTATTGTGAAATCAAAACTACTAAATATAGTGCCCTCGTGCACACACACACATACACACACACACATACACAAACACACACACAAAATTATTTTTTTATATGAAATAAACAAAAACAGTCTTTTTCTTTTGACATGCACAAAATTTGGTCATACTTTATGCTTTGTGACTTCGTCCTGCTGTTACAATGTTCAAACCTGCGGTATCTTGGTGATAATATGTCATCCACTGTGGGCCAGTGGTTATAACTGTTGTAACACTTGTCAACGACTGGTTTCACAGATGGGGTGTAAATTTTCATATTTCTTGGTGCAGTTTTCATTACCATTAGCATCTTGACTTTATGCATCTCATAATAATTTGCAAGAATGTACAAAT
This sequence comes from Locusta migratoria, assembly GCA_026315105.1. NCBI lineage: Eukaryota > Metazoa > Arthropoda > Insecta > Orthoptera > Acrididae > Locusta > Locusta migratoria. Next base: position 389,657,772 of record CM048747.1, read on the forward strand.
AAACAAAAAATTTATTTGTGGAAATGTTTGACAGTGTATACTGTATATAAAGACAGTGTATATAATGAGGACAATTTACAACTCACCGCGAAGATATGCGAAAGGGGCTGTGACAGACAAATAAAAACGACACACATATAACACTTTAGCTACTGGCCATTAACCTTCTTCAGAACAGAGAGTATTCAGACAGGCAGACTTCACAGTCACACAGCCGTTAGCTCTGGCTGCCGTCCCGCACTATAAATGATGCTCTGTGGTGAGTGGATAGGAAGAGAGGGGAGTGTAAGGGAGACAGGAAGTTTGTGACAACATGGTTGTGGGGATGGATACAGACCAGCATTACGGAGCATGTATGTTCTAGATGGGTGGAGTGAAATGCAACTTACAAATGGAGTGGGGAGGTGGGGTAGGAGTGGAAAGCAAAACAAAAATTCACACACAGGACACACGCCCACACACACACATAGACACAAAGCACACTGAATGGGAGAGGATAGAGGTGCTAGGAACTGTTGGGTGTGGAGAAAAAGGGGTTTATCCTAGTTTCAGGCCTGGGTAATTTCCGGACTGGGGAATTATTCTCATTTGTGTAGTTCAGAAAATCTGATGGTGGGCGGAAGGAGGCAGATGTCACAGATTGTAAAACAGTTTTTGAAATCAAACATATGCTCTGCTGCATGTTGTGCCACAGAGTGCTTTACCTTGATTTTGTCCACAGTTTGGTGGTGGCCATTTATCCTAACGAACAGCTGTATAAACCAGTATAAAACATGCACTCACTATTCAAACTGTTCTTATTATTGTTAAAAACTAGTATAAACACTCAGATAGTCCAAAACACACACAGTTTACACTCGCTAACTGAGGGAAGACAGAGGGAAGTAGTTCCTCCCATGACCGCCGTGACTGAGTAGAAAAGTTAACATACTAAATCTAAGCAACCATGTATTTATCAAACTTTTTGATAAGGCAACCTAATACAGTTGGTTTTGAAATAAAATAATCTTTCATTTCATATGTAATTCAATTAAATAACTTATGACAGTATATTAACTATGCTTACTTACCTCTTCATGCTAGGCAACCCAATAATTGGCAAAAGGTGAAAATAGGCAACCTTTGTTTTTTCAGTTCATTTGGGTATATTCTCTCAGCTAATGCTTGACTTTCATAAATAGCGAATGGCGGAAGTTGATCAAAAAATTTTAATAAAACATCCTATTAACATCATTGACATTGGTTTTAGCTAGGCAACCTATTAGCGATATTTCAGTCTATATGTTATCTAGCTTATATACTTCATTAAAATTAAATAACAGATGAGGGTATATATTTCTTATACCAAATCTTAGACTACTAGCAAAGTACACTGCCTTAAAGTGGAAATACTTGATGCAGTATGCAAGAAAATAACCGAACAGTTAGATGTAGCATCATGGGACACTCTTCTAGCAATTGCTTGCCCCCATCTGACTGCAAGAGGAAGTGGATGACACTTACAGTAAGGGTGAATATTACCACTGTCTTAATGTGGGAATGTTCATGGATAATTATCTGGTTCCTAATATTACAGATTTTACCAATGCCCTGTCTGGCGGGGCTATTGTTAGCTTCACTGATTGCACACGATACTACTGTCAAATTCCAGTGGCACCAGAGGATGTCAAAAAACAGCTTTCATTGCACCCATTTGCCCTAATCAATAAAAGTTTTTGCTCTTTGGTGTAAAGAGTGCCGCTTAGACATAGCTGAGGTTTATTGACAAGATGCTGTTCAAACTCAAGTTCTGTTTCGTCTACTTGGATAACATTCTCATCTTTCGTAAGACATCTGAGGAACATACACCACAACAACAAAATGCTTTCAATGCTTATAGCACATGGAATAAAGAGAAACTTCAACCGAATAAATTGTAAGTGAGTTTCTACTCGTGGGATCCAATCACCACTCATCCATTTGCAGGCCAGTCACTTGAACTGAGCCTATGAAACAGACTTTTGACCAAATCCATCTGCCAAACTCTTTATCATGACAGATGCAAGCAACACCAGGACTGGTGCCATCTTAAGCCAATGCCCAAATGACAACATCTAGCCTTTGCACTTCTTCTCAAAAATGTTGAACCCAACACAGAAAAAAAGAAATACTGAACTTTCGAAAGTGAACTGTTTGCAGTATATGAGGCAGTCAAGAATTTGTGGCCCTGAGATCGAGGGACACTCATTTTATATTCTCACAGTTCATAAGCCCCTAGCAGATACTATGCAGGAACCCACCCCCAAGGATCTGTTTCAATGCCACGTCCCCATCAATGCCACATCTCCCAATTTGAATTTGAGTCCCAGTTCACTACAGATGTATGCCACATTACAGGTGCAGACAATATTGTATTACAACTGCTCCAGGCCAAGGACAACTACACACAACACCTCATTACACCCATTTCCACTGTCTAGTACTTGACAAAAACTTTGTTTAGTGCAACATCCCGTAAGACTGCGAAGCATGGATGCACAACTGTCTTGTTTGCCAGTGAAACTGCCCCCCCCCCCCCCCCCCAACTCGAGTCACAGCCTTACCACATAGCTTTTCTCCTGTTCAAATTGATAACATTGGCCCCCTTTCCCTCTGCAGTGCTATTTATTCATGGTGATGACTGCACTACTTGCTGGGTGGAAGCAACCCCAATGCCTAACATTACAGCTGAAACAATTGTAAATATGTTAAATTCTACATCTACATGGGATACTCTGCAGTTCACATTTAAGTGTCTCGCAGAGGGTTCATCATACCATGTTTATACTATTTATCTCCCATTCCATTCACGAATATCGAAAGAGAAGAAAGAACACCTGAATCTCACAGTTTGAGCTCTGATTTCTCGTATTTTATTTTGATGATCTTTCTACCTATGTAAGTGAGAATCAACAATAAATATTTTTGCATTCGGAGGGAATGTTGGTGATTGGAGTTTCGTAAGTAGCCCAAGCCGCAATGATAAGCGCTGTATTGTGACAATACAAAACGAGCTGCCCTTCTTTGGACTCCTTTGATGTCCTCTGTCAAACCCACCTGATAAGGATCCTACACTGAGCAGCAATACTCCAAAAAAGGCCGGACAAGCCGAGTGTATGCAGTCTCTTTAGTAGTTCTGTTGCATCGTTTAAGGCTTCTGCCAATAAAATGCAGTCTCTGGTTCATCTTTCCCATGACATTATCTACATGTTCTTTCCAGTTATGTCTGAAGTAATAGTAATTCCTAGATATTTTGTGGAGTTTACAGCCGTCACTTTTGATTGATTTATCGTGTAAACGAAGTTTAACGGATTTCTTTTCATACTTATGTGGACAACTTCACACGTCTATTTATAGTCAATTGCCAATTTTTACACCATAATGATATTTTATGTAAATCGTTCTCCAGTTGGTTTTGATCTCAGATGATTTTACTAGACAATAAATGACGGCATCATCTGCAAACAATCTAAGAGAGCTGCTTAGATTTTTTCCCAAATTGTCAAGGTGTGTTTGCGTTTCGATATGTGGGAGTGTGTGTGTATTTGTTTACCTTCCTTTTTTTCCCCTAAGGTAAGTCCTTCTCCTGCGATTGGAATGACTCCTTTTCCATTTCCTTAAAACCCATATCCTTCCCTTTCTCCTCCCCTTTTTTCCTCTTTTTCCTGAAGAAGCTGCCAGTGGTGGCAAAACATTGTGTTTTTGTGTGTGATTATTTGTGCCTATCGACGAGCTGGTCCTTTTGGTAAGTCATCCGATTCCTATATATATATTTAAAATAGAAAACAGATGACTTACCAAAAAGACCGGCTCATCGATAGATACAAAAAAAATCACACACATACAAGCTTTCGCAACTGTTTGTCGCTTCTTCAGGATAAGAGGAAAAAAGGGGAGGAGAAAGGGAAGGATAAACGTTTTAAGGAAGGGAAAAAGGAGTCATTACAATCCCAGGAGTGGAAGGACTTACCTTAGGGGAAAAAAAGGAAGTTAAACAAATACACACTTTAATGTTTACTTGATTGTTGAGTAATTACAGTTCATTCTACTACTTCCAACGATACTCATCTTTTCAACATTATGATGTATGGGGGTTCTGCTTGCTGAAATATTACTCTCCTGGGGCGTCGTGGTAGAAATAAATACTCGTAGGTACAATTTTTCACTAATTATTTAATTTCCAATCAAACTGTTTCTCATTCCACCAAAACAATTCAAATTTATAACATATATAATGCAACAGAACTTAGATGATAGTACTTCCATTTTAAAACAACAGACTGACATAGCTTCCAAAGCACTTGACAAACTACTAAAACTCAAAATCCCTCATGCAAGGCGGTGAGGCAAATATATAAAATCGACAATAATGACATTACATATCGCATTGTTCATAAGAATTGAATATACCAATTTACAATTACAGAACACAACAGTAAATCAAAATCTTTCACCCAACTCCATTAACCTCATGACCCCACCGACACCCCGCACCCCCACCTTCTACCTACTTCCCAAGATTCATAAACCTAATCATCCTGGCCACCCCATTGTGGCCAGTTACCAAGCCTCTACAGAACGAATCTCTGCCTACATAGACCAACACCTTCAATCCATCATGTGCAGTCTCCCATCCTTCATCAAAGACACCAACCACAGCCTCGATCGCCTGAAATCCTTGACCAGACTGTTACCTCCAGAAACCATCCTTGTAACCATTGATGCCATTTCCATATACACAAATATCCCACATACCCATGGCCTTGCTGCGATGGAGTATTTCCTTTCACACCGACCACCCACTTCCCTACCTACCAACAACTAAAGGGAACAGCCATGGGAACCAGGATGGCCCCCTCATACGCAAACTTATTCATGGGACGCTTAGAGGAAGCCTTCCTGGATACCCAAGCCTGCCAACCCAAAGTTTGTCACAGATTCATTGATGACATCTTCATGATCTGGACTCACAGTGAAGAAGAACTCCAGAATTTCCTCTTCAACCGACTCCTTTGGTCCCATCAAATTCACCTGGTCCTATTCCAAATCCCATGCCACTTTCCTCGATGTCAACCTCCATCTGTCCAACAGCCAACTTCACACATCCGTCCACATCAAACCTACCAATAAACAACAGTACCTGCATTATGACAGCTGCCATCCATTCCACATCAAACATTCCCTTCCCTACAGCTTAGGTCTTCGTGGCAAATGAGTCTGCTCCAGTCCCAAATCTCTGAACCAGTACACCAATAACCTTATAACAGCTTTCACATCCCACACCTATCCTCCTAATCTAGTACAGAAGTAAATTGCCAGAGCCACTTCCTCATCCTCCTAAGTTCAGAACCTTCAACAGAAGAATCCCAGAAGTGCCCCTCTTGTCACTAGATACTTTCCGGGACTGGAGCGAATTCAGAATGTTGCTCTCCAGCAAGGATACGACTTCCTTAAATCCTGCCCAGAAATGAGATCCGTCCTTCATGACATCCTTCCCACTCCACCGAGAGTGTCTTTCCGCCGCCCACATAATCTCCGTAACCTCCTAGTCCACCCCTATGAAATCCCCAAACCACCTCCCTACCTTCTGGCTCCTATCCTTGTAACTCCCACCGTTGTAAAACCTGCCCTATGCACTCTTCCACCACCACTTACTCCAGTCCCGTAACCCCGAAGGTGTACACAATCAAGGGCAGAATCACTTGCGATAGTACCCACATGATCTACCAACTTACATGCCTACACTGTGAAGCGTTCTATGTGGGAATGACCAACAACAAACTGTCCATTCGCATGAACGGTCACAGGCAGACAGTGTTTGTTGGTAATGAGGATTACCCTGTGGCTAAACACGCCTTGGTGCATGGCCAGCACAACTTGGCACAGTGTTACACCATCTGGGTTATCTGGATACTTCCCACCGACACCAATCCTTCAGAACTCCGGAGATGGGAACTAGCCCTTAAGCATATTCTCTCTTCCTGTTGCCCACCTGGTCTCAACCTCCGCTAAATTTAAATTCCCGCCCACCATCTTTAACATCTTAACATCTTTGCCTTGGTTCTCTGGACAGAGCCTCTGCCTCAAGTGGCATGTCTGTCTAACTCCTTAGGCCACGGCCTGCGTGGGCTACACATTCTAGCGACAGCGCGCGACATCCAGCGACGCGACACTGCTGCTACAAGCGGCGACATTCGGCGACATGGTCGGGTGTCCGACGTGAGCGCGACAACTTCTCTCTATAAGATGGCCGCTACAACCGATCAGCTGTTTCTAAAGTTTGCCGTCCGTATACCGTAGAATAATGATAGCTGAAGAGTAAGGCAATAAAGGTTTATTAACTTTAGGAAGTAATGCTGTGCATTACATTTACAAAGCGAGGAATGTTTGTGGACTATTTAATTCGTAACTTCAAATACCATACGAATACAGAGTATGAAGATCACCGGCCATATTCTTCGAAAGTACAATGACGAGTACAGCTACTTTCGACTACGTTCTCAATGAATTTTTTGATTACAAACCATCAACAACTGAATAAGTTTGAAATATGTCTTATTCGAAGCTCGTAAACTTTCGTCATTGGTCAGCGTAGTGTAGGGGTAGCGACCTTGGCTGATAGTTTGTAGTGTAAGTAATTTTTCGGTCGCTTGTTCGCTTCTGGTTTCATCTTAAATTTTAATTACTGTAATTACAACCCTTTCACCTTTTATTTGTGCAAGGTTTCATGTATTATCTTTAGAAAGCACCACAAACTTTTTTACCCCTAGTTCATCTTTATTGCAAACACATGTACCCAACTGTACACCTACCAAACACATTAAATTGCTACTGAAACATTATATCCTGACATTTTACTCAGAAACGTAAATTACACGCATCTCCTTTGACATCCCAGAGTTATCTCTCTCTCTCAGGAGTACAGTAACTTTGTTGTTACCGGTACTGCAAATGCACAAAGCACACAAATGCGAGTAATTCTTTAAATCACATTCATCGTGGTGTAAATGAAACTATCACTCAGAATAAAAATACAGAAGACTGATATATTAGAAACAATTTAAAAATTTAACTTTAGTCATTTATAAAAGCCAAAATAAAATTTACGAGATAGTTATCCAAAGCAAAATACTTCATTATATGTGCAAGGTGAATTTTATTTTCTGTTATTTCACAAACAGTTCCCATTTCATAAACTCCAGGGATTATTGGCTTGCAGAAATCTTGCGACAACCTTCATAACCTCTAAAAGCAGTCTACTCTCAACGAAACTCGGCACTTTGTAGCGCGAGCGACAGCAACAAGATTCAAACAGGCTTGAATCTCAAACGTCGCTTGTTGTAGCACGCGACAGGCAGCGCCACAGTCGGCGATCACGCAGGGCACTCCCGTAGCAATACATGTGGCTGTCTTTTGTCGCCTGAAGCTGTCGCACGCTGTCGCTAGAATGTGTAGCCCATGCAGTCCGCGGCCTTAGCTTCTTTGCTTTCTACAATATGTCTGCCTAGGTGTGTTTGCATCTGTGTAAATGTGTTTGTGTATTTGTTTACCTTCCTTTTCTTCCCCCAAGGTAAGCCTTTCCTCTCCCAGGATTGGAATTGCTCCTTACCCCCTTCCTTAAAACACTCATCATCTCTTTTCCCTCTCCTTCCTTTCTGCCTGAAGAAGCAACTGGGTTGTGAAAGCTTGCGTTTGTGTGTGTGTGTGTGTGTGTGTGTGTGTGTGTGTGTTTTATTTGTGCTACTATCACCACCTGTGCTTCTTCGCCTGGTGAGTAATATTCATCTATTTTTTATATATATATTTTTCATACTAGGAATTTTTCATCTATAATATTAGTAAAACATTTCATTTACACAAAAATAATCAAAATATAAAATGAAAACTATACATACAATAATTTTACATGGTGCATAACTTTTTAAGTCGAAATCGTCGTCCTTTCTGTTTGTTAACAAACAGCAATGTTAAATGTCAATTAATTTGTTAATGAGTACATCATACATGTTCCTAATATATATTGAACTATAAAATATCTTCGCAAATCTGAAAATATGCTCAAAATCTCATGTTAGTCAATATATACAAAGAAAGAAATATTGTAAATCTCGACTATTACATTAATTACACAATTAGCTGGTCTACGCAACTTGTTTATGAGCCTAACATATATACAATGCTCTTTATTTTCATGTTTTTAAGTTTTACAAAAGTTTTTACAATTCATCTGTTTAGTTATTGAAATAATGCACAATGATGAAACTATTGTTAATAGAATTGTCTGGAAACATCACATGCAAATTTCTTAATTAATTCTTGTTAACAAATCACAGTATCACCGAGACACTGTCCTACACTGATTCCTAGGTGGGCTATTTCATTTGTAACTTCACACGCAACATATATTACTATTAAACTATATGATTCTGGCTCCGACGCAGGTGGTATCGTACGATAACATTGAGATGAGAGGGCCAGCAGTATCATTACAATACCCCCCTTCCCCCATCAGCTCTATGATGTCCTCATAAGTTGAGGTGATGTAAGAATAAAGCACATACTTTGGATGGCTTGGACCTGGTGGCTGGCTTGGCTGCATCAGTACCTCACTTACTTCTGTCTGGTATTGGCACAGCACAGTCCACACACGCAGCCTCACCAGATCCTGAAAGTTCCAAGTGCAGTAAGTAGGTGACAAGGGTATGGCCTCCCAAGAGCAGAGGGCAGAATCGGGAACAGCTGACACTCAAGAGTCTACCACACTGAACTTGTCTGACCTTGTTAAGCATCAAAACCAAATACACAAGAGACATACGACAAAAAATATCCACATAACTATACTGTAATGTTCTCTCATTCTGAACTGTGTTTTTTAAAACTTTGAGGACATGAAACTAGGTATCTTACAAAGTAATTAGACACTAATATTAATTAACCGATTCTATCATTACTTCTATCATTATCTGATATACTTTACCTCTTTAATACTCAGGAAACAGTTTGAATTCAAATTTTAACTGTGACATAAATTAATACAGTGAAAGGTCTAACTGAAATCAATAATCCTATTAACATAAAAATAATTACATACACACATATTTCATAGCTTAACACTAAAGAAGAAAGATAGAATGATCGATATGAGATAATTTGAACTGGTTACACAATGAGGAGGAGATGTGGCACCAGAAACCGAAATCAGAAGTATGCTACCACATAGCTAGAAACCCATTGTTTGCCAGCGCACTTAGCACACACAGAATATGTACTTTCCTGGGGTTACAAAAGTTTATATACAACATATTGACAATACAAGTTTCAAGATATTTCATCAAAGAATACATATATACAAAACTCTTATAGCTGCAATAAATTTGAGAAAAATAGCACTTGTACAAAGTCTTATTATAACCCACTACTGTTTGTTTCGCTTGAGTTCTGTTATCTTCAAATTCACCCCCCCCCCCCCCCCCCCCACTGGCAAACGAGAGAGTGAATCAGCAACAAGATTGTCCTTGCCTATTCCATCAATAAACACAGTAACATATGGGCATCCAGTGACATCATAAGGTGTATCTTCCTCTTCTTCATGAGTAATATCTTCAATAATATCTTCATGTTTCATAGTACAGAAATCATTATTAGCTTGTACATGATTCAGGTACACATTACTTTCAATAGGTTGATGAGCCATACATCCATTAGCAACACAATTATCATTGGTAACACACTGCTCTAGCCTAGGCACATTATCTTCTAGCTCATGATATTTACACAGTAACTTATCCAGAACATTTGCTTACTCTTCCTTATCAATGTAGCTCCGTATGACACAATGCAAGATATCTTTTCCTACCTCTTCTTGTCTGTTTCTGCTTCGACAACTTTCAGTACTGCTCAATTTCACTGGTACCACTTGATTCTCACAAGATGTGACATCATCTATAAAACACACTGTCTCACACTGGCCATCAGACTCGATGCAACCTTCCTTGACTTCAACATAAATCATCCCATCAAGTTCCTTCTTAAAACGCCATGACCTCCACATCTTCTTCACTTTTCAGCACTGTTATCCTCTAACTTCTGTGAACTCACATTAGACAAAACATCAAAATCTTCATGATTCTCAGTCTTCACAGTTTCATGAGCAGTAACATTCAGTCTGTCTTCAGCATCTTCAACGTTATCACTTAGCAATTTACACAGTCCAAACACATCTTGTTTTTTACTTATTTTGGTCTCTTCTACAGCCATATCTTCACTTGCATTATACATATTGGCTACAGTATCATCATCTAGTACAACCTCTTCTGGTTCTATACACTTGTCCTCTTCTTTCCAAGCCTGGTTCTATATTGCTAATTTTCCCATTTGTGTCCAAATCTGACCCTATTTGTGGTAGCCTGATTTCTTGTCCTATTTCTCACCCCAACCTGAGAGGCTGCCATAGGTGTGACATTTAGTTTTCCTGCCCGTTTCCATTATACTTGCAGTAACCTTGGTTCCTATAGTTTCTTCCTTGTCTGTTCCTGTAATCCGTACTCCCACCTTGCTGTCTACTTAGGTTCTCACGACTATCTTCTTGGTGATGATCTCTTCTTTCTCTTCCATGATGGTCTTCTTGGTAGCGGTTTCTTTCCCATTATCTCTCATAACTTCTGTTTAATCTTCCAACAAATCTTAAGAAGTCCTCAACTGAATCGTCAGCTCCACAATCTAACGCTTGCTGTATTCTACTTGGTAATCTTCTATGTGGTTTCATCTAAAGATGAGTCAAGATGCACTAATTTTCTGATTTCAGCCTCACAAAAGTCCCTCATATTACCATAACTTTCCTGTACTTTCCACCATGCCTCTCAAACTCACTATATGACATGTCCCCTGTATCTAACTGATTGACCCAAGTATCAGCTTCATTGTCCAAAAATCTGGAGTAAGTGGTGGTGGAAGGGTGCATAGGGCACCACTTACTCCTGTAACTTTAATACTGTAACTTCCTGTAACCCAGAAGGTGTACAGAAGGCAGAGCCACTTTCGATAGCACCCACGTGATTTACCAACTGACATGCCTGCACTGTGAAGCGTTCTATGTGGGAATGAACAGCAACAAACTGTCCATTTGCATGAACGGTCACAGGCAGACAGTGTTTTTTGGTAATGAGGATCACCTGTGGCTAAACACTCCTTGGAACATGGGCAGCACTTCTTGGCACAGTGTTACACCATCTGGGTTATCTGGATACTACCCACGAACACCAATCTTTCAGAACTCCGGAGATGGGAACTTGCCCTTCAACATATTCTCTCCGCTAAATTCAAATTCCCACCCACCATCTTTGCCTCGGTCCTGTGGACAGAGCCTCTGCCTCAAGTGGTATCTCTGTCCAACTTCTTTGGTTTCTATAAATGTCTGTCTAGGTGTGTTTGCGTTTCGATATGTCTGAGTGTGTGTGTATTTGTTTACCTTCCTTTTTGTCCCCTAAGGTAAGTCCTTCCACTCCTGGGATTGGAATGACTCCTTTTCCACTTCCTTAAAACCCGTATCCTACCCTTTCTCCTCTCCTTCATTCCTCTTATTCCTCTTTTTCCTGAGGAAGCTGCCAGTGGTGGCGAAAGCTTGAATGTTTGTGTGTCTTTTGTTTCTATCGATGAGCCTGTACTTTGGGTAAGTCAAACAATCTTTATTTTATACATATTTTTCCCACCAGGAAAGTATATATTCAGTATCATTCAATATTAATAGAAAGTTCTGCAAAGACACTGTAGATTTAAAGACTGCATAATATGCTGTTCTTTCCTCTCACCTGAACTATGGGATTGAAATTTGTGGAGCAACAACCAAAGCTAATATAGGTAAGCTACTTACTCTTCAGAAAAGGACTGTAAGAATCATCTCAAGTTATTTCTAGAAACAGGGGTGCTAACCATTGTAAACATGTACATTCTAAAAACCATATTGCTTATGAAAGAGCTACACGAAAATACTTACTCAGATTTCCACCAGAAAAAATAACAGGATGAAAGCAGCATCAACATGCAGTATTGAAGTTAGCCAATGCACTGCCTACTTCAATTATGGCTCTTCCTACAATTAAGTTTAAGTTTCAACTTAACAAAATCTTACTACAAAAATTCTTTCTGCCTATTGGAAGAGTATCATACATACATGCAGAATAAGAAATGCTTTGGAAAATTATGAAATAGTAGTCAGCAAACCACTTATTGTATGTAAATCACTGACATATTCAGAAATATAAATAATTGTAACTGTACTGTTTTTTGAGCATGTGTAATGTTGAATAAAGTTTATTATTATTATCATCACTATTGTTTTGCTGACTCCTGATTCCCTTACAAATTTTGAAAATCTCTTTTTCATCCTTAACTCCTCTCAGAAACATAATTTTAAAATCTTTCTCTCATTTTCCTTTGTGGCCTTCATCCCCCTTCCCCCTCATTAGTAGTCTAGATCTACACTCATATTTTCCTTTCCCATACTGTTGTACAAATAGTGCTGAATGAGTAATTTTGTTATGACACAACTTGCATTCATGAAGGCAGTCCAATGCTCCTGATCACAGTATACAATTGCTTCATGACCTAAGAGATAATTCTTGAATTTTGAAAATTTTCATTGTACGGCAAAAAGTCCTTTTTCAGTTCTGTTTAATTTCTTTCATGCTTCTGTAAGATTCTACTGACAATGGATTGGTCTTCTAACACCCAATTTACTGATTTTTGTTGAAATTGGTGTGCCGCAATTCTTGAATTATTACCATCTGTTATTACACAAAACCATATGTTATAACACAAAACTGCTGCTGTTTGATCACTTCCTTGACCTGATCTAAACTCACAGATTTCTACACTTTCCAAAATATGCTGCTATTCTCTCTAAGAGTGCTATAATGTTGCCATGTTATTAGAATTTGATCAGTAATACATTGAATGTCTCTGTCCTCATCTTCTTTTTCCAGGCTGTATACTGCTGGTCCTCTAAACAGAGTAAATATTGTGTCTTTTTATATAAAACTGTAGATACTAGAATATGACTGTACCAAACTGTCCATTTTTCTGAAACACAACTTATGCGCAGTCTTCCTATTTTTGGAAAAATATAAAAAACATTATGATGAATTGTTTGTATATACGAAATGTATGTACATACTTCTGTATATTAAAAACCTATGCAGTCTGTAATGTAAATATTGTGTACATTTTATGAATAAGGATGAAACAAAATCCATAGCACAAATATTTTAAGAAATTGCACATAGCAATCTTTTTTGCAGAAAAAGATTTAAAACAGTTGTTAATAAGAGTAAATTGCAAAGTCACGTAAAACATTTTAAGAATTTCATATTCATAGGACAAGTTTATTAGTATGCTTTGAATAAATGATTGGAATTTCAGCCATCTCTCTTTAGCATGTGTCTACCATGGGACCTGGTTACTTATTCCATGTTTTATGGAAATGGCACATTTAGACAGAAATGACAAAGTTGCATTCACCTGGTTCCAAAGTTCATCTACGGTAATTTGCATTGGGTCACAGTGTTGCTCACTTTGTTTCAACATTTCCCTCACATTTTTGATTGGAGTCATCTCTGGTGATCTGGCTGGCCAGGGAAAACAGTCTTACATCATATGACATCAAGAAAACACCAGTTTGTGCATTGACATGTAATCATGTATTGTCTTGCTGAAAATTGGTTTATGGGCCAATGTGCAGAAAGGGTAATGTTATTCACATAGGTCAAACTGGTCACACAGTACCCTGGTCTTGCAACACTTGGGGTATGTGATTGTGCCCAATAGCACCCCACACTATAAGTCTTTGATTGGTGTTGTATGTCTTGTGTGAATGCAACCACTATGATATCACTCTCCCTGTCTGTGGTGAACGAAAATGAATTCATTCAAAAACACTGTCTGACACCATTCCTGTCCTCAATGGTGTCATTCCACACACAACTGCCATCTGGAATGTTCTTGCACATTAGTCAATGGTAGGCTTAGAAATGAGTGACATGCACCATAACCAGTGTTCTAATAAACAGTGATAGACTGTCACCCCTGATAGTATACAATGTATTCGGTGTACATACGTGAGCATTTCTTCTACAATTCGGCTTCCATAGATTTTAAATTCAACAAGTATTCATTTACATACTGATACCGTCACAGCACAGTAGTGCTGTATTAAATATGTTTGACAAAGGCTAGGTGCAAAATTGTGATTTTGTGGGTCTTGGTACTTGGCTCTTATTTGAAATAAGGAAGGAATATTAGGGTTTAATATCCCTTAGGCAACATTAAAGATGGTCTTTTTTGAAGTAGTATCATGAGGTAAAAAGTTTTTGGTTTATCCCTGATCAGCACCCATTTTGTATGACCTTCAGAACATCTGCCTTTCTCTAGCAATGTTACAATGTACAACAAAAGTTTGAACAATGAGAACCCATTAATTTCATTTGTAAAAGATATCACTTGTTTGAAATTTATGTTCATACTAATTGCACCATTTATGTGAATTGTTCAGATTTTATTTGTTCATAAATCCTGTTTTGTAGGAAATTTTTGAAGTATGTTGCATCTACGTTTTGAACTTCTTCAAATCGGTACAGTGTTTATCTGTTGTCCGGATAAATCTAGTACGTGCTGAGACTTGTTGGTCATCAAGACAATGGTGTACTTGAAAGTTGATAGCAGTTATAATTTCATTATGTATACATTAATTGCAATTATGCCATTAAGTAATTACAGAGATATAATAATTACAGTAACATTTTTGATTTTTATGAAGAAATTTTGAAGATCTTGTAACTGACAACCCCTGTCAACTATAGCACCAAATAAACTGTGGTAAACAAAAGTTGGAAACAAGAACCAAAAATTCTACTAATATCAAAGCACAGCAAAAGGCAAATATGTCAAAAATTGACATCATTTATCTATCCATGTGTGTGAAGAATCATTGTTCAAACCCATCTCTGGCCATACAGAATCAGGTTTTCTGTGATGTCCCTAAAACACTCCTGGAAAATTCCAGGATGGTTCCCTTGAAAGGGCACAACCGTATTCCTTCCCCATTGAGATGTCATAGGCAAGTTACAGAGCTAAATGTTTTCCATTTTATTGCTGAAATAGCAAGCTAACAAATTATTTCAATGGAACCTAAACTGTTAATTGTCAGTATGTGACTTCTGAGTATGGGTAGAATAAGATACGTGATTTCTACATAAAGTAATTTATAATAGAAGACCCATACATTCTTAGGAATACAAAAGAAATAGTATTTCATTATAAAATATGAAAATAAACAGGAGCACATGGCGACAAAACTGAAACCTGTTAATATGCATTTTATGAAAACATAAACAAAAGTAGTCTGTTAAGATATAGATTGTATTGTATGTCTGAGTAGAAACTGGCCATGAAAACACAAACCTGATTAATATTGTGAATATAAACTTGCCAGTATGGGCACCATTGTACATAAACTAAACCTATAACAATATTTCCTTGTTCTTGTATCCGGTAAAACAACTAATACCTTATTTCATCACTCTGTTAATGGTAGCAACATTGCCCTTCACTATTTTTAAAGATATTGGTATAAATGATCAATGTATTGTGTAGTTGCGTAAAGTTGGTGCCACTCATCTAGAAGTGGGAACAAAAGAGCCAGAAGGTGATGGAGAGTTGCTAGCCAAGTACACAGTGGCAACACTCCCTCCTTACTGATAGCAAGTCGAGAGCACCACTTATGAAGAGAATAGAAAAAGCGCCGCTCACTTCTGGGGAGCCCACTTCACACCTTGACGTCTTCCACATCAGGATGAGAGGACACGCACATCAACAATGGGACAGGAAAGAAGATGCCACAGCAGTCAACAAGCTATAGCATGCATGACAGTACATTCATTCTTAGATAGCACCAATAGTCTCAGTTAGTCGAGAGGTCACACCAACGTAGGCAATTAATATTGTCACGTTGCAATGGAAGTAGGCTTGACTTCGAAGGCAATTAAACACAGCACTTATACTGAAATCACGTTTATTACGAACTCAACGTACACGCAGCACTGACTGCCTCTCAGGCAGAGTGCTCTGCTATTTATACAAAGACATAATTTACCAGAAATTAGAAGAACAGTTAACCTAAGAAACAAGTAGAATTTACAAGTGAGCATAAGAAAGATGTAGAACCTTCTGGAATTGTCAATTACAAAGAAATAAATTTTTGCCGGTGGGCGGGATTGAACCGACAACCTTCTGCTCCGCAGTCCGTGACGCTATCCCCTGCGCCACGCCGACAGTTGGTGTTCGTGGTCTCTCGCGGCATTGCTCCCTCTCCTGGAGAAACAGCGACCTGCTGTTATGATCCCGGTGGAGCCAGCTGCAATGTCCTGGATCTTGACCGTGTCATGGGGCCTCTGTATGACAGTTCAAGAGAATCCTTAACTTCTCTGCGATTATCGACGACAGACGTTCCTGTCGAGGCTTCATCAGGAACATTACCATCCTTAAAGTCCTTGAACAAGAAGCCATTGCTGTCTACCTGTTCTTCAGGATCATAGTAAGGATTCATGCGCAGAACGTGAACAATGTCTCTTCGTTTTTGACGTTTCGACGATGGCTCATAATCCTCAACTTCGTATGTGACGTCTGACAGGCGGCGTTTGACACGATACGGACCAAAGTATCGCTTCAATAACTTTTCTGACAGTCCAACCTTCCGTACAGGGGTAAAAATCCATACCAGATCTCCAGGGCTGTACACAACAGCTCGGTGCTTGTCATTATACCGCTGACGGTCCTTCTCCTGGGCGTCCAGTGTCCGTATGTGAGCCAGCTGTCTTACTCTCTGACTGTAACTCTTCTCATTGTCAATGACGGTATCGTCACATTGTCAACGACGAATAACTTCCCAGAAAATTCTGTATTACGTGTATCTGGCGGAACAACTTCTTCAATTTGCAGCTCAGATCTTCTACAGTCAATGATAGCTTGGGATGCCTGAAGGAAGTCCCATCCGAGGATGACATTGTGACTACATTCTGTTAACACGACAAATTCAAACGGCTGCGTCCTGTTGTTTATGGTTATTCTTGCGACACAAGTTCCTGCTGGATGGACATACTTTCCATTCGCGACCTTCAGCACAGTTGCTCCCGTATCACAGAACATTGTCTTCTTCAGTGTGCGGCGTTAATTATCCGATAATACAGAAAAAGAGGCTCCTGAATCAACCAGTGCCCGGACAGGTTGGCCGTCGATTATGACGTTGATGAGATTTCCCGACATCTTGGCGACTGTTGTCCATGGAGGAGTTTCATCTGCGGCGGCCTCACCTCCGTAGATGGTCGCCTCGCTTAGTTTTCCTGGGCGCGGCGGCTAGGGGAGCGGCTGGTACCTCTGTACGGCGACGGTGAACGGCTGCGGCGCGTCGGGGAGCGACCTCGTCTAGGGTACGGCGATGGGCTTCTTCCCATAGTTCGACTGAACTCATCAGCAGGTGACTGCTCTGGATAGAACTGCTCCGACAGCTGACGTCTTGTGGCAAAATAATCATCGAATACTCGCCTCCTCTCTCTGCAGTAGCGTACGACATGTCCAGGGCGTCCACAGTGGAAACACAGTGGTGTGTTGTCTTCTGTCCTCCAGACGTCTGTTCTTCTACGGGGCGTCATAGTTACCGGGGGAGTTGGCTGTGGTCGCGTCGGTCGGTTCATGGGCTGCCGTTTGGCAGCTGCAGCGTAAGTCATAGCAGGGCGACGTCATTCTTCACGTCGGGTGCGGTTGACGGGGCAGAGAGGAGCTAATGTTTGAAATACCCTGTCCTCAGCGGCGTCGGCTACCTCATGACTTACAGAGCTCACATCCATGGCCATAATCTGATGCTCGCTCGGTCTAATAGTCCCGGCTGCCATGCACTGTTGTAATTCTTCTCTCACAATTTGTCGTATCTGAGAAGCCAAATCCTGCTGGTCTTCCACAACAGCCATAGGGACTACATTTGGGAGTCTGTCATACTTCTTGTGGCCAACCCTCCTTTGTTGCATCTCTTCAATATGCTGGCACCACTTGATGAATTCTCCTGTCATAGCGACGTCTTTTATCAGAAGAGCTTGGTACATATCTTCTGCAATTCCCTTCATCAGGTGTGTGATTTTGTCCGCTTCAGTCATATTCGGATTGACTACGTTACACAGGGCCAAAACACTCTGTATGTACGATTTTGTCGGCTCACCATGTCGTTGGGCCCGGTTCTTCAGTTGTTCTTCCGCCGAGTGGATTTGTCGCTGGCGGTCTCCAAACGTCTTCTTAAGTTCCATTGCTGGGCTGTTCCATCCAGGTAGAAATAAACGTTGGCCAAGCACATCGTATGATCCCACCTGTTGTACTTGGCGACTCGGTCGAACCCTTTTAGCCATTTGTTGGGGTCCTGTCCAGCATCTCCAGAGAACACCGACGGGTGTCTGATGTGCAGCTGTCTTATTGCTGGTTTCATCTCCATTGTTCTTCTGATAATACGGACTTTTGGAAGGATGTACTTGGTGTATCCCTTGTATTCTGGTTCCAGTCCATGTAAGCGACGGCTTTTACGTTGCCTAATCGGAGGTACGGTGATGCAGCTGTTGCACAGTGTACCCAGCGCCTCCATCAAACAATGCCACGTTGCAATGGAAGTAGGCTTGACTTTGAAGGCAACTAAACGCAGCACTTATACTGAAAGCACATTTATTTCGAACTCAACATACACGCAGCACTGACTGCCTCTCAGGCAGAGTGCTCTGCTATTTATACACAGACAGAATTTACCAGAAATAAGAAGAACAGTTAACCTAAGAAACAAGTAGAATTTACAAGTGAACATAAGAAAGCTTTAGAACCTTCTGGAATTGTCAATTACAAAGAAATAAATTTTTACCGGTGGGCGGGATTGAACCGACGACCTTCTGCTCCACAGTCCGTGACGCTATCCCCTGCGCCACACCGACAGTTGGTGTTTGTGGTCTCTCGCGGCAATATTGTACTAGATAGTTAGACATGGATGACAGCTCACATCAAAGTTATGTAATTATTTCTTTCATATTAATAAATTTTGTCTTAAACACACTTTGTCTAGAGCGATTTTGACATCCCTTGTCGACTGCCCCACGATGAAAAAATTGTAGCCAGGGAAAGCTACAACATATTGTTATATTTTATAGGTAAGCATATTTCAGTCTTTAATCATATTTATGAAATCGATATTATCACGAATTGATATAAATTAGTTAGTACCTTAATTTTGGGATGTATAACTTTTAGTATCTTGTCATAACATTGCAAAATTTATTATTTTTCTATTTTTAATAGTTGTAACAATGGAGGCATTGTTCACAAAAGTATATAAGGAGGCCCAACTGTGGTTCTAGATCACCAGTCTTGTAATAGTTTTCGAAGCCGCCACTATGCCAGTTTGGGCACCGATGTATTTATTGTTGTGGTGGATTGTAGGGTAAAAGTTATGTTGAATTAAACAGTTTTAATCACATACCTGGTGTTTGTTCTGAGTTCTTGTGTTTATTTTGATACACACACAGAATGGAGAACATTACTCCAGCTGCACATATTCTGAATGAATTCTATGGACTTCTGTAAGCTGATAATGCAGATGCATTTTTATAAGAAGTTCCTACATCCATAAGATATGATGGTAACATTTTTCTGAAATTTGATGGTGTTGAGATTTGTTAAGACATAATTGCCACAACCACTGAGTCAGTGGACTGAAGATTTTAAAGTAGATGTGTTTCACCATCCATCACAAAACAAATTGAGCTTGTGCTCTTTCAACAGGATATTGAAACCTACTCTCCCATATTTATCTTCCTTATGCTTTACATAGAGTCTTGGTAGATCTGAGCTGTGCTCAAGGACTCCATACAGTCTTGTTTGTCAGCAATATTTTTGGGTTGAAAATCATCTTGCAATAGATTTAAATTTTATTATAACTACATCTAATAATGGAAACAGGGTGAAATGTCAGTAACATAGAAGACATACCAACTCGCTATAAACAGGATCACAGAACCACAGACAGGCACTTAAAGTATGCGGTCATATTTGCAGAACTTAAATTTTCAGCTATGATCTTCATCAGAATAAGAAACCCATACATTCACATACACAATCACAGGTAACTCAAGCTCACATGACCATCACTAAAGCACAATAAGCATCTAGACAGTGATGAGAAGGGAGGGAGGAGGAAGGATGTTGGGTAAGTGTGGGGATGGGACATTCCACATTGGATGACAATTTTTAAAGGCTCCGATAGTGATAATGTGAGTTACAGCATGTAATTCACTAAACAGAATGGGCGGTAGAGCGAAAAAAGGGATGTGTGGAATGGGTGAGTTGTTGGGGTGGCAGGAGGGGGGGGGGGAACTGTAAACAGTAATATACATAGTGAGGGAGGAAAGGAGGGGGCAGAAAGGCATGGGGCCTAGGGATGATAATTTATCTTAGGTTGAGGCCAGGGTAGCTGTGAGACCAAACAATGTGTTGTAGGGACAACTCACATCTGTGCATTTCAGAGGTGCTGTTGGTGATGGGGAAGATCCAGGTGACCTGGGTTGTAAAGCAGCCATTGAAATCAATTGTGTTCAGCTGCATGCTGTCTTACACAGTGGTCCATCTTGCATTATGCCACAGTTTTATGGTGGCCATTCATCCTGACTGACAGCAGAGATGGCAAATCACATGACTGCATTCACAGGTAGTCTGGCTTCTGATGGTGTAATATAAGCCTGTTACGGGTCTGGAATAAGAAAGTGCTGGGTTGGTGAATTTGACAGGTCCTGCATTGAGGTCTCTCTCAGGGATATATGATCCCTGTGGTAAGGGATTGGGAGTGGCATAGAATGTTGTGCATTATGGAATACCACTTTAGGAGGGTTCAGAGTATATCTCGCATTTCTGAGTGTGACGACAGATGATCAAAGCCCTGATGAAGTATGTGATTTAATAGTCCCAGTCCTGGTTGGTATTGGCTGACAAGAGAGACACTCCTTTGTGGCTGGTTAGTGGGGGTGGTGGGAAGACTGATGATGTGTTGGGATATGGAATGGAGAATCTGTTTGCAGACAAGGTGGGGGGGGGGGGGGGTAATTAATGTCTGTGAAGCCCTTTTTGAGGCCTTCAGCATTTTGTGTAAGTCACTTCTCATCACTGCAAATATGCCAGTCACATGTAGCAAGGTTGTAAGGAAGGGATTATTTTTTATTTGAAATGGGTGTCATCTATCAAAGTGTGGGTACTGTTGCTGCTAATTAGTATGTTTAATGTGAACTAAGCTGCAGATGGAGACATCAGTGAGGTGGAGATTAACATGCAGGAAAATGACATGCTGGGTTGAGAAGGACAAAGTGAAACTGATGGGAAAGGAGTTGAGAATGATAGTATCATCAATTAACCTGAACAAGACCAGGGGTTTTTGGTTTTAAGAGGCTAGGAAAGCTTCTATAGACAGCCCATAAGTAGGTTGGCAAAGAAGGGTGCCATACAGGTTCCCATGGCTGTGCTGCCAATTATTGTAAACTTTTGCCTCAAGGGAAAAATAATTTGTTTGTTGGGATGTAATTTGTAAGGGTAACCAGCCAAAATATGAAGGACACTGAAGAAGGTAGTTTTTTTAGTGTAGCAGGAGCACAGGGTGTGTGATATCATTGTATAGGAATGTGGCATCAATAATGATGAGAAAGAATCCAGGAGGTTAAGGAGTGGAGATAATGGAGAGTTTGTGAAGAAAGTGGTTGGTATCTTAAATGTGGGAGACTAGATTTCAAATTATTGGTTGGAGGTGCTGGTCAACGAGTGATGAAATTCTCTCACTGGTAGGACAGTAATCAGCCGCAATTAGGTGTCCAGAATTGTTAAGTATATGGTTTTCTGGGAGCACATAAAAGGTAGCTATCTGGAGTGTTGTTGGGAGGGGGGGGGGGGGGGAACGAAGATAGTTTCTGGGGAGAGGTTCTAGGAAGGGCCATAAGATTGTAGCAGCGATTGTAGGTCATGTTGGACTTTTGGGATTGGGTTGTCCTGACACAACTTTTAGGTGGAGGAATCAAACAATTGGCCTATACCTTTTGCCTTGTATTCACTGTGATTCATCATGGCAGTGATGGGACTTTTGACTGTAAGGGGTCTGTTTTGAGGTTGCGTAAGGCGGTCTTTTCCTTCTGCTGAAATGTTGGTTTTGTTACGAAGGGACTTTTGGTTGGATAGTGATGCCAAATTGGAAGTAAGAATTTTTTGTAGGGTGACCAGAAGGTGCACTGTAACCATGTACCTCAGAGTATCCCTGAGCCATCACATATTTTGTTTCTGCTTGATTTACAACTTCTTTATATGATGTAAATTATTAAATGTAACTCCTGTTAATATGAGTCCAGCTATACTGTACCCATAAGGAGTCCAAATTTATTTTTTCATTTATTTCATCAAGCTCCAACTCCTGAAGTGCTTTCCATTTAAAGCGATACATCCAGTTCCTTTAAATAATTTCAGCAGATTTGTATAGCAACTAAGAGTTTTATTCAAACTCTCAATACAACTGACTTATATCTCTTATACAATACAAGATGTATGAATGAATAATTCTTATCTCAGACAAAACAAAGGTACATTGATATTGTTACACAGATATTACATATCTTCCATGGACTTTGTGCTCCTTGCTGATATATAGATCTTCATGACTGTCAACCAATATGCTGGGGCAATCCAGCACCTGTACAAACTGAGTTCTTGGTACAGTAATTGCTTCCAAAAACTGACAAGACAAATGAATTTGATATCTTGGGTTGACTGTAGGACACATAGTAAACCTGTTACACTACAAATGTGGTTAGGTGGGAGTAAGGGAGGGTCATAGTTGGGTGGTGGTACAAACTGGGAAGGCAGGGTTCAATGTTGGAATTAAATTGGCTTTGATTGGAGCGATTGGTGGCAAACTATTGTTTCTACTGTAAGGATCAGCAGGAGAAGAGGACTTCTTTGACATGTTGAACATGATTAAAGTTGGGTTGGGGCTAAATATGAAACATTTAGTAGGACCAAAACTTGTATGGGGTTGAGATTCTTGACTGAAAGGTTAACACAGTATTCTGGGATATATGTGGCTTTGGATATTGTGGAGTGTTGGTGAGGAGGTATGGGGAAAGTTACAATTGGAAAATGTCAGTAAGGCAAGGGCTGTGTGCTATGAAAGGTTCATAGTGGGAACACTTTGGGAAAGACAGGGCTTGACTAGAGGTGATCCAAGGCAGCAGTATGATGTCAACAGGCTGGATAAATTTTGAGGTAGTTTCTGGAATGCTCAACCAGCTACTGAAGTGAAAGGGATTCAATTTGGAAGATGGGATATATGTAGTTGGAATTGCACATTAGCAGGAACTTAGAGAAGGTGAATAGGTGATTCTGGAAGGCTTGCGCCATGGAGATGTGTTCGGTAATAATACTTTTGTGAGTGGAATCTGAAAAGGAGAAGGTCATTGTGAGAGGAGGAGTGGGATCCAGAAATGGGAATTTTATTATTTTAGACATTGGGAGGGATTCAGTGGGGTGGGCAGGACTTAAGAAACAGAATGTGTGATTGGATTTTATCCAAGGACAAGGAAGCTTTTCTGAACTGATGAAGAAGTCATGGAGCAGGAATGCATTGAAGGCTTCTGACCCCTATAAAGTGTTGTTCCAGTTCCTCTCCTCCTCCCCATCCTAATTCCATCCCATCCCTCTCATCTCACCCCGCCCCCTCCTCTTGGTGGTTTCCTTTAAAATGGCATGGCTATTCCTATGGTTCCAATGATGGCTGTAGCAATTTTGATCTTTGTCATTGTCCTCTATTTTTGGTATAGTTCAGTCCCCCTCGGGGTTTGACCTCCACAAAAATTTACAGTTACCAGTGTGAGCCATTGAGGGAAGAACTCCCAACCTAAACGCTATGGTGTGGATCCCAATCCTTTCCTTACCCATTTCCTTCATTGCCATAGCCCCTTCTCCCGCTACGCCCCCAGCATGTGTAGTAAGTCTGTGTGTGTGTGGGGGGGGGGGGGGGGGCTGTTATGTACCCTTATGTCTGAGCCCCCTGGCAACAGGGATCACACTGCTGGTACCAGAGCTGCAACCTTCCCATGCAGGCCATGGAGTCAATAACCATCCTCATGGGGTATCAGGGCTCCCGTCAATGGCCATCGTGCCAGGTGGCCTTTGCTGTGGCTGGGTGGCACCCATGGGGAGAGCTCCAGATCAGAGTGGCTGGTACCAGGGCAGACATTTCGCACAATGAAATGTGTGAAATTAGATAGTGGTCATGATACGGCCATCTCAGAAGGCAGGAAGAAGTATAATGCTACTAGCTATGATAAGAGGACCTTCCCCTTTCTTTCTACCCTCTGGGAGGAGGGTCAGGCATGTCGGCTTGGGGTGAAACCCTTTCCACAGTACCTGGTCAGCACGAGGATGGATGGAGGGACATTGACCTCACCAAACCATTGATCTTTGTTGAACATATTGAGGATAAGTTTGGGGAACTTGAAACAATGAACAAGATGTGTACTGGATCACTGCTAATTAAAACAGTATTTGCTGCCCAATCCGCAGCTCTGTGTGCCTGCGACCATCTTGGTGATGTTCCAGTGTCGATAACTCCTCACCAGTCACTGAACATGGTTCAGGGAGTAATTTTACAACTGCAACCTCCTCCTCCAAACTGATGAGGGACTTCGGGCCAACCTTGATTGCCAAGGTGTTCATTTTGTTCGCCATGTGCAGCAAGGCCCTAAGGATCATCGCATGGATACTGGCTCATTTATTTTGGCCTTCAAGGGGGATGCTCTCCCAAAGAAGGTCAAGGTAATGATCTACTATTGTGACGTGAAGCTGTATATTCCACCTTCCATGCGATGTTTCCGATGTATGCGGTTCGGGCATATACCTTCTCGTTGCACAGCAGTCCCTGTATGTGGTGAATGTGGACGTCCACTCCACCTCCTGTATGCGTTAATTGTCACGAGCACCACTCTTCTCCTTCCCCAGATTGCCCTGTATATAAAAAGGAGAAGAAGATTCAAGAGAACAAGTTCGTGGACCGCCTTACAAACCAGGAGGCCTGCCAAAAATTTGAGCATCTACCAGTTATGCCTCAGTTACATCCTTTACACCTCCCCCTTCCTCATCCCATTCCCACCCGATTCTTCATCCTACCCCTCCTGCATCTCCCTTGCCCCCCTCTCAGTGTCCCCCTTCCTCCTCCCAGCCAGAGAAGTGCTTGCCTTCTCTGGCACTTGCCAGTGAAGGTGCCCCCTCCCAGGGTTCCTCTTCCCATCTTCCACCAGATAGCAGGTCCTCTGCCTCAAGCTGGCAGCCGGACATCCAGTCTGATAATACCAAGGTCGCTCGATCCTCATCGGTGCCAGACCTTACTGACTCCAGTTCTCTCTCTGGAACCTGTCCTTCCCAACCTGCAAGAGAGAAAGAGAAGGAGAAGAGGAAAAATGAGGAAAAGTTGCAGGACAAGGCTCCTCTGGTAGTCCTGGAGGCACCACCTTTGTCCTCACAGCCAAATAACCCCACTGAACTTGTGTCTCATCCACTGTTTATGGATGTCATTCCTCCCTTGTCAGTGATGAGCGTTGACCCAGCTTTGTGACGTGCATCAGGTTGTTTGCTTTCCATATGGATCCTCTATTTGTTCTCATCCAGTGGTACTGTAATGGCTACTACTGTCACCTTCTGGAGTTGAAACATCTTATTGCCTCTTACTCATCAGCTTGTGTTGTTTTGCAGGAATCGCAATGGTGGGCCTCCTGGTATGTAAGGTGGTCCAGGGACTTGTACTCTTGAAACTTCTTCTCCTTTTTATATACAGGGCAATCTGGGGAGGCAAAAGAGTGGTGCTGATTGCCATTCACCAACACTCCGTGGGCTCTGTGCTTTCTGTCGGAACCACCTTTGCCCCCTACAAGCATCTGGTGGAGTCTGCACTATAGTTCATACGGACTTGTTAGTTTTTGGATCCCTCTCTGTACCACACTGGAAGTGGTTGCTGTTAGGGTCCACTTACACACTCAATTAACATTTTGTAATCTTTATCTCCCTCCTGACAGGCCACCTACATCTGCTGCCCTCACAGCATTCCTTCAGCAGCTCCCTCTGCCCTTCCTCATTCTTGGAGACTTCAGTGCCCATCATCTTTCATGGGGCAGTGCTTATACAACTAGTCAGGGCCACCTCGTCGACCAATTCATTGCTGATCACAGCCTGTGTTTCCTAAATGATGACACCCCAAATAGGGATGCAAACGATACATCAATGTTTTGAAAACATCGATGTTTCGTCCATAAACATCGATGTTTTGAACAGTGATATATCGCCGATGCATCAACGACAGAAGCCCAAAACTATCAGCATCATTCAACAATTGATTGTCAATTCCATTATTACTTTATTAATTGCTCGGCCAGCGTCAGCTCAGTTGTGGTACTCCTTCTGTCATCGCTCATCACTGTTTTCATACTTTTGAAATAGTAGGTAGGTGAATATGAAACTAACAACAATATCCTTTACTCACCATTGTTTGCTATTCTCTCAGTGGTGCAGTCACCTGTTCAAGTGAAAACAATAGTATGTTTCACTTTTGTTGGACAGTTTGTATGCGTGCATATAGTCAATTAGCCACACGTGTAGTAGTTTGCTATCGTGAGTTTGTAGTGTGCAGCAGTAAGTGGTCAAACATAAGGACTACCAATTTTATAAATCCGAATCTAGAGTTCTATGGGATATTGAAAGTAATGCATACAAACATCGCAACTGTAATATCACACTGATGACTTCAGAATAACAAAAAATTTCGAAATCATATTTCAAAATTCTCTTAATGAAACCTGTCAGTATCATGAGACTCATTGATGATTAGTGTGCTTGAAAGAAGTACTTGAACTTCTGGCTAGTTACCAGTAGCTAAATCTGAAGGGTAACCACCAGTCAGTTTGTAATTGGTATACAATCTCTCATACTTGTATTTGTAATGCTTTTTTTATACTCTGAAAAATTGTATGAGATGTCAGATCATATTCAGCTTTCTGGTAATATACCCTATTCTGTAACAAAGTGCGCAGTATCATTTCATTAGTTAAATTTTCTGAAGCATTCTGTTTCTTTAAACAGAATGTATCCACAAAGCTTCATATTAGCATTTTATATGAAGCTTTTTGTTCTACTACAAAAAGGAGTCAGTAACTTGAAATATTGAATAAAACAGTGTGCATTAGAATTATTCTTGTACCAGTAATTATTAGATTAGTGACTGTAGATGTTATTGGACCTTCACAACACTGGAGAATGCAGATATTGCATAGACAAATCCCAAATCCTTAAACAAAATTAAAAGCTTTCATTGTTATTATTTATCATATTGCCTCTTGGAGTCTATCTCGTTTTTTATGTCAATCTTTGATGATTAATTTGATGTTGTCCAGCACGGGCTGCTGGCATTGCTGAAATTTCACCCTCCAATATCAGTGGGATTGAATCTTTGACAGTGTTACCCAGTCAGACTGATATTGTACTGTCAAAACATCAGTTAAAACATCAAACAAAAATCGACAAAAAATCCGAGACAAAAGCCAACACGCCAAGTATAACATAGATTTTCATTTCAGCAAGGTACATGATTTGATAAATGTCATTGATGAATATTCATTTTAAAAATACATTATTAAGTAATAACTGAAAGATGCATAATGTTTAATTTTCTCGCTGTTGACAGCTAAGAAAAATGCAATATGTCAACAAAACTCAAATTATTTCTCATGTAATGAACAAATCAATGTAAATCCCAAGTAAAATCAGCACAATAGGTAGCGAAACCTTATGCCTAACTACTTTTTCATTCTAATCTGCTATTTCGCTGTGTATTCATAGCCTAGTGAAAGAACATAAATAAGGCAGATACTTTCTGGCAACACAGCTTCATTTCAGGGTGTTTTTCCTAATATTTCTTAAATGTATGGAAACATCAGGAAAACATCGATGTATCATTTTCAGAGCAATTTTTTTTAACATTGATATTTTTCTGCAGGAACATCGGTGTCTGAACATCAATGTTATCATCAACAATGTTGCATCCCTAACCCCAAACCATTTTAGTGCCACTCAAGGCACCTTTTCCTTCATAGACCTTACACTCATTTCTCTCCCCCTTTTCCCTTTCTTTCACTGGTCACCACATGATGAACTTTGTGACAGTGACCACTTTCCATTGATTCTTTCACTCCCTCACATTGGATGAGGGACAGGATACCTCGATGAGTTTTCCGTCATGCTGAATGACCTTTGTATAAATCACAGGTGGTTTTCACACAATCCCCATTCCACTCTATAGATGAGGTCATCAGTGATGTGTCTAATGTGATTACTCAAGCTGCTAGCATTGCTGATTCCGAGCTGGCAGCATTTTCTCTCCTCCTTGGGATTTTCTGTACCCTTGTCACTGGTGTGGGCTATGCTCTACTCCACCCAAATTGGCCAGCGGCCATCTTCAATCCCTGGCCTCGCCTTACCAGATGGGGTCTGTACTGATCCATTGGTTCTCACAGAGCACATTTCGGCTCACTTTGCAAAGTCATCATTGCCAGCTTCCTACACGGTGCTTTTTTGTCTCAAGAAACAACAGGCTGAAGCCTCATATTTATGTTTCACCACTCACCAGGAGGAACCCTATAACAAACCCTTAACGGAATTGGAACTATGTCTGGTTCTTTCTTCTTCTCATGATTCTGCACCTGAGCCTGATTCCAATCATAATCAACTTCTTAAACATCTCTGACCCCCACAACGGCATTATCTACTCCAGGTTTTTAACCGCATTTGGCTCCAAGGGGTTTTCTCCTTGCAGTGGAGGGACAGTTTAGCGGTTCCTGTTATTAAGCCTGCTAAGGATCCGTCTTCCTTGGACAGTTACTGGCCGATTATCCTGACAAATGTGCCATATAAACAGCTCGAACAGATGGCTGCCCGCAGACTATGTTGGGTACTCAAGTCACGTGGACTTTTGTCACCTTATCAGTGTGTGTTCTGGGTTGGCAGGTCTCCTATCAACCATCTGCTTTGACTGGAAACGGCAATCAGAAAGACCTTTTCAAAACGTCAACATCTTGTTGCTGTTTTCTTTGATTTACGTAAGGCAGATGACACTGCTTGGCGTCATCATATTCTATGTAGCCTCCATTACTGGGGCTTACGAGGCTCCCTACCAATTTTTATCAGTCAGTTTTTATCCCGTCGCATGTTCTGTGTGAGCGTTGGCTCTACCTTCAGCTCCCCACAGATCCAGGAGAATGACATTCCATAGGGTTCTGTGTTAAGTGTTACACTCTTCTTAATTGCCATTAATGGGTTGGTGAGCTCTTTTGGGTTGCTTGTCACCCCTGCTTTGTACGTAG
The DNA here is from genome assembly GCA_026315105.1 of Locusta migratoria. NCBI lineage: Eukaryota > Metazoa > Arthropoda > Insecta > Orthoptera > Acrididae > Locusta > Locusta migratoria. The sequence goes on from CM048747.1 coordinate 389,687,291, forward strand.
ATGACTTATGCATATGGTACAGCTCCCACTCAGTAGCTTCGTCTGAACGCCAGCTCCAACGTGCCATTCGGCGGGCTTCCCCGTGGGCTCTCTCACATGGTTTTCAGTTTTCCCTTTCTAAAATGCAGGTAATGCATTTCTGCCATCGTACTACAGTCCACCATGACCCAGAACTCTTCTTGGGTACTCAATGCCTAGAAGTTGTGGCACAGCACCTTCTAAAACGCAGGTAATGCATTTCTGCCATCGTACTACAGTCCACCATGACCCAGAACTCTTCTTGGGTACTCAGTGCCTAGAAGTTGTGGCACAGCACCGTATTTTGGCTCTCCTGTTTGATAAATAACTGACTTGCCTGCCCCATGTTTAGCAGCTGAAGATAAGCTGCATGCAGAAACTTAATTGCCCTCCGTTTCCTTGCTCACTCCTCCTGGGGTGCAGATCGAATAACACTAATTCATATCTACCAGGTTCTGAATCAGTCCCAATTAGATTATGGGTGCCAGGTTAATTACTTGGCAGCTCCTTCTGCCCTGAAACTGTTGGACCCTGTTCACCACTGTGGCATCCGCTTGGCTACAGGTACCTTGCAGACCAGCCCCGTAGACAGTCTCCTTGCTGAAGCAGGAATCCCCCCCCCCCCCTCTTCAGACTACGCGCCATCAGCTTTTGGTGTCCTATGCCATTGCCATTCATAAATTCCCTGGTCATCCCACATATAATGTTCTCTATAAGGGCGACTGTTTTAGAACTCCTGATACTCGCCCTCGGGTGGCTTTACCTGTTGGATTGCGGCTTGCTTCCCTTTGTAGGGACTTCAGCCTCCCTTTCCTTGACTGTATGCATCTTGCTATAATGCGCAGCCTCCTTGGTTGGTGCCTCGGCCGCAAATCTGATTGGATCTCTACCATGCCCCTATAGCTTCAGTCTCCCCCATAATCTTCCAGTGTTTGTTGTACACTGTCCTTGAAGAATTTCAGGGTGCCACGATTTTGTACACTGATGGCTCTAAATTTGTTGGTAATATGTCTCCCATTGGTGTGGGATGCCATTCTCTGCCAGAATTGTGCAGTGTGTTTATGTCAGAACTAACGGCTATTAGTAGGGCACTTCATTTTATTAAACAGGTAGCCCTGGACCATGAGCAGCCTGCAGGCCATAGACTGATGCTACTCCTCACATCCTTTGGTCATTGATATTCACGATCTCCTCGCTGATCTCCGTCGCACCATTTGCTCCATTGCTTTTCTCTGGGTCCCCAGTCATGTGGGTATCCTAGGAAATGAACAGGCTGATGACCAGTCGGCTAGAGTAGCTTTAACGCCCTGCCTCTTCCCCTGGGTTATCCTGGGCACAGGTTGGTGGGTGCAGATGAGACCGCTACTCATACAGGACCACTGCAGCCTGGAGTTCTTCCATATGCCCTTCTCGAAAAGAATCCACTGTCCTTTGCTGTCTCTGCATCGGTAACTCCAGGCTGAACCATGGTTTTATTTTGCAGAATGAGCCTCCACCACATTGTGGGGCTCATTTCGTAGTGAAATGTCCACTCCTCTTGGCACTCCTTGCCAAATACGGAATTCTGCACTCATTGCCATCAGTTTGGCAAATGATTCATTTTTACTCTCAGCTATAAGATTTCATCTCTGACGCTTGCACAGGATGGGTGGGTTTGTGGCCCTCCCTGCAAGCATAAGGGTTTGGAGCTCTCGTCTCCCCTCCCCTTGACAACTTCAATTTCTCCTTTTAAGTTGGTTTTAATTCCTGTTGTATCCCTTTTTACAGTTTTAGGCTTCTCATTTAGGAGCATACACTGTTCTCCTGAATCTGCTTGTCATTAATTAATGGGGATTCTAGATCTGTCACAACATTCCTTGCAGAATCCCACTTTTTATATTGGTTTTAGTCCTGTTCTACTTGAGTTGAACTCCCATGTAGTTCCTCTATTTTATTCTCATTACGGTCTTAGCCAACCACACACTGGCTTGTACTCCATACTGAGGTCATGCAACTCATGACCTAGCTGTTTGGTCCCATCCACCTATCAACCAACCAACCACCAAACCTCCACAACATAAATGTCCATCTCTATGCCACACAACCAATCCCAGCCCCTTACCATATGGATTGTATTCCTTTGGAAGGCCCTGATGTAAGACCTGCGTAATCCACCTACCCAGCACTTCTTATTCCAGTCCTGTTACAGGTTTATCTTATCCTGTCAGAGGCAGGGCTACCGATGAAAGCCTTGTGATTTATCAACCTGCTACAATCATTGCACCATGTTTTACATTGGCATAACAATTAGCCAGTTGTCCATCGGAATGAATGTCCACCATCAAACTGTGGACAGATGCAAGGTGGACCACCCTGTGGCACAGCATGTGGCATAACACAGCACACACCTTATTTCAATGGCTGCTTTACAAGCTATGCCATCTGTATCGTCCTCTCCACCACCAGCTCTTCTGCACTGTGCAAATGGTAGTTGTCCATACAATACATTCTATAGACCCACAATCACCTTTGGCATCAACCTAATACAGTAAAACCCCACTTTTACATTCTGGGATTTTACGTTTTCCCACCATTTACCCAAATTTTTGTTGGTCCCATCAAATTTCCTATGTTCACAGTGTTAATTCACCCCCATTTTTGCATTAACATATTTACACTTTCCCTGTGTTTTACATTTTTGAAACCATGTACATGAAGAAAAAATGAGTTAATTGACATTAATTGATGTTATGGCTTTTGCCTTCAAGTATAGTGCTTATAAATGTTACACAGTTAAGTTCCTTGACACTTTGTGTTTATTGAAATCTATGTTTTGTTGTTTGCAGTACGTGCTTGCCATCTAGTTGAATCATGACGCTCCCATCAGGCACCGTGCCGCTTGTCAGCTTAGCTTTGTTTACACAACTGGTAGTTTTTCATGTTTCGCATGACACGTTTCGAGAATTTATTCTAATTGTGGAATGCAAATATTTATCTAAGTATTACTTTGTGAATTTTTATAAACAGTGATACTGATGGTTTGCTTGAGTATTTTTTCCTGCACAATGAAGATGGGCACGGTATATTACAACCTCAAAAATGCTATTACAGTGTGAAATGCCAATCCTGAGCAGATTTCACAAAAGTACTTATGCATGAATTTGGACTCTAAAGTGTGAATATATTCTTGAATATCATTGTAAAACATGGAAAAATACAAAAATTACTAACTAGTGCAGTTTCACTAAGTTAATAATGAATTCCATTTAAAGGCTTGGTGACAAAGTCCATTATGTTGAATGAAATTACATCAAAAACATCTACTGCCAATAGAGTTACCAGTTCCATTTCTACCTGGTGCTTAAAATAGTACAAAATTTGGTGGCTTTTATTACATAACAAATGAACTTCCTTGGAGTCTTTTGTGTCTATTATGTAAGCTACATATATCACAAATAAACTATGAAAATACAAGGGTGATCCAGTAAACATATTTTACAATTTAAAACATTATTTCCCACATTTTACGTTTCCTGCATTTTATGCCAGTTTCATTAAGTCCTATGAAAAGTTTAAAAATGGGTTTCTACTGTATAAGTTATGATCACTATACCCCATTCCTAACAGCACCCCGTCCCCCAATCATTATCTTCCTCTAATCTATTTTTAATTGTTTAATTGATTGATTCATGTATTATGTTGCTTTTTTTAATCATTTTGTAGTTCTCCTCTCCCCTCCTCCCACATATCTACACCAGAGGCAGTTCTTCCTATGGTGCAACAGAGCAATGAACCCTCACAGAAATATTTGCCTCTTAGAAAACTTTACAGTATATAATAATATTAAGCTTTAAATAACCTACTCTCCCATCTTCTTGAAGGATAATTATTTAGTAACATATATTAAGCTCCCTACCAACGTCTGCAGTTTAGTTTCAATCTGGCAGTTATCTGTTCCGGGCCTGCTTCAGTCTTGGCGCATAACAAAGTTCTGCATCCCTGGCAACTGCATTCCAGCCAGCGAGTTCCATGGCGAGGAGTAGAGAAGTGAGCGGGAGAAGGGTGTGTCTCCTCTCCTGAGTGTTGTTGCAATGCTTCCTCATATATTGGCCAAAGACTCTACTTCCCCTCCTGCTGCCGCACCTCACCATCATGCAGTTCCTCTTCCTCCCCAGTTATTTGGGCAACATGACACAAAAATAGCAAAATCTGAAACTATTTCATATCTATACTCTTCTGTAGCATTATAATGTCTCTTGTTGTCATTGACTGCAGTTAGAAGATAAGTTTCTTAAAATTCAGTGTTCTGTTATTTGTTGCAGTGAAGTTACCAACACTGTGGCCAGATTTTTACAGCTGATAGCACATGATGGCATGAGTATTCAGTATGTAGTTGTGTCTTTGAAGATGTGAGTTCTCAGTTTTGTAGTGTCTTAATTGTGAAGTTGATGTATGTGATTATACAGTGCAGAGGCTAAGGGAGAATAATTTCTCTTCCCTTTCACTTGAACTGAAGCTTCGTATCAAGAACCTAGAGAGACCAACACCAGATATCAAGTTAGTAAAAAAATCTAATAAGTAAAGAAAGTACAAGAATTCTCAAGCCAGACATTTACGGGCAAGTAGATTGAATATGTGCCTGTGAAATTACAAACAGCTGGCTGTGGTGGCTGAGTGGTGTGCGGCGTGCCAGTCACAGTCTGCACGGCTGCTACGGTCGGGGGTTCGAATCCCCATCAGGCATGGATGTTTGTGTCGTCTTTAGTATAAAGTAGTCCATAAGTTTAGGGACTTATGACCCGGCAGTTAAGTCCCTTAAGATTAACAAACATTTGAACATTTTGAACAAATTATAAACAAGTTGTAATATTTTCCAAGTCTGTTGTTCCTTAAACAAAATTCAGGGCATGAAACAACTTGGACACTAAAAGGCATTGACAATCTCGGACATTTAACCAGAAGATAAAGAAACATGAAAGTACTGCATCACATATAACTGCAAAGCTAGGGCACAATCTTTTAGGGAAAGACAATATTAGACAATAACTGGACAGTGCCTACAGACATTCAGTTGATAGCCATAATGATTGGATTCACAAAAATTGTTAAGTGCATTAAATTTTGTTGTGTTTTTGAAAAATGTTTGTATAGCTTATGGGACTTAACTACGGGGTTCTCAGTCCCTAAACTTACAAACTACTCATGAACTAACTAATACTAAGGACGGCACAAATATCCATGACCGAGGGGGGATTCGAACCCCCGATTGTAGTGGCCATGCAGACTGTAACTGGAGCACCTCAGTCCCCTTGCCCACCGCGGCCGGCGGTGCTTTTGACCTCAAGCTTCATGATCATGATGAACACAGTGATTCATTAAATCTAGGATTTTTCTTTGGTCTTATAAATTTCACTGCTGAACTTGATGTTGCACTTACTGACCACCTGACAAAGGCTGCTGATTTCAGAGGCACTTCAAAATATATGCAAAACGATTTACTTCATTGTATTCAGACAGTTTATCATGCTTCAATAAGAAAGGAAATCATTAAAGCTAATTTTGTGTCAGTTATTGCAAATGAAACAACTGATATTTCAACACTTTCAGAGTTTGTCTGGTTATCAGGTACGTTTTGCTTGAAGGTAAACCTGTAGAACAGTTTTGGACTTTTCTTACTCCTCATGAACATGATGCAAAAGCTTTAACTTAATTGCTTAAAGAAACTTTAAAAAACATTGTGGACAATACAGATAAAGTTATTTCTCAGAGCTACTATGGTGCAGCTGTTACGAGTGGTTGTTGATCAGGTGTACAGACACTTCTGAAAGAACATTTTAAATAGGACTATTTTGATCACTGTTATGCCCATACATTGAATACAATTTTATTTCAAGCAATAAGTCAGAATACAGATATTAGAATTCATAGGTGGCAGGGAAATGTGTACATCTATTTTGGAGTATGGCTTTAAAATGGCTTTTCTCAAAAACATTAAATATTTAGAAATGAAGTATCAGAACAGTTTCATAGATAATTACACAACCTACAATTTTTTTCTGAGCTATTTTCATCATAAACCTAACTGTTGCTATGGTGGAATGGCCGAGCACTCTAAACGCGCCTTGCTGTGGAATCTGTGATTGCTTCCTATCGGAGGTTTGAGTCCTCCCTTGGGCATAGGTGTGTATATTGTCCATAAGATAAGCCTAGAATGATAACCTCAGTAGTTAAGTCCCATAGATTTACAAACATTTGAACCAACCATTTCACCAAAAAATAAAACATTTATGCAAATCTTTTGTACACTTGTGAGATTGATGGGAGCTTTTCAGAATTTCATTATAATGGTTTCTCAAATGTTTACGCAAATTTTCAGCCAACTGGAAACTAATGCAATTGTGAATGTTTATTTTGACTGGGATGTGATTTCTGTATAGCAATTAATTTGCACCCCTCTTTTTATTGTTGTTATTTGGAATTCCTTTGAATGCCATAGTACAATCAACATGAACCACCACTGCTCCACATCTTCCCTTTTTCACTCTCCTGCCCCTTCCATTTACTAAACTGAATGCTGCATCTCACATTCCCGACTGTTAGAGCCTTTATAATCCGTCATCCAATGCAGATCATCCTATCCCCTCCACTCCACTCCTCACTTACAATCAAGATACTTGTTGCACTCGAGTGGCCGTAGATGGTGGTCATTTGAGGTAGAGTTACACCTGAGTGAGTGTTTGTATGTATGTGTTTCTCCCCTCACACAGTCTGTCTCTTCTGGCTATTTTTCTTTGTCTTTCACAGATCAATCAAAATCATTTAATCAGAATATTGATGTTTTATCAGACTTCAATTTTGTTTGTACCTCTCTCATAAATATCTAGTGTAGACAACTGTGGAGATCCTCAATAGTACTGTACTACATTGTAATAAAGGAAAGTGTCTACAAGATCAAATCTTCAATTTTAATAAATACATAAATGATGCAACTGGATACTGTAAACACTAAATTAATGTTTTAGTTCCTATAAATTCTATATTAGACAGTAATTACTCAGCACATTTTATCAAATATTGAAGTCAAAAATTTTAATAATAAATTGATCAATTACACAATAGTAATTTTCTTATTGAAGGACTATTACATTTTATGTCTTCATTTTCATTCAATACCCTCCCTACATTTTACTCCAATGAATTTTCAGGTAACTGAAGACCTACTAAAAGATCTGGTATTTGGAAAATATTTTAATATGCAGGATGAGGAGGAAGTTTCTCCATGGTATGAGGAAATTTTAAGTTTTGAGGAAATTCAAGAAACTGCTGAAAGAATGATTGAGAAATATAATGAAGAGCATGAGTTAAAAATGGATGTAGTGTTATTCAGGTTTGTACATTATTTTTATCTGTGATTTCTTATAATAGTATACATATATATGGTTTTTTCTTAATTTACTGCCTTTAAGTAACTTTTATATTCTTTCCATTCTCTCTTCTAGTTTGGCAATGCTCCTACGTAATTTTGTAGATTGTACATTGAGATGTTGAATTACAAATCAACAATCACTCTTCAGAATAGGGATGGGTTGAACCCCAGTTTTACTCAGTTGAATCTGAATACCAAATCTTAAATAAAACATGTGCTGAATTCTGAACCCACATTGAATCTTCTGAATCTCGAACCCAAATAATCTGTCAACTCAAGTACATGTTCGTAAAAAGAATTACTACTGTATCACAGGATATGATAAAGATAAACCCTTCTGGAATAGATCCCAAATGACAATATTACAGTAAAATTTAAGCAATTAAAATTTCATTTAGATTTTTATTTTAAATCTTTTTTAATATCCCTACCCCATCCCGTGTGTGTGTGTGTGTGTGTGTGTGTGTGTGTGTGTATGTGTGTGTGTGTGTGTGTGTGTGTGTGTGTGTGTGTTTTCAAAAGGGGAGAATGAAAAATAAAATGTGAAAAGATTAGTAGATATTTTGGAAGTTGGAAAAATATATTCTTAAAAAATAGGGCATGTAAATGTTAAATAATTTTATAGTGACAATCCATGAGTGACGGATAGGACATAAGAGACACAGAAAAATCCACATTTATTTGACATGTGTGTACTTGTTATTACCACAAAGAAATTTCAGAACTGTGGAAAGTACTTAACATGCAGATTGCACTTTCCGGAGGGTAAAGGAAGGGTATTTTGTACATTTATTTTCTTTCAAACATGTAAATTCACGTAACTTGTCTGCATAGAATTAATATTCATAGAAGATTTAAAAATTGGTACAATAAGTCAGTTACTGTGCTTTGTTTCTAACTGTTCCCATTCAGGATAAGAATACTACAAATGTAAACATTAACGTGATATGTATATTCTCCTGCATTCACCATTTTCTTTCAGATTTGTTAGGCAGACGGAATTTAAATGTGGTAACAGCTAACACAGAAGATTATATTGTGTAATGTTTGCATTTGTAGTATTCTTATGACAAAGAGAGTGTGGAATTTACAAATTGCCGGCCGCGGTGGCCGAGGGGACTGAGGCGCTTCAGTCACGGTCTGCATGGCCACTACGGTCGGGGGTTTGAATCCCCCCTCGGGCATGGATATTTGTGCCGTCCTTAGTCTTAGCTAGTTCATAAGTAGTTTGTAAGTTTAGGGACTGATAACCACGTAGTTAAGTCCCATAGACTATACAAACATTTGAACATTTGAATTTACAAATTCACGATTCATAGGACCAATCCCTTGACCCTAATGGGAAAACACATGAGTTGTAGCAAGAAGGCGAAGTCATAGCGTCAAGCATATTGAGGCAACACAGGCTTGCCAGTCAGCTTCACATAGTAGCTTTTAGATGTTGTTGTTGTTGTTGTTGTTGTGGTCTTCAGTCCAGAGACTGGTTTGATGCAGCTCTCCACAGTACCCTATCCGGAGCAAGCCTCTTCAACTCCACATAAGAATGGCAACCTACATCTGTCTGAATCTGCTTACTGTATCTATCTCTTGGTCTTCCCCTGTGGTTTTTACCCCCAATCACTTCCCTCCAATGCTAAATTCATGATTCCTTGATGTCTAAGAAAGTGTCTTACCAAGTGATCCCTTCTTTTAGTCAAGGTATGCCAGAAATTCCTTTTCTCCCCAATTCTGTTCAGTACCTCCTCATTAGTTATGCGATCCACCCACCTAATCTTCAGCATTCTTCTGTAGCACTACATTTCAAAAGCCTCAATCCTCTTCCTGTCCGCACTGCTTATCGTCCTTGTTTCACTCCCATACAAGGCAACACTCCACACAAATGCCATCAGAATGGATTTCCTTAGGCTTAAATCAATATTCGATGTTAACAAATTTCTCTTTTTCAAGAACGCTTTTCTACCCATTGCCATTTTGCATTTTAAATCCCTCATTTGTTATTTTACTGCCCAAGTAACAAAACTCATCTACCTCCTTTATTGTTTTGTTACCTAATCTAATTCCTTCAGCATCACCTGATTTTCTTAGACTGCACTCCATTATCCTTGTTTTGCTCTTGTTAATGTTCATCTTATATGCACCTTGCAGCACACTGTCCATTCCGTTCAACTGCTCTTCCAGGTCCTTTGCTGTCTCTGACAGAATTACAATGTCATCGGCAAAATGCAATGTTTTTATTTCTTCACCTTGAAATTTAATTCCTTCTCAAAAATTCTCCTTGCTTTACTTTATAGCTTGCTCATTGTACATATTGAATAACATTGGAGAAAGGCTACAACCCTGTCTTACTCCCTCCCAACCACTGCATCCCTTTCATGCCTTTCAACTCTGAGAACCGCTGTCTGATTTTTGTACAAGTTGTAAATAACCATACACTCCCTATATTTTACTCCTGCTTGCTTCAGAACTTGAAAGAGTTTTAGATAAGACTTCAAATGTACAGCTATTGTAGCAATACTAAACACTTACTAAATAAGAATAGAAATAACTTTGAAAGTAATTGCAGAAATATAAAACAATTTTATTAGTCTTGTAATACAAATTTTACTAAATGTTTATAATAGAAATTAGATACCAGTACGATAATACTGAATCAATATCACTTGATTCCTTGTTATTCATTTCCTTCATGCTACAGAGCATCATCCCTCGTACAATCTAGTGCATTCAATATCGAACATTTTTAAATGCTTGTTACACAATATGATTTGGAACCCACTTCCATGTGTCATAATTCCTTTGGCACAGTTGTGCGTTTTACATGACCCATTGGTGTCAGTTGTCTGTCCCTTTTTGAAAGGTAGTCAATGTAAATGTGTTTAAGGTTTACCTTAAGTGATTTATTGAAACAGACACCAAGTGGTTGCTTAATTGACATCATTCCATCTGGATGGCACACAATTAGAATTTTTTTCCACATAATTAATAACTTTCTTCAAGATATCCTAGTGCTTCATTATGGTTCACAGACCCTAGCACTTCAAAAAAATTTAACGAAACAATACATGTAATCATAATTAGGCAACTCATGCAAGAATCCTAAAGCCTTTCGTATTGTTGGTATTGATGTAAAGAAATTCATTTTTGTTGATAGTGCAGGTTAGATTCGGGTAAATATGGTAGATTGTTTTCACATCAACCATGCAACTGTGTAAGTTTTGTAGTGGTTTCACTTGAATAAATTCAAAGTGAGATTGTTTTGATTTATGATGTCACATATTTCAGCAGATCTGTGGAAAATACTGTAAATAATGCACACTGTTATGCAAAGTAAACTACAACATTTGTAACTGAAGATTTCCATATAACACTTAGGATTCAGGATTTGGTTGTATGCAGCTATTATGATTTAGTTGTATGCAGCCATTATACACTGAATCTCGAATCCAAAGCCTGTGTACTAGATTCGGCGAATAATGGATTCAGCTGAACCACTCAGACACAACCCTGCTTCTGAGGTCTACTGGCTTACTTGTCATTCCCTAAGCAGGCTGTATATTTAACAATAAAGTAACTACAACATTTTCATGCATAGTTTTTAATAACTTCTTTTTCTGTTTTATTTATGCATTCTTCTATTATAGCAAATTAGTTCTCTGATTTCTCTTTAAAAGTAAATTTTGATAATTGCTTCCTTAAAACTGTTTGTGTAATGACACACTAGTTGCCTTGTTTTTCATTCAATTGTTATGTAGCCTCTGCCATGCACTTCAGTGTAATTTTCATACTATTTATGTAGATGTAGTTTTGATTAATATTGCCTATTTTTCAAAATTATTTTTCACTTAAAGAATACATTACACAGAGGCACATTAATATTTCCCCATTATTGTACTGATTGAACCACTGATTTGTGGCAGTTGTGTTTATCATATTATAGAAAAATTGATACTTAGATATGATTCTGATTTTTTCCCCTTGTGTCTGGATCACATCTTCAGTTATTATGATTTTTTAAATTGAACTACCAACCTTAAATCTTTTATCCTGCAAAAATAAACAGACACAATAGACAAATGTGGACTTGCTTAAAAATAATGATAAACATTCAATGATGTGAAGACTGTTTTCACTTTCTTAATGTATGGTGTTGAAAAGCAATGTGTCTAAAAAAATGATTATCCTGTGGTGCTATAAATGTGTCTTTTCATCCTCAATAATGTAGACATAGCAACTGCTACCAAAAGTTGTTTGCAGTAAACATATGTATCTTGACTTGTGACAACCATTGTTGCAACAATTTAATTTATTCTACAGTGTTGTATTCTGTAAGAATATAATATTAACTAATTTACTTACACAAGTCAAAAACTCATTGGATAAATGGCTGGAGACCAACACATATGAGAGGACAAACAGTCATTTTTTAGTTGGATTAGATTTGATTTGATTAGTTGGATTATTCCATAGATCCGTCTTGAGATGGTTCTCATGGATGTGGAACATGTCAATAATTTATTTTATTTTATTATCTTTTAACAAGTTGATAATATAATAGATAATATAATATTACTAATACAGGTACATACACTTTTTACAAGCTGATAATATAATAATACTAGTAGTATGAATACAGATACATGCATCATTTGGTTCTGTTCAAGAATTCATCAGTGGAGTAGAATTAGTTGGCCACTAGAAAGTCTTTTAGGGTCCTCTTAAACTGATCTTTATTTGTAGCAGAATGTTTTGTGGTTGTTGTTAAATTATTGAAAATGTGTGTTCCTGAGTAGTGGATCCCTTTTTGAACTAAAGTAAGTGATTATAAGTCCTTGTGTAGATCATTTTTGTCCCTAGTATTGAAGGTATGAATTGAGCTATTTGTTGGGAAAAGGGATGTATTATATATGACAAATTTCATTAAGGAATAATTATACTGAGAGGCAGTAGTTAATTTACCCAGTTCTTTAAGAGGCTTCTGAAGGATGTCCATAAATTTACACCACAAATAATATGTATTACACATTTTTGTACTCTGAAAAATTTTGCTTGACATCAAGAGTTACCCCAAAATATTATACCATATGACATTATGGAATGAAAGTAAGCAAAGTATGCAAGCTTTTTTGATTTTTATGTCTCCTATGTTTGATACCACTCATATTGCAAATACAGATTTTTTAAGTAATTTCTGCAGTGGTGTGCTCCTCCCAACTGAATTTATTATCAAGCTGTAATTCCATGAATTTTATACTGTCGGCCCCTTCTATCTGCTTTTCTTCATACTTTATGCATATCCTGGATGGGAATCTCTTACATGTTCTGAACTGGATGTAAAGAGTCTTTTCAAAGTTTAATGTCAATCTTAATGTTAATGAAAATATCATTAGCAGACCTTTCTAAAACTAAGCTCGACATGCTGTTTATTGCATTACTTGTATCATCTGCAAACAAAACGAACTCTGCTTCTAGCAATGTAACTGATGAGAGGTCATTAATGTACACAAGAAAAAGCAATGGCCCTAAGATGGATCCGTGTGGAACTTCACATTTAATTTCTTCCTAATCTGATGATGACTGTAGGCTTAATTCACTAGTCCCTTGCTCTGACACCCTTTGTTTCCTGTTAGCAAGGTATGACTTGAACTATTTTGCAGCACTTCCCGTGACATCGTAGAATTGTAATTTACTTAAAAGGATATCTTGGTTCACACAATCAAATGCCTTTGATAAATCATAGGAAATACCTCCTGCTTGTAATTTATTATCCAATGAATTAAGCACATTCTCACTGTAGGTGTAAATAGCCTTCACGATATCGGAACCTTTCAGAAATCCAAACTGTGTTCTAGACAATATGTCATATGATGTTAGGTGCTTGAGAAGCTGCTTGTACATTACCTTTTCTGGATTTTTTAGAATGCTGGTAAAAGTAAAATTGGTCTGTAGTTTGATGGTATCTTTCCCTTTCTTGAATAAAGGCTTAATGTCCTCATATTTTAAACAATCAGGAAATGTTCCCTTTATAATAGACTGGTTACACAAATAACTTAAAATTGTGATAAATTCACAAGAGCATGCTTTAATTACGTAGGCTTTCCCAGTGTAATGATTGATAATATTCTTCTCGTGTTTCCTGCCAGATAAATACGTCATCTTGACACAATATTTCGGCGATCCACCTGGCCGCCATCCTCAGTTGACAGTGCTAGTACACCGACTCGGCGAGACTGAGTACAAGCCGTGAGCAGAGGGCCCTTTATACTCCGTGGAATGCCGAGGGTGCGTGCGCAAGAATGGACAGTTCTACCCTCTACATTTCAGCGCCACCAGTGGTAGAAATTGGCGTAAATGATAGATCACTATTCAGCAGTTGTAAAGAGAGACCATTATTTTTTTATGTCAAGCAATACAGGATTCCACATTGTAATCAAGGGAAAACCCTTGTCTTTGTTTATAATATTGTCAGAAAGATGAATTGCGATTGATTCTTTTAAAATTCAATCCCAATAATGAGACGCAGAGGCAACCATTTGTGTCTAGTCATACTCCATTTTATGTCCCTCAGCTACAGCAGATTTCTCTGGTTGAAGCAATCATGTGTGTCGGTGGTGTTCAGTACATTGATCTTGAATTGTTCAGATTGTCTGACCAATGTAAACTTTCCCACAGTGTCAAGGAATTTAGTATACGCTGAGTTTCCTCAATCCTAAGTCATCCTTTATGGAGCCCAGGAGTGCTCTAACTTTGGCATGTGGACGGAATATACATTGGACGTCATGTCTTTTTAAAATTCTTCCTATTTTTGAAGAAATGCCTCCCGCAAATGGTAGGAAAGCCAGGGATTTACAAGTTTCTTCTTTTGGTTCCCGCGGCGGTCCAAACTGGAAAGCACGGCACATCTGTTGGCCAGTGTAACCATTCTTCTTGAATACTGTTCTCAGATGTTCCATCTCTTTAGTCAGACTTTCAGTGTCTGAAATGGCAAAAGCTCCTTTTGTCAGCATACGCAGGACACCAGTGCGCTGGTAAGGTGGATCACAACTTGTTGCAAAGTGTAGCGGTCCGTGTGCATGGGCTTTCTATAAACACTATGTCCCAATGTTCCATAACCCTTTCTGTACACCATGACATCAAAAAATGGAAGCTTTCATCCCTCTCCACCTCCATAGGAAACTTAATGTTGGGATGAAAGCAATTAAAATGGTCCAGAAAACGGTTCAGAGCATCACTGTGTTAGTTTATCTACCCACATGATACATGTATATATCATGAAACTTCGTAATGTGCAATGTCAGGAGGAACATCTTGAATATAGGCCGCACCGTGATTTTTCTAACCAATGTTGCAGATAAAAAGTGCAGCCTTTATTTGTGTAGATGGCTGATTCCATTGTCATGGGAGTGACAAATAGACACATTGAGATCAGCAGTAAAATAATATTAAAATATCCCATATAAAAAATTCCTCTTTCAGTATATATCATTTAAAAGGAAATTGATTTTATTATTCCATCTGAATATAATTTTTTTTTGGTAGAAGATTAAAACCTATATTATTAAGCAAAATCCATGCGTCACGGGTGTGACAAAATTCAGAAGTACAACCTTACACTTTGACCTTTACAGGAAAAAATCTGTGAATTATATGATTCTATGGAAACCAATTAATAACTGTCTAATGCTGAAAACTCACTTTATTAGCCATGAAAGTATCAGAAAGAATATTAAATTATTTTCGTAATACCAGCATAATTTTTGCTGTCACGGGTGTGACATAACTGTGTCACGGGTGTGACATGTACAAATATTTCTCAACATTTCAGAAAATTAAAGGTAATAGTTGATTAAAACCAAGTTTTTGGCAATACAATGCTTAAGTAAAGCGGCGTTTGTGTTAAATTAACAAAAACTCAGATCTTTAATATAAATTTTATAAATAACTCTTTTTTCAACAAAATAATCTAAACTTCTTCAGAATATTGCACAATATAGAGAATTTAAAGTAATGTAGGGTTGAAACAAATAAATGATTGAATACTTAACAACATTAAGAAATATAAACTGGCATACACATTTAAATAACTTTCTCACAAAAATAATAATAAACTCTATTTCCTTTCATTTGAATTGCAGGAGGATTTAGGACTTTAACAACATTCTTTTGTAAAGAAACAACTGAAATGTCATTTTCATTAGCACAAAAGAGTTTCTTTTCTTTCTTGCATGGCTTTAAAAACATCACCTTCATTTCATCAGCCACACAGTCTGACAAACAGCAACAAAATTCTGTCCATTTCCCCTCTGACTTTGACGCTCTATGTTTAGAAAGGTTCCTGCTGTAATTTCCATGGGATTTATGGTTTAATTTATTTTATTTCCTGATGTTGTTTGTATGTCTTCAGCATTAGACTGTTCAAAATCTGAATAAACATCAGAAAATTTCAGCTGTTTTCTGGATTTAGGGATCTCCAGAAAGACTTTATATCTTGTCATTTCACTGCCAGATGTTTCTGCTGCTAAAATGTGGTGACTGTCATAGTTTTTAAAGTAATGGTTAGAATGTACTTTAGGAATTGAAATGACATTCTCCCAAAACCTCGACTTTCTTTCCTTTGTTTTTCCACATCACTGCTTGAAACAAAAAGTACATGAACTTCATTCAGCTTATCACAGGCATAATCACAAAATTCCTTTGCATTATTCACCACCACTTGACGACTTTTGATTCCTCTCCATACAGTTCTCTTCACAGTCCCTCCTATCCCATCAACAGCACCTTTGCCATGTGAAGCAGCAAAGAAGTTCCACTCAATTTCAACTCCCAAATATGACTTCGTATGGCAGAGATAGGACAACGTAAATTTATTTTTAAACTGTGCAGTGCATTTGTCAGAAAACATGTGAATTTTTTCTAAATTTGTATTCTGCTGTTTCAAGTTTGCTATTATTTTTTTCAAGAAAGCACCAAACAGCAAATTTGTCATGTGAAAGGTAATCACTTGCAATTACATAAGAAGAAACCTTTAAAGTATGTAAATAAAGTTACTTGTTTATGGCTCCAATGTGCAGCTTGAATTTCATCTTGTGATGTTAATGAAAAGTTCTCAGCAAAGTCAACTTGCATGACAACCTCATTTGGTGCAAGTGCTTTCTTACAAGACTCAAAATATTTGGCCTATCTCTCCCTTACCCAGAAATGCCTTTTAAATGTTGGTATCTGGTTCTGTAACTCTTCAATGACTGTTTTCAGCGTTGATGTACTTTCCGTTAACTTTTGCACTCCGTCACAGTCCTTCCACTGTTTCCATGGCAGAATTTTATCTTGATTTTCATTACTTATCCACAGTGACAGGTCATGTTTACACTTTGTGCATTTGCCTGTCATACAGTCTTTATTTTGTATGTTACAAGAAATTTCCTGAAGCAACTGTTTAGAAGAATTAGGAAACTCAGGAATTACATGTGAAATGCATTCAGTGAGAAATTTAAAATTTGCATGGTATTTGCATACACACACATTATGAAGTGTTTCTGACACTGGAAGAATATGACTTGGCCTTAGATTATAAAATTTTGACTTTCCTAATGGAGTATCAGGATTAGTTTTCTTAAATTCCTCATAGGCCTCACCAATGGTCATAATCATATACCGTTTCTGAACATGTTCACGTTTTTCACTTCCGGGGTGTCGAACAGATTTTACGTCACGAATGCCAGGAGTAGCTCGACTGACATCATCCTGACAAAAATACTCAATTACTTTATTTTTTGTTTCAGTTGACAATCTCCTTGATCCTTTAGCAGGTTTCTTAATGTTTCCTTTCATGTCAGCAAGATCCAGATCCTTAACCAGTTTCTTCACAACAGCAGTTCGTTTATTTGGACTGATTGGAAGTGACTTTTTCACCTTATTTACAGCTTTGCCTAAAGTTTGAGGACATTTGTAAGAGCCTAACCCACTAGTTTGGTTTGGTACTGTCACATCTTTATGTTTCCTTTCTCTACACAACCTTTGTCTTGCGTTGTCCTTTTCTCTCTTTTTTAGTAGACTACGTCTGTTCATCAGTATTTCCTCTCTGTTCTTCATTCTTCTCATTTTCTCTCTTTCTCTCTTCTATTTTAAATGTTCTTCATATTTCAGTGGGTCTTCCTTCATTTTACTCCTCATCTTTCTCATTCTTTCCGTTGAAGAACTCATTATCTGGGAATGCAAGATAAATTGGACATTTATTTTTAATGTCAGTAGATCTGTATTTACTTTGTATCTCACCAGTTTAATATGTCACATGAACAGAAAGTGATTGTTAAAAATATTAAACACTGGCATTTCATTCAGCTGGCATGCTTTCAAAAATGTCTGCATTTTGTCACACCCGTGACAAATGTTATGTCACACCCGTGATGCCATTCCTGGATAAAACACAGTTATTCCCAGAAATTAATAGGTTTGGGAGTTAATATATTGCCTTAACCTTACTTTCCCAGAATATAAATAATTATGAAGTACTTGTTCAGGCAAGAAGCAAACTTTATCTTCTTTTTTGTCACGGGTGTGACAGTGATCCCTGTCAATTTCAAAAAGTGAAATAAAATCAAAAGAAAGCTTACCTGAAAAAATTAGTCAGTGTAGGATATCAAGGAAGCTTATTGTTATATAACAAGTTACTCATTGTTGCAGCAACTGACTTACAGACAGCAAATCAGTACAGCCAATATAACAAAGTTTTATGGTCTTCATGTGTGTTTGTTCAACTACAATCTTTGGGACGGCAATTCATAGTTAAATAGCTTGAATACAATAAAAATGAGTTTCAAATCATTAAATTTAGTATTTTGTTAGTGCAATCACATGCCTAAACCTTTACTTTTGTGATTTAAAAAAATGACAATTTGGCTCATTTCATGTGGAATGAGCCAGATACTGAATCCATTAGAGCTTCTAGATGATTTAGGAATAGATCATAATTTCCTATAGGTGCTCGGTAAATAGTTAGTATTATATAGCATCTGTTATGGAAGTCTACATCTGTTGCGCAAGCTTCGAAATGCTGCTTCAAACAGCATTTATTTATTCAATATTCTTGAATTTATAGCAGTTTTTAATAAATGTAGCAACTCCTCCTCCCTCCATATCTACTCTACTGAAGTATGATGCTAAATGAAATCCTGGAATATTTAACATATCTATACCAGTGGTCATATGATGTCAATAGGGGTAGAGGACTCTATTTCATCAATACCAATGAGTAGTTCATCAAGTTTATTTCTGAGTCCTGGGATGTTCTGATGTAATAAAGATAACTGATATTGCATACTAATGGTTGAACAAAGATTTGCTGTCAGATTCTTTGTACTTTCTGTTAAACATTGTTTGCTAACATCTATTTCCTGTGTATCTGTTTTCTCAAATTGAGGGTGTTTTCCAAGCTCTCTCAAAATTGATTTTCTTTCTCCCCTCCTTATCCTAAAAAAAAGGCATCCCTCTTACACCTGTAACGACTGGTATTTTACCAATTGTGACAGTGCCTTCCCCCCTCCCTTCCCCCTTAATTTACTAGCAATGAGCCAAGGCAGTTTTCCCATCCCTTTCCTATTGAGGTGAAGGCTATGCCTTGTGTAGTCCCACCTACAGATGGCATCCACAGAAATCAAACCAATATGTGACCCCATCTCTCACATGAGCAACCATTCCAGCACCAAGTTCACTGTCCCGACAGAAGAATTCAAATGAGGCTGATCATGGCGTCTCAAAACAGACACAAATTCCACACTAGTACGGAATATTCATAGTCTTTGTCATTGCTATTTCCCGGTCCACCCACTATAATCACTGTATCCTCATTTGTGAAATCTTTGCATAAAAAACCTATATTCTCTGTTACCTGACTCAGACCCGCATTTGGTTTGAAAAAGTTTGTGACCTGGTACTCTGGACCTAACTATTCTTGCAGTAGTTGGCCAACACCTCTACTATGAGAGCTACCTAACAACAAGACTTTCTTACTTTTCACAAATTTCCTACCTTTATCAAATCCTTCTTGAAAGTTTGTTGTGCCCTTTCTGCAGCTTCAGCTACATGAGGCTCATCCAATTATGACTGAGGCAACAGGTCAAACCTATTTCTCAGATTACTGACAAAGCTGTCTGAAACTTTCCTATGCCTGTTCCCCCTGTTACCTGTTGCCTGTAGTGTAGTAGGGGGTGTCACAGGGAGAAGTGACACAAATGAAATCAATTCGAACACATTAAACATCATCCACCAAAATGTACAGTCCTTAACAAACGAACTGGATGAAATAAATGTGCTTCTTAGTAGTTAATGGAGGGAAGCATCAGTTCTGAGTTTCTATGAGCATTGGCTAGAGAAAGACAACTTTCAGTACTTATATATACCTGACTTTGGTATGTCACACTGCTTTTGCAGAACAGTCTCAAAGCTTGGAGGAAGTTGTATTTATGTAAGACAGAACATAGAATATAAGACATTAGATTGTGTATAGTAGATTGGTAATGAAAAGCACTTTGAAGTTTCAGCTATTGAAATAACATCAGAAAAAGTTGTTATTATATGTGCCTACAGATCTCTCCATAGTAATATAAGCATCTTCTTTAAAAAAAAAAAAAGAAAAACTTGATCCTGTATTACAAAAAGTTAAGAATACTTCTAAAACTGTAGTTCTCTGTGGTGATTTCAATATAGGTATTTTATACATTTCATTCCATTCCATGATGGTGGTGGTCGTGGCGGCCGGTGCAGCAACAGTGTTGAATAATTAAAAAATGTTCAGTCTCTGTTGCAATGTTTTATTATCCAATAACGCATTTCGTGCTGTTAGCGCATCGTCAGACTGGAAAAAGACAAATGTTTTGTTATAGTCCGTGTACCTGGTGGGCAATGAATCTAATGTGGCTATTATATTATTATTATGGTCTTCAGTCTGGAGACTGGTTTGATGCAGCTCTCCACCCTACTCTATCCTGAGCAAGCCTTTTCATCTCCTCATAAGAACGACAACCCACATCCACTTGAATCTGTTTACTATACGCGTCTCTTGGTCTCCCTCTGCGATTTTTACCCCACACACTTCCCTCCAATGCTAAATTTACAATTCCTCGATGTCTAAGAATGTGTCCTACCAAGTGATCCCTTCATTTAGTCAGGGTGTGCCAAAAATTCCTTTTCTCACCAATTCTGTTAAGTACCTCATAATTAGTTATTCAATCTACCAATCTAATCTTCAGCATTCTTCTGTAGCACCACATTTCAAAAGCCTCTATCCTCTTCCTGTCCACACTGCTTATCGTCCATGTTTCACTCCCGTACAAGGCACC
This sequence comes from Locusta migratoria, assembly GCA_026315105.1. NCBI lineage: Eukaryota > Metazoa > Arthropoda > Insecta > Orthoptera > Acrididae > Locusta > Locusta migratoria. The sequence continues at coordinate 389,708,045 of CM048747.1, forward strand.
ACTCCACACAAATGCCTTCAGAAAAGACTTCCTTACACTTAAATTAATATTCGATGTTAACAAATTTCTCTTTTTCAAAAATGCTTTTCTTCCCATTGCCATTCTACATTTTATATCCTCTGTACTGTGACCATCGCATGTTATTTTACTACACAAGTAACAAAACTCATCTACCACCTTCATTGTTTCGTTGCCTAATCTAATTCCTTCAGCATCACCTGATTTTCTAAGACCGCATTCCATTATTTTTGTTTTGCTCTTGTTAATGTTCATTTTATACGCTCTCTTCAACACACTGTCCATTCCATTCAACTGCTCTTCCAGGTCCTTTGCTGTCTCTGACAGAATTACAATGTCATCAGCAAAACGCAATGTTTTTATTTCTTCCCCCTGAACTTTAATCCCTATTCCAAATTTTTCCTTGCTTTCCTTCACCGCCTACTCGATGTACAAATTAAATAGCATCGGAGAAAGGCTACAGCCCTGTCTTACTCCCTTCCCAACTGATGCTTCCCTTTCATGCCCTATGAGTCTAATAACTGTGGTCTGGCTTGTGTACAAGTTGTAAATAACTCTCCTTTCCCTGTATTTTACCCCTGCTGATTTCAGAATTTGAAACAGTGTATTCCAGTCAACATTGTCAAAAGCTTTCTCGAAATCTACAAAAGCTAAAAATGTAGGTTTGCTTTTCCTTAATCTATCTTCTAAGATAAGACGTAAAGTGAGTATTGCCTCCCGGGTTCCTACGTTCCTCCTGAATCCAAACTGATCTTCCCCGAGGTCAGCTTCTACCATCTTTTCCATTCTCCTGCAGATAATTCGTGTTAAAATTTTGCAACCATGACTTATCAAACTGATGGTTCTGTAATTTTCACACCTGTCTGCACCTGATTTCTTTGGAATGGGGATTATAACATTTTTCTTAAAGTCTGAAGGTATTTCGCCTGTCTCATACATCCTACACACCAGTCAAAATAGTTTTGCCATGGCTGGCTCTCCCAGAGACTTTAGTAGCTCTGAGGGTATGTCATCTACTCCTGGGGCCTTGTTCCAACCTAGGTCTTTCAGGGCTCTGTCAAATTCATCTCTCAGTATAGTATCTCCTTTTTCATCTTGAGCTACTTCCTCTTCCCTTCCTACAACATCGTCTCTAAGTTCATTTCCTTTGTAGAGCTGCTCTATGTACTCTTTCCATCTTTCAACTTTCCCTTCTTTGCTGAGAACTGGTTTTCCATCGGAGTCCTTGATATTCATAGAGCTGTTTTTCTTATCTCCAAATGTTTCTTTTATTTTCCTGTAGGCTGTATCTATTTTTCCCCTATTTATACATTCTTCTACAGGTCTAAGGTGAGTAAATTTGAAAATTCAGACTTACTTGGGTGGAGATGGAGCCAGCTATCTATAGCTGTGTAGGAGGAATCTTAACAATTGTTGTCATTGGGCGCCTGCAAAGAGGTAAATGTACAAAGTACGTAAGGGTTATTTGAACTAAAATGACTAGGGACTAAAGGGGTGTGGTATGGAAATTAATGGAACGCTTTATATGATAAAACTCACCATTGCAGCAGAGGAGTCGCTGTCACAGCAGGTCCACGTTTACAACTGGTAGTATTTTTAATATCTACGGAACATATGCAACCGTTAAACAGAGCGGTATGGGCAGAGTTACAACTGCGAGAATGAGCGGCTTACCAAGCGATAGCTTGGTATTATTAGAGATATTTGTGACATGGGGGAAAGAATCTTGTGAAATGAAACATGTTGGTATGAAGCAATAATAAATGAATGAAAACTAAATTATTAGAGGCCTGAGGGTGGGGCGGGAGAAAGATGTTGTGAATTGTCAGAAGGGGTGTGATTTTGGAAAAAGATGGATAACATGATGTCGTAAAAAATTTGATTTTTTGTGATGAGTTTTTCATTGAGACTGTGTTATGGGGACCGTTTTACAAACTTAGTGATTTCTAATTCTTCAAGAAGTGAGAGTGTTTTTCTTTCCTTTGGGGGTGATGTGAAGAACTTGTAATCTGTCAAGGGGGGCCTGCATGTGTTTGCTTCTTTTGAGGTGCTCAGAAAAGGCCGAATTATTTTTGTCAGTGCCTTTCTTAGTTAAAAGATGTTCTTGGAACCTAGTTTTGAAGGCTCGTCCAGTTTGGCCAATGTATGATAAGGAGCACTGCAAACATTGTATTTTGTAGACGCCTGACTGGCTAGTCTTTAACTAGCCGTTCACTGTGGTTTAAATAGGTCTTTTAATTCACAGGCCTCAAAGAGAAAAAATCCTGAACATTAAACCTATGTCCTACAATAAATTCCCCTGCCTGCAATTTTTTTTTTTTTTTTTTTTTTTTTTTTTTTTTTTTTTTTTTTTTTTTTTTTTTTTTTTTTTTTTTTTTTTTACAGTGACCACAGTGCACAGTTGCAGACTTTATGTGAAAGCAATTACGTTAAGCACCAAGTCATTGGATATAATCTATAACAGTGCTAACACAAACAGAAAGGGGGATAAATTCCTGGAAATTTACAGGCACTGCTTCAAAATTACTTCTGCAAAAAAGAAGATAATTTTCAGAAACTCCAGCAGATCCTACACATGGGTAACACCAGCAATTTAAGTATCATGCAGAATAAAATACAAACTTTTTGCACTTTAAAAAACAAATAACAGTCCTGAATTTGCAAACTATTTCAACACATACAACTTAATACTGAAAAATGTCATAAAGAAAGCAAAACTAAGAGACAGTGACAAATTTGTCATACAATCAGCAAACAAAACTAAGACCATATGGAATGCACTACAGTGACTTACCGGGAAGGCATCAACACACAAAAACATTGCACTGTCACAGACCTGCAATGAGATCACTGATCCAAAATTAGTTGCTAACTACTTCAATACCTACTACACCAATATTGCAGGTGAGCTGGTGAGGGAAAAAGTGCAAAATACACCTAACAAAATATTCCAGAACATTTCCGAAATAGGCATAAACAGTGCAACAATGTTTCTTCGACCAGTAAGCAGGGAAGAACTGTTACACATCATTAAGTCACTTAAAAGTAAATATTCAGCTGGAGTTGATGATGTGCCAGACTATATTATAAAGATATCAGCAGAACAAATACTCACCCTTTTGCTAGATGTATGCAATTCTTCATTGTTGAGTGGTAGCTTCCCTCAGCCGCTAAAAACATTAAAAGTTGTGCCCCTGTTCAAAAAGGGTGATCAGCAGCAGATGGTAAACTACAGGCCCGTGTCACTCTTTTCAAAAATTATTGAAAAATTAATTCTGTCACAATTGATTTTTTTTTTTTTTTTTTTTTTTTTTTTTTTGACAAAAATAAAATTATCACAGGATGCCAGCAAAGCTTCAGGCCTAAGTGCAGTACTGAAACAGCCACTTTTAACCTCATAAATCGTATACTATATGCAGTGTATAACCATAGTAATATTTCAGGAATTTTTATAGATTTAACAAAAACTTTTGATTTGATAGATGATGACATTCGTCTGAGAAAATTAGTGTGCTATGGTGTAAGGGGCTTGGCAAATTCATGGGTAAAATCTTACTTAGAAAATCACTTTCAGATAACAGAGATCAAACATAATGAAAAACGTGAACTCCAAGCTTATCACTGAGTGCCATCAAAATTAACCCACAGTTTACCACAAGGTTCAATTTTAGGTCCCTTTCTTTTCTTAGTTTTCATTAATGACTTCCCTCTTCATGTTAAAAACTCTGAACCAGTCCTATTTGCTGATGATACCAAGGTGTTGATTGAAGGCGACAATGAAAAGGATCTGAGTCTATCTCAAGTTTATTGTATTGTGTATACATTGTATATTTAGTGTGTAAAATTGTATCAATATTATTGTTTTGTGTGTCTATTATATTGTAAGCTAAGCAGGTAAAAATTTTAACTGTGTTAAAGTACCCTATTGTAACAAGTTTATGGTACTGTATTGTATGGTGAAACAAAGATCAAATTTGTGAAAACATGTCCAACATCTATGGTATAATATATGTACCTCAAAGATTTAAGGATGTAAATAAATAAAAAGTGAATATACTCTGCCATGATGTATGTGCACACAGGGTTGCCTCTGAGTTAAATCACATATGTAAGGACTGGTTCACTGTTGTGGAACACCTTATAGATACATTTATGACATAACTTAATGGAGAAGTTTCTATGTGCTAAAGCCAAGGGGGTACTGCTACCTTATAATAGACTTTAATTCTGTATGACTTATCACCATGAAACTAGGCACATGTATTTATAAATTATAGCAGTTTTGAAGTAAAACTAGCCTCACATTTTGCTGCACTTGAAATTGTTTTACTATATTTTGCCCATTTAATGTGCAGAATGCAAGGAGGGTCCTTGCATACAGCTGCTGCATAAAGGATCAGAATGTTACACATATTTATCTCTTCATGGAGAAGGGTTTTTATACTACGTAAGCCTAATAGTGGTGCATGTTGGCGGATAACTTCCTACGTACTAGCAGTAGATCATGGAAAGCCCACTGGACATTTTATTCCTGTATTAAGTGACAGAAAACATCAGCTTTACAATAGAAACACTTCTCCAAGACTTAGCAACAAGGTGGAGGTACGCTTCACTCTACATCACACTGGAGACTACAATGTCTTTAGACTTCCCACATGAACTTTGCGGTCGATGCCATAGAAAACACACTTGCCAGTGTGTAATAATTATATCAGTTGCATGCTAAGTGTTAAGTTTCGACAAAAATCATCAGGGTAATAGAAACGTTTCCTATTTTCTGGTTTAAATATTAACTATACATAGAATGACTAAATACTGTCCTTTATCATGTTGAAAAATAAAGATATTATTAAATGCAGAAAGAAACTCTATTTGTTACATTATGACCAAACTGTTGACTAAAGAAGCTATATGTTATACAATGTGTAAATTATGCACAATTCAAATGTCATCGAAATTGTTTTCAGTTTGAAGACTTTGATGTCTTGTATAAGGATTGTATTCAGTATATTGAATTGTAGTACATACAACATGTCAACCATTAAAAGTATTTTAATAAATGCGATAAATTTCAAACATGGGAGAATAAATAGCTTTTTCCAAGAATCTTCAGAAGCTATAAAAGAATTGTTGTCCAGCTGTTCAATATTTCAAGTTATATTCTTAAAGTTAACAAATACCTTTGATCACTCATTTCTAAGGAAGCCTATGTTCTTCTTTAAAATTAAGCTATCTCCAAACCCAATTTTGTCAACAATGTTTTTAGCCATGAAAGCATAAGAGACAGAGCTATTGCATCTATAATATTAGTATGAATTTGAAAACAAACTACAAGGTACAAAACAAACACCTCCACAAATTGTCAGTGAAAGCATTTCGCTGAACACTTTTAACTGCAAGGTTTTATTGTAAATATGTCTGCTTATGTCATATAGTTCATTTGAGCAACAGATGTTTATATAGTGATTTTGTGTGTACATTTAGTAATTGTATAAAATCTTCATTCTAGGATCTAAGAGATAACCCCTGTAATTTTGTAGGTATTATAAAAGTGAACAAGCAAAACTCTTGAGGTTAAGTAGTGGTTTTCTGAAGCTTCGATGAAGATGTGGTGTATTTGTGAACAAGTGCTTCGTGTGTGCAAAGAAATTGAACTGTCAAAATGTGTTACCTGCTGTAAGAAGTTTTGCCAGGATGGCCACTATGGATATGTGTTGTGTCAGTGAGTTTTTTAAATTATCTTTGGGTGTCAGCATTGTCATCTGAGTTCGATTAAATTATTATCATTTTGTTTAAAACCTGAACTTCTTTTAAGTGAGAGTATGTTCTTGAGACATTCATTGTATATTTCAGCTATGAGCTTTTAATTTAAGTGGAGAACTACAAACCTTCCTTACACACCGAATATGACAATTTGTGCCTACTGTCACCAAAGCCCACCTCATGTGCCATCTTCGTGAGTTGTTATGAAATAAGCACTGACATAAACATCATTTACACTGAGCTGGGTGACTTGTGGTGCTTTTCCTGAAAATTACCTTAGCAACTAAAAAGAAAAAAAAGTAAGGTAGATAAAATGTTAGACCTGCTGATATCAATCAGCACCAAACTTTTCAGCCCAGGGCTGAACAAGAAATTACAGATCATAGAGTCATTTCAACTTCACTGAAAACAATTGTAAGTAGCAATGTGTCAAAAGGTAAGAAGCTCTTTCTCATTAGTAAGAGTAACAAGAAATAGACCCTGACAGTTCAACATAAAAATTTCATTTACAGCACTGACATAGTTGAATATCAGTGGACAGTGAACAAAAGCATCATACAGTATGCTCTGCACATATATGCTCTGTGTAACATTTTGAGAAATTGGAAAGATCTACAATGGATCAATGAAAGAGAAAATACAATGAAAGCCAAAGCCTCACAAATAACTACAAACTTAACTATGCCAAAATTATTATAAGGAGGGCCATGTGCCCAAAAACGTTGTGAAATAACATGTACTGAGCCAACAGCAGATCCTAAAAATTTTGGTCTTTTGATAAACAGCAAATGGATCAAATCAATGTGTCCAAGCACTCTTTGATCATAACAGCAAAAAAAAAAAAAAAAAAAAAAAAAAAAAAAAAAAAAAAAAAAAAAAAAAAAATTGACATAAGCTTTACAACTGAGGTGTATATATGTGACTTGTTTTATTTTATAATTTCTGATAAAGGCAACCATAGTCATTGCGAAACCACGTTAAATAATTTTTAATTTGTGACTGAGGGCTGCATTTTTATCCTTTGATGTTATGACAGATATGTTAAAAATGTTAATATATTATGATTATGTACCAGTTGTTTATGCATAGGAAACACTTTAAGCAATTACATGCAGATGCTTTGACCAGAAATATGGGGTATCATGTCCTCAAAGCCTTGAAAGAACTGCACTGTTGAAATTGTCACCATGTTGAGGATTGATATAGTGCACTTAAAGGAGTCCTCCTGCCACCATGAATATCAATACATATCATCAACAGTCAACAAAAGTGGAAAACATGTGTAATGATTTGATTAAGTTTGGATTAAAACCTCTATAGAAAATGCTATCTCAAGCAAAGGGAATGGTTTTTCAGCAATTACTACTCTGAATGCTAATCAAATTAATGAGGTAGAGAAATCAAAAGTAGAGTCTTAAATTGTGAAATGTTACTGTATCTGACCTGAAAAAAGTTTTGTACACTATAATGTAAAACAATTTGTAAATATCACAAATTTCCAATTTTTTCTCCCTGTGGATTTAACATAACTCTCCTTTTATGAAATAATATATGTCATATGAATAACCATCACATCATAGTAAGTATATTTCTCATTCTCACCTCAGGTCTGGCTTAGAACATCTCATCCACCTTTGCCGAATTCTGGTTACTCCATGCTGTAATTGTCTTCTTATTGGAGCTGGAGGAACATCCCGACAGACGTTAGTACGTCTTGCTTCTGTCATAGTTGGAAATCTTTGTTTTCAACCACTCCTCTCAAAAGACTATAGTAAGTACTTTTAACATGTTTGGGGTAATAATCAGAATCATAAAAGCTCATATCCATGTAGTAGTTTCATATTTTCCTATCTACTATTTTATCAGAACTAAACACAAAAATGAATTGAGAAAAGTTGTAGCATTTATCGTCACTTTGCTATAAATTATTTAATATCTTTTACTGTATGTACTGTACAGTTATTGTGGTTTATAGATGACTCGCTGAAAACCTGGCTTTGCCTGGGCATGGGTATTTATTTATTTATTCCTGTCTTGAGTTAGTGCTTCTCCAATCCCTTCTCTCTCTGTGTCCATCTCCTTTTTTGTAAAAAACATGCTATATTTATTGGAAAATAAGTAAGAAATATGTCTCGCATAATGTACAAAATTATATGTGCAATTGACATATAAAATGCACACAATCTCATATTTATTGAGTTATATGTTGTACAGTTGAATAATTTTTCATGTATGTATACATTTGTATAAGTGCTGTATGTCTGTAAACTCTGTTGTGAATACAATTATTAGTAAAGAAGTAGTAGATTTAAACCTGGTCCATGTGGGGCAGTTTTCCATGAACATTACTGTTTATGTGCTCATATCTCATGAACTACGTATTGTACTGTGATACAATTTTGAAGATACACTCAACTATTTGCATGCATACTGTCTGTCAAATGTGTTGTGGCTGCAATTTATGGTGTAGAAATTATAAATTGTAACGTTATACCGAATAACGTAGTTTTAGTCCATGAGAAGCGTTACTGTTTATGTGTTCATATCTCATGAATGATGTGTCGTACTTTGATACGATTTAGAAGGTACATTCAACTATATGTTTGTGTAGTGTTTGTAAAATTTCCAGTGGCTACAACTTGTAGTGTACAAATTATAAATTGTAACGTCATATCGAATGCCGTACTTTTACTCCATAAACAGTGGAAAAGTAGTAAGTGAGAAACTTTTTCCTTTCATAATTTTGCTATGGTTGTCAGCAAGAAAAAGTTTAATAAAGGAATGAAATTATGTTTAAAGTTTGTTGCAAGTTGCTAAGTACTCTCATTCTCATACAGTGTATTTACAAAGTCTCACTGCATTATGTGGCAGTTTTTTGCGAGTCGTATATGATTCTTACCCTGTAGGAATTGTTACCTCATGGTTACCTCATGTGTGTACCAAATTTGGTTGAAATCAGTCCAGTGGTTTAGGAGAAAATGAGCAGCATTGTCACTAAATGCAGCAGTTTTTCACGCATCTCATTGTTTATGACATCATATCTTTTGAACTATGTATCGTAGGTGATTCTCACACTTACGGAAACTGTCCTCATGGATTGAAGGTTATGTGTGCAAAATTTCATAAAGATTGGAACAAAACTGTGAATTTGTATTAAAACAGTACTAGGTTATTGAGTGATTACAGTTAAGTCATTCTACCAATTTCAAACATATCAAAAACGATACTCAGCTTTCCAACATTATGATGTATGGGAGTTCTGCTCAGTGCAAAATTATTCACCTGGGGCGTCGTGGTAGAAATAAATATCCGTAGGTATATTTTTTCAATTATTATTTAATTTGAAATCAAACTGCTTCTTATTCCAGCAAAACATTGCAGCTTCATAACTTGCGTAAACAATTCACCAGAACTTTACTGATAGTACTGCCACAGACTGACATAGATTCCAAAGCACTTTACAAATGCCAAAACTCGAACTCCCCCATGCAAGGCAGTGAGGGAACTACATAATATTGACAATAATGACATTACATTATGTATTGTTCATAACAATTGAATATACTAATTTACAATTACCAAACACACAAGTAAAACATTTCATGTACACAAAAATAATCACAATATAAAATGAAAACTATACAAACAATAATTTTAGATGGTGCATATCTTTTTAAGTCGTAATCTCGATCCTTTTTGTTTGACAACAAAGCGCCATGTTAAATGTCAATTAATTAGTTAATGAGTACATCATACATGTTCATAACATATATTGAACTCTCAAATATCTTGGCAATTCTCAAAATAGACTCAAAATCTCAAGTCAGTCAATATATACAAAGTATCACAATATTGAAATTTTGACTATTATATCAATTAACACAATTAGTTGGACAACACTACTTGTTTATGAGCCTAACATATATACAATTCTATTTATTTTCATGTCTCTATGTAAATCCAAGAGTTTCTACAATTTGTGTGTCTAGTTCTTCAAATAACATACAATGATGAAACTATTGTTTATAGAACTGTCTGGAAACCTCATATGTGAATCTCTTAATTAATGAAATCTATCACTTGGTAACTAACCACAGTATCACCGAGACACTGTCCTACACTGATTCCTAGGCTGGCTATTTCGTTTGTAACTAATTCACACACAACATATATCACTATTAGACCACAGTGAGATGTGACGTCCAGCAGTATCGTCACAGTATTCAGCACGTACACACATTCAAACATACGGACACTCTGCTTTATATATAAAGATGAGAGGCTGCTCATATACTTAAGCACAAACAATATGTCACTTTGAAAGTGTAAATGTTGGAAAAAATATCTATCAGTTTCCTGTAATGACTGTGGTAGGTGTAAATTAGGGCGACCAGACATCCCGTATTTTACAGGATCATCCCTTATTTAGTGTATGTTTCATGTTGTCCTGTTTTTTACTAACATGTTTTTAAGTCATCTATAGCTTAAACAAAAGGAGAACAAATGCATCCATAATGAAACAATATAGTCAAAGTGGGTAAGGCATGATTTTTCAATTGCTTTGTTAGTACTACGCAATGCTTTTACGTGCCATGGCAGTTTTTATAACTATAAAGATTAACTAATTAATCAGTTCATCAGTGGAAGACGGCATACTGGGAAAAAAAATAGAGAGCTCATGTGCTGAAGCCATTTAAATAGGTTCAACTCAAACATCCTCTTCTTTGGAAGTCTGTTCAGTAAAGTCTTTAAACTTCACAATGTTTGATGAAAATATATTGCACTAAAGATGTGAAAATCAGCTGTTTCAGGAAGTGTCCAAGTTAAAAATATATGTGAAGAGAAAATTTAATAAATGAGAATTGTGAATCGAGAAGGGAAACATTTGTCTCTAGTTTTCAACTTACTTCCCTCTGAATATATCTGGTGGAAAAGTTTGCTGCTCATTGCTGGGGTTGTGTTAGCTATACTTGGCACTAATGCTGCTGCAGAAAAGTGTTAATCATCACAAATAGTTTGTGGAACTTGAAAACAGCATATTTAGTGTGCAACTTGTGAAGGAAATGATTATTAAAAGAACTCATTTTCAGAATACTTGTGATAATTATTCTGAAAATCTATATGAAAAGACTGAACTCCTGAATGCTATGACACTTCGCACTTCCTCCATGGCTCTAGTCTACAGTGTTCCAGAATACTGTGCACCTGTATGGGCCAACAGTTCGCACATCAACAAAGTAGATATTCACCTAAATGACACCTTGTGAACAATATCTGGAACAGTGACACCTACCCCCAACACCATGGCTTTCTGTGCTGGCAAATATTGAACTCTATCACTCTGCAGACTCGTCCAAGGCACGACGTGAAACTACCCCCCAACCCAAGGTGTGGTGCGACCCGTGCTGAGGGGTGCATAGCACATCTACATCTACATACATACACCGCAATTCACCGTAAGGTGCGTGGCGGAGGGTACACCGTACCACTACTAGGCATTTCCTTTCCTATTCCACTCCCAAATTGAACGAGGAAAAAAAGAATGCCTATATGCCTCCGTACGAGCCCTAATTTCTCTTATCTTGTCTTTGTGATCTTTACGCGAAATGTAAGTAGGCGGCAGCAAGATCGTACTACACTCAGCTTCAAATTCCGGCCCTCTAAATTTACTTAACAGAAATTCACGAAAAGAACGTCGTCTTTCTTCCAGCGATCCCCAATTGAGTTGCCGGAGCATTTCCGAGACACTCGCGCATTGGTCGAACCTACCGGTAACAAATCTAGCTGCTCGCCTCTGAACCGCCTCTGTGTCTTCCTTCAAACCGATCTGCTGCGGGTCCCAAATACTTGAGCAATACTCAAGACGTGGTCGTACAAGCGTTTTATACATGGTCTCCTTTACAGGTGAAGTACATCTTCCCAAAATTCTCCCAATAAACCGGAGTCGGCTGTCTGCCTTACTCACAACTGCCCTTACATGCTCGTTCCATTTCATATCGCTCTGCAATGTTACGCCTAGATATTTGAACGACGCGACCGCATCAAGAAGCTCACTACTGATGCTGTATTCGAACATTATAGGATTGTTTTTTCTACTCATGCGCATCACCTTACATTTTTCTACATTGAGAGCTAGCTGCCATTCTTCGCACCAACTAGAAATTTTGTCTAAGTCAACCTGTATGCTATTACAGTCAGTTACAGACGACACCCTCCCATACCCCACAGCATCATCAGCAAACAGCCGCAAATTACAACTTACTCTGTCCATCAGATCATTTATGTAGATAGAAAATAATAGCGGTCCTATCACACTCCCCTGGGGCACGCCTGACGATACACTCGTCTCTGATGAGCACTCGCCGTCGAGAACAACGTACTGCGTTCTATTACTTAGGAAGTCTTCCAGCCAGTCACAAATCTGTGAACCTATTCCATAAGCTCGTATCTTTGTTAGCAGTCTGCAGTGTGGCACCGTGTCGAACGCCTTTTTGAAGTCGAGAAAAACACAATCCGCCTGTTGCCCTTCGTCCATGGCTCGCAAGATGTCATGTGAGAAAAGGGCAAGCTGAGTTTCGCATGAACGATGTTTCCTGAACCCGTGCTGATTCATGGAAACAAGCTTTTCCGTTTCAAGGAAATTTACTATATTCGAACTAAGAATATGCTCCAAAATTCTACATGAAACCGATGTCAACGATATTGGCCTGTAATTGTATGGGTCAGTTCTCTTTCCTTTCTTATACACTGGAGTCACCTGCGCCTTTTTCCAATCACTAAGAACTTTGCGCTGAATTAAAGATTCGCTATAAATGCAAGCTAAGTAGGGGGCCAATGCCGCAGAATAGTCTTTGTAAAACCGAACTGGTATTCCATCCGGACCAGCAGACTTTTTCGTATTTAGCTCTCTCAGCTGCTTCTCTACACCGGAAATACCTATTGCTATGTCCCCCATTTCGGAATTAGTACGTTGATCAAATGATGGTATATTTGTGCGGTCCTCCTGCGTGAAAGATTTCTTAAAGGTTAAATTTAGAACTTCAGCTTTCCGTTTGCTTTCTTCTATTACTGCCCCGGAATGATCAACTAGTGACTGGACAGTGGGCTTTGACCCGCTTATCGATTTTACATAGGACTAGAATTTTTTCGGGTTCTCGGAAAGATCTTTTACTAAGGTATGGCTGTGATAATTATTATATGCTTCACGCATCGATCTTTTTATAGACGCACGAATCTCTACTAGCTTTTGCCTGTCATCATTTGCGTGTTCTTTTTTGAATCGAGAGTGCAACAGCCTTTGCTTTGTCACATGGGTGGATGTGTCTCGAACGGAGCCTCAGGGATACCGGGCGAGCTCCCTGAGTAAATAGCCTTGCACCACGCGGGGTTATCGTGGTGTGGACCATATAAATCCCCAAATCTCGTGGGATTAAGATTAACACAGAGAATAAAAGTTATTTTAAAAGCATCCGATCTGCAATCTGAGACCTCAGATACTCAGACATCGGGATCAGGACCTATGGAGTGCACTCCTACTTCTCAGTCAGGGTCTAGACCTGAGCAAGAAGTAGTAACTGTAACAGAGAAGTTGGACCAGATTAGGATTAAGGTCTTGTCTGGGGCTCAAAGGAGGAAACTTCTCAAGGTACAGAAGCAAAAGGAAGGAAAAGAATGGCTTCCTAAACATAAGTGGAGGGAATCAAAAGGGCTTGAGCCCAAGACCCCCAAAAAGAAACTGCCTCAGGTTGAAGGGGATACACAGACCCCCTCAACGTCAAAGAAAGGTGGCAAGAGGGTTAGGGAGGAATCTAAGACTCCCTCCTCTCTGGACAAGTGTGATCCTAAAAGGCTGAGGCAGGAAATAGGGAAGCAGACCTATAGTACTGCAGTCTCGGTCTTTAGAATGGCAGTTGTGCAATAAGGATACCCACTGGTAAGCATCTCCTCGCAGCAAAAGCAGCTTGTGCAGATAGCCCTCTTTGAAGAGACTGGGGGGGGGGGGGGGGACGCTGGTCCAGAACCCAAATTCAGGAGGGTCTGTCTAGATTGTGTTTAAGTACAAGGTGCCCATGATATCCCCATGGGAAGATGCGAATCTGCTGGTCAAGACAGCAGCCGAACTCCTGAAGACCGCAAAGGTATCAATATGGGTACCAAAGATCCTTAAGGATGTCTCTCCAAAGACTCTGTTCAGAAAAATAAGGGTCCAGGACCCAAAAGTCTCGACAGAGGATTGGAGGATACTTAACCAAAAGGTCATTCCGGAAGGATGAACCTTGGTGGTGGAGGTCGGATAGAAGTCCCTGAAGGCAATGCAAGAGCAAGACCTGAACTGTTTTTAGGGTTCTCGCAGGTCTGCGTCAGGGTAATCAAAGACCTTAAAGGCAATAACGGCAGCAAGATGGGGACTGGAAGTGCTGCAGATAAACCTGCAGCACAGTAAAGGGGCCACTGCTGCCCTGAGCCATCACCTGGGGAGACAGGAGGTGGACGTGGCCCTGATACAATAACCCTATTTATACAAAGGGGGTGTATTGGGCCTCGGCGGTACTGGAGGTAAGTTGATTTATGCCAGAAATCTAAAAAACTCCAGAACATGCATTTATATTAGAAATGGATTACTTTTCATACCAATGATGGATTTTTGTTCCAGAGACCTGGTGACCATCAGCATGCAGCAACGTGAGGAAGGTATCACGAGGGAAATTGTTTTGGCCTCAGCATACCTTCCTTACGAAGACAGCTCTCCTCCTTCTTTGGAAGTGAGGAGACTGACGGAAGTCTGCCATCAGCAAGGTGACGAACTGGTGGTGGGATATGATGCCAATGCCCACAATCTATCATGGGGCAGCAAGGACACCAACAGTAGATGTGAGCACCTTCTTGAATTTCTCCTATCTAACAACTTGGTGATCCTGAATAGGGGTGATGAACCTAAATTCAGGAATAGTTGAAGGGAAGAAGTAATTGACATAACTTTTGGTTCCATGATGATGGGAAGTTACGTCAAACAGTGGCATGTGGTCTTGGAGCCATCCTCATCAGATCACATCTATATTAAATTCAAGATTGAAATAGGAACCAAACAGATCATGGCCTATAGGAACCCCAGGAAAACAGACTGGGAGACTTATAGGAAAGACCTTGACTTCAGCCTATTGGAAATTAAAACTTCGATAAGGAATCCACCAGAGTTTGAGGAAGTAGCAGAGGCCGTAACCTCTGCTATAGTGACCTCATACCAGGACAACTGCTCAATCACCAAGAAGTGCACAAATACGAGTGTGCCTTGGTGGAATAATAACCTGGAAATGCAAAGGAAACAGGTACGAAGACTGTTTAACCTTGCGAGGCGCAAAGGACTATGGGCAAAGTAACACGAGGCCCTTGTGAATTACAACCTTTCCATCAGATGGGCAAAGGAGGCATCCTGGAAGGTATTCTGTGAGGAAGTGGAGGGCATGGCTGCTCAAGCGAGACTTCATAAAATCCTCACTAGGGTACCAACTAATCCAGGAGGTACATTGAGGAAGGAGGATGGGGAGTATACAAAGACAGCACATGTTCAAATGTTTGTAAAGCTTATGGGACTTAACTACGGGGTCATCAGTCCCTAAACGTACAAACTACTTATGAGCTACCTACGAACTAGGACGGCACAAATATCCATGCCCGAGGGGGGATTCAAATCTCCGACCGTAGTGGCCGTGCAGACCGTGACTGAAGTGCCTCAGTCTCCTCGGCCACTGCGGCAGGCGACAGCACATTAATCACTGGAACTGATCCTCAAGACTCACCTTCCTCTGTATACTCTGGGGGATAACTCAGACCAGAATGCAATTTCTGAGAGACAACGGTTCTCAGGTATTCACAAAGAGGACTGGGATTTGGCCAAGGAGTGTGTCGATCTCAGTAAGTTCCGATGGGCAGTGGGAACATTTCAACCGTTCAAGTCACCTGGCCCCGATGGAATCTTTCCAGCTCTACTGCAACAAGTGGGAGAAAATCTTATTAGATTCCTATGCAGGTTATTAAGGGTTAGTCTAGCAGCAGGAATCATTCCCAATGCCTGGAAGGCAGTGAAGGTTGTCTTCATTCCTAAACCAGGGAGAATTGATCATTCCAAGGCCAAGATATGACACCAATCAGCCTGTCCTCCTTCATTCTTAAGACATTGGAAAAGCTGGTTAATGTGCATGTTGGAGAAAGGAGGTTAAGTAGGGCTCCTCTACATTCAAACCAACATGCATATCAGCCAGGTAAATCATGTGAGACAGCTCTCCACCAACTCGTTGGGAAGGTGGAGAAAGCACTACACTTTCAGGAAATAGCCCTCTGTATCTTCCTGGACATCGAGGGGGATTTTAGCAACACGACCTTCGATTCCATGGTTAGGGCAGCAGAGGTGCATGACTAGGGACCACTATATGTAGGTGGACTAGGGCCATGCTCAGTGGAAGAAAGGTAGAAGCTACCACGATACATGAGAAAATGGTAATCAAAACCACTAGGGGTTGCCCACAAGGAGGAGTTCTTTCCCCTTTATTGTGGAATCTAGTGGTGAATGATCTCATTGGAGAATTAAACTCTAGACAATACTTTTGCCAAGGATACGCAGATGATCTTGTCATAGTAATACTTGGCAAATTTGCTGCCACAGTGAAGAATATGGCACAAGGTGCACTGGACATTGTGCAAGACTGGTGCAGAAAACAGGATCTGGGGGTTAGTCCTAAGAAGACTGTTGTTGTACCATTCACAAAGAAACATATACAACATTCAAGTTGGAATCTAAAGCTTTTCAGTGAAGCGCTACCTGTGAAGGAGACAGTGAAATATCTAGGGGTTACCCTAGATGAGAAACTGACATGGACACCTCACATCAGGAATATTTGCTCCAAGGCAAAAGATACTCTTGTGAGTACCAGGAGAGATTGTGGCAAAAAATGGGGCCTGAGCCCCAAGGGTATGCACTGGATATACACCACAGTGATTAGACCCAGGATCACCTATGGGGCGGTCGTGTGGTGGAAGAAGGTAGAACAGCAGGTTGCTGCTAAGGAGCTTGGTAAGGTGCAGAGATTAGCCTGCTTAGCCATAACAGGTGGAATTAGCAACACACCAACTCCTAGGATGGAAACCATACTGGATGTGCCCCCATTACACCTTTGGGTCAAGATGGAGGCAGCGGCTGGTGCATGCAGACTCAACTCTGGAAACAACTGGAACTCTTTGGGATATCCAGAATCACACACTAAAATAGTGAGTGAGGTAAATATAGGAAAGGTTGGGGAAATGCCAGCCAACTATATTATAACCCCATACTGCTTCAACAAGCCTTTCAGTATAACAATTGGAAGTAGGGAGCAGGGGGATATTATCTGGTTCACTGACAGGTCAAAATCAGACCAAGGTGTTGGGGCCAGGGTATATGGGGTGCAGCCAAGACTGGAGGGCGTCATCTCTCTAGGAAAACTGGCCTCAGTATTCCAGGCCGAAATCACTGCCATCAGGGCGTGTGTGGAGGAGAATTTGTGTAGGTGCTACAAAGATCGTAGCATCTATATCTGTTCAGACAGCCAGGCAGCCCTGAGATCACTGGCAGCTCCTGCAACAAGGTCTAAAATTGTTGCAGAATGTTACATGGTTCTGGTGGAGCTAGGGGTCCCTGGCCACTCGGGGATCAGTGGCAACGAACATGCCGACAGATTAGCCAGGATGGGGGTAGAGACTCCATTTATTGGACTGGAATCTGTCCTGTCAATCACCAAAGCAATGATCAAATTAGGAGCTACATAACTGGCTCAGAAGACAGAACATAGAATATTGGACCAAAGTCCATCAACAAAAACATGGCAAGGTAATGATGCCAATGCCATGTTTGAAAAGAAACTCTGCAATCCTGGGTCTGAACAGGAGAGAGATTAGACTCATGGTTGGATTGCTGACAGGCCATGGGAATTTCAAAAAACACTTACATACAATGGGAATAACAGAAGAGGACCCTAAATGTAGGATCTGTGATGACAGTGATGAAACTGCATCACATCTAATCTTCGAATGCATTGCATTGGCGAATAAGAGGCACAGAATATTTGGGACAACCAGACCTGAAGAAATTGTGTCTAATAAAGAACTGGTAAAGGGACTCCTTGCACTGTTCAAGGGCATTGATTGGCTTTACAAGATATACAGGGAGGGATACCGCACAATAAACTTAGTTTCGGTGCGGCAGTGGCTGGTTGGACCAAGACTGTTTTGGCTTTCCTGGAAAAATCAATCAATCACTCTGCAGACAACATGCAACATGCAACCAAAGACAAATTCAAAGAATTGCTGCTGACACCGCACTTCCAATACATGCTGATCTGCATGGCCTGACATGATTGGAACCATTCCTTGAACAATCAGAACACCATAGGAGAATTAAAACACCTATGGCAAGAAGCAAATGTTAACAATGGACACCTCATTAAGAACCTGGCTAATCATGTTTCTGACTTCAACAACCCTCGAAGAACCTGGATGGCACTAAACAGAATGAGAACTAGTATTGGATGGTGCAACGAGCTGATGGCCAAGTGGAGCTATGTTGACAGTCCTCACTGTGGCTGCAGCAAAATACAGATAATGCAGCACATAACTGAGTGTGAAATTCAAATTTTTCTGGATGGTTCACTAGAGGATCTGCATAGACTCACAGGCTTCGTAATTTAAGTGTTTCCATTCAATTATTAATTATTTTGACAGATTACTACATGCATCCACTATAGGTTTATAAGTAATGCAGTATGTATAACTAAATTTATAATGAATAATGTTTTTTGTTACATTTGTATGTTAATTTAGTTGCCCATTTTGAATGTGTATAGAACTGAAAGGCATCTGGGATATCGAACACAAAATAAATAAATAATAATCCTGAATGACATACATTCTTCTGCAAAATATATTTTGGGTAGAAATAAGTAATGTAATAAAAACCATCTCTCCTATATGTTTGCTTTTGACAAGTATAAAACAATAAAGTATCTCTTGAATTAGTATAACAGTTGACTTGGTATGTCTTAGTTACTGAGATTGTCGTATAATTAGTATTTCCTCTTCCGAAACTCCTAATGTCTTTGCTTACCCCATTGATTTAATTTTGTTTCAGCAATTAAACAATTTCACATGTTTTGCATACAACATACAGTGCTAAAAATAAGTGATTTTGAGAGAAGGAAATGTAAATACAAGAACCATCAAATATGACTTTCTAGCTTTGGGATGGAGGTTGGGTTGGGAAGCCAGAATGATTTTCTTTCTTGTTATATTTTGTGTGCATTAATCTGTTTTGTTTATGTCTACTGATGATGCCGCAGGTAAAGGCAACATTTAGTTTTGCAATCTTTGGTACACTTATGTGTCCTGTATTTTGATTTTTGAAATCTGGTCACCTTAGTGTACATAGAGTATAATGTTCAATTTATATTGTCTGGAAAGAGATGGTCACTGTAGTGCCAGTCAGAAGACTAACATAATATACAGTTCCAGCTGCTGCCAGTGTCACATCGTAAACAGTGCTAAGTATCTTAATTTAATTTTTGTCAAATTTAATTTCCCAGTCTAGTTTTTCCCTTTCGTTACTACTTGTGTTTGAAGAGGTTTATTCCTGTGTATACGGCAGATTTCGTTTATACTACTATTTTAATAGTTTATTCTATCATATTTGGTAAATACCATTGTGTTTAGTCTTCATCTGTGACTGGTATAGTTCTTCATTTTCATTAGTGCTTCTGTTTTAGAGGTTTATTCCCACATACTTGGCAGATTAGCATTCAGTCAAATAGCAGTCATTTCATTGCCAGCTGTTGTCGCTGCCCCATCACCCAGAGCACTAAGTATTGTAATTTAATTGCGTGAAATCTCGTTGTCAGTTAATTTCTTAATATTCATTAGCGTTTCTGTTTTTGAGGGGTTTCTTCTGACCTACTTGACACATTTTGTTTGTGCTACTGCCTTAAGTGTTTATTCTCATGTATTTTGACAAATACCGTGTGTATAGTTTTTGTCTGCTGCAAGTTACGTGTCATATTGTCACTTTATTATTTCATGTTCTGCTTTGAGAAAGCTTATATTCCCACGTGTTTGATAATGGTGTATTCCACAGATATTCTTGTTTATTTTGAAAACTGCTGGTCTCAGTTTCGTTGTTTTGACAGTGTACTTACCACTGACCACAGCTCAGTCAGCTGCCAGCCACCTTTATTAAAGTACTAGGCTACTTAAAAGTTGATTATTTTGTTTTCTACTTTCTACAGTTAATTGTATCGATAGGATGGATAGGATGTGTGTCTGCAGTGTGCGGACACAGGAGGAAAGCCATCTTCAGGCTGCTGTCTCCGGGTGCAGCGATGGGGGGGAGTCTGGTGTGTCGAGTGGGACATGCTTCACTCTCTGTCTCTGCTACCGAGGCACCTTCAGGTGTACCAGATGTGCTCAATCTGCCCTCTCCGTAAGGGGAGTGGCGGGTTGTATGGAGTTCATGTCGCTCAAGGCGAAAGGCCAATGTGGAGGCTGGACGTCTTTCCACGCCCGTTCGTCCTGTGAGTGGATGTGTGGCCACTCCTTCACCAGGGTCCAAACAGGTGCATTGGGAGCTCCAATGTTAGACGCATGATGGAGCCCCTTAGGCAAATAGCGTCGAGATCCAGAAAGAAGTCCAATGTGCACTCGTTGTGTCTGCCAGGGGGCCTCATTTGAGATGTGGAGGCAGCCTTGCCGGCGCCTATCGAAGGTGCGGGGTGTGATCGACTGCAAGTTGTGGCTCATGTCGGCACCAATGATGCTTATTGCTTGGGTTCTGAAGACATCCTCAGGTCCTACGGATGGCTGGCAGAACTGGTGAAGGCTGCTGCCCTCGCACGCGGGGTGCAAGCATAGCTGTCTATTTGTAGCATTGTTGACAGGGTTGATTGGTGTCTTTTGGTTTGGAGCCGAGTGGAGGGTCTGAAGCAGAGGCTTCACCGACTCTGTGACAGTCATGGCTGCAGATTTATGGATCTGAGTTATCAGGTGGGGAGTTGTAGGGTGCCCCTAGAAAGATCAGGGCTGCACTACACTAAAGAACCGGCTACTCGGGTTACAGAGTACTTGAGGAGTGCACATGGGTGTTTTTTAGGCTAGGCGCTAACTCACCTGTCATCATTCAAACAGCGAATTCAGGCCATGTTCGGCTCAAAAAATTGAATATCAAAATATTAGCCGCGAACTTACAAAGTATTAGAAACAAAGTTCCCAAATTTGCCGTACTGCATGGAAATTATTGTGCTCAGATAGTTTTAGGCACTGAAAACTGGCTTAATCATGATGTGGCAAGTTCAGAAAGTGCAGGTGAGTCCCATTTATAAGAAAAGAAAGAGAACTGACCCACACAATTACAGGCCAATTGACATCAGTTTTGTGTAGAATTTTGGAGCATATTTTCAGTTTGAATATAGTAAATTTCCTTGAAACGGAAAGGCTTCTTTCTATGAATCAGCAAGGGTTTAGGAAACAGCATTCATGTGAAACTCTGCTTGCCCTTTTCTCACATGACATCTTGCGAGCCATGGATGAAGGGCAACAGGCAGATTGTGTTTTTCTCAACTTCAAAAATGCACTCAATGCGGTGCCACAATTCAGACTGTTAATGAAGATACGAGCTTATGGAATAGGTCCACAGATTTGTGAGAGGCTGGAAGACTTCGTAAGTAATAGAACACAGTATGTTGTTCTCGCCGGTGATTGTTCATCAGAGACGAGTGTATCGTCAGGAGTGCTCCAGGGGAGTATGATAGGACCGCTATTATTTTCTATCTGTATAAATGATCTAATGAACAGAGTAAGTTTTAATTTGTGACTGTTTGCTGATGATGCTGTTGTGTATGGGAGGGTGTCATCTTGAACTGACTGTAATAGCAAACAGGATGACTTAGACAAAATTTCTAGTAGGTGTGAAGAATGGCAGATAGCTCTCACTGTAGAAAAATGTAAGGTGATGCACATGAGTAGGAAAAACTATCCTATAATGTTCAAATACAGCATTAGTAGTGAGCTTCTTGATGCTGTCCCTTCATTCAAATACCAGTATCTAGGCGTAACATTGTAGAGCGATATGAAATGGAATGAACATGTAAGGAGAGTTGTAATAAGTAAGGCAGAGAGCCGACTTCGGTTTATTGAGAGAATTTTGGGAAGATGTACTTCACCTGTAAAGAAGACCGCATATAAAATGCTTGTGCAACCACATCTTGAGTATTGCTCAAGTTTTTGGGACTCACAGCAGATCAGTTTAAAGGAAGACATAGAGGCAGTTCAGAGGCGAGCAGCTAGGTTTGTTACTGGTAGGTTCGACCAATGCGCGAGTATTTCGGAAATGCTTCAGCAACTCAATTGGGGATTGCTGGAGGAAAGACAAGGTTCTTTTCCTGAATTTCTCTTGAGGAAATTTAGAGGGCCGGAATCTGAAACTGTGTGTAGTATGATCTTGCTGTCGCCTACTTACATTTTACATAGTGATCACGAAGACAAAATAATAGAAATTAGGGCTCGTACGGAGGCATATAGGCATTCTTTTTTTCCTTGTTATATTTGGGAGTGGAATAGTAAAGGAAATGCCCAGTAGTGGTACAGTGTACCCTCCGCCATGCACCTTATGGTGAATTGCGGAGTATGTATGTAGATGTAGATTCCCATCCAATTATCACACCATTAGTGTCATTGAGTAGTTGTCATCCACAATATCATGGAAAGATGTCAGAGTCATCAGTTTCAGTCTTGAAATGTCACAGAATATTACTTAATAATTAGTGGATATTTTATTTATTTTCCATCTCGTCATATATTATAGTATTTGGAACACAGAGAAATTATGAAAAGATTCACATTTAAAAATGTATTGACTTAAAATAGGAATACACTACTAGCATGACACAGCAGTGACTATTAACTTAAGTTCCATACTCAGTTTGAGCATTTTAAAGAATTTTGCACTCATGGTAATGTGTTTTACATTCAGTACACCTGATGATGGCAACATGTCATTTGCCAAAATATTGTGCCAATTAGACTAATGGATCCATCCATGCATCCACAAACTTTTTCATGAAGAATTACAGTGGGAGATACTGGAGACTCATGTGATATAACCTCGCCAGGAAACAGTACTGACACAAGTGCACCCATAGTGCTGTGAACAAAAAGTGACTGCAGTTGCTGTGATCTGTGGCTTCACATCAAACTAGAACCGGACACAAATACTTGAATATAAGACACTTCATCTTAACTGAATCCATGCCTTTATGATGCAGACAAGTCAATCAGTTAACACATTGTCCGTCCATATCCATATCACAATCAAAACAAACCTAACTAACATTCTGGAGGAATAACTCCAATCAGGTGAAATTTGTAGCATGGCAGGGATGAGAGTTGCGTATAACACACCAAATGCAATGCTTTGTAAGAAAGCAGGAAATACCATAGAGCACTAAAGGCATTGAAACACAACATTAATTTGGAAAAAAACTCATAGTGAAGTGTATCATTCCATAGATGTGAACTTTTCTTGACATTTGCAAAAGTCTAGTCTCATATTCCCTTCATCAAATTATTAAATTGTGTTATATTGATCTATCACTGAGATACTTTCCATAATGAATTTTCACTCCATGACATATTTTTATGATTAGGAACTTCTTTGTATGTTACAAATATTTGTCAAACCAGAATTCAAACCTGCAGCCTGTTCACTTGACAAGCCATTTGTCTAACTTCAGCCAATCGAATAAATGAAATATGTATATCACCAGAACTCAGAGCTTGTACTTTTGCATTTCACTGGAAAGTCCTCTACTGTCTGTGTCATTCAAGCACATGAATCACTCCTCTGTAAATGTGTGTCACAGTAAGATAGACATTCAGTTGGTCTGCATCTGCATAAATACGTCAATAATCACATTTAAGTGCATGTCACAGGGTTCATTGTCCTGCTTTTATGATATTTCTCTACTATTCCATTCTCTAATAGTGTGTGGGGAAAAAAGGAACATCTGAATCTTCCATTTTCAATCTGTTTTCTCTTATTTTATTATGATAATCATGTCTCCCTACGTAGTTAGGTGCTAACAAAATATTTTTTTTATTTGGAGGAGAAAGTTGGTGAAAGAAATTTCACAAATAAATATTGTCTAAATAATGATAATACAGAATGAGCTGCCCTTCTCTGAACGTTCTCTATATTATCTGTCAGCCCCAATTGATGGGAATCCCACAGTGGCAGCAATACTCCAAAATAGGAAGCAGAAGTGTAGTGTAGGAAGTTTTTTTTTTTTTTTTAGTAGGACAGTTGCACCTTCTAAGTGTCTGCCAATGTAACATAGCCTTTGGTTCACCTTCTCTCCAACATTTTCTAGTTGTTCTTTCCAATTTAAGATGTTCATAATTGTTATTCCTAGGTATTTGATGGCCTGTAGATTTGACTG
Source organism: Locusta migratoria (assembly GCA_026315105.1). NCBI lineage: Eukaryota > Metazoa > Arthropoda > Insecta > Orthoptera > Acrididae > Locusta > Locusta migratoria. Next base: position 389,732,332 of record CM048747.1, read on the forward strand.
ATTTTTCGTGTAAATGAAGTTTTATGAGTTTCTTTTATATAGATGACTTCATACTTTTCATTTTTAGGAGCAATTGACAATTTTTGCACCATGCTGATATCTAAATCATTTTGCAGTTGCTTTTGATCTTCTGGTGACTTTACTAGCTGAGAAATGACAGCATCATCTGTTAACAGTCTAAGAGAGCTTTTCACATTGTCTCCTAAATTGTTTAAAAAATAAGGAACAATAAGTGTCCTATAACCCTGGGGAATGCCATATATTCTTATCACAAAGGACACAGTATATAATAATTGATGGAACTGATACGCAAGAATGAGTCACATTAGTGCTCTGTAAGCTTTTTCATTTAAAGGCGTACCACACAATTTCAAAATTTTTCCAATAAACATAAGTTGCCATTTTCCTTCCCTCCAACGAATTGAAGTTTAGTGTGGTTTCTTGGTGGCATTGTAATTTTGTCAAGACAGCAAAGGACCTGAAACAGCATTTAAATGGAATAGACTTGAATCGATGGTATAAGTTGAACATTAATAAGCATAAAATGAGGGTAATGGAATATAATGTTAGAACATAAGGCAATGCTGAAAGAATTCATTTAGGTAGATGTGTTTCGTTAGTGAGGTAGCGGAGTAAAGAAGATATAAAATACAGATTGGGTATGGGATGGAAAGCATTTCTGAAGAAAGGCTTTTTGTTGACATCCAATATTAATTGAAATGTCCAGAAATCTTTTCTGAAAGTATTAGTCTGGAGTGTAGTATTGTATGAGTGTCAGATGTGGATGATAAGGAGTACAGGTAGAAAGATGATAGATGCCTGTGCTCCTTCGCCTGGTAAGTGGACTTCATCTATTTGTTACGTATATTTTTCCTGTTAGGAGTTTATCCTCTATAATATTTGCATCATAAATTATGTAACTAGTTTGACAAAGTATGGCTTTGTTGTGCTGCTACAAGGATCAAATGACATTTATAGAAATGAGACTTTAAAAGCTACTAGAGAACTGAGAAAATGTCTAAATAACTTAAGTCATACAAATGCACTCTTTGTGAATATCCCACAATGTCATGATGTATCAAGTTGGTCTTGTGTGAAGTGCGAAATTACTACTGCAAACAGGAGTTGCTCCAAAATATGTAATAACTTCGGGAATGCCCAAATTATTGACATAAACTGTCTGGAGTGAAGGTTCTTCACAGCTCACAGTCTTCATTTAAACCCAACAGGGAAGGAAGTACTTGCCGAAAAAAATGTATACTCACATTTCATGTGACAACAATGAAAATGGGACTACTGGCAATGGAATGCAAATTTCAAAATGTTTTCAGCAGACATAACTGAACATTACCAGATTTCAAGCTCCATCACAGGAAAGTTTTGTTCTGGGAACCTTGCTGCACCAAGTGGTAACCAACACAGACATTGAAAATCTGCTTAAGGAATTGAGCCATTTATGGAACATATACAAAGACAATGGCTACAACAACTTCCAAATTTTGCAAGCCATCTTTCCAAAGACAAACTTCTAAGGAAGACACAAGAATGCATTTTATTGCTTTTGTGGTTCAGTATTGTGAGAGGCATGAATTCAATCTGATCTACTGCCCTTCAGCAAAAATTTGATGTCTCATGAGTTCCATGGAAGAAAACGCAGACTTTTAGAGCACCAGTAGTTGGGCCTATATAAGATGCTACTTGGGGATGGAAAGGTTTATGTCAGACAAACTGTGAAGGCTTTAACAATGGAAAATCCAGTTGGAATGTCTATGCAGAACTTTCCATCCCCACCCTTACCAAGGCCTCCTTCCCCCTGCACTCCCCACTTCACTCACAGTCTAGAGGCTTGTGGTGCTGGAGTGGCCAGACATGGTGGTTGTGATTGTATAGTTGTCTAAGTGATTGTATGAATGTATGTGTTTCTTTTTCTGATGAAGGGCATGGCGAAAAATTTAAGTTGTGTGAATGTGATTGTCTTCTTTTCATTCTTGTCAGCAGCTCAACAAAACTGTGAAGTCTGATGAACAGAATACCATGTAGAATTTGAGAGGTGCTTTCCCACATGGTACATTGAGCAATCAATGGTAGCATAACATTCTTTGGAATATGAGACTATGTTGCATTGAATGACACATGTTTTATTACATTGTATAATACCTTCTGGGGCAGTTTCATGAAAGCAATGATCACAATAAAAATTTGTCATAATACCATCAATAAAGATAGTGGTCTGAAGCTAAGCACAGCTTGAAACCTGGCTAGCAGAAGGCTGGAGTGGACACAGCAGGTCACTGGAGCAGACAACGACAGGGATATAAAAGCATAATGGCAGCAAGCATACAACAGTCACCATTTGACAATGGCCAAAGAGAATTTGAGGACTGCTGTATTGTTGTTGTGGTCTTCAGTCCACAGACTGGTTTGATGCATTTCTGCACACTACCTTGTCCTGCACAAGCCTCTTAATCTCCAAATAAGAACTGCAACCATCATCCAATTGAACATGCTTATGGTATTCGCCTCTGAGTCTCCCTCTACAATTTTTATCCAACATACTTCCCTCTAATGCTAAATTGCCAATTCAGTGGTGTCTCAGAATGAGGCCTACCAATCTATCCCTTCTCTTAGGCAAAATATGCCAGAAATTTTTCTCCCAAATTCTGTTCAGTACCTCCTCGTAAGCTATGTGACCTGCCCAACTAATCTTTAAATATTTTTTGGAGCACCACTCGGAGGTTGGGGAGGATGTCACGTCCGAGAGTGTCTTTCCGCCGCCCACCTAACTTCCGTAACCTCCTAGTCCATCCCTATGAAATCCCCAAACCACCTTCCCTACCTTCTGGCTCCTAACCTTGTAACCGCCCCCGTTGTAAAACCTGCCCTATGCACCCTTCCACCACCACTTACTCCAGTCCCGTAACCCAGAGGGCAGAGCCACTTGCGACAGCACCCATGTGATTTACCAACTGACATGCCTGCACTGTGAAGCGTTCTATGTGGGAATGACCAGCAACAAACTGTCCATTCGCATGAACGGTCACAGGCAGACAGTGTTTGTTGGTAATGAGGATCACCCTGTGGCTAAACACGCCTTGGAGCACGAGCAGCACATCTTGGCACAGTGTTACACCATCCAGGTTATCTGGATACTTCCCACCAACACCAATCCTTCAGAACTCCGGAGATGGGAACTAGCCCTTCAGCATATTCTCTCTTCCCGTTGCCCACCTGGTCTCAACCTCCGCTAAATTTGAATTTCCACCCACCATCTTAACATCTTTGCCTCAGTTCTCTAGACAGAACCTCTGCCTCAAGTGGCATCTCTGTCTAACTTCTAACTTCTTTGCTTTCTACCGTTCTACAGTATGTCTGCCTAAGTGTACTTGCATCTGTGTAAATGTGTGGGTGGGTGTGTATTTGTTTACCCTCCTTTTTTCCCCCCAAGGTAAGTCTTTCCTGTCCCGGGATGGGAATGACTCCTTACCCACTCCCATAAAACACTCATCATTTCCTTTTCCCTCTCCTTCCCTTCTGCCTGACGAAGCAGCTAGGCTGCGAAAGCTTGCGTTTGTGTGTGTGTGTGTCTGTGTGTTTATTTGTTGCTACCACCCTCTGTGTGTTTATTTGTTGCTACCACTGCCTGTGCTCCTTCACCCGGTAAGTGGACTTCATCTATTTTTTACGTATAGTTACATAATTTGATTTTGTTAGGTTTGTTAGTCCATGGAATGGAGCACCAGCCTTCACGAATTCAGTAGCATTGAACTTGTACTTGCCAGTTAACAATGCAGAAATTCCACGGCCATGACTATCACCCAATATACATATTGTTTTGGGTTTTACCGTTTTTGACGTTGGAGGTCCAGTGAGTAACGTTTTGTTTACTTTTCGCAAGTCATTTCCCGACTTTTCGACTTTGGATGGTGTGTTCTTTGAATGTCCAGTGGCGGACACAACACAGTTTTTATGCACTCAGGTTTGGCTGTTTTTCTGCACTACAGTTTCTCTGTTTTTACACTTCGAGATTTTGTGTACAATCAATTGTACTAATCTGATTTACGGAGCAAATAAATAAATAAATATGGTAAGCACTGTGTCTGTGAACTCTGTGGCTGAGATATTCATATGCTTTTTAGCAGACAAGGGCCTCAGGGAATAGAAAGTACCATCCATCTTTACCTCCTCATGAACTTCATACTGCTACTGATGTTTCTCTTGTGCTCCAACAACTCTCAGACTTTCATGTTATACAGCAAAACCCATCTAATCCATCACCTTTGAGACTGGGAGCATGGTCAGAATGAAAAAACAGTCAGATTATCCAAAAACTCTAATATTTATTGCAAAAAAATATAAATATATTTAGTACAAAAAATTAAATGATTTAAGAACTGAAAGACGTCTAGAGTAATATAAAAACATGTTTTTTACACAGTGTTAACCAATATATTAACTAAAAAACATCTACACACACAAAAATGTGTATTGGTTTTAAAAAATAATGTTCTCTTATCAATCAACTCAAAACAAATATGCAAAACTGTAAATTAACAAATAATAAAGAGAGATGACAGGCCGATCCGTATGCCCCAAGTTGAGGGGCATGTGTGGGTGTGTGACGATGTTTTGCCTGGTAAGTAGTAGTAGGAAACGAACGTACGAGTTACACTGTCGACACCGAATGTAAGCTTCAGGTTGCCCAATCACAGTAACGGACATGGAAAACGGAAAGTTTGACGTAAATTTGACGCTGACAAAAAAATGTTTGATGCTAGTGTGTAAGTGAGGATGAACTATTAAAATGTTCAAAGAGTCGTCGTGCATTTCAAGGGCTAAAATGTAAACATCCCCATGTTTGCTTGACTTCATAATTCAAAACAGAACAGTGGTTTTGCTGTTACAACAGAAGTCATTCAGTTTCAAGGCTGCAAAATAGCCCCAAGTTCCATTTACATCATTACATGGAAATAACCCCCAACGAATGTGAAACCAGTGAATCTGGTCATAATAAAATACATTATTTTTAAAATGTAACATTGGAACTTAACATCAGCATTAGCTACACAAATCAGTTGTTCCGCTATCTTAACCTCCCATCACTGCTCATTGTAGGCATTACCATACCAACGTAAACATCACGATAAAAGCTCCCGTGGCACACACTAAACTTTTATCATGAAGACTAGCTTCATTGACTACATCAAATTAAAATCATTTGTGTGCTTAGGAAGTGTGTGTTAGGTACTATTTTTGTTTAAGGCCATGCGGACATGTTAAAAAACAACCGTCAGCTTTTGTTGGCTGTGATACAGAATGACACCATTCGATTTATATCGAAATATCGACTTCCACAAATTCTCGTGTCATTTCCGTAATCATGTACAAAAACGTAGATGCAGTTCTGCGAAACTGTTACAGTAGCATTTTGGTTTCTCAAACCAATTTAAAAGTGAGTGTGTAATTTTTGAAACTAATGACTTTGGGAAAAGGAGCAGTTGGGGAAAGGGGGGGGGGGAGGGGGGAGAAGGATTGAATCTCGATTGTAGGCCGCACCATGATTTTGTATGCCAAAATTTGGAAAAAAAGTGCAGCCTATATTTGAGCAAATACGGCATAAGCTACAAAATGCTTATAGCACTTTAGATAAAAAGAAATGTTTTAAAAGAAATAAACTACTATATGTGTATAATCTAAGAAACTATTATACTGTATGAATAGTTTTTACATTAAAAACGAAAACAAATGACTTGGAAAAAAAGTCAGTGGTACATTTGTGTTTAGCAGATGTTATTCTAGATTTAGCTGCAGTGTCCCTCCTTTTATTTTTATTTAATTTAATTAATTTATTTATTTATTCTTCTTTTTAAATCCACAAAACGTCCATTGGAGTTGAAGTTGGATTCTGCTCGATGTATTGAAGTTCATTGTGTGAAATCCAGGTAAGGGGGTTTGTCTTTGCCGTACAGGTCTTCATACACAGTTTCCTGGCTAACAGCAGTAAAAACCTGGTCGTCATTGAGCTCATCAAAAGTGTCACAGTCGTTTATCCACTCTTCAACTTCATAGATAGGGACATTTGGCTCCAGTGTTTATAGATCTTTAATGATTTCCAGTGCATCATTGTTTTGCTCATCTTCGGTATGCTCATTTTTAGTCATAACTTGTGGCCAAATCTTACACCACAATTTCCGCATTGTGTCAGGTTTCAGTCCAGCCCATGCTGCAGCGATTATGTAGATAGCAGCTTTGATGTTCAGGGATTTCATTACTTAAAATAAGTTATGACCTTCTTGAGATTTTTCTAAGTTTGAGCTGATATACTTTCTGCGATGTTGCCTTTTTAACCATTCAATAATGCCCTGATCCATTGATTGGATGAGTGAGTCACATTATGAGGCAGAAAGAGAGCTTTTATGTCCCCTTTCGCCAAATCTTTATCAGATGAATGTGATGGTGCATTATCCAACAGCAGTAGAGCGCGAACAGGCAGATTTTTTTGTTTAAAAACCTTTCTTGACTGATGACACAAACTCATCGAAAGACCAGGATTTAAAAAGGTTGTGGTCCATCCAAGCAGATTTAGATTGTGATAATAAACCAGTAAGGAAGATAAGTTTATATTTTTGAATGCCATAGCTTGTTAGATATGCCAAAGAAGAACAAGGGGGCTTGTGGTTACCAGCTGCATTGCTACAAGGAGTGACTGGTATTTTATCTTTCATTCTTACCACAGATTCATTTGAAGCTGCAAGCATTTTTGTTGACAATATTTTAAAGTTCAGCCCTGCCTCATTGTTGTTGTATACTTGGCAGGGTAACAGTTCATTTTCTTTTACAATTTCTTGAAACTTAACAGAAAACTTCTTAGCAACTACAGCATCAGTAGATAGTTTTCACCAGAAATAGAAACAAATCGGACATTGTGACGAGTTTTCCAATTTATCACTCCAGCCTTCACTAGCAGCAAATTTACTTTTGGCTTCCAGTTTTTCTGTGAAAAACTATTGCTTTTTCTTTGAGAATTGGCCTGGATATTGGAGTTCCTTTCCTTCCTTCTTGACAAAACCATATCCACAATGTGTTATCAAGCAGTTCAAGTTTAGACTTTGTTAATGTTTTATTGTTTATGTTTGAATCCAGACATGTTGAAAAACAGACAACTGCCAACACAATGAATCTAATAAGTACGGTAGAGAACACAGAATAAAGCAAACAACAACGTATTTCAATCCCAACAAAGGATAAAGCTGTACAGTAACATATAACTGCACAGCAATAGACACTACAACTATGGCCCGACAGGCATCCAGTCAGTGACAAGTCAGCATAGGCTCGCGAGTCTTAGCATTGTCGGACTAACTGGAGTTACAGACCATCTAAGTTTGAATTAGAGGGATTCTACTGTAATTAACTCCTGTCAATATTTATAATTCAAGAACAGCATTAAAATATATGACTGCAAATTCAACAGTGTGTTTCTCAAAGGAAAATCCTCTCGTTATAGCCATACAACTCAGAAATGATGCTGATGTCTCCTCAGAATCATCAATAATAAAGCTGAGTATTTCAAGATTTTCTTTTAAAGTAACATGCTTCTCTGCTGGTAACAGCAGCACATATAACAAGTAAATTGTAAGATCAGGCCAGTATTGTTATAATGTCAAGTGATTAGATAATGAACGTGTTATCATTGTTACAGTAAAAATAATTAGATTTTGCAGGACCATCTCCCTGTCAATATTATTGAAGTACTCCATAAACAAGTTGGCAACAACAGGATCTAATGGGCTTCTCATTATGCCATCCATCTGGTTAAAATGTTGTTGTCATGGTCCACCCTAAACTATCCCAAGCAAGCCTCTTCATCAGCTCATACGAACATCAATGAACATCCATTTGAACATGCTTACTGTATTTGTCTCATGACCAGAGATAAGTTCAGCTGCAATTTTTTCTGAGGGGCAAATGGTGTTCAGAAAAGACAGATTGAATAAAATAAGTGGTGTTGTATTTATGGTTGTTACAGGCAGTTTATCGTGTGGCGAAATTGAAGTAGATTGCTCCTATGAGTTGGTATGGGTGGAGGTTACACCTGACAACCAAAGTAAATTAATAATTGGTTCTAACTCAGATGATTTGACTGCAGAAATCTTCAAAGAAAGCTTGGCTCAAATTTCACAAATGTATGCAAAGCATACAACTTTAATTGGTAGCAACTTTAACTTACCCTCAATATAATGGCAAAAATACATGTTGAAAACTGGAGACCCCTCAGGGGCTCAGCATTAAGTTGCTGAGTACACAGCTTGGTGAACTTGGGGTCCTGAGCCATGGGCTGTGTCGCACCAACAGTCTGCTACACCATAAGCTCTGTGCATGCTTCAACGAGCATCATTCGGCATGATGGTGGAACATTGTACGTTTCAGAGCATGGGGATCTTGGCTTAATTGCTCGGGTTGAGAGGAATATATATATATATATATATAAAAATCCTCAATCGTAAGGTGTGCTACGTGCCGAGGAGATGCATGGCTGTTTAGGTTGAAGAGTTGCTAGCGAGCGACCTCTGAGGAATATGCCACACCTCAGTTGTATAAGGCTTACCCAGGCAAGCAGGTGAAATGACGTATAACCACCATCTCTTAAGCATGGACAAACAGAATATAACACTGCTACATATGAGCCCCAAGTGCTTCCTTCCATGGCCACTCCACGGGCAGAATGCAAGGTGCATCTGCAAGGTGAGGGATATGCCCCCTGATACCTGATCTGCAGTAGAACAGATGGTGATTAATTTACATTGACAAAGCCTCTGATTTTCATTGAGAACATACAGGACAAGTTTGGTGGGGTGGAGAGAATATCCAAGATGAGAACTGGTTCTATCCTCATAATGACGTCATCCCCAGCTTGGTCACGGGTATTGCTCACTTGTGATAAGCTGGGTGATGTTCCCATTAGTATTACTCCACACAAGAGCCTGAATGTGGTGCAGGGCATTATATTTCATAGGGACCTTTTATTGCAGTTGGATGATGAACTGCATAAGAACTGGGAGAGGCGAGGAGTACAAATTATACGGCGAGTACATAGAGGGCCCCACTGGTGGCTTCATCTTGACCTTCGAGGGCAATTCATTGCCTGAGTAGGTCAAGTTGATGGTCTACCGGTGTGATGTCAAACCCAACGTTCCTCCCCCTATGCGCTGCTACAAATTCTGGAGGTTCGGTCACATATCCTCCCGCTGTGTTGCTGACCCCACCTGTTGGAAATGAGGATGTCCGTCACACCCAGACGTCCCATGTACTCCTCCTCCAGTTTGTGTTAACTGCAAGCTATACCATTCTTCCTGCTCACCCGACTGCACTGTCCTTCAGAAAGAAAAGGAAATAATGGAATATAAGACTCTGGACCTCTATCATATTCAGAGGGAAAGAAATATTTAAGGCTCCACCCTGTGAGCAATAAAACCTCTTATGCCACAGCTGCAGCTCCATCACCGTTGCCATCCATGTCGACTCCATCTTCTGTTTTGCCTTCTGTTGTGGACCCCCAGGCCCAACCATTAACACCTGCCCTCGCAGTGTTTGGGGGTGCCTCGTCTTCTGTTAACCGCAAGGTGCCTACTTTGGAAGCAACAACACCACAAACACAGGGGATACCAGTGAGTGTCTGAAAAAGCCACCATCTACTGGTCACGGGGCCTCAAGGGCATCCTCAGTCCCTAAGGATGGGTCCACGAAGCCCTCCCAGCAAGAGAAACCTAAGGAACTGCAAGAGAAAAAGAAGAAAGAGCCAAAGAAGAATGAATCTGCGGTGGCTACCGTGCCACCACAACACACTTCTACTTCTCAGGACGAGGTACAGATCCTCGTATCCTCTGAGGACTTGGCAATTGCCAAGGACTTGGCCATGGAATTCGATGCTCTGCTTTAGCAATCAGCAACAGCCGACAGTTCTGTGAACCCAGCTGGAACTTCGAAATCAGGATGTCCCAGCAACCAGGAGGTTCTCTAATCCTCCAATGGAACTGTGACGGCTTTTTCTGCCATTTGTCAGAGTTGTAGCGATTGTTGTGTCATTTCCCAGCATTTTGTGTAGCCCTGCAGGAAACTTGGTTTCCTGCTTAAAGGAAGCCAGTCCTTCTTGGCTATCGGGTCTATTACAAAAATCGTACCTTATATAACTGGGTGTCTGGAGGTGTAGGTATCTACGTCCTTGCCACTGTCCCCAGCGCCGCTGTGCCTCTCCACATGGCTCTAGAGGCAGTGGCTGTTAGAATATGGGCTCTGCAGGAACTGACAATCTGTTCCCTTTGCCTACCTCTGGATGAGGTGGTCTCACTTACTGACCTTGCTGCCCTGGTGCCTGGTGGCACAACTTCATCACCATTTCTGCATCTGTGGGACTTCAACACCCGTCATCCTTTGTGGGGTGGGACAGACACAACCCACCGTGGTAGGGACATGGAAACATTAATAGTACAAGATATTTGCCTCCTTAACATGTGTGCCCCTACACACTTTAGCATGGCACATGTAATGTTTTCCACCATTTACCTGTCTGCCTGTAGCCCGAGCCTTCTTCCACGTCTATCTTGGAGGGTCCATGACGACCTGTGTGGCAGCAACCATTTCCCTATCTTCGTGTCACTCCCACAGTGTCCACCTGCAGACCGCCTGCCTCGGTGGTCTCTCCATAGGGCTGACTGGCCAACTTACACCTCGGCTTCTGTGATTTCTGCTCAATTTCCAGCTGACATTGATATCACAGTCCAACAGGTCTCTGCTGCCATAGTTTCTGCCATTGAGACTGCTGTTCCGACCACCATTGGATCACCCCGGTGCAAGACCGCAACTTGGTGAACACTAGAGATTGCTGAGGCTAACTGGGACCATCGGCAAGCTCTCCAATGCCACGTTCCACCCTTGCATTGAACATCTAATAATATTCAAATGTCTCCAGGCCCAAGCATGGCGACTTATAGTGCAAAGCAAGTAGGCTTCCTGGGAGATGTATGCAGCCAGCATTGCGTCCCATTCCCAAGTTTGGTGCCTCTGTGGATACTGCCTGAAAGTAGGAATCTCCTGTCTCCATATCCAGGGTTCGCTATGTACTGACCCTAACACTATTGCTGAACTTATAGCACAGCATTCTGCAACTGTGGCCTACTGCTCTCAAAGAACAGATAGAAAGTAGGCAGCTGTCGTTTCGCACATGCCACCAGGAAATGTATAACACCCCTTTTACTGAGTGGGAGTTCAAAAGTGCCCTTGCTGCATGCTCAGATATTCACAGATATGCATTCACAGTCAGTTCCTCCAACACCTATCTGCATAATCTAAGCACAAACTTCTCGCACTCCTCAATCGTCTCTGGGTTGAGGGTGTCTTCCCATCCCAATGGAGGGATAGCATCATCATCATGGTGATGAAGCCTGGGGCAGACCCACAGGTGGCTGACAGTTACCGCCTGATCAGCCTCACCAACGTTCCATGCAAGCTCCTTGAACATATGGTTAGTTGGAGGCTCATGTGGATCCTCGAGGACTGGGGACTCTTGGTACCACAACAAGTTGGGTTTCGCCAAGGCTGCTCTGCTATCAATAACCTCGTGTTGCTGGAGTCAGCCATCCGTACACCATGAACACCTGGTTGCCATCTTCTTTGACCTGTGGAAAGTGTACGACACCACCAGGCACCATCATATCCTGTCTATGCTGTACGACTGGGGCTTATGGGGTCCACTTCCTATATTCATTAAGATCTTCCTCACGTAGCATTCTTTTCCTGTTTGTGTTGGTTCTTGTCTCAGCTCATCTCATTGTCAAGAGAACGGTGTCCCACAGGCTTCCGTTCTTAGTGTCCCTTTATTTTTAGTCGCCATTAACGGTCTTGTGGGGCTGTGGGGTCATCGGTATCCACATCCTTGTATGCCGATGACTTCTGCATGTATTTTAGTTCCTCCAGCATCAGTGTTGCTGAATGTCAGTTGCAACTGGCCATCTGAAAGGCACAGTCATGGGCATTTTGCCCATGGTTTTCACAGTTCTCTGCATCGAAAACCCGGGTAATGCATTTCTGTCGACGTCGGCAGTACACCTGGAACCCAAACTTTATTCAGCTGGAGACCTGCTACATGTTTAAGAGACACACAGATTTTTAGGCATGTTGTATGACGAGCTGAAACAAAAGTGCTGGCGACAACTCAACATCCTGCGCTGTCTCAGCCACACTGTTTGGGGAGCCTTCCGCCCAACGCTCCTGCAACATTATGAGACCGTCATTCAGTTGCACCTAGTCTATGGCTGCATAGTTTATGATTCGGCCATGCCTTCAGCACTGCAGGCATTGGACCAAATTTTACATTGTGGTGTCCGTTTGGTGACGGGGGTTTCCATACAAGCCTTCTGACAAGCCTCCTTGTCAAAGCTGGGGTCCTCCTGCTACGGTTCTGCAGGCAACACCTGCTAGCTTCCTATGTTGCCCATATTCAGGCCTCGCGCGTCCACCTGAACTGCCTGCTCCTTTTCCCAGACGCTGCACTCCCTATCCCTCCACGATGGTTCAAGTTGGATTACCCGATCTCAGTCCATGTTCGTTTCCTTCTTTTGTTCCTTGCGTATCTTCATGATGACCATTTGGAACAGCCTTTCTCTGCCACATGAGAGTAGCATATTCTCCGCCGAGCTGGTTGCCATTCTCAGGGCTCTGCAACACCTCAAAGCCTGCCCCAGAGGGTCATTTGTCATCTGTACTGACTCCCTGAGTGCCTTACAAGTGATTGACCAGTGTTTCTCTTGCCACCTGTTAATGCGGTCGATCCAGGATACTGTTTACTCTCAATGCCGATCAGGCCATTCTGTGATCTTTGTGTGGACCCCGGGACACATCGGCATACCAGGGAATGAAAATGTTGATCGATTGGCCAAGCAGGCCACTATGGCACCACCTCTCAATATTGGCATCATGGAACCAGATGTTAAATTGATGTTGCACCAGAAGGTGCTCGAGTCTCGGAGTGCCGAGTGGGCTATGGCGACTGCACTGAATAAGCTTCGGGCAGTGAAGCTGTCTACAGCTCTGTGGAAATCTTCACTGCGGCCGATCCACCAACAGATGGTTGTCCTTTGCCACCTCCGTATTGGGCACACGTGGTTAACCCACCTGTGTGCCAATGTAGTGTAATGTTGAGAGGTAGCCATCTTTTGATGGACTGTCCGATTTTAAGCAACTTTTGGCAATCTTTTAATTTCCCAGACACGCTACCCTTAGTTTTAGGCAACAACGCCTCCATGGCTAACGCAGTTTTAAGTTTTATTCCTGCATCTGGTTTTTACGCACTATCTAAATATGGGTGCTGTAGCCTGATATCGTTGGCCCCCACCTATCCAGCACTTTTTAAGGACATTGTCAGATCCTTATGTAAAATGCCTAGGGCTTTTTAGTGTGTGCAATATGGCTGGCTCATCCTGTTTTATCTTTGTGATCAGGCAGCCATGGTACTCCGCTGTCCAGTTTTAGTTGAGTTTCTGACTTTGTTTTGCCTATTGTGTATCTTCATTCTGTGTTGTCAGTGACTTGTCCTTTGTCAGCCTGTCCCTTTTGTGAGTTTTTATTTTTGGAGCTTTTTTTTAAAATATTTTTTACACTCTTAACAGTGGACTCTTAGCTAGAAACAGGGGACTGATGACCTAGCTGTTTAGTCCCATCAAAAACCAACAACAACAACAAAACTGGAGGCAAACATGAAACATCATCCATAATTGTACTGAACATATTCTTGGAAAATTATCTTGAGCAATTAGTTCATGAACCCACTAGAATAGTAAATGGTTGTGAGAACATACTTAACCACCCAGCAACAAATAATCCGGAGCTAATAAAGAGCATCAAAACACACACAGGGATTAGTGAACACAAGAGTTGTCATAGCAAGACTGAATATCAGACTTTTCAAATCTGCCAAAATTTGAAGAAAACTATATTTATTAAAAAAGAGAGAGAGCGAGAGATAGCAGATAAAATTTTGATTAATGCTTTTCTGAGTGAGAATTTCGAACCTTTCAAAAATAACAATGTGAATGTAGATCAGACGTGGTTTACGTTCAAAGAAATAATATCAACAAACATTAACAGATTAATACCAAACAAATTAAAAATAGAGAGGGCTGACCTGCCATGGTACTCATAACAGGTTATATCACTGTTACAATTGCAGAAAAAGAAGCATGTCAAATTTAAAAACATGGAATATCTCAAGACTGTCAATCTTTTACAGAAACTAGAAATTTGGCTCAGAATTCATTGCAAGAAGCTTACAATAGTAACCACAATGAAATCCTGCCACATAATTTGGTAGAGTATCCTAAAAAATTCTGGTTATATGTAACGTATACTAGTGGCAAAACACAATGAATACCTTCAGTACACAAAAGAAACAGTGATGCTAACAATGAAAGTTCTGCTAAAGCAGAATTGTTTAACACAGCTTTATAAAATTCCTTCGCTAGAAAAGACAAAGCAAATACTCCAGAATTCATATCAAGAACTGCTTCCAGCATGTGTAATTTAGAAGTAGATACCTATGGAGTTCAAATTAAATCAGATAACAAAAGTCAGTCTCCCAGTCCCAATTGTATACCAATTAGGTTCCTTTCAGAGTATGCTGATGCCATAGCCCCATACCTGGTTATCATATACTACTGCTTACTCAGCAAAGGATCCATACCCAAAGACCAGAAAGTTGCACTGGTCACTCCAATATTCAAGAAAGGCAATAGGAGTCACCTGCAGAATTACAGACCTATATCATTGATGTAGATTTTCAGCAGGATTTTAGAATATATACTTTCCTCAAATATTATGAACTACCTCAAAGACGATGACCTATTGTCCCATAGTCAATACAAATTCAGAAAATATTGTTCCTGTGAAACATCTATCTCTCTACTCACATGATGGGATGAGTGCTATTGACAATGGATATCAAATAGATTCCATATTTCTAGATTTCCAGAAGGCTTTTGACACTGCACATCACAAGCATCTTCTTACCAAATTGTTTGCTTATAGAATATCTCCACAGTTGTGTTATTTAATTCATGATTTCCTGTCAGAAAGGACACAGTATGTTGTAATTGATGGCAAGTCATCAAGTAGAACATAAGAAATATCTGGCATTCCATAGGGAAGTGTTGTAGGGCCCTACTGTTCCTTTTTTTTTTTTTTTTTTTTTTTTTTTTTTAAGTGATTTAGGAGAAAATCAGAGTAGCTCACCTCACTTAGACTATTCGTGGATGATGCTGTCATTTATCAGTTAGTAAAATCACCATAAGATCAAAAGGAACTTCAAACAATTTAGATAAGATGTTTGCATGGCACAAAACTTGACAATTGACCCTTAATATGGAAAGTGTGAGATCATCCATATGATCACTAATCAGTTAAACTTCAGTTACATGATGAATCAGACAAACCTACAAGCCATCAGTATAGCCTACTACATAGCTAGAAGCAACAATTACTAACAACTTAAATATGAAAGAACACATAGAAAATATTGTAGTGAAGACAAAACAAAGACTATGTCTCATTGGCAGAACACACTACACTTATGTGTTCTATTTTGAAGTATTACTGTGACTTGTGGAATCCACACCAGGTAGAACTGATGGACAATTTAGAGAAAGTTCAGAGAAGGCCAGCACATTTTATTTTATTGTGATACATGAGAGGGAATGTCACAGAAATGATACTCGATTTGGGGTGGAAATCATTAAACGAAAGGCGTAATTTGTTGTGGCAAAACATATTTGCGAAATTTCTTTCACCAACTTTCTCTTCAGGGTGTGAACATATATTGTTAGCACCCACCTACATAAGGAGACATGATCATCAAAAGAAAAATCAGATCAAAAACACAAAGATTTAGGTGTTCCTTTTCCCGTAGCTATTAGAGAATGGAATGATAGAGAAGTATAATGAAAGTAGTTCGATGACACCTCTGCCATGCATTTCTATGTGGCTTGCACAGTATCCATGTAGATGTAGATGGATGACGTCTGTAGTTTTTACCCACATACTTCCCTCCAATAATAAATTGATGATTCCTTGATGTGTAAGAATGTTTATTACCAATCAATCACTTCTTTTAGTCAAGAGATGCCAGTAACTGCTAATTAATTATGTGATCTACCTCTATAATCTTCAGCATTCATCTTTAATACCACAATTCAAACACTTCTATCTTCTTCTTGTCTGAATTATTCATCATCCATGTTTCACTCTTGTACATGGCAACCCTCTACACAAATGCCTTCAGAATAGTTTTTCTGATTCTGAAATTAATATTTTATGTTAATTCATTTCTCTGTTTTGAACTGCTTGTTCGCCATTGCCATTGTGCATTTTTAACATCTGTACTATGGCCATCATACTGTATTTTACTGTCAAAGTAAAAGAACTCAACTACAAAGTTTTATCCCTTCAGCAGTGTCTTATTTTCTTGGATCACATTCCATTACCATTGCTTTGCTCTTGTTGACATTGTGCTGTTACCAGGAATGGAGTGTTGAGGTATCAGAACAGTAAGAAGCGAATTTCTATTTTAATTTCATATTGAAAAAAAAAAAAAAAAAAAAAAAAAAAAAAAAAAGAGAGAGAGAGGGAAAATTAGTAATAATAATAATAATAAATAATAATAATAGACAATTATTAATTAATGTTGTGAAGAAAAAAATTCATCTGTGGACCTAAAAGAAAAAAAGTGGAAGAGCAGTATCTTTGCTTGTTAATTAGCAGTCAGTCTTGTCTTCTCGAGCAGTTAGAAGTGATGAGCTTTCTCGGTTTATATATATATATATATATATATAGGGAGAGGGAAAAGGAAATGATGAGGGTTTCAAGGGAGTGGGTAAGGAGTCATTCCAATCCCGGGACAGGAAAGACTTACCTTGGGGGGAAAAAATCCTTCAGAACTCCGGAGGTGGGAACTAGCCCTTCAGCACATTCTCTCTTCCCTTTGCCCACCTGGTCTCAACCTCTGCTAAATTTGAATTCCCATTCCCATTCCCTCATAATTTCCTTTTCCCTCTCCTTCCCTGCTGCCTGATAAAGCAGCTAGGCTGCGAAAGCTTGCGTTTGTGTGTGTGTCTGTGTGTTTATTTGTTGCTATCACTGCCTGTGCTCCTTCGCCTGGTAAGTGGACTTCATCTATTTTTACGTATATTTTCAAATTGATGAAACGAAAATTATAGAGGGAAACTTTCCCGGTGGGATAAACAAAAATAAAAATAGAAAATAGATGACTTACCAAAAGGACCGGCTCGTTGATAGAAACAAATAAAATAAATAAAATCACACACAAACACACATACAAGCTTTCGCCACCACTGGCAGCTTCTTCAGGAAAAAGAGGAAAAAAGGGGAGGAAAAGGGAAGGATATGGGTTTTAAGGAAGTGGAAAAGGAGTCATTCCAATCCCAGGAGTGGAAGGACTTACCTTAGGGGAAAAAAAGGAAGGTAAACAAAAACACACACAACCACACATTTACACAGACGCAAGTACACTTAGGCAGACACACTGTAGAAAGCAAAGAAGTTAGAAGTTAGACAGAGATGCCACTTGAGGCAGAGGCTCTGTCCAGAGAACCAAGGCAAAGATGTTAAGATGGTGGGTGGGAATTCAAATTTAGCGGAGGTTGAGACCAGGTGGGTAACGGGAAGAGAGAATATGTTGAAGGGCTAGTTCCCATCTCCGGAGTTCTGAAGGATTGGTGTCGGTGGGAAGTATCCAGATAACCCGGACGGTGTAACACTGTGCCAAGATGTGCTGGCCGTGCACCAAGGCGTGTTTAGCCACAGGGTGATCCTCATTACCAACAAACACTGTCTGCCTGTGACCATTCATGCGAATGGACAGTTTGTTGCTGGTCATTCCCACATAGAACGCTTCACAGTGCAGGCATGTCAGTTGGTAAATCACGTGGGTGCTGTCACAAGTGGCTCTGCCCTTGATTGTGTACACCCTCCGGGTTACGGGACTGGAGTATGTGGTGGTGGAAGGGTGCATAGGGCAGGTTTTACAACGGGGGCGGTTACAAGGGTAGGAGCCAGAAGGTAGGGAAGGTGGTTTGGGGATTTCATAGGGATGGACTAGGAGGTTACGGAGGTTAGGTGGGCGGCGGAAAGACACTCTCGGAGGAGTGGGGAGGATGTCGTGAAGGATGGATCTCATTTCGGGGCAGGATTTTAGGAAGTCGTATCCTTGCTGGAGAGCCACATTCAGAGTCCGCTCCAGTCCCGGAAAGTATCCGGTGACAAGAGGGGCACTTCTGGGGTTCCGTTGAAGGTTCTGAATTTGGGGGGATGAGGAAGTGGCTCTGGCAATTTGTTTCTGTACCAGATCAGGAGGATAGCTGCGGGATGTGAAGGCTGTTATCAGGTTATTGGTGTATTGGTTCAGGGATTCAGGACTGGAGCAGACTCGTTTGCCACGAAGACCTAAGCTGTAGGGAAGGGAACGTTTGATGTGGAAAGGATGGCAGCTGTCATAATGCAGGTACTGTTGTTTATTGGTAGGTTTGATGTGGACGGATGTGTGTAGTTGGCCGTTTGATAGATGGAGGTCGACATCGAGGAAAGTGGCATGGGATTTGGAATAGGACCAGGTGAATTTGATGGGACCAAGGGAGTTGAGGTTGGAGAGGAAATTCTGGAGTTCTTCTTCACTGTGAGTCCAGATCATGAAGATGTCGTCAATGAATCTATACCAAACTTTGGGTTGACAGGCCTGGGTGTCCAGGAAGGCTTCCTCTAAGCGTCCCATAAATAAGTTCGCGTACGAGGGGGCCATCCTGGTCCCCATGGCTGTTCCCTTTAGTTGTTGGTATGTCTGGCCCTCAAAAGTGAAGAAGTTGTGGGTTAGGATGAAGCTGGCTAGGGTATTAAGGAAAGAGGTTTTAGGTAAGGAAGTGGGTGGTCGGCGTGAAAGGAAATATTCCATCGCAGCGAGGCCCTGGGCATGTGGGATATTAGTGTATAAGGAAGTGGCATCGATGGTTACAAGGATGGTTTCAGGAGGTAACAGGCTGGGTAAGGATTTCAGGCGGTCGAGGAAGTGGTTGGTGTCTTTGATGAAGGATGGGAGACTGCACATGATGGGTTGAAGGTGTTGGTCTATGTAGGCAGAGATTCGTTCTGTTGGGGCTTGGTAACAATTGGCCGGCCTGGATGATTAGGTTTGTGAATCTTAGGAAGTACGTAGAAGGTAGGGGGGCGGGGTGTCAGTGGGGTCATGAGTTTGATGGACTCAGGTGAAAGGTTTTGTAGGGGGCCTAAGGATCTGAGAATTCCCTGAATTCTCTGCCTGGACATCAGGATTGGGGTCGTCTTAACAGACTTTGTAGGTAGTATTGTCTGAAAGCTGGTACAGTCCCTCAGCCACATACTCCCGCCGATCAAGTACCACGGCATGGATCCCTTGTCGGCAGGGAGAATGATGATGGAATGGTCAGCTTTCAGATCACGGATAGCTCGAGATTCAGCTGCGGTAATGTTGGGATATATATATATCAGCATATTCTCTCTTCCCGTTGCCCACCTGGTCTCAACCTCCGCTAAATTTGAATTCCCACCCACCTTCTTAACATCTTTGCATCAGTTCTCTGGACAGAGCCTCTGCCTCAAGTGGTATCTCTGTCTAACTTCTTAACTTCTATAACTTAACTTCTTTGCTTTCTACAGTATGTCTGCCTAGGTGTACTTGTGTCTGTGTGAATGTGTGTGCATGTGTGCATTTGTTTACCCTCCATTTTTTCCCCCAAGGTAAGTCTTTCCTCTCCCGGGATTGGAATGGCTCCTTACCCCCTTCCTTAAAACCCTCATCATTTCCTTTTCCCTCTCCTTCCCTACTGCCTGAAGACGCAACTGGGTTGCGAAAGCTTGCGATTGTGTGTGTGTGTGTGTGTATTCATTTATTTATTTGTGATGCTGTCACACCTGTGCTCCTTCGCCTGGTGAATAATCTTCGTCTATTTTTTATATTTTATTTTTCCTGCTAGGAATTTTTCGTCTTAATATTCGTATCATATATATATATATATATATATATATATATATATATATATATATATATATACTTTCAGTTGTGATGTAAATGTCTTTTTGGAAAAATACAAATCTTTCTCAAGAGTGAAAAGTTTCGTCTTAGTTCATTACTTAGGCCTTAAAGTGAACCACTTAATGACCCTGAGATGTGATGAAACAATCAACAATGAGAAGACATTCAGAAAACTGTCAGTATTTTATGAGTTTATTCTAATGTTTCGCTGAAATTTATTAATACTGACTGCAGTTCTTCTGTGCTAATTTTCAACATTCATCTTAGATGCTCCTTTCAAGAACCTGTCCATTCTGTTCAATTGCTCTTCCAGGTCATTTGCTGACAATATCATCAGCAAATCACAAAGTTTTTATTTCTTCACTTTAAATACTTCTCTAAATTTCTCTTTGCTTTCCTTCATACATTTCTCAATGTACAGATTGAATAACATTGGGAAAGGCTACAATTCTGTCTTGCTGCCTCCCAACCAGTGCTTCCTTTTCATGTCCCATCGGGAGTTTGAATCCTCCCTCAGGCATGAATGTTTGTGCCATCTTTAGTATAAGCTAGTTCATAAGTAGTTCGTATGTTTATGGACTGATGGTCCCGAAGTTAAGTCCTATAAGCTTTACAAACATTTGAACATTTTTCATGTCCTTTGACTCTTATAACTACAGTCTGGTTTCTGTACAAATTGTAAACAACTTCTGTTCTCTACCCCTGCTGATTCCACGATGTGAAAGAAATGTATTCCAATCAACAAAGTGAAAAGCTTTCTCCAAATCTATAAAAGATAGATATCTAGATTTTTGTTTCCTAACCTATCTTCTAAGTTAAATCAGAAAGTGATTATTGCCGCACATGTTCCTTTATTTATTCTAAATTGCCATAGGTCTTTCTCAGAATTCTACCATTTTTCCATTCTTTGGTAAATGATTAATCTTACAATTTTGCAAACATTACTTATTATTAAATTGATAGTTCACATCTATCTGCAGTGGTTTCTTTGGAATTGGGATTATTGCACGCACGCATGCACGCACACACACACACACACACACACACACACACACACACACACCACTCAAAATAGGGGAGGTAGGAAATTTTTGGTGTGGAAAAAAGGGAAGCTATCATAGGTAGAAAATGGGATCAGAGAGTGTAATGAAGGTATAACTCCCATCTGTGCAGCTCAGGAAAGCTGGTGGTGGGTGGGACGATCCAAATGGCCCGGGCTGTGAAGCAGTCATTGAAATCAAGCATATACTCTACTGTATGCTGTGCCACAGGGTGATCCACCTTGTTTTAGGCCACAGTTTGGTGGTGCCCATTTGTCCCACTGGATAGTTGGCTAGCGGTCATGCCAATGTAGGAAGCTGTACTGTGATTTCAACACAGTTTGTAAATTACATGGCTGCTTTCACATGTGGCCTGGACTCCGATAGGGTAGGATGAACCTGCATGGGACTGGAATAGGAAGTTCTGGGTGGTTTGATTGGACTGGTCTTGCAACAGGGTTTTTTACAGGAATATGATCTTTATGCCATTGGGCTGGGTTTGGTGGTGGGTGCCATAGGGATGGACTAGGAAGTTATGAAGGTTGGAAAGGCAACGGAATCTGCTTTAGGAGGGGTACACAGGATCTTGGACAGGATGTTTCTCATTTGTGGGCATGAGAACAGAAAATCAAAACCTTGGGGAAGGATGCAATTTAGTTGTTTGAGTCCAGGGTAGTACTGGGTGACAAGGGAAGCATTCTTTTGTTGATGGTTACGGGTGGTAGACGGAGGATTTCTGATGTTTAGGCATATGGCATGGGAAATATGTTTGCGGACTAAGTCTGTGGGGTAGTTTCTGTCTGTGAAGGCCTTTGTGAGACCCTCAGAATATTGAGAAAGGGAGTTTTTGTCACTGCACTTATACCGTCTACGAGTGGCCACAGGGGTCTTACCTTCAGCTCTACGCCCAAATTCAATCATGTTGGTCTCATCAACGACTTATTCTCCTTTTCCTAATCCCTACTATTTTGCCACCATTCCCTCTGACTGTAGCCAACATAATCCCAACATTGAACCCTGCCTTTTCCAGTTCATACCACCATCCAACAAAGATCACCATGCACTCCCACCTAACCACCCCCTGGTTACCCTCCAAGAATTTCTCACCTCCAATTTGGCCTCACCACCTTTCCCTAAGTCCCTTGCTAAGAACTCAAACCTTTCAGCAGAATAAAGGAGAGCTACCCACAACTTCAAAACTAATCATGAAATAATCATCCTTTCTGCAGATAAAGGTTCCACCACTGTAGTTATGTATTTCAGTGACTACGTGACAGAAGGGCTCTGCCAACTCTGATTCTTCCATCTACAAGTTGTCCCGGAATGACCCCATCCCCAAAGTCTAACAAAATCTCAAATTCCTGATAAAATTCTATAGCCCCTCCCAGAAGCTCTTCCCTGAATCCATCTCCCTCCTCACACCAAAAGCATCCCGCATATGCACCTTCTACTTGCTCCCCAAAATCAATTTACCAAATAATCCTGGATGCCCAATTGCAACTGGTTACTGTGCTCCTATGGAAAAAATTTCACCCTCATTGAGCACCTTCAACTGATTGTCCAAAATCTATCCTCCCATATCAAGGATATCACTTCCTTCAGCGACTCTCCATCCCATCCTTATCCCTACTTGTCACAGTGGATGCCACTTCTATATACACCAACATCCCACATGCCCATGGCCTTGCCACTCTTTTCCAACATCCCTCTGAATTCTAGCCTGACACCTCATTCCTCATAACCCTCACCAACTTTATCCTACCTAGCAACTACTTTTCCTTTGAGGGGAAAGTTTACCATCAAATCTGTGGCACAGCCATGGACAAGCACATGGTACCCTCCTATGCCAAGCTGTTTATGGTCCATCTGGAAGAATCCTTCCTTGCAACTCAAAACCCAAACTTCTGGCCTGTTTCAGGTTTATTGATGAAATTTTAATGATCTGCTCTCAGGGCCAGGACACCCTATCCACCCTCTTTAAAAACGTGAACGCCTCTCCCATCCACTTCACCCACTCTTCCTCAACCCACCATGCCACATTCCTGGATGTCAACCTCCACCTCACTGATGACTCCATTCACAATTCCATCTATATAAAATCTACTAAACACCAAACGTACCCACACTTTGACAGTTGTCATCCCTTCCTCATCAAAAAAGTCACTTCCTTACAGCCTGGCCACCCGTCAATGGCGTATCTGCAGTGACAAGAACTACATTACTGAATATTCTGAGAGAGCACTCCCCTTGTCACCCAGTACTACCCTGGACTCAAACAACTAAATTGCATCCTTCTCCAAGGTTCTGATTTATCATCCTCATGCCCAGAAATGAGAGACATCCTGCCCAAGATACTGTCCACCCTTCCTAAAGCAGTGTTGCGTCACCCTCCCAACCTCAATAACTTCCTAGTCCATCCTTATCCCACTCCAAAACCCAGCCCATTGTCACAAGGATCATATCCCTGTGCAAGACCCCACTGCAAGACCTGTCCGATCTACTCACCTAGCCTTTCCTATTCCAGTCTTGTCAAAGGCTTATTCTACCCTACCAGAGGCCAGGACACCTTTGAAGGAAGCCATGTAATTTACCACCTGTGCTGCAATCACTGCATAGCTCTCTGTATTGGTATGACCACTAACCAGCTGTCGATTAGGATGAATGGCCACTGCCAAACTGTGGCCAAAACCAAGGTACACCACCCTGTGACACAGCATGCAATGGAGCATATGCTTGATTTCAATGGCTGCTTCATAATCCAAGACATCTGGATCCTCCCACCCACCACCAGCTTTTCTGAACTGCACCGATGGGAGTTATCCCTATAGTACATTCTCCAAATCCAAAATTATCCAGGCCTCCCTTTTTCCCCACACCTAACAGTTCTTACCTCTGTATCCTAAAGCTTTTCCTATTTTGAGTGGTTTGTGCACATGTGTGTGTGTGAGTGTGTGCGCTCCTGCTGGCGCGCATGTGTGTGGCACATGTTTGTGCCTGTGTGCTTATATGAATGTTCAATTTTCTGAAGAAGGCTATAGGCAGTAGCTGAAGTGTTGTAAGTGTGTGTCTTTTTATGTGCCTGTCACAGCTCATCGTCATGTTTTTGCAGTGAATTGTAAACTGTCTTATTACTGAATTGCTAATACTGGCCTGGACTTTCCATTATTAATTGAAACGTATATTTTACTGCAGGCCATGATGACTGGAGATCTGACTTAAAACACTATTTGCTTCAAAGTGGTGGACACAATAAAGAATCAACATTTATGTTTTGTGACTATCAAATAAAATATGAAGATTTTCTAGAAGACTTGAACAGTCTTGTATGCACAGGCGAAGTTCCCAATATATTTACAAGAGTTGAAAAACAAGAAATTTTAGATGTAAGTACATATGTTGGAATATATAAGTGCAGCTCCATAAATGTTAATTGCTGATGGTGTAATGGACAGTTTAAGTATGAAAACAAAGAATTTAAACATTTCTAAACAGGAAAAGTTCACAGTAAGTATATTAATAGATGAATATTCCATACTGTATTGTGCAACATATTTTGAGCATAGTTCTTTAATTTTCCTTCAAAAACTGATGTTCAATTGACAATGAAGCTTGTTTGAATAACACATGTTGTAACATGGCTTTGACTCTGCAGAATCTCACTTTCATTTAATATATTCCATTTGGAAATTTGCAAAATAAAATGTATCAGGTAGTAGTGCATAGACAAACTGATCTTTCTTACAGCAGTGTAATGCATAAGTAGGAAGCTTTCAATGAAGTTGTAGTACACTTATTTCAATTAAGGTAGGTATGTAGCCATACTGCTACATTATTAATATTCAGCCAAAATATACCAATTTTAGTCTCAACTTTTTTTTTGAATTCTTTCCCCTCACAAATTATCTCAAATATTGATGTGCATGTGGTGTCTTCTCCTCCTTTACTCTATGTACACACAGACCTTGGTTCAGACTGTCTTCCACAAATGCTCAAAACTATATATTGTTTCATAGATCCATACCAATAATAACCGTAGTCTGAATATTGTTTCCTGAAAACTTCAAGCGTTGTTGAATACTTTCCCAATGTCACTAATAGATTCTAGTGGGTAATCATAATAGTGGTTATCGTTAGGAAAAAGAATACCAAATCTGTGTCTGTGCAACCTAAACTTGCTTTTGTTTTGTTACTGACCTTTACTGTGATTACCCGCTCCGTTAGCCGTGTGGTCTAACACAACACTTTCCAAGACCGGCCCCGGTTCGAATCCGCCCGGCTGATTAACAAAGGGGATCGGAGTGCTGGCCAGCCTGGATGTGGTTTTTAGGCAGTTTTCCACATCCCCCTAGGTGAATACTGGGCTGGTATCCAAGTCCCGCCTCAGTTACACGATTTGCAAACATGTCGTAACACTTGACACTTTCGCACATATAACATTATACACGGACACTTTTCCTCCCACAGGGTATTGCATGGCGACAGGAAGGGCATCCAGCCACCTCGAAAATAATAACACGCCAAATCCAAATAACAACTCCGACCTTGCATGTGCGGGAACATGGTGAAAGAGAAAGAAGAAGAAATTACCTTGATTGTAAATTGTGATTAATACTTACGGGTTATGGCTATTAACACTGAAATAAGTGGTTTGTATGTCTTGTGTCTGTCAACACCTCAAAACTTTTACCTCCAGATGGCCACAGAAAATTTATTATTTCATTGCACCTCTGAACAATTAACATTATGTCTAAGTATAATTTCAGACATTTACACAAAAATAACCCATTTCACAGTGTTCTCTATAATGAGCTCAAATGCTGTAATACTGTAATCTTCCATGGTAACAAAAGGTGAGTGTGATTTTTCCTGTTATAATTCCTGTGACACTTCTCTGAATGTCTGACAAAACACTCACTTTTTTTTATTACTATCTGTAAATTTAACACTAATATCTAATAATTACAGTAATAGAATAGCATACATACTGTGAGAAGAGAAATCTGTTCCTTCACCAACATAACATTAATTCCATCTTAGAGAGCTTTTCAAAGAATGTTGGGTTTCCCCTGATTCCAACAACATAAACTGTAAATTCTAGTGAGATCATTAGACTATTCTTGGCTTTATTAAGAGCATTTAGTAACATGACTGTCCAGTCTGTGAGTGTAGAATTATTTGATATCATTCTTATACTGTAGTATGTGTTACCATTTGTCAGGACTGTGAAATGTGAAGTACAAATTCTGTTCATTGTTAGACCAACAGCTGCAACACTGGAGACATTTTCTGCATCTTATATTCCCACCTGTCTTCTAAAATGACAAACATTTATAAAACACTACAATATTTAAATACAAAAGTTCAATTTCTAGAAACTTCTACATTAGGATATTTGGAGATTTTCAAATTTGATGTCCTATGGATTTATTATTATAAACTGCCTTTGTAATTTAATTGCACTTGAAATCTAAATGATCTTTAAATTTTAGTTACAAAATGCATAACATAGTATCTGCATAAATAGCAATTTCATTTCCTGTTCCTAAATTTCATTTTCGTTTCCAAATCAATCCATGATTTCCTTTGTAGCTTGCTTAATATAGACCCCAAGAAACTGATAACATTGCTTGTGGGATACAAAACTGTCACACTTAATTTTTAATGGTTCATTTTGTTATCAGTTTCCATGAGCTGACAATAAAGTATGAGTAGGTAAAATATGTGTTGTGGTGTAGTAAAAATGACTGAGTTGCAAACAACCTGCACCATCAGTTGAGAGGATTACAGTGGAACTTCAGTTTTATATTCCCCAATTTTACGTTTATGATTCTACACCATGAATTCATAGCCCCCATAAAAAACCCATAAGATCAATGCTAAAGATTCCCTTATTTTGACTTTCTATCTATTGTGGTTAACTTTGATTCTATGTTCTTACTCCACATTTTGCTTGATATGTCTTTTCTTCCCAACTGAAATTTGATGTGACTGAACAAGTTTTAATTGACACCAAAGACAGCTGGTTTGTGCCATCTTTGCTGACATAGTTTAAGTGTATGTGAAGATCTGCTATAATAAGTATTATAAAGTGATATACCTCCCTGTTTTATATATTACTAGCAAACCCGGCAACACTTTGCAGTAGCTACTGTGAATGGGATATATACCCTAATCTCTTCTCTTCTGCTCCCTATGTCTAACCTTTCTGCCCCCTTCCTATTTCCTCCTTTACCCTATCTCTTTCCATCACCTTCACACCACTTCCTCTTATCCCACACCATATCCATCTCCTCCCCCTCCTCTCTGCATCTATATTGCCCCCTCACTTTTTTAAGTAAATTTCATTACCAAAAACAGTTCTTCTGTTTTATGTTAAAAATGAATGGGAAAAGGAAACCAACACTGCACATTTTTACAGCACAGCTTAGTATGTTTTTCACGCAGTGAGCAGAATAGAAATGCATTTTGTCACATGTTTATATCTTCTTGATAGTTATGAATTGAAAACAAAGTAATTGTAGCATTATTATACTTTAATGACAGAAATTCCATATGAAACAAAACAGTTAATTGAAATATAATAAGTGGAATGAGTGTTTGTGTTGCATTCATGGTAAGGTTTGTTGATGAACAACATATTTTATCTTTCCGTCTGGAGAGAAAATGAACAACTTTCGAACACACCATGTACAACTGCCTATGGGGAAAACATGTCATTGAAGATTTATTCCACAAACTTCCAACGATTGGCCTTGTCCTTTATTGATCTTAATTGCTTGCGTGTACTCTGATTGATTTTACAACACCACAAAGGAGGCATTGTTCTAAAAAAATAAACTACAATCTGTACTCTGTTTGTTTGTAACCCTCAAAAATACCATGAACCAAAATCATTTCTAACTTTGCAATGCCCCAAAGATATGATCACAACTGGTAACACCATGGAGGTAAGTATAATACCGAGAGGCTTCTAAAGAAACAACGTTTCAAGTTAAATCTGTCTGGCTGGTTTAATTTTGTGTGCATAATGCCATCTCTTTTTATTCCAACCTCCTTGCCATATTTGTTCACTCCGTTAAGCATATTTGCTCACTAGGCAAGTAGCGAATGAATAAGCTAATTGTTGGAGAATGTAGAAAATTATCTGAGCTGGAAGCATACTTTCAGTTTTTCTCAAATTCTTATGTATCCCAGTAGATTTTCCAAAAAATTTCTTTTATACAAACCTTGTCTTGAGAGTTAACAAAGAAAAGATTACTGAAATCAGTGAATCCATTTTCATGTGATGCACTTTCATACATGCGGCAATTCATTTTTATCACTATAGATTTATTATTATTACTTTTTTTGTGGCACCTTGTTGAGTGAAGTACCATTGTCTGTGATGATCCAGACTTCAGCTTTAATAGGTATGTAGTTGTTTGTCTTCACTTGTTTATTCTTCACACACTTTTGTGGTGAATGTAGAAAGGCCAGTGTCTTGGCTCATAAGGTAACAGAGGTCGTTGTAGTTAGCTGACTATTATCACATGACTAAAGACTTTGGAACTTTGTATCTATGCCATTGAAGAGCAAGTGTTCTACCAAGGTTATGTAAGTGGTAGACAGAGTCATGTAAGGTGTAGAACTTTTAGTGCAGTTTCTAGTATTGTGTCCATGTCGAGTTCAGTATGTATATCAGTGATTTGAATGTATCTGCTGGCACTGGGGATCCATCTGAGAACTCTGTTCTGAACCACTTGAAGATGTCCAAGATGTGATGCATTGGAAATACCCCACACTGGGCTGCCATACAGTATTTTTGAGAAAACTGTTGCTTTATATAGTCTCAGTTTTGAAGTCATGTTGAGGCCTGTGCTAAAAATGCTGTTCCTCGAGTTTCATTTCAGAGTGGCTCATCATGTTGCTTGTCCAACAGTGCCAGGTACATCACCATGGCAGCCCAAGGAAGGTTTTGTCCTTTCAGTTGTCAGGTAGTTGGGAGCAGTGAGCATTTCCTGCTAAAATAAATTGCTGTTGTTTTTTCAGCATTCAGTCAAATCATATTCATTTTGCACCATATAGTAGTGGTATCAAATTGTTGCTGAAGCCTTTGAATATTGGTCCATATGTAATGGCCACAAGCAAAAAAAGTGGGGTCATCAGCAAAGTGTGCTATTTGGACACGTCCCAAGGTTGGCATGTTATTGGCATATATGGTAAAAAGTAAAGGTGATAAAGCTGATCCCCAAGGCAATCGTGCCTGAGCTATTCTTATGTCAGAAGATTGTACATAGTGACCACCATTTTCCTGTCATTTAAGAAACTTGCCACCAGTTTTACATAGCAGTCCAATACAGACATCTGTTTGACCAGTTTCCATGTCAATAATACTCGCCATACCTTATCATAGGCTTTTTCAACATCTAGAAATATAGCCACTGTGACACTAGATAAGTTGAAGTTCCAGGGAACATGATCTGCAAAGTGGATGGAGCCTTGCCACTGTCAGGTAATCAAGGCAGCATTGATTTGGAGAGGTGTTGTAACAGGTAGTGTGAGGGTGATATTGTTGTTTGATTATTTTTTATACTGTGCCTAAATTGTTTCCAGGCGGACTATACTTACCAATAATTGGATAGGAGCCTGTAAGTGTCACCAGGGCCATCGTGTGGCAATAAGTCATTGATGGTGACAAGTCAGGGATCTACCCCAAGACCTTGTGTGGAATGTATGTTCTGTATGTCGTGGTGTTGATGACTGAGTGCATGTGTATGATTCGGGTCTTGTGGGCCCCACACTTCCAAATTCAACTCTTGTTCTATCCGGTGAAATTCTAGTCATCTGGGGTTTGTTATGTGTGAATTCCATGTGGGGTATTTCGCATTTCAGTTGCCTCTAAAAAAGGTTAACCCATTAGGTGCCAAAATAGCTCATAAATCCTGGTCCATGAGTTCTTGGGTGTAGGTTTGTTGCAACAAAGGTCACTTCTTCTAGATTTGTACTGACTGCAACTGCTTCCTGGGTTTGTAAACAGAGTAACTCAACTTCATGATGTAAAATTGTGCATCAGATGAATGTAGCTGTTCCACCACCTTGCTCCTGTCTCTCGTCGTGGTATCCCACCATATTGCAAAGTTTATAACGTCCCTGTGGTCATAAGTGTGTTTTGGATGGTAGTAAGTTGTCTCTTTTGAGATGAGAAAAAGAAAATTTTAACTCCAGCCTCTTGCATTTCACTCCCATAACATTACAAACACATCTGTGAATATCATGTGAATGAGTCACCATGTTATTAATCTGACTCTGCAAGCTGTGCCAACATTTCAATTACGATGATATTCTTGTGCAGCTTATCCTTCTTTGCAAGCGTCTTCTTCCCTGTAGTTATTAGTTTATGAAGAAAGTTTTGGCTGCTCAGGAATTTGAGTGCTGTTGTCACTTGTATAAGAGCAATATCTGCATCTCCCTCTTGAGGTGTCCTTGCCATTGGCCTCCGCCTTGTGTTTCTACATACACCCTGAAGACTTTATGCAAAAGATTGACCTTCTCAAGGCATGATGGTATACTGTGAAATGCTCCCCTACAGTGATGGTGGGGTTGGTTGGGTAATCATTCCAGATATTTCTGCTATAACCAGCGTCATCTCATTGGCATTTGCTGGAGAACTTCCCTATGACTTCTTCCTGTATTGTGTCAATGTATTTCTACAGATCCTTTTGAAACTCAGTGGAGCCCTTTCAGAAAGCAGTGTGTGGCCCATCCTGCACTTTTTATTTATTTATTTTGGATGGGAGGGGGGAAGCATTGCAGTTACTTGCAGTCATTGCTGTGGTGCCAAACCACACTTTAAGCAGTGTTATGCTAGCCAACAGTAGTTCATAATATGTGACCAGCACTGGCAGCATTTATACATTCTGAAGGTTTATTTCATACTTTTGTATGGGGTACATACTAAACACCATCAATTGTGTTTGATTTCCCCCTGTTGGAGAGTTACAGCATATACCAATAGTTGGTGAAACGTATCCTGCTTTTTTCACTTGAATTAGTGTGCATCATTCACTGGGACTCTCTGATGATGTAAGTCATTGTGTACCTCCTCTGTAGTGACTGAAGGAGGTAAATCCTTGACCACCACCTTATGTGACCTGTTGGTGATGTCTTGGTTGATGTGGAATGTTATGTTGTGGTCCTGTCAAAGGTGAACACCTTGTGATATTCCTCCACAGTGTATAACAATACAGCTACAGACAGACATTAATATAGTGTCATAAGAGAATGAAAATACTTTTCTGAACATAGACACATATCACATCTGAGTCATCTTGTATTTCTCTCTCTGCCTTGGGGGTGAAATGCTGACTTGCAGTATAATATTA
Organism: Locusta migratoria; assembly: GCA_026315105.1. Taxonomy (NCBI): domain Eukaryota; kingdom Metazoa; phylum Arthropoda; class Insecta; order Orthoptera; family Acrididae; genus Locusta; species Locusta migratoria. Next base: position 389,763,855 of record CM048747.1, read on the forward strand.
TAGGCGATATTCCTAGATTGTATGTTACTCAAAGAAACCAGGGAACCACAATGCACTTTTGGCATTTTTTGTTCTTAACAAAATTTCATCTACCAACACATCATCAACTTGACACTCTGTGAGCAAAACAGTATCCATATGGCAACAATACAGAAGCTAAACACAAACAAAACACAAACTAACTTGGTGCTTAAGTGCACCCATACATATAATAGAGCAAACACTGCTTGTTGTTACATCCATTATTAGTTACCATTCAAAATATTACTAACAATTAAAAGTTTTAGAATCAATAAAGAATGCAATAGTTGAAAAATGTCTTGTTCCTAATTTATCTTCTACAGGAAATAAAACTGTTTATACTTTTACATTATCTTTGTGAAATACCACAATACACATACATTACTTTATCTAAAAAAATTCAGAAGTGATGAAAACTGGTGATAACATGTATGCAAGGAATATTTACAAAGATCTACAAAATTATTATATATGATGTTTACATTGATCTCCATTCATATAATTAAAGAAAGTAATTAATTGTCTTTATATGTTTATCAGAGGAAGACAACTTCAGGCAGTGTGAGGTAGGAGCAGGAAGAGCAAGCCTGTCAATCCATGTGATGTCAGGCGAAAGCTGTATTCGCAATGTTGCCTAGATAAACGGGGCTGTGAGTACAGAGCTGGAGGGCTCAGACAGCAATAGTGCTCTTGTCAAAAATAACAAGGCGAGTAAAAGCAAAATGGAGCAATCAGTTTTTCTTTCTGTGTGGGAAAATCTGTTTCTTTTTATGCAATGCGGTGAAGGTGGAAAGTGTTAGTGTGCAACAGAGAAGTATTTAAAAAAATTAATAATAAATAAATAAAAAATAAAAGGGAGATATTTACAGTGTCACTTTTTTCTGTGCCATGCAAATGAGTATTGGGAATATGCGGGAATATGGAGGTGAAGAACGAGACGCCTTAATATCTGAATTAAAGAAATGTGCTTATGTGGAGGACTGTCAGAATACCGAAGCGTCTGTCTGTCTCAGCTACAGAATAGCTCTACATATAACCAGGAAAGTTAGACCATTTACTGAGGGTGTGTGATCCTGAGTGTACTCTCTCTGAAGAATATGTTCAAAATCTGGAAACTCTTCATAACCAATTTGAGTCCAGGTTTTAAAATGTTAAAATACTATCTACTATGATCCAGCTCTTTGCAACACCGTTTTCAGTGGATATTAACAATGTTCTTACCAGGTTTCAGACAGAACTGTTAAATTTACAGTGTGATGATTTATTGAAGGACAAATATAAACACAAGGAAGGCTTGGCAGATTTTTATAAGAATGTTCTTTTATCAGATTTCTGAGCTTGTATGCCCTTGCTTCACAGATATTGCATATGTTCGGTTACACTTATGTGTTTGAACAGTTCTTTTCTATTATGAAATTAGGAAAGTCCCAATACTGAAACACAATGATGTGCCACAGGGTGGTCCACCTTGTTTTTGGCCACCGCCAAACTGTGGCCAAAAACAAGGTGGACCACCCTGTGGCACAGCATGCAGCAGAGCACATGCTTGATTTCAATGGCTGCTTCACAACCCGGGCCATCTGGATCCTCCCATCCACCACCAGCTTTTCTGAACTGCACAGATGGGAGTTTTCCCTACAATACATTCTCCGATCCGGAAATCAACCAGGCCTCAACCTATGATAACTTCCCTATATATATATATATATATATATATATATATATATATATATATATATATATATATCTCCATACCTTACAGTTCCTACCTCTCTATCCCAAACCTCGCCTATTTTGAGTGGTGTGTGAATGTGCGATCGTGTGTGTTTGTGTGTGTGTGTGTGTGTGTGTGTGTGTGTGTGTGCATTTTCTATATATATTTATTTTATTTTATTTTCTTCCCTCACCCGCCTCCCCACTCCATTCCTAAGCTGCATCTCGTTATTCCCATCTAACCCATCCACACCACCGTGACGTAACCTTCCTATCCTCTCCCCCTCCCCTCCCATCCCGTCCACGATTCACTGCAGAGCGTGATTCGAAGTGCGGCAGTCGGAGGTGATGGTTGTATGACTGTGTTGTGGCCTGTGTGATTGCGTGAGTGTTCTATTTTCTGAAGAAGGCCATGGCCGATAGCTGAATGTGTTTTATGTGTGTGTCTTTTGTATGAGCCTGTCACAGCTCGTCGCCACTTCTTTGCAGTGAGTTGTAAACTGTCCTCACTATATTATTAATTCCAACCTGGACTTTCCATTATTATATTTTGGACTATCATAGGGTACGTTTGCCATGCCGAATGCTCAGTGTGCCACCAGGAACTTAACCAACTCTGGCTTCGGTTCACTCTTTGTTTTTTGAAGTGTTTCTTCTGTGAACAGTGCTAATTTGGTGCCAAACCACAATATGTGTGCTCAAAACACGCAAAATTTGCAGGATTTGGACTTCTCAAACTTTCCAAATTTGAATCTCAGATCAGCAACCACTCCACTGAGCATGATAGTATATCTTTCCACTGACCACGTGCTCCATCAGCAAGTTGTGGTTTCTTCAATGCATTCAAACTTTGCTGGTGCTTTGGGACGAAGTCGTTATTCCTACAACACTTCCCATGGCTATTTCATTAATTTGTCCATTAATTCAGGATAGTTTTCTCACACTTTGGGTACACCTTTTTCCATCTGCTCTGCTGATCTGGACAGTGCAAGTATTGTGTCAGCGGGCTTAGTGCAAAGCACACTGCTGTTTGTGGTCAGTGATGTTCCAATGTCTCATTGCCATCAGATTAGTCGTGACTTGAAGTTGAACTTTTAACAAAGTGTTGGTGTCTCCCATGTGCAATCTGCATTACATGATGCTCGTGCCATGCTGCAAGTGCAACAGTCACTCCCACCTTATCACACAACTGACACACAAAGACTGTCAAGGCCGCATTCATTCATTCATTCATCCTTCCACTTTCACGACACACACCAGTGCTTTGTCAATGTCAGGCCCACATCATCACGGCTCTCCCCTCCGCATCTCGCCCACTCATTTTTGAGATCCTGCTGGAGATGTCTGCTGTGCCAGGTACTCTTGTGATGCCACCTCAGCATGTCTACGTCAACTCTTCGGATGATGTTCTGGACACACCACTGTCTCTATCTCCTGGACATCTTCCCAAGCTGCCACCTTTGTCCTTTGAGGCTCCCACAACTTGTTTCACCATTGCCGATTAGATCTTTGGCCATTACTCACTTGATTATGTGGCTCACTACCTGTGTCTGTTTACACATCTCCATAAGAATGTTGAACTAATCTGTGACATCTCCCCCATCCAACAACTGTTATTCCCACACCAAGAAGACTATCCTCGACAGGGTCACCCACACTCCTGAAGACATGATAAGACACATCATTCACGAAGAGCATCTTGGCAAGAAGCAGCCTTCTCAATTGGGGGACCGCCTCAATCTGCTGCTCAATGAACATGATATACCTGACTGGAGTACTCTGGCTCTTCTTCCATCAGTGCAATGTTGTCCACAAGTGTTTCGATTAACGACTGTATATACGACTGTGTTGACTCACCATGTCATTGCGTCCTGTTCTTCAATTGCACTTCCGTTAAACGCACTTGTTGCTGGTGATCTCCAAACTTCTTCTTAAGTTTTTTCTGGAATTTTTCCCAGCTATCGAGCTTGTCCTCGTTATTTTCGAACCACTGCTGGACCATCCCATCCAGGTAGAAATATATGTTTGCCAAACACATAATGTGGCCCCACCTATTATACTTGGTGACTTGTTTCTTGTGTGAGGCCTGTCATGCATCTCCAGAGAACAACAATCATTATCTGATGTGCACTTGGCTAACCACTGTTTTCACATCTATGGGTCTTTTGATGACATGGACCTTCGGACAGAGGTAGTCAGTATACCCTTTGTATTTCGGTTGTTGTTCATGTATGTGGTGGCTCTTACACTGCCTAATTGTCCCACAATGATGCAGGATGACGCAATTCGAAGGATGGTCATTAATAGAGATCAACAATGTACATAGAACACATTTATTGCTAACACAAGCATACACTCAGTAAAGACTACCTCCTGTTTGGAGTGCTCCACTGTTTATACACAGAAAGAATTTTCTGGAACTTACAAGTACATCAAACATAAGAAACAATTTGAACATTTTAGAAATAGTAAATACAAAGAAATACATTTTTTTTCTGTCAATGGCAGGATTTGAACTGGGGACTGCAAGCACAGCGATCTGCAGTGATAACCACTACACCACACGTGCCATTGGAAGACTCATGCAATAGTTATTTTCACATAACCAATGAAAGACAAGAAAATGTGGAATGAATTTATAGCATAGAAATTGAAGCGATTACATGGTTTGATGTTTTTAGATGTCCATATATGCAGTTGTGTATCATAGTTTCCATTACTTGATTCAGTTAAGTGAAGTGAACTATAATTACTTTTTACAATACAAACTGTTTAACTTACGTTCACCCATCTACTCACATAGTTTGTGTATTTATTATTTGTTCTGCAAATCAAATTAGTAAATGTTCTGATACGGCTTACAGTATAAATAGTGTCAAGATTGCACAACATAATTCTTGAGATAATTAAAGTCAATTGCATGAGTAGAAGAAGATACATTATATTACTTAATCTAATTAACATAATTACAAGATGTGGACTGGAACAAGTTATCAGTATGGTTTTTGACATTTGGAATATGAGAATGATTTTGCTTCTCTCATCCAACAAATTGCGAGAAGAATTACAATAGTTTATGGCACCCATAACTGTTGGACCAAGCGAGCACAGTTTATGGACAGGTATGTCGGTCCTATACATCATGATGTGCTGTTACCAGGAATGGAGTGTTGGGGTATCAGAACAGTAAGACGCGAATTTCTATTTTAATTTCATTTCATTTAATTTCTATTATTATTTTAAAAAAAAGGAGAGAGAAAATTATTATTAATAATAACAATAATAGACAATTATTAATTAATGTTGTGAAAAAAAATCATCTGTGGAACTAAAAGAAAAAAAGTGGAAGAGCAGTATATTTGCTTTTTAATTAGCAGTGTCTTGTCTTGACTTCTCGAGCAGTTAGAAGTGATGAGCTGTCTCATTTTTTTTTCTTCTGTCTAAATTTTCAGTTGACATGTAAATGTTTTTACAAAAATACAAATCCTTTTCAAGAGTGAAAAGTTTCGTCTTAGTTCAATACTTCGGCCTTAAAGTGAACCACTTAATGACCCTGAGATGTGATGAAGCAATCAACAATAAGAAGACATTTTGAAAACTGTCGGTATTTTTTACATGAGTTTATTCTACGGTTTCTCTGAAGTTTATTAATATTGACTGCAGTTCTTCTTTGCTAAGTTTCATTAACATTTAAAAAATATATATAATTATATTTCACAATATAAAGATGTTCCACAATGAGGAAGCTGATACTGCTGAGGAATATGCCATTTACATTTGTTTTTGCGCATATTTTGCAGGCTTTAACATTTTTTCTCTAATTTGTATTTTTTACATTATAGACTGCACAAAAACATAAAACAGGGTTTCACTGTATAAAGGCACAAACTGTATTCAAAGTCAAATTATATACCATTTGCCTTTTTCCTGCTTTACATGCACTGACACAGCTAGGCTATCAGCTCTGTATGCTGTAAGTTGTTTTCTTTTAAGTTTCTATTTGTGTGTGAATTGTATTCCACCTATAACAAGGTTGCATTACTAGGCATAAACTTTTTGTCACTGCTTTCTCTTCATACATGTTTGACCTTACTGTCATTGAAATTTCAGATGGTCCGAAGTGCAGCACAAGGGGGTATAAGCAGTGTTGAGATCAGTTTGGTTGAAGCTTACCAGTTTTTTGTCAGCCGATGCAAACTGAAACTGCATGTTATGATATCTTTTAATCCAATATACAAGGAGTATCGTAGGCATTTGCACTTGTACTCAAATCTTATCACCTGTTGTGAATGCATATGGTTTGAGGTAAGCTTTCCTTCTGTGTGTTTTAATTCAGTGGTTTCATTTTGAAATGTATATCATGTAACATGTTTACTTTGCTTGCCCTTTAACTATTTAGTAAAAAGCTTACCCTTTAATTATTTAGTAAATACAGCTCTGTAAAGATTAATGTCTGGGCACATATGTTAACTAATGAATATTTGATACTGTATTATCGTACTTATTTTGAGCATTATTCTTTAATTTTCCTTCACATACTTACTGAAGCTTGCATGAATAACACGTATTGTAAAATGACTGTCTCTGCAGAATTTCACTTTGATTTAATATACTCTGTCTATATTGGGGGGCATCCCAATATTCAGCAACCTCTTCTGCCCAACCAATTTTGTTTTGTTGATCATGACAGGGCTTCTTGCCCTAAACGGTGGGTGACTTGTAATAAGTGTCAAAAAAAAAGGGCCACATGGCTTCAGTATGCTGTTCTCAACCCATTTCAGCAGAGGTAGATAAGGAAATCAATTTCGTTCAGGAACTGCAACTGTCTCCTGCAAAACTATTTGTGGAAGTGCACATTTTTGACAAAAGTGTGACTTTACAAGTGGATACAGGGGCCTCTGTCTCCTTGTTGAACTATCGAACCTCTGTGCGGCTAGGTTCCCCCCAGTTAGCTCTGGTGGAACGATCCTTGTGCAATTACAGCCATCACTGCATTCCCGTATTGGGTCAATTTACGGCTTCCACTGCATATAAATCGGTGGAGCATCTGATTACCTTCCTTGTGGTTGACGATATGGCCGCAGTGAACATATTTGGTGTTGATACCATCACCGCCTTCGGATTTTCAATTTCTGACTCAGTTACCTTAGTTTTGGACTCTGTGCCTTTTCATGATCTCGAGTCGCTCTGTCAAGAATTGTCTTCTTTATTTTCTGGTGAGTTGGACTGTGCTTCTGACTTCTTGGCACACATTACTATGAAGCCAACAGCACGGCCAAAATTTTTTCGTGCCCAGCAGGTTCCGGTCACCTTATATTATCAGCTGAAGGCTGAAATTGTTCACCTCCAAGCCATGCAGGTTCTCCACCCAGTGACTTCCAGTGAATGGGCCACACTACTTGTTATTGTAAGGAAAACCTCAGGCACCTTACATATCTGTGGCGACTTTAAAGTCACTATTAACAGGCAGTCAGTCATAGATTCCTATCCACTGCTGTGTACTGATGAATTATTATCTTTACTTCTGGGGTCACATTTTTTTTTCTCAAGTAGACTTGTCAGAGGCTGATCTCCAACTTCCCCTTAATGAGGAATCCTTGTGGTTGCTGGTGGTTTACACACCCTTCAGCCTCTATCAATACCAATGTTTGCCATTTGGCATGGCCAGTGCGCCGGCAATTTTCCAATGCTTTCTGGAACAACTGTTGCGCCCCGTTCCGGGTTGTGTTAACTACTTGGATGATATTGTGGTTACAGGATCATCGCCCATTGAGCACCTTCATAACTTGCAGGCCCTTTTTCAAGTTCTGCAGTCAGCTGGCCTCCATTGCAACCTTTCTAAGTCTCAGTTTTTCCAATCATCGATTCCCTACCTTGGGTTTGAAATTTCATCGGAAGGAGTACGCCCCCTGCCGGACCGTGTGGCAGCAGTTGCCTCTCTTCCGCGGCCCACGTCCGTTAAGGACTTGCAGGTTTTTCTGGGCAATGTTGTGAACTACCATTGTTTACTGCCTGGTGCGGCTACTGTAGCGCAACCTCTCCACCACCTCTTCCAGAAAGATGAGCCTTTTGTCTGGTCGCCAGACTGTGACCGAGCTTTCACCATTCTGAAAAATCGCATATGCCTCTAAAACTTTGACCCCGGCCCAGCAAAGATATTCTCAGATTGAAAAAGAGGCTTTGGCCATTGTCTATGCTTTAAAGAAATTTCACGTGTATTTGTATGGTGTCAAGTTCCACCTGATTACGGATCACAAACCGTTGGTCTTGCTTTTCCATCCTACTACCTCTCTTCCAGATAAGGCCGCACACCGGCTTCAGAGGTGGGCTCTCTTTCTGTCACAGTACAATTATGAAATTCACTTCTGGCCTACAGCCCAATATGCTAATGCTAACGCCCTGTCGCGTTTTCCTATTGGACCAGATCCTGAATTTGATAATGAAGAACTACTCTGCTTTTATCTGGATGAGAAAGTGAAGGCTGCTGTGGATAGTTTCCCTATTACATCTTCAGTACTCTGAGTGCAGCTGTGGCTGCTGATCCTGTGTTACAGCAGGTCTTGCATTATATTCATACTGGTTGGCCGGAAATTCCTTCACGCTGGGCATCCGATCCCTTGCGGAATTATTATTCCTTCAGGCTCCATTTTTCTGAATGTGACGGGGTCATCTTACTGGCTACTGATGACCTGCGGTCTCGGGTGGTTGTGCTGGCGATCTTACGTTTGCGTGTGCTGGTGTTGCTACATGCACTAAAACTCTGGTGACATGTGTTTTGGCCCTGTATGAATACTGATATTGTACACCTGGTGGCCTCCTGCTCGCAATGTGCTTTGCAGTAGGCAGCGCTGGGTGTGTCACTTTCATCTTGGCCTCAGCCTAGACAGCCTTGGTAGCGCATACATGTGGATTATGCCAGCCCATTTCTTTATTCCTATTGGTTTTTTGTCGTAGTTGCCTACTCTAACTTCCCTTATGTCATGAGCTGCCCAACCATGTCTATGACCATGACTATTCAATCCCTTTCTAAGATTTTTCCCATTGAAAGCTTCCCTCACACATTGGTTTTGGATAATAGCCGTGAGTTTACCTCCTCTGCTTTTCAAGATTTCTGTGCCCAGTTGCGGGTCCGTCATGTTCCTACTCCGCCTTTCCACCCCCAGTCTAACAGTGAGGCGAAGGTGCTAGTGCGCACGTTCAAGGTCCAGATGCACAAGTATGTGGTCTCTTCTTCTGTGGATGATGCTGTGCTTAGATTCTTACCTTCTTACCACTTCAAACCAATGGGGGAGCATAGTCCCGCTGAACTACTCCACGGCCGCCAAACGCAGACGATGCTGCACCTGCTCTTGCCATGGCCACAGACGGTCACCACACTGTTGCCACACCACTATGCTCCTGGCTCAGCCATCCGGGCATGAGGGTTTGGACGCAACCCCCGCTAGCTGCCAGGCATCGTCACAGGCTGCAGAGGCCAATGCATATGTTCCGCACACGTGGTGCACCACCACTGGGATCTGTTACAGCCCCGGGCTTCTGCGGGGTCCACAACACAGGCACCACCAACACCAACACCTATGCCACCAGTGGGTTCCACACCTGACTTGCAGGTGTTGCATCAGACGCCTCCCCCAGAGTCGATGGTTCCATACCCGGTGCTTCCCGCAGTCGTCACATCCTTGGTGAGGCCAATGCCAATCATGGATGCTGCACCCCTGCCTGCGGTGGCACCTGTGGGACCCCTCCACTGTAAAAGTGCATGTCCCACAGTCTGGCAAGGTGGAACCACTGCCAGACAACGTGACCGAGCCATCCTGGGTTCATCGGCGGCACTGGAGTCTCCGATGATAGCGGGCTGCCTCCTTCAAAGGACAAGAAACCCTAGATGGCCACGCCCTCAGCAGTATCATCCATATGCCTAGGTACTGGATCACAGTCTCCTCAATCATCCCGCACCATCTCCCAATGACGCCATTGCCTGGGTCCGCACGAGGTCAGTCAACATTTCCCCCTGAGGAGGGAGGAGTGCTATACATCAGGGCGCACAGCACACTAATTACGCACTGCCACATGTGGTTATGCCATCAGGTATGAGACAGTGACACCAGTGCGGACCAGTGTTACCGGCCTGCCACCTAGCTGCTGCTGGCACAGCGAAGCCAAGTGCCACAACCCAGCTCAGTTGTGTGTGAGACTTGTTCTAGCAGGCATAGTATTGAGTGTCATTTACTGCCATACTGACGATCAATTTTTTTATGTCATTTTATGTCAATCTACTCGACACTATTATTAGTGCTCATGACAGTACTACTGAGAAGTTACTTCAATGGCAGTGGGCCTTAGGATTGATTTGAGCATCTTGTCAAGCAACTGTTTCTGAGAGTCTAAAAATGTTGAATTAACTGTTGTATTTCCTCATGTCTTTTTCTTCCCTATAAATTTTTTTAGAGACTAGCTTTGCCTTCTATTTGGTTTTGGAGTTGTCAGATTCCTCTTTACTCTGGCAGTGACAGAAAACTATAAGTATAATGGTGAAAACATGTCCTGTTCACTGGATAGCTGGAGTCTAAATAGTAGACAACTGAATCTGTGTTTAATGCTTGTAACAACTATATAATAAGCACAGTTTAAAATTCACCACAAAGATATGACGACCTGTGATGAAAGACACATAAAAAAGACACACATATAAACGCTTAAGCTATTGGCCATTACCCTCTTCAGACTAGAGAGCAGTCATACCAGTACACTTCACAGTGTCACAATTCTCATCTTTGGCTGCCGCACTAAGAATCAAGTTCTGTGGTGAGGGAATAACAAGAAAGTGGTGGCGAAGGGTGCACAGGAAGGTTGTGTCATCATGGTGTGTGTACGGGTACAGAATGGAGTATATACATACTATACGGATGGAACGAGATACAGCTTAGGAATGGAGTGAGGAGGTAGGGGATGGGAGGAAAGGAAAACAAACATGCACACACCTGCATACACAGCACAACACATGTAATGGGAGACATCTAGGATAGAGGAGGAAAATGTGGTTACTGTAAGTTGGGCTTGGATAATAAGTAAAATAATAATAATAATAATAATACTAAAATGCTTGGAGAGGTGGAAAAACTAAAAAGCTTTTTTCTTATTATTTTTTTATTTTATTTATTTATTTTATTTCATATTTTTTTATTATTATTTTTTTTATTTATTTATTTTTTTTTTTTTTTAATATATCTCAATATTAATAACTAGTCACTACTTTGAAAATAGCTACTACTCTTCATTTTAAAATACTCCACATCTGTTTTTATTTTCTACTTCATAGTAAGGATTTATGTAATATCTCTGCATGCCGAAAAGCCAAAATATGTTTAATATTGTCATATCATAACCACACTGAAATTAAATTCAAACCATGGTCATTAAAGGGATACAACAGTTATAATTTATGGCACATTTGTTACAAATACCACCACACAGCCAGAACAAAAGTGAACTCTTGGATAGCGAGTGCTGTTATTTTTTTGAACATTGAATATCCCAGAATATATAATCCTTTCAAACCTAAGAAACGTCAAGAACATTTCTAATCATAAAAAAATATTTCAGTAATGGAGGATAGGTAACAACTCACTGTAAAGTTGCTTGCTGAGCTGCTGACACACAAAAATAGATAATCACATTGACACAACTTAAATTTTTGGCCATGGCCTTCACCAAATAAAGAAACACATACATTCACACAATCACTCAGACAACTATACACACACAACTATCTTGTCCAGCCACTCCAGCAACACAAACTGGATTGTGAGTGAGGTGGGGAGTGCAGGGGGAAGGATTCTGGGTAAAGGTGGGGTTGGAAAGTTCATGTTGCGTGATGGAATTTAAAGGCTCTGATAGGTGGGAATTTGAATTGCAGCAATGAATACAGTGAGGGAAGGGGCGGGAACTGATAAAAAGGAGGTGCAGAGCAGTGTGGGAGGATTTGAAATGATAAGAATAATAAGGAAAAATAAAAATAGAAAAAAAAACTAAAAATAAAGTTAGGGAAAAAAATAAAGTTAGGAAAAATAGGGGAAAATAAAAATAAGTAAAAATAAAAGTAATAAATTAAGGGGATATTGTAAGTGGTGACACACAGTTGTAAGGAAGACATGGATACAGGATAAATAGATGGGGAAGGAAGAGAGTGGGAGATGTTAGACATAGGGTGCAGAGATGGGAAGTTATCTTAGGTTGAGGCCAGGATGGTTGTGGGACCGTAGAATGTTTTGAAGGAACAACTCTGATCTGTGCAGTTCAGAAGAGTTGGTGGTGGAGGGTAGGATCCAGAAGGCTCAGGTAGTGAAGCAGCCATTTAAATTCTGAGTGCTATGCTCAGCTGCATGCTGTGCCACAGGATGGTCCATCTTGCTTTTTGCTACAGTTTGGCGGTGGCTATTCATTCTGACAGACAGCTGGTTCATCATCATACCATTATAAAACGCTGGGCAATGATTGCAGCAGAGTTGGTATATCACATGGCTGCTTTCACAGGATGCCCAACCTCTGATGGGGAAGGATAAGCCTGTGACGGGACTGGAATAGGAATTGCTGGGAGGGGGGGGGGTGGATTGGGCATGTTATGCATTGGGGTCCTATCCCATCAAAGGTTGGTCCACCTATGAATGCAGCCATGTGATATACCAACTCTGCTGTGATCATTGCACAGCATTTTATATTGGTATGGCGACAAACCAGCTGTCCATCAGAATGAATGGCCACTGCCAAACTGTGGCAAAAAAAAGATAGACCACCCTCTGGCACAGCATGCAGCTGAGCACAGCATGCAGCTGAGCATAGCACTCTGGATTTCAATGGCTGCTTCCCTACCCGAGCCATTTGGATCCTCCCCTCCACTACCAACTCTTGTGAACTGTGCAGATGGGAGTTGTCCCTTCAACACAATCTATGGTCCTGCAACCATCCTGGCCTCAACCTAAGATAACTTCGCATCCCTGCACCCTATGTCTAACATCTCCCCCTGTCCCCCTTCCTATCCTATCCATTATACTGTATCCTTACAACAGTGAGGCACCACTTACAATATCCCCTTAATGTATTACTTTTATTTTTACTTATTTTTTATTTTTTTATTTTCTACTAATTTTCCTTACTTTATTTTTCCCCCTCCTATTTTTACTAATTTTCTTTTTTTCTTTTTTTCCTAATTTTATTTTTCCTTTTTTTTCCTATTTTTATTTTTCCTTATTATTCATATCATTTCAAATTCCCCCACTCCCTCCCCACACTACTCTACACCTCTCTTTTATCCTTTCCTGCCCCCTTTCCTTCACTGTATTCGTTGCCACAATTCAAATTACTGCCCATCGGATCCTTTAAATTCAATCATTCAATGCAGAACTTTGCATTCCAATCTTTACCCAGCACCCTTCCCCATCCACTCCCCACCTCACTCACAGTCTAGATGCTTGTGTTGCTGGAGTGGCCGGACATGATAGTTGTGTGTATAGTTTTCTGAGTGATTGCGTGAATGTATATGTTTCTTTTTCTGACAAAGGCCATGGCCAAAATTTTAAGTTGTGTGAATGTGATTATCTATTTTCATGTCTGTTATCAGTTCATCGAGTCTCTTTATGGTGAGTTGTTACCTATCCTCCATTATTGATATTGCTATTAGATTTTCCATTGTTAAAATAAAACACTATTTCAAACTCATGCACATAGGTTATAGGAATATGGAGTGTGGTCTAACAACATTCCACAATCTTGCTGCTTGATTCAATGGGTTCTGGAAAACCATGTTCAATGTCTTGTGATTTCAGTGGGCCTGAGTGAATAATGCCTGAAAGGTACAGTCACAAAGTGCCTCCAGGCATTGACCCTATGTTTGGTACCTATGCATAACTGGTCCACTAGATGACAGTAATGCACATTTTAGCTGCCCATGATCATTGGTGAGTAACAGACCATCAGTTGCACTTAATTAGTGCACAAGTGTCTCGAGAGTGTTAGAGAAGTTACTCTGGCTCTATTGTATTTGTGTGTGACTGATATTTCTGTTAGTATCATGCACAATGAGAATTGATGTGAACAAGGTTTTAAACCAGATTGAATTACCGAATCACATGAAGAAGAAAGAGACATTCCAAATGTTATCTTTGTTTTGATAAAGAAACTTGAATATGCCACTATCACTGACAACATGAAGGATTAAGAAATGGTGCAAATGTCTTCTGAGAATGTAACATATCGGATCGTAGTTTGTTGGTTCTTGATGTTCTCATTGTTTGGTGCTTTTGGTAGTGGCTGGCTGAAATCTCATGGGATAAAGCAAATCTGCTACAAATAATGTAGGTGACACATAGAATTGTAGTTCTTTGATACTTTTAATTCATTATTGCCCAGGTGCACCCTTTATGGCCAGTGTACAAGTCTCATTAATTACAATCACTACAACCCAGTAGTTACATTCCACATGTCAATAATACAAATTTACACAGTTCATGTATGTAATACAAAAGTTTGAGTTGTACAGTGTGGTACAAATATGGATTAATCACTGTAGATACCCTTTCTACCTAACATAGAACTTTTAAAATACTGTTCAAATTAGACTCCCTATTGGCATGGATTGTGCCTCCTAACAAAGATGTAACAAGACTCAATTACATAGCGCGAAAGCATCCTATTTATATCTTCCAAACAATGATATTAAAAATTATGTATTGGCAAATAATTATGTACATTAAATTAATTATAATGGAAAAGTTAACAATATCATACTACTGGCTATAGTAAAAGATAGTGTAAATAATAATGAGTAAATCATTATACAATTCTCTGTTCGATTAATAGTAGTTCATATCTAAATATAACTTAATAGGCTTGTCAACAATACTTCAATAATTAAAGGTAATTGTACAGAAACTAATTAGGGCAAAACTTTTCTAACTTTACTTGTGAAACGCAGTAATAGCTACTTTAATATTATGAGAAAAGAATTTACTTGGTTTTTTTCAGAAATACTAATTAGCATACTATCTGAACTCCAACAATATGCCTCTGGCATGAACGAATTAATATTTGCTACTTAAGCAATCTTCTGGGACACGAAATAATAGAAAAGTAATTCGGCTAATCATGTTAGAAAAAAGAATAACAAAAGTTTTGGAAAAGAAAGTGACAATAGACTAATTACATTCATACATATTACCGTGGTAACGCAAGCAGATGGAATAAATCCCAACAAGCTTTGTTACAAGGAAATTATTGATTTCATACCAATTTATGATCCTTTTATCGATGACGTAGCTAATGACTGTGTTCCTTTGAAAAAGTCAAGAAGGAAATTGAAGCAAAACACAAAGGCTATACAGGGAAATCAAACATGTATCACTTCAGAAGCAGAAGAGTCAAGAATAGGAACTACCTATAGTAGAACCCCGTTTTTTACACTTTTCAAAAAATGTCAGAGAAAATGGCATAAAGTGGGGGAAAATAAAAATTGTGGGAAATAACATTTCAAATGGTAAAATTTGTATTTTTTGTACTTTATATATCATATAAATACGCAATAGCCATTAAAATACATGCCTGGAAGTTCATTTATTATGTAATAAATGTTATCTGAATTGTGTACTATTTTAAGAAACAGTTGGAACTGGAATTGGTAACTTTATAGGCAGTAGAACTTTTTGACATCATTTCTGTCATCATAATCAAAATTGTCAGCAAGCCTTTAACTGACATTCATTATTTGAAATAATGAAACATTGCACAAGTTCCATATTGTTTTTGTATTTTTTGATTTTTCAGACAATAATATTTGAGAATTTATCTGCATTCTCGAGTGCAAATATATACATATTAATTTTTTGTGATATATGCACAGGGCTGAAACCACATACTGTAATCATACTTTTTAAGTTATAACATGACTGTGACCTCAAGCAAACCATCATTATTGCCATTTATAAAATGTTACAAAAAATACTTTCATAAATATTTACACTCCACAATAAGAATAAATTCTCAAACTGTGCCTAGTTGTGTAAACTAAGCTGACACTTGTCAGAGTCGTTGTGGTGACTGATGGAATGCTCCCAGCAGCCACTGTATTGTGAGTCAACTTGGCACTTACTGCAAACAACAAAATCGGAAATATACATTTGAATAAACACAAAGTGTCAAGAAACTTGTGTGCATAACATTTATACATACTATAGGTGTAAGCCATGCAGCATCCATTTATGCCAGATAAGTCAGTTTTTCTCCACAACATGATTTCTTAAAGTGTAATACACAGGAAAAATGTAAGTACGTTAATGCAAAAGCAGGGGTGTATTAACATTATGAATGTAAGAACCTGGCAAAAATTATGTAAATAGTGAGAAAATGTAAAATCAGGGAATGTAAAAACAGGGTTATACAGTAACTCATAATGAGGATGATTATGAATAATAAGGAACAAAATATAAGAAATTCAAGGTCATATTGGAAAATGTTTGGTCTACTTTTCAAGAGGCAAAGGCTAATCTCATGGCTGTGCATTTTGTGGGCATGCATGAATGCTAGAGAACTTGGACTGACTGATTCCAAAGCTGGACATACCTGTGTGTGTAAGTATAAAGCTGTTCATGATATTGTAAGTCACAAAGCTATGCAATTTGTAATGTACAAACATGCTCGAACACTAAAAGACAGAGAGAATTCTGCAGTTCAGGGACACTGTAGTTTTTGAATATTCATCAGCTGAAATTCTTAATACCGACCAATTTGGATTTAATTATTACATTCACATTTTTAATACTGACCAATTTGGATTCAATTATGACATTAATATAGAATTATGTTAGGGAAGATGAGGAGAGAGAGTGTGAAAAATAAGATGTTAGGAATGAAATTGGAGTAAAAAAAACAAATTAAATTAAATTAAAAAATAAATAAAAGTTTACAATGTTTTGAGCATGTGAAGAGGATAGAAGGCGGAAAGAATACCTAGAACAATGATGGAGTCAAGATTCAAAGCAAGAGAAAAACTGAGAACTAGATGGATCAACACAATAAAAACGAGTTTAAAGAGGAACCAAATAGTTGAACTAGTATGATGGAAAGACTAAGGAAAGTGGGAAGTACTTTTCATACCTTAACCCAGCCAGATGTTGGATACAGGGTTAATGATGATGAAGATTCACAGAGACTGCACATCTTCTAGTATGTGTGAAAGAGATACAAATGTTGGTGTGAAATCAGCGTGTGGGATATCACATTCATTTACAATTCAGCCAATTATTTCCATGGAAGTAAGCTTCTTTCTTCACTTCTTCTGTAAACCATTTTGGGACATTTGGTTCTCTTGTGCAAAAAAACATAATCCATCCTCTGAAAGTATACAGCTTCAAAGACAAAGTAGACAGGTGTTTTCTTGGACAATGGTGAGATAATTGTCTCTCTCCCAATGTTAGAACAAAATACACAAAACATTTTTGTGAGTGAGTTTTACTCAACAACAAGTTGCATGTGATGCTTTGCTCCCATCATTGTTATATGGAATATGCATGATTCAAGTTGCTCAACACCTAACTGTAGAAGTGCATTATTTATCAAGTGTGCAAATTGTCAGTTGCATTAGTGCTTGATTTCTAAATCAAGACCCACAAACAAGCTTCATAATAGGTTTGTGGTGACTGCTTGACCACTGTAGCTGGATCTTTGGGGTTTCAGCCTCACTGAGCCCACCAGCCATGTTATCTCTCAGTTCCATAGTAGCCTTTGTTGGGAGCTGTAGTAAAGTGCTATCTAAAGTACATGTGTTATTATCGGTGCTCCAACCCCACATAAAACCCATACTGGTGACCTCAAAGTCAAGATCACTGTCGATTTACAGCAGTTGCACAAGAGCATCCAGTTTTTGTGTGGAATTTTGCCGTAAAATATGGAAGTCATTGTTCAACGGTTGCTACAGTGACGACAGCAGTGCTTCCTCCACCAGGATTCCATGCTGCAGCAACTTCATCGCCTTGAATCCAGTGTATTCCTGCTTGTAGTGCATCAAATTTGTATGTGCAGAACAATTTCTCACAGGACATTTTCGCCCTGCCAACTAGCTCTAGTGCTGTGTGGAACTTAATGGATTCAGGCCTCGGTTCACCACTCGTGTTTTCTAGTGTTTCATCAATGACCAATATTAACCAAACACCTCACCACATCTTGTGTGTGCCTAACACTCAGGTTTTGCAAAAGATGAACTTATCGAAAATGCAAAATTTCAGTTACAGACCGGTAACTGCTCCACTGAGCATGTATGTGTATCCTGCCCTGTGCTCCACCAACAAAGTGCAGTTGCTTCTGGACTTGGGCTGGCCTCTCACAGCATTCACCACAGTGTGTGCATCAACCACCTGATCAATAATGGACAATTGTCATGGGTCAGGGATGCACCTTTTTCTGCCTGCGCAGCCGACCTGAAGTTTGTTAGCAACTTGTCAGCCAAATTTGTGCAGTCTACACCACCAAGCATATTTAGTGACTCTCCATACAGATTTGCTTGCTGATTCAGTGGTGATGTGGTCTTAAGAATTCTCAAAATTCTAGTGTATCCTTTGTGCGTCCCACATCACATGATGCATCTGCTGTCTCGCATGTACAAAAATCACTGCTGTCATTCCACAATGTTGCCACACAGAACATTCTCGGCCACATCCATTTGCGCATCCGTCCACTTTCATGGCACACACTGGTGCATCTTCCAAGTAGTCACCTGCATCATCTCGCCTATACCTGCCACAACCCGCTCGCTCATATTTGAGGCTCTGCCAGAAACAACAACTGTGTCGATCTCCCTCATGATGCTACATCAAATCAGCACCTCCATCACCACTGATGTTCTGGAGGCACCTCTATTGCTTCCATGTGGAAACCTTCCTAAGCTGCCGCCTTTCACCTTCGAGGCTCCCACGACGTGATTTGCTTTGGCTGAACAGATATTCAACCATTACTCACTCATCAACTCAGTTCGTTTCCTGTGCCCCATCTGGCAACTTCACAAACACGTTGATTTTGATGTGTGAGCTTGTGATCTCTACTCCAGCGACTGACCAGAGCACCTTCACCAAAAAGACAATCTTCGAGAAGGTCACTCACCTGCCAGAAGATACTATCTTACACATCATCCATGAGGAACACTTGGAGGACAAGAAGCCATCACAGGTTTGACGCTGTCTTCATCTTCAAGTCAACAAACATAACGTACCGGCTTGTATTGCCATGGCTGTGTGGTTGAGCAAACGGCTGCTCGCAATCCAGACTGCCCTTACTTACAACATTCTTCAGACTCCAAGGGAGCATATATGTATTGTCAACAGGGTTTGTGATGCCTACCTCAGAGAAACATGTGTGCAGTAAGCTTCATCCTACATGTAATCTTGCCAGCATGCACCCGTTGCTGGGAGGGGCCACTGGTGCGTCAAACAATCTGCTGGAAAGAAACTGGGCATCCACGTTCACCTACACGCAGACCAGGTGTCAGGTTCACTGTCTCTGCCATGCTTTCCTGCACTACCTACAAGCAGCTCCTCTGATATGGAGGATGGCCCACCAACATTCATTCACTTTCTGCAAGAACAACCTCCATACTATCCCTACCACTATTCACGCAGCCGGTTCAGTAATGCTGCAAGGAAGTGCCATTTGCCATGTCACCACCCAAATGCTGAGTACAGGATTGTTTAGGCACCACCTCCTGCTTGGACACTCATGGGCACCTGCATGTTTTTCATTCCATTAGTGAATTTTCACTGTTGTGTGGTCGTTTGTACATACGTGACTGTGCTTTCAAATGATCCTTCTTGATCGACATGGTTGCCGATGTATCACTCCTGCTGCCAGCCCTCTTTGCCCTAACAGTGATATACTTTGTACTGTCAAAGCCACAAAGCTGCTGTGTGCAGATTCAATGACTTTACTGTTTGCTTGTCACTGCAGTGTAAGCTCTCGTGGAACTTATTAGTAGCAGATGTGCTGAAACCCATCCTAGGCATGGATTTCTTAACTTGTCATAAACTTTCTCCAGATGTTGTGCAACATTCGGTGTTTCACCACCCCACAAACACTTACTTTTCTTGTGCTCTGTCAAGCTCTGACTCTTGCCCTGCTAACGCACCAATTGTTCGTGATTGTTCCCAAACTATTGAAAAGTTCGATGCTCTGTTTAAGTTTTGTTGTGAACTTCAACAGGTGATCAAACTGTGTTGCAAGAAAGAAGACACTGTTTGTGAGTGTTTTGATACTATTAACCAATTGAAATAGTTCCTGTTGAAGTGGTCGGGCAAACATGAATGTGTGCTCCATCTGTCCTGTGAGAACAAGGACATAGCCTGCCACCTCGTAATCATGCAATCTCAACTGCCACCCATTTGCATCAAGTTTCGTATCTGCAATCAAGTTGAAAGGACATTCACTCAAACGTTAGTATGAGTGTTGCTTCAAAAAGTGTTCCCAGTGCCGTCGTGCCTGCGCACAATGTAAACAGTGTTTATGACAGTGCTCCTTCTCACCACTCATACATGTATGTTTGTAAACAGACCTGTGTTTCCATGCCAATGCCTCACATTAGATCTTGACCTGTGCAGGGTCGCACTCTGGTGACTTATGACTCATCGCGGCCAACTGCCCTGCCAACGCTGCTATCACCCATCACCTAACAACGCCTTGACTGCATTGTCCCCCCCCCCTTCCCCCTTCGGCACTCTCAAGATGTGCTCCTCACTGCACGGAGGGGGAAGCGGACTGTGTGGTGTCTGCTCAACCACTGAATTGACCGAACTCAATGTTTGGCATATCTTTGTAGCTGGATCTTTGGGTTTTCAGCCTCCCTGAGCCCACTAGCCATGTTAACTCTCAGTTCTGTAGTAGCCTTCTATTTGGAGTTGAAATAAAGTGCAATCTAAAGTACATGTGGTTCTTATTGGGGCTCCAACCCCACATAAAACCCATTGGTTCAATAGGTAAATGGAATAAGTAAATAAATAATAATCATCATAATGTTATTCTGGTACTTGTGTTTCCTGTCCTATTCGTTATCACACCACTATCTATATGACTGACCAACCTGTATAATTACCACTGTGGGCAACTAAAATTTGTGTAGTAATTATTGATTACACCAAATTTCTTATTGTGATAACTATTATTTCATCATCACTGAGACACCTAGCGAACATAGCTCATGAGAAGATAGACATATTGTTCATCTAATGTGCAGTAGAATGAAATCACATAAGTTCAGTTATGATGGGATGACTACAGCAGGACAAATATCCATAATATTAAGTGAAACAATGACAACATGACCATTGCCCTAGCCTTGCTTCATGCTGCACCAGAGAGTGGTACCCTAACACTAGTGGATTCAATAACTTCATCACTGGACACAGGAGCAGCACCCTGCATCGGCAGCATAACGTGTTGCAAGGCAATATTGCTGTGGTAACCAGCCCAAATATGAATGGATAAGACCTGGTAGTTGATGGGTTGTAGCACAGAGGAATGCACATCACATTGGCGAAAGACAGCTGTCTTTCATTGGATATGATGCATTACTCCTTCTGGAGACTAACAGTAAGTTCTGCTGAATTGTGGATCTAACTCCAGAGGGTGGACTTCATGCATGTATGTGGTACAGGGATGAAGACTACAATATGAAGGTGCTGCTGATAACGTCATTGTCTTTTTGTAGAGAGTGTATCTGTTATGACATTCTAATCACATACCACAGGAAAACTGCTACACACAGCTGACGGAGGACTCTCCTAGCCCACACTCCAAGAACTGTGTACTGCTACTATACTTGCAGATTTGAATGAGTGGGTCTGCCCCATCTTTCAATAATAAAACACTCTTAATGTACCCAATTTGAAAATGAGGAGTATTTAAAGCAGTAAAGGAAGATTTCTCTGGCAGAAAATTACTGTAACTAAACCAACAAACACTTTTCCATATTTTTTTTATTACCAGGAGACAATACATTAACACAACCCAATTTCAATTACAGTAGATTTAAAAAAATGCCCTCCATTGACACGTAAACAAAGGTTACACTGGATTAGTTCTGTTTGACATGGGCAAAAACCCCAGGAGTATCCTGAATTGTTCCTGCTTTTTCTACTATCCAGGCAACCAGATCCTCATCTGATGCAATAGGAGTGGCGTAAACAAGGTTGTGCAGTTTTTCCTACACAAAAAAAGTCCAGAAGGGCATATCATGGGATTGAGCAGGCCATGGTATGGGACCACCTCTGCCAATCCATGTTTCTGGGAACCCTACCCAAAAATCTGAGTGTAAGCTCCGTCTCTAATGACCATGCTGTCGAAGTTGACGTTAAACTCCAAGTTTCCTTCCTTCCCCCTTCCTTCTTCTTACTCCAACTGTACTACTTTAAAATGATTCTTTTCTCTTATCCAAGCAATTGGTCTCACTTATGGATGGACAATATTCTGAACATAATTTAAAATTTCTCTCTTTCTGTACATGCTTTCTTTCTTCTTATCTGACTTTTTTATATGATCCTTAAGGTAAGTTTATACAAACAATGGTAACAACTCTAATAATGAAGCTAATGGTTTAGAGAAAAATTTTATAATATAAAACTCATCTGAAGTCAGTTTAGATAATTTGATGTAAAACTTACCTCAAAATTGTTTAGGATATGCTGCAGTACAAAACTTTCATGGAAACAGTTTTGATAATGTTAAAATTAAACAATCTCTTCTGCAAAATAATAGTAATAAAAAAGGAAAACTTATCTCCACTGTCTTCAACCAACTTATTTTCTCATCCTTTTTCTTCCTTCCTCTGTGTGCCTGTGTAGGTTTGATTTTCAAATAAATTCTTGTTTGTTTTTCTACATCTCTCTCTCCACAACTCTGCACTGTTCAGTTCACTTCTCTTTGCTACTCAGGAATTAATATGCAATACCTCTTTAACTGTTATCCATTACCCTCCGCTCTCTCTTCAGTTAAAGGCTTGGTTCTGTGTAACCCCAATCCTTTTTTTTTTTTTTTTTTTTTTCCTTCTGTTCTTATTGCTATTGCGTGTGTCTCCTGGCTGATAAAGGAAATTCTTGTTCTTTGTGAAAGCTTGATCATGCTTTTGTTTTCATCTTTTGGTGTTATTATTGAAAATTCTGAGCTAAGTACAGGCCAGCCACTCTATTTGTTTTGGAAAACTTGTTGAAAGTTATCCTCACAATCTAAAAATATACATAGAATGTGTCCAATTTGTAGTTCGTTTATAAAAGGGCATTAACAGGATGTACAGTAGTTAATGTTGGATGGAGGCAGGATCCAAAAAACCCTCCCCTCTCCAAGCTATATCTGAATGAGCTTCTTGTTCTTGAGAACTCCCCCCCCCCCCCCCCCCCCACTACCACCACTACCATACACACAGAAGGCACCTCTCCTCCAACCAGCAAAATAAGTTGTGTACACCCCTGCTTATTTGTCAATGTATATAGTATTTATATCATATTGTCTTAAAAAATCACTGAGCAACATTTCCTATTCATGTTTTCATAGCCATGGACTGATGATGCCTTAGAAAAAGTAGCTCAAAGGTATCTGACTGATGCACATGTGAGTAATCAGACAAAGACTGTTGCAGTGGACGTTTGTAAATATTTTCATCACTCAGCTGGGTATGTCTTAATACTTTGAATTCTTGTTTATTAATATCTTACATATTTAGTCATGTACCCATTTATTTTTAATAAAAAATAACCACCCAGTAAAAATATCTATTAGAGTGGACAAAGTGGATCTTTGAGATATCATAAAATTACTTAATAATCAAGAAATTCTGACAGTCAAGTTAGGAACTGAAATACATTTAAGATATAAATTAAGTTTGCTGTTTTATAAATACATTTGATCTGTGGTAAAACATGATACTCATTACTGGTATGTATTCTGGATAGGGTTGCCATTCCTTCCTCATATATTGGTATTGTCACTGTTATGAACCTATTGTCATGTGCTTTGCTCACACCGTGAAGTAATGCCATATGTAAGTGCATCATGTAACTATATCTTCAATTACTTTCATTTATATCAACAAGTTTGTGTTGAAAAGGCCACACCACAGGTAGCATTGCATGGTTTTTTTTTTTTTTTTTTTTTTTTTTTTTTTTTTTTTTTTTTTTTTTTTTTATCAGCAATGCATGCATGTTTCTAGATCTAACACCATTTGAATAATGATCTGATAAGATGATTCTCTCTAAATATAATACAGATAATTAGTATAAGTAAGATTATAAAGGTTGCAAAGTATATACTGATGTACACTGCAATCACTCAACCACTGTTTAACATATAATAAACTTATTGTAGATTAGTATGCAAATGCATAACTTTTTGAATGATTGCACAAAAGTATGGTCACGAGTGGTGCATGACATTTGTAGCTGTAACTCATGGAGATTAGACAGATGTGAGTTGTCACATTTCTACAAAAAGAAATACACTCATAATTAAAAAAAGGTACTGAGGAAGAATTGCTTGTTACTGCTACAGAACTAATTACAGCTTATAAAGCTGTTAAGCATAATTAATCTTGTACTACAAAACTGAATGCAGAAACCTTTCCTGACTACAAAGGCACCACAAAGCAGTTTTAAGCCAGAACCAAAGCTACAATGATTGTTAGAAATTTTCTACCACCTCACTCCATGTCTGGATGTATTTAATCTCAAATACGTTTCATTTTATGGCATAGGCAATGACACAATTAAACTCAAGGCTGTGTTGATGTATTCGTTAGTCATGCAATACTTTACTGAAAGTGATGGAATCCAACAGAAGCTGTTGAAGTTTAATTCATTGAATAATGAAGCATTGGAGGTAACAATATTTTGTTAGGTACTTTGAGACATCTGCAGATTATGTTACCTAAATTAATTGCTTTTTGTGGAGACAGTACCAAAATCAACTTCAGAAAGCTTCATCAACTTGGCCAATGGAATGGAATTCACCAAATCAAAGAAGAATTAGGAAAAATTGTCGAAGGGATTGTACACCCTACCCATATTCTCCACAATACTATTTCATGTTCTGGTTGATTAAGATAATGAAAATGAAATATTCAATTATTTTTCAACATACACACTAATGACAGATCATGTGAAAGAGTTATGTTTCTAAGTGAATGTCAATAATCAAATTCTTCTGTCTCACTCAACAACAAGATGGCTTATATTGATGTTCCTAGAAGGAAGCTGTTGCTCATTCTACATGATTATGAAATAGGAGGCAAACTTCTGCAGGAAATTAAAGGTCTTTGCATAGGTCATCAGGCAGCAGTTAGAGTAAGTAAATGGCAAATTAAGTTCATTGTTCAGGGTAGTTTCAGGGGTAAAGGTCTTTGCATAGGTCATCAGGCAGCAGTTAGAGTAAGTAAATGGCAAATTAAGTTCATGGTTCAGGGTAGTTTCAGGGGTAAGACAACGGCTGTGACCTTTCACCACTGTTGATAATATTCATGGATCATATGGTGAAAACAGTAGACTGGCAGGGCAGGATTAAAATGGATGAAGAAAAAATAAGCAGTTTCACATATGCAGATGACTTAGTTGTGATTGCAGATTCGATTGAAAGGTTGCAGTCTTTTATTTCAGTGATGGATCAGAGGTGTAAGGGTTATTGTATGAAGATCAGCATCTTCAAAACAAAAGTAATGTCTGTGGGAAAGAGATTTAAACAGATTGAGTGGCAAATAGGAGGAACAGGGTTAGAACAATAGGCAGTTTCAGGTACCTAGTATGTATTTCCTTACAGGATAGCAACATAGTGAAAGAACTTGAATCAAGGTGTAGAAAAGCTAATGCAGTGAGTGCGCAGCTCATATCTACACTGCAAGAAAGAAGCCAGTAACAAGACTAAGTTAGCAGTACACTGCTCTATCTTTTGACCAACTTTGTTGTATGGGAGTGAAAGCTGGGTGGATACAGGTTACTTTATTCATCGGGTTTAGGTTACAGATATGAAAGTAGCCAGAATGATTGCAGGTATTAATAGATGGGAACAATGGTAGGAGGTTGTTCAGAATGAGGAAATCAAATAAAAACTGGGAATGGACATGACTGGTGAAGCAGTTGAGAGTGAATAGTCTGAGATGGTAGGGTCATGTTACACACATGCGAGAAGCAAGGTTGTTTAAGAGACTAATGGGCCCAGAAGCAGAGGGTAAGAAGATTAAAGATAGACCAGGGAGAAAGTACTTAGATTTGGTGAAGAATGATTTTGAAGTAAAGTGCTTAACATCAGATGAAGCATCAATATTAACATTGAATAGGGGATCACAGAGGAATTTTATTAGAGGGACTATGCTCCAGACTGAATGCTGAAAGGCATCATCATTCTCTAATGATGATGATGTTTAATGGCCCGTTGCCATTTTTAACTTTTAGAAAATGTATAGCCAAAGATATTTCTATCTCTTACCTTATTTGCTTTTTACCTTAAAATGATTTCTGTTGGCTGAATAATATTATTCTTCATGCCATCGTCACTTACTCTTGTGTCACAATTGTTTGTACAAATTTCCTCGTCACTACATAAGATTGCTTCCATTGTTAATGAGATGTCTGCTTTATTCAGAGTCACTGCTGGTACAAAGGTTTCAGTGTCGGAAATGACACCTTGTTTGAGATATGAGATATGAGATAAAGGGCTAAAAATTACAATAACATATCTGCCATGGACAGATAGTCATACCTAAAATCGGAACAACAGCACAGTCACCAAGGGCTGCATGCAACCACTGCTACAGTTGAAAAGATTAGTGACTGTACTGCTGTTCTTATTTTAGGTATGATTATTGTTACTGCAGATATGTTATTGTAATTTTAATTTCTTTTAACATTTGACATATAATTTTTAAACCTTTACCTCATATTTGAAGGAGACGTCCTTTGTGACATTGAAACATACATAACATATTCAAATGTAACTTGTAAATGAGGGCTGTAGTTAAAAAAAAAAAAAGTCTTATATAATACAGTCACTAATCAATGGCCATACAAAAATAGTAAGAGACTCAATTTTGAAATGTGGTAAAACTTCCTGTTTTGTCAACAAATCTATTGCTATTATTATTACTGTGACATTCAACCATGACATAAGAAACATAAAGTAATTAAAATTATAACTATGAATGTTGAAATTTACTAGCAAATCTGTGTTTCTTTATGTAAGTGCAGATCCTGTAACCCCTAATATTTTCACCCCATTTGTGCAATATGTTATCTTGCTCCAGAAATTGTTGGTTAATAATTCATGCTTCACTGCTGGAGTCTAAAATTATATCCACACAAATGTTTGCAATTGTTCCTCTTAACTTCAGCTTCATGCGGTTTGTAACTAGTGGTTCAGATTTTTCTAATAGATTGTTTGCCATAGTACTTCCTTTCTCTAGAAGCCTGCAAGTTTTCCTGTTGTGTATTAATAAAATTGCCTTTATCATATTTAACATTTGGGTGATCTCTATTAGTGTTATTATTGTAGCTATTATTATTAAAGACATTGGTACCTCTCCCTCACTGTCTAAATTGATTACTTCTTGGACCACTATTGTGTGCTCTTGTATCATTATTACCTGTTCTGTTTTCATTACCATTATATACTGTGAACTCATTAAAATGAGACCTGTTTGTTTGTCGGTCTAGTGTATCTATTTGTTCAGGGTAATCTAATGGATTATTAACTTTTTTTCAATCTTTACCCAAAAGTTTGTCTCTAACTCTCCAAGGTAAACAACTTATGAATACCTCTTGAACTGGGTCGTCCAGATATTTTGCCTTATTTAACTTATGTTCCACAAAATCCCTAAATTGCTTCCAGTTATTATGATTGTATGATTTAGATCCAACAATTCTAAAATTCTTTTGGGCATTTTCACTCCAGTATTTTGCCTTAAATTCCCTTTCAAAATCATAATATGTATGAAATTCATCTTCTTTTGACATTCACCATTGTGCTGTATTACCAGTTAAATTACTCAGAACCAATTTTATTGTAGTCTGTCCATGTATTCGGTAACATGCCCTTAAAATTCCTTAAAAAAATAACAGGATAAATATCACCTCCTGGTAAAAATTTGGAAAATTTGTGTTTTAACCCCCTGCCTAATGCAGTTGTAAAGTCATCATCCACATTACAATGTGAATTAGTACTTTGAGTGCCACTAATATCTTACTCCTGACTTATATCATGTGAACATAAATTTATCCTGTTATGTGGATTGGTATGAGGTCTGCAACCATGTTACAAACTTTTTGAAATAATTTATACTACAGCAGTCACTTTTTACTAATATTTTTATTAGCATGATGCATTTTGTCAGCAAGTTGCCATCATTGGATGCATTTCACAGTGACAGGTTCATTACTGTTTTGTTATGTTTTGTGTTGTGGGTGTGAGTGAGATTATGGTTGGATGTTTCAATCTTGTATCTCACCACATCAGATCTCCTTTTGCTCTATGATGTGCAGCAATGGTAATTTTCATGGTGCAGCGTCTGGCCTAGATGCTTCAGAACGTATCTGATTTATACCATTACTGGATTGAGTCACTTGTGAGTCATCTTGGACATGTATTGGGTGGTTTTTTGTACATTCAGCAGGGATTTATAATTGAGTAAATTTGACTTGGTTAATATATGTTCATTTCACAATATTTCTTGGTTACCTTCAGGACAGATATTCTATTTGGTGTTTTGTTATGTTTGAGGTGCTGATGGGGCATCATGTGGTGGTGCAGTTTCTCCATTCAGCGTGATTAACATACTTACTTGTGAAGTCATGGAGTTTGCAAGCTGCACCATGAAGTTCTTTGGCTGGAGTACATAACAAAGTCAACTACTGAAAAATATGTATTACTAAAACAGGACATTCAATTTATAATAGTGTGCTATATGCTGTTATCTCTTATTAATTATAATTTCTGGAAATTAAATCCTTAAATTAATTAGCATAAGCTATTTCCATTTGTATTTAGCTTAAAATAATAAAGAGTATTTATTGACATTACCAGAGGATTTGCTTACTGTGCAACAGGGTGACAGTAAACCATAAGATGAATAAATCTTTCGAAGTGGGTACCTACTCAAGTGATGTGTAATAGTTAGATTGCAGTTGTCCATCATATTGACATATAAGACAGGTTGCAGATTTTGCCCAAGTTCATTGCAGGGCCACCACTTACGAGGGTACATGCTTCACAAGATTTTTTCGCCTTATGCTGCACAAGGAGAAGGTCCTCTGCTAATACCAATAAATAGTCTTTATTATTTGAAGCTGAATATGAAGTGAAATAACTTCTGCTGGTTAACTGAAGGATTCATTCTCCACAACTCATAATTAACAACATACAACAGCTTATAGCACACTTTTATAAGTTGAACATTCGTTATAGTAATACATATTTTTCACTAGTTTACATTGTTAAGTGCTCCAGACTTAGAACTTCACTGGTGGAGGGAGGGCTCCATGGCGCAGTGTACAACTTGCAAACTCCATGGTTGCACTAGTAGTTACGCAAAGTATATTGAATGGAGAACCTGCACAACCACATGATTCCCCATGAGCATCACAAACATAACTAAACACCCAACAGAATGAATGTTGTGAAGCTATTGAACAAATATTGTAAAATCTTTTTAGTGAACAGAAATTAACCAAGTCACATTTACTCAATAATAAATTCCTGCTGAAGGTACCAAATACCACCCAATACACCAAACGTTTGTTTAAAATTTTAAAAAATTCATTATCAACCATCAGCTGTTTATTGTTTTCAGAACTTTAAGGGTTTCAGATATTATCCATCATCAGAAGAGTAAAATGAAACTGACTCATTGAGAAATACATAGCTGACGTGATAAACTTAGTAGAGATTGACTTTGATGTCTGCTAAGTTTATCAGATCAACTATGTCGTTCTCAATCAGTGTGTTTAATTTTACTCTTCTGATGATGCATAATATCTGAAACCAGTAAAGTTCTTAAAACAATAAACAGCTGATAATTGACTATGCATTTTTTAAATACAGCTGTTATCTCACATCTAAGTAAAAATTTTGTTTCAATGTCTTGGTACCCTCACAACAAGGAGTCAAATTTTGCCATGATTTTACTGTTGAATATAATTTGACAATAGCTGCACAATCTGGTGGTACCCACAATTCAATAGTCTTTGGTAAAGAAAGATTAAAGCCGAAACTTACATACCCACACATATGTGCCATCACAAAAGTTCTGGAGGTATAGCAGAGCAAGAGAATTATGGCCAAGCAAAATGGTAGCAGAACACTGGTTCCTCAAAACTTATTCACTTATTTAAGGAAAAGATTTGTTTGTAATCATGTACCAAAGTACAAAAGTGACAGCAAGGGAGAAAATAATTACACAGCTGTTTGCGGCATGGTTAGCATGGAACACATCATAATTATCGTGGAATGTATGGTTCATGAAAAATCTATTACAATACTTACCTCTAAACAACATTCTGGGCCTTCTTGTTCTCCAAGTACATGTAGAGATTTCTGACTCTCGATACACACAAACAGCCAATGTTCAACAATCTTCAGTTGTGTATGACATTCCATTACACATAAAAGTAAATCAAGGTAAAAGAAAAACAGTTTTTAAGAAACCAAACAATGTCACAATCAAATATGAATTATACATCCTGAGACCTTTTTTTCAGGAGTATATGTTACATTGTTACATAGTTTAGTGATGATTTTATTGTAAGGTAATATTTTTGCATTTGTAAATTGAAGAATTGGAAGTTTTAGGGCGTAGTGCAACATTCCAGAAGTGATAGCTGTGAATTGTCTCCTCTAATACTGCATGTGTTGGAGCTCCAACAAAACACTTTTGATGTCCTCAACCTCTGTGACCAAAAACTAACTTTCCACGAACAGTTTTAATTTAAAACTTTGTATTGTCATACTGTTATTTTATGTACACAAGTTTTTGGAAGCTTATTTGTTTGTAAAATTCAATGTTTTAATTTTCATACGTAATATATCTGAGCCTAATCTCTATTTAAATCTCATGTTCTCCAGACCTCTCCAGGCTAATTTCTATACTGCTGTGGGTCTCCAAACATACATTTCAGCATCAAATTTTGTTTTACTTACAAAGTCATTTACATATACTGTGAATACTAAGAAAGAAGAAACAGAGGAAGTCAGGGATCATTATTTGGAAGGACTTGCCAAACTTCATTATGCAGATCGAGAGGTCAGTATTATTTCTTTGCAATTATATAACTTTATATTATAGAAACAAACTTTCCTGGTGGGATAAATATGAATAAAAAATAGAAATCGGATAACTTACCCAAATCACAGGCTCGTCAACAGATACAAAAAAAAAAAAATAAATAAATAAATAAATAAATAAATAAATAAAAATAAAAATAAAAATAAAAAATAATAATAATTAAAAAAATAGAAAAACACATACAAGAGCTTCAATATTTAGATAACATTAAGTATTCACATTGTAAAGAATAGTCTTTGCTCAAGAAATACTGTAGCTAATGTCGATCTGAGTGTACTGGAAGTTTATGTTTTGTTTTTTTATTTGTATCTGTTGATGAGCCTGTGTTTTGGGTAAGTTATCCGATTTATATTTTTTATACACTCAAGCTTATATGCCCGTGCTTCACAACGGTTGTTGAAGGAGGGCCTGTATCATGGCTTTTT
The DNA here is from genome assembly GCA_026315105.1 of Locusta migratoria. NCBI lineage: Eukaryota > Metazoa > Arthropoda > Insecta > Orthoptera > Acrididae > Locusta > Locusta migratoria. The sequence goes on from CM048747.1 coordinate 389,795,352, forward strand.
AGGGTTTTGGACCTCAGTCAGTAAAAACTGAATCCTTGTTCAATCACTCTGTCAATAAACTCCATTGTCCTAGCCAAGATATCAAATTTAAGTAAAAGACATTGTCCGAAATGACGTATCTTCATAAAGATGTCAAATTTAAGTAAATGTCATAGTCCAAAATGATGCATCTTCATAAAGTTTTTGGTACAAAACATGAAACGCGCCAAAATAAGCAAAGAAATGTCGTTAAGTTTTTAGTACACAAAGCGAAATCAGTGACACTATGTTCAATGTTTGTTGGTATTCGTAGACATAAGACTGCTTAATTCTGTCACAGACATTCGCTTCCTTATTGTACTACCCCATACTTATTATGCAGTGGTGTTTATTAGTTCTTTGGTGCACTGCAGCATCTCTATCCCTTTTTTTGCTGTACTACGCAATCCATACTTCAAGCATAACCTACATCTAAAACAATTTCCCTGATTCCACTTTTATGAAACAAAGTTGCTCTATGCAAATCCATGAAGTAGTTTAGGAGATCAGGAATTTCTAATAAATGACTATATGTTGCCCCAATCTTAGCTCAATTTTTTCTGTGGAAACCGCATGAAAATGTGTCAGTAGTTTCTTTTTAATATGTTTGCGAAACGTGTTAGAAATAGGCATATCTACATGAATATGATGCAGCTTACATCATACAGTTATATTCACCGTTTAAAATATTTATGTCATGATGATTCATATCTCTGGACAATGGGCTGAGGCATGGAAAACTGAAATATAAGAAGTATTTCCTTAATGAAGTAGAAATATCACTGAAAACAATTACTCTAAAGTTTGGCTTTCTTTCCGTTAGATGAGCTGCTGTCGTTCCAAGGGTGAGACTTAAACTTCCATAGCAGTTGTATATATATACGTTAAACTGTGATATCAGTATGTAAATATATGGATTATACACGATGAGGATTGTATCAGTTTTATATTCATTGTGCTGAATCATATTTCGTAGAACATAGCAACCAAGAAAACGATATTCAGAAATATGATAAATTTCAAAAGTCAAAGAATAAGTAGTATTTTCAAAGGGTAATAATCAGATCGCTGTCCTGAACTTTACACAAACACCCGCAGCGCTATCTATTAGTTCTTTGCTGCATTATGTCATTCTTTCCAAGCATGAAATACACCTAAAACTTCAAATTACAATACATTTTATTTTCCTGGTCTGATAAAAATTAAGCCAATATGTTTCCCCAGGATATTCTTTATTTAATTGTGATACCCCATGAATGTTCATTTAGTACTTTTGGAGATTACTCTCTACAAACAGACACATGCAATTGCTTTCAGAGAAATGTTTAAATTGTGATAACTTACTTTCTCTAATCCAATTTTGTGAAATGAAGCGTTTCTGTAACCGCAAGATACCCTCACATTTCCTGTGAAAAACCTATGAAAATTTGTCTGTTAGTTTAGGAGATGGAAGAGAAAGATAGACATGAAGGTTGTAGATGAAAAATGTGAAATTGTGATGTTCTTCTTTCCGTGATCCAATTTTTACAAAACTAAGTCTATATATTGTCCCAAGGTATGCTGAAGTTACCTGCGAAAACCCCATGTCAATTCGTGAAGTATTTTTGGAGAAGTGGTTTCTAATAGATGAACAGACAGACACGGTGGTCTGTGAAAACACTTCGTGATTCTATTTTTATGGAATCATGCCTAGATCCTGAACCAATCTTTGTTCATGTTTTCGGTGAAAGCCACATGAAAATTCATACAGTAATTTTGAAGATTAAAGCGAATAGTGGCAGTCCTACATTTAGAGATTTATTAGTAGTATATATATGTTGTACAATTGTAAAATTTTGCAGGAATATATTGATTTTTATAAGTTTTGTATGTCAGTGAAATCTGTTGTGAATATGGATAGCAGCAAAGAAGTAATAGATTAAAATGTGATGCTTAATGGAGCACTTTTCCATGAAAGTTACTCTTTATGTCCTCATAGCTCATGAACTACGTCTTGTAATGTGATAAAATTTCTAAAGTATATTCATCTGTATGTTTGTATACTACCGTATATGTAAAATTTCCTGTGACTTCAATTTGTAGTGTAGAAATTGTAAATTGTAACTTTATACCGAATGCCGTAGTTTTGGTCCATGAACAGCAGAAAAGTACTAAGTGAGAAACTTTTTCCTTTCATTATTTTGATGTGGCTGTCTGTGAGAAAAAGTTTAATAAAGGTTTGAAATTATGTTTAAAGTTTGTTGCAAGTAGCCAAGTATTGTCATTCTCACATAGTGTATTTATAAATTCTTGTCGCATTATGTAGCAGTTTTTTGTGATTCCTGTTGTTCATGACATTATATCTCCTGAACCATGTGTCATACATAGTTCATACTCCTACAGCAGTTGTTAGCTCACGTTTGAAATATGTGTACCAAATTTGGTTGAAATCGGTCATGTGGTTTAGGAGCATTATCATTTGACGCAGCAGTTTTTCGTTCATCTCATTTTTTATGACGTCATATCTCCTTATGTATGTATCATAGGTGATTCTTACCCTGACAGCAATTGTTGCCTGATATTAAGGAACATGTGTACCAAGTTTGGTTGAAATTGGTCCAGTAATTTTAGGAGATGTGGAAGATACATAAATACACACATACAGCCTATTTTATAAAATGTAAGATTATATGATTTGTTCATCTTCTGTGAAAACGGATGTGTGATTATTAATATCAGAGAGATGTGTTTAATTATTCACATATGTGTAGTAGTCTGCAAATTTATCATGTAATGAAAATAAAATGTTTAGTCATTTTAAGCTTATCATTTGAATAAGGGCAATCACACTTTAGTGATCTTTATTTATTAAGCTGCTCTTACAGTTTTTATATTTTGAATGTTCGTTGTGCTATAAATAATGTCCCATATCTTCCCATCTTTTTCAATCAAATATTCATTTATACATAAACACTCCAAATCTACTTTTTAGAAAATCTTGTGTATATCGTTTTGTATTTTTAGTGATCTAGTATAACTGCTCTTTTGGACTACTTGAATTTTTCTAATCTCCATTGCTTTTGATTTATTTGATCATAATGACTGCACTGTAATGCACAGTCATCCTAATACTACACAATAAATAAGTAAAGAAAATGGAAGTTTAATATACTTTTTAGAATGAACTCATGAAAGATTAGCCCATTTGTCTTTAAATTTTTCATAAGAGCTTCAGTATTTTTGTATCATTAAGTATTCAGATTGTAATGAATAGTCTCTGCTCAAGAAAGACTGTAGCTAATATTGTCACGTTGCAATGGAAGTAGGCTTGACTTCGAATGCAACTAAACACAGCACTTATACTGAAAGCATGTTTATTACGAACTCAACATACACGCAGCACTGACTGCCTCTCAGGCAGAGTGCTCTGCTATTTATACACAGACAGAATTTACCAGAAATTAGAAGAACAGTTAACATAAGAAACAAGTAGAATTTACAAGTGAACATAGAAAAATGTGGAACCTTCTGGAATTGTAAATTACAAATAAATAAATTTTTGCCGGTGGGCGGGATTGAACCGGCGACCTTCTGCTCCACAGTCCGTGATGCTATCCCCTGCGCCACGCTGGCAGTTGGTGTTTGTCGTCTCTCACGGCATTGCTCCCTCTCCTGGAAAAACAGCGACCCGCTGTTATGATCCCTGTGGAGCCAGCTGCAATGTCCTGGATCTTGACCGTGTCATGGGTCCTCTGTATGACAGTTCAAGAGAATCCTTCCCTTCTCCGCGATTATCGACGACAGATGTTCCTGTCGTGGCTTTATCAGGAACATTACCATCCTTAAAGTCCTTGAAACAGAAGCCATTGTCGTCTACCTGCTCTTCAGGATCGTAGTAAGGCTTCATGTGCAGGACATGAACAATGTCTCTTCGTGTTTGATGTTTTGACGCGGGCTCATAATCCTCAACTTCGTATGTAATGTCTGACAGGCGGCGTATGACATAATACAGACCAAAGTATCGCTTCAATAACTTTTCTGACAGTCCAACCTTCTGTACAGGGGTAAAAATCCATACCAGATCTCCTGGGTTGTACACAATAGGTCGGTGCTTGTTGTTATACCGCTGACGGTCCTTCTCCTGGGTGTCCAGTGTCCGTATGTGAGCCAGCTGTCTTGCTTCTTCGACCCTGGTGATGAGCTGTTTAACATAGTCATCCTGAGTGTCGTCCGGTTGGAACGGGAATAGTGTATCCATTGTTGTCTCAGTTTCACGGCCATGGAGCAGGAAAAACAGAGTGAAGCCTGTGGTGTCTTGTCTTGTGGTATTGTAAGCAAATGTCATGACTGGCAGAATTGTATCGCAATCCTTCTGCTCAATATCGACGTACATCGACAGCATGTCGGCTAACGTTTTGTTAAAACGTTTCGTAAGACCATTTGTCTGAGGATGGTATGCAGTTGTCATTCTGTGGACAATGTTGCACCGTGACATTACCTCTGATACTAGTTTTGACTGGAATACTTTTCCATGATCAGATATCATGACACATGGTGCTCCATGCTTCAAAATAATGTCTTCTACAAGGAATTTTGCGATCTCTGGAGCTTCTGCAGTCGGCACAGGTTTGGTGACAGTGTAGCGTGTGAGGTAGCCAGTGCAGACTATTATCCAATGGTTACCGGTTGTCGACTTCAGGAACCTCCCTAAAAGATCAATCCCAACTCGGTGGAATGGAGCTGCTGCCGGCGGAATCGGTACGAGATGTCCTGGAGGTAATTGCAGCACATGCTTCCGTCGCTGGCTCTCTTTACAGTGACTCACATAGTGCTTGACAGATCGCTAGAAACCTTTCCAGTAATACCTGCGTCTGATTCTGTCTAGGGTCTTCACGAATCCCAGATGACCGGATATTGGAGCATCATGGAAATATTTGAGAATAGCTGGCTGGAGATGAGCTGGAACAACAAGTAGCTATTTGGGGCCCAGTGGATCGTAGTTGCTCTTGTACAATGTTCCGTTTATAAGTTGTAACTCTCCATTGGTTGGTTCTCCTTTCTCCAAGACCTCTATCATTTTTAATAGTGTTGGATCTTCCTTCTGTTCAGCTGTAACGTCATCTAATTCAGTAAGAGCTGAAATTTCATTAATGCTGTTGTGTTCCACTAATGGATTCCTCGAAAGGCAGTCGGCACCCTTGTGTTTGCGCCCGTTCTTGAATACTACTGTGACATCGTACTCTTGGAGTCTTAGTGCCCATCTTGCTAGTCGACCTGATGGATCCTTCAAGCTAGTCAGCCAACACAAAGAATGGTAGTCTGTCACGACGGTGAATGGTTTGCCGAATAAATACAGCCGGAACTTGTTGATAGCCCAGATAACCGCAAGACATTCTTTTTCAGTTGTAGAGTACTTTATCTCAGACTTTGAGAGTTCTCTTGATGCATAGGCTATCACTTTTTCTGCACCTTCCTGAACTTGTACAAGCAGTGCACCAATCCCATAGCCACTGGCGTCTGTGTGAAGTTCCGTTTCTGCATTCTCGTCGTACAAGGCTAGCACTGGTGCGGAAGGTAGAACCTCCTTAAGTGCTCGGAAAGCTGTTTCTTTTGTCTCATCCCAGAAAAATTTGGCATCCCCCTGCAGACGTTCTTGTAATGGACGTGCCTTGTTACAAAATCCTTTTATGAAATGACGGTAGTATGAGCACAGCCCGAGAAAACTTCTCACATCACGAATGTGCTGAGGAGTTGGAAATTCTGTGACTGCCCTTACTTAATCTGGATCAGGGCGGACACAATCTCTGTTGACTAGGTGCCCCAGGATTTTTATCTCTTTGGGGACGAAGAGGCACTTCTTTGGATTGAGGTGGAGACCTGCAGCCTGAACACACTTCAACACAGTTGACAGGCGACTCAGATGTTCTTCAAATGTTTTCGAGAAAATGACAATGTCATCTAAATAGCAGAGACACGTCGTCCACTTAAGGTGTCGAAGCAAGTTGTCCAACATGCGTTCGAATGTAGCTGGAGCATTACATAATCCAAATGGCATTACTTTAAATTCATAGAGGCCGTCAGGTGTAATAAAAGCCGTCTTCTCCCTGTCAGCTTCGTCAACCTCGATTTGCCAGTACCCTGTCTGCATGCCCATAGTTGAGAAGTATGTAGCTCCTTTCAAGCAGTCTAAGGTGTCATCAATATGCGGCAATGGGTAGACATCTTTCTTTGTGATTCTGTTCAGCCGCCGATAGTCGATACAGAATCACCACGTGCCATCCTTCTTCTTTACGAGGACCACCGGAGACGACCAAGGACTCTCCGAAGGTTGAATAATGTCATCTCGCAACATCTTCTCCACTTCCTCCCAAATTATCCATCTTTCAGCTGGTGACACTCTATACGAACGCTGGCTAATTGGCGGATGATCCCCAGTATTGATATGGTGCTTTATTATGGGCCGTTTCATCTGACTTTTCCCCTGCTGAGGTGTGAATGCACCTGAAAATTGGCGTAGTATACCTAACACCCACTGGTGTTGTTCCTTTGTCAGTCCAGGCTCTATTGGCAGTTCCACATTTGTTTCCTCCAGTGTGTTGTCTGTACTAATAGCAGGGCATGGGTCTTCACTGATGACGTTGAGCTCACCGTCCTGGATTGGTTCAGCTGTCCCAATACACATTCCCTTGGGGATAAGTTGTGACTGCTCATGACAATTTGTGATCCAAATCTCTCCTTGACCACCGGTAATGCTTATGGTAGCCACTGGTATGTAAATCTCTTTTGTGAGCCTGATAAACTTTTTACTATCAACAAGAACTTCACAGTTTAACCAGTCATCTGTGTATGTGACTGCGACTCTTCTCATTGTCAACGGCAGTATCGTCACATTGTCAACGACGAATAACTTCACAGAAAATTCTGTGTTACGTGTATCTGGTGGAACAACTTCTTCAATTTGCAGCTGAGATCTTCCACAGTCAATGATAGCTTGGGATGCCTGAAGGAAGTCCCATCCGAGGATGACATTGTGACTACATTCTGTTAACAAGACAAATTCAAATGGCTCCGTCCTGTTGTTGATGGTTATTCTTGCGACACAAGTTCCTGCTGGATGGACGTACTTTCCATTCACAACCTTCAGCACAGTTGCTCCCGTATCACAGAACATTGTCTTCTTTAGTGTGCGGCGGTAATTATCCGATAATACAGAAAAAGAGGCTCCTGAATCAACAAGTGCCCGGACAGGTTGGCCATCGATTATGACGTCGATGAGATTTCCCGACATCTTGGCGACTGTCGTCCATGGAGGATTTTCATCTGCGGCGGCCTCACCTCCGTAGATGGTCGCCTTGCTTAGTTTTCCTGGGCGCGGCGGCTAGGGGAGCGGCTGGTACCTCTGTACGGCGATGGTGAACGGCTGCGGCACGTTGGGGAGCGACCTCGTCTAGGGTACGGCGATGGGCTTCTTCCCATAGGTCGAATGAACTCATCAGCAGGTGACTGCCTTGGATAGAACTGCTTCAACGGCTGACGTCTTGCGGCAAAATAATCATCGAATACTCGCCTCCTCTCTCTGCATTAGCGTACGACAAGTCCAGGACGTCCACCATGGAAACACAGTGGTGTGTTGTCTTCTGTCCTCCAGACGTCTGTTCTTCTGCGGGGCGTCATAGTTACTGGGGGAGTTAGCTGTGGTCGCGTCGATCAGTTCATGGGCTGCCGTTTGGCGGCTGCAGCATAAGTCATAGCAGGGCGACGCCATTCTTCACGTCGGGTGCGATTGACAGGGCAGACAGGAGCTAATGTTTGAAATACCTCATCCTTAGCGGCGTCGGCTACCTCGTGACCTACAGGACTTACATCCATGGCCATAATCTGATGCTTGCTCGGTCTAATAGTCCCGGCTGTTATGCACTGTTGTAATTCTTCTCTCACAATTTGTTGTAAGAGAGAAGCCAAGTCCTGCTGGTCTTCCACAACGGCCATAGGGACTACATTTGGAAGTCTGTCATACTTCTTGCGTCCAACCCTCCTTTGTTGCATCTCTTCAATACACTGGCACCACTTGATGAACTCTTCTGTCATAGTGACGTCTTTTATCAGAAGAGCTTGGTACATATCTTCTGCAATTCCCTTCATCAGGTGCGTGATTTTGTCCACTTCAGTCATGTTCGGATTGACTACGTTACACAGGGCCAAAACACTCTGTATGTACGATTGTGTCAGCTCACCATGTCGTTGGGCCCGGTTCTTCAGTTGTTCTTCTGCCATACGGATTTGTCGCTGGCGGTCTCCAAACGTCTTCTTAAGTTCGTCCTGGAACGTCTCCCAGTTGTTCAACTTGTCTTCGTTGTTTTCGAACCATTGCTGGGCTGTTCGTTCAGGTAGAAATAAATGTTGGCCAAGCACATCGTATGATCCCTCCTGTTGTACTTGGCGACTCGGTCGAACCCCTTTAGCCATTTGTTGGGGTCCTGTCCAGCATCTCCAGAGAACATCGGCAGGTGTATGATGTGCAGCTGGCTTATTGCTGGTTTCATCTCCATCGTTCTTCTGATAATACGGACTTTTGGAAGGATGTACTCGATGTATCCCTTGTATTCTGGTTCCAGTTCGTGTAAGCGACGGCTTTTACGTTGCCTAATCGTAGCCATGGTGATGCAGCTGTTGCACAGTGTACCCGGCGCCTCCACCAAGTAATGTCATGTTGCAATGGAAGTAGGCTTGACTTCGAAGGCAACTAAACACAGCACTTATACTGAAAGCATATTTATTAGGAACTCAACATACACGCAGCACTGACTGCCTCTCAGGCAGAGTGCTCTGCTATTTATACACAGACAGAATTTACCAGAAATTAGAAGAACAGTTAACATAAGAAACAAGTAGAATTTACAAGTGAACATAAGAAAGATGTAGAACCTTCTGGAATTGTCAATTACAAAGAAATAAATTATTGCCGGTGGGCGGGATTGAACCGGCGACTTTCTGCTCCGCAGTCCGTGTCGCTATCCCCTGCGCCATGCTGGCAGTTGGTGTTTGTTGTCTCTCACGGCAATATAGATCTGAGTGTACTGGAATTTTATGTATGTCTTTTTTATATAGTTTAGTTGTGTACTTTACACTTTAAAGACAAAACAATGTTTATTTAAAATGCCTTTTAGTTAGTTCAGTTGCAGTTCATTAAAAATAGTCATCATATTATGCAGTAAATGAAACAAGCAAAGTGGAGTACAGACGACTAAAAAATGAGATTGACAGGAAGTGCAAAATGGCTAAGCAGGAGTGGCTAGAAGCTAAATGCAAATCTGTAGAAGAATGTATAAGAAGGGGAAAAGTAGTTACCGCCTACAGGAAAATAAAAGAGATATTTGGGTACAAGAAAGCAACTCTACAAATATCAAGAACTCAAATGGGAAACCAATTCTCAGCAAAGAAGGGAAAGCTGAAAGGTGGAAAGAGTACATAGAGCAGCTCTACAAAGGAAATGAACTTAGAGACGATGTTGTAGGAAGGGTAGAGGAAGTAGATCAAGATGAAACATGAGATACTATACTGAGAGATGAATTTGACAGAGCCTTGAAAGACCTAGGTCGGAACAAGGCCCCAGGAGTAGATGATATACCCTCAGAGCTACTAAAGTCTCTGGGAGAGTCAGCCATGACAAGACTGTTTGAACTGGTGTGTAGGATGTATGAGACAGGCGAAATGCCCTCAGACTTTAAGAAAAATGTAATAATCCCCATTCCAAAGAAATCAGGCGCAGACAGGTGTGAAAATTACAGAACCATTAGTTTGATAAGTCATGGTTGCAAAATTTTAACATGAATTATCTATTGGAGAACGGAAAAGCTGGTAGAAGCTAACCTCAAGAAAGATCAGTTTGGATTCAGGAGGAACATAGGAACCCAGGAGGCAATACTCACTTTACGTCTTATCTTAGAAGATAGATTAAGGAAAGGCAAACCTACATTTTTAGCTTTTGTAGATTTCGAGAAAGCATTTGACAATGTTGACTTGAATACACTCTTTCAAATTCTGAAGTCAGTAGGGGTAAAATATAGGGAAAGGAGAGTTATTTACAACTTTTACAAAAGCCAGACCGCAGTTATTAGACTCGAAAGGCAGGAAAGGAAAGCATCAGTTGGGAAGGCAGTAAGACAGGGTTGTAGCCTTTCTCCGATGCTATTCAATTTGTACATCGGGCAGGCAGTGAAGGAAAGCAAGGAAAAATTTGGAATAGGGATTAAAGTTCGGGGAGAAGAAATAAAAACATTGTGTTTTGCTGATGACATTCTAATTCTGTCAGAGACAGCAATGGATCTGGAAGAGCAGTTGAATGGAATGGACAGTGTGTTGAAGAGAGCGTATAAAATGAACATTAACAAGAGCAAAATAAAAATAATGGAATGCGGTCTTAGAAAATCAGGCGAAGGTGAAGGAATTAGGTTAGGTAATGAAACAATGAAGGTGGTAGAAGAGTTTTGTTACATGGGTAGTAAAATAACATGCGATGGTCGCAGTACAGAGAATATAAAATGCAGAATGGCAATGGGATGAAGAGCATTTTTGAAAAAGAGAAATTTGCTAACATTGAATATTAATTTAAGGGTAAGGAAGTCTTTTTTGAATGCATTTGTGTGCAGTGTTGTCTTGTATGGGAGTGAAACATGGACAATAAGCAGTGCGGATAGGAGGAGAATAGAGGCTTTTGAAATGTGGTGCTACAGAAGAATGCTGAAGATTAGGTGGGAAGATCGCATAACCAATGAAGAGGTACTGAACAGAAATGGCGAGAAAAGGAATTTTTGGCATACCCTGACTAAAAGAAGGGATCGCTTGGTAGGACACATTCGTAGAAATCGGGGAATCGTAAATTTAGCATTGGAGGGAAGTGTGTGGGGTAAAAATCGCAGAGGGAGACCAAGAGACGCATATAGTAAGCAGATACAAGTGGATGTGGGTTGCCGTTCTTATGAGTAGATGAAAAGGCTTGCTCAGGATAGAGTAGGGTGGAGGGCAGCATCAAACCTGTCTCCGGACTGAAGACCATAACAACAACATCATATTATTGCAAGTTTTTGTCTTCTAATTGATGCATAGACCTATGAATTGATTCAATCTGAAAGACAGTAAATCCATTTTCACAAATTTTTGGGAGAATGAAAAATGGTACAGAGATATAAACCCAAATAAAATAGAATATTAATGTTCTTATCTGTAGTAGAATCTTGTATAATAGCAGTTTATCTTAGTCAATTTTCAGTTTTGATGTTTAATGTGGATTCCGTTTTGTTATTAAAAATGGACTTAATGCTAGTGTTTCTGAGACACATGGTAACAAGTAAATTCCTTTTTCTTTCCTTTGAGTCTTGCAATTGTGATCTCCAATTTTAGCTAAAACCACCACAAAGTTGCTTTTATACTCCAGTTTCGGATTTTGCATATAATTATTAATAGAGGGCCAGTAATATTGTTACTCACAAAATTAACTTCTTCTTTCTTCTCAGGCTTGGGCATTCATCTCTGAAGTATTCAGTTGTAAAACAAAAGGAAACTCATAATAACATACTGATTATTTCGCTGATAAATAAACAAAATTCAAAGTTTTTGGTGCTTAATTAACAAAAGGGTTTATTGGAATCCCAATAATACATTACATTGTAATTAACTGAGTTAACATCTTTCAAATAAAACTTGAAGAACCGCTCTCAGCAGTTGGTCCTTCTCTCAGCCTGTCTTAAATTATAATAATCATGAAACTTCCTGGCAGATTAAAATTGTGTGCCAGAACCGGGACTCGAACCTGGGACCTTTGCCTTTCGCGGACAAGCGCACTACCGACTGTGCTATCCCGACATGACTATCGATGCCGCCTCACAACTTTACTTCCGCCAGTACCTCGTCTCCTACTTTCCAAACTTCACAGAAGCTCTCCTGCAAACACGCAAGACTAGCACTCCTGGAAGAAAGGATATGTTGGAGACATGGCTTAGCCACAGCCTAAGGGATGTTTCCAGAATGAAACTTCACTCTGAGGCGGAGTGTGCGCTGATATGAAACTTCCTGGCAGATTAAAATTGTGTGCCGGAACCGGGACTCGAACCTGGGACCTTTGCCTTTCGCCGGCAAGCGCACTACTGACTGTGCTATCCCGACACGAACCTGGGACCTTTGCCTTTCACGGGCAAGCGCACTACTGACTGTGCTATCCTGAAAAGACTCATGATGCCGCCTCACAACTTTACTTCTGCCAGTACCTCGTCTCCTACTTTCCAAACTTCACAGAAGCTCTACTGCAAACATGCAAGACATGCCGCCCCAACACCTATCTGCTTTACCCCCTGTTCTCAAAGTGAGCGTACCAATGAATAAAACATATGTATTTTTATAAATTAAAAAAATAAATAAATAAAATAAAAATGACAAAGACTGGTGCTCTATAAAAGAGTAGTGAGAAAGGAAAATAAAGAGCTGGAGATTGGAGCTGAAGAAGGATAAAGGATAGCACAGAAAGACAGGAAATACCCTCCTATCATGGAATGCCAATGGCAAGTAATCAATGATACTTGATTTACTTTGATTTCTGGATCTGCATTATTGGGTGGGAAATTGTAGGGTGCCCCTAAATAGATCAGGGGTGCACTACACTAAGGAAGCAGCTACTCAGGTAGCAGAGTACTTGTGGAGTGCACATGGGGGTTTTTTAGGCTAGGGCATAACTCTGATGAGCAATCGCCTGTCAGCATTCAAACAGCGAATTCAGGCCATGTTCAGAACAAAAATTTGAACATCAAAATGTTAGCCGCGAACTTACAGAGTATTAGAAACAAAGTTCCCAAATTTGCCGCACTGCATGGAAGTTATTGCGCTCAGATAGTTTTAGGCACCGAAAGCTGGCTAAATCATGATGTGGCAAGTTCAGAAATATTTAGCGAAGCATGGAATGTATATCAGAAAGATAGATTGGATACAACTGGAGGAGGAGTGTGCATTGCTGTGGACAAAGATATTGTTGCTACTGAGATCGAGGTTGAAAGTAACTGTGAAGTTATCTGGGAATGTATAACAGGTCTAAAAGAAGTAAAGTTAATAGTTGGGTGTTTCTACCGGCCCCCCAGTGCTGCTGTAACAGTTTTAGAATCATACAAATAAAGTCTACACCAGGTAGTGCATAGGTATCCGGGCCATGTAATATTAGTCGGAGGAGACTTCAACCTTAAGAGTATAGATTGGGACCTCGCTAGTTAGATTTCAGGCAGTACAGACAACCAGTCTTGCGAGCTACTTTTGGACACATTCTCCGAAAACTGTCTTGAGCAGTTAAACCGGCAACCCACACACAATGGAAATATTCTAGACCTTATAGCCACAAACAGGCCTGACCTTATTAACGATGTCTGTGTAGAGACAGGAACTAGTGATCATGATATCGTCATAGTGTCGATGGTGACCAAAGTTCATAAACCAAACAAGAAGGCTAGGAGCATGTTTTTGTTGGGAAGAGCTGATAAGCAAATGTTACAATCACACTTAGAAAATGACTGGTCATAGTTTAATTCTGGGACTATGGATGTAGAGGAATTGTGGACTAAATTTCAGTGCATTGTAAATAAAGGGTTAGAGAAATATGTGCCAGTAAAGACGATTAAGGATGGAAAAGATCCACCGTGGTATAATAATAATGTTAGAAAGCTGCTGAGAAAGCAAACACTGTTGCGTCTATAAAAAGATTGATGCGCGAAGCATACAATAATTATCACAGCCATACCGTAGGAAAGATCTTTCCGAGAACCCGAAAAAATTCGGGTCCTACGTAAAATTGATAATCGGGTCAAAGCCCACTGTCCAGTCGCTCGTTGATCATTCTGGGGCAGTAATAGAAAAAATCAAACATAAAGCTGAAGTTCTAAATTTAACCTTTAATAAATCTTTCACGCAGGAGGACTGCACAAATGTACCATCATTTGTTCAACGTACTAATTCCGAAATGGGGGACATAGCAATAGGTATTTCTGGTGTAGAGAAGCAGCTGAGAGAGCTAAATATGAAAAAGTCTGCTGGTCTGGATGGAATACCAGTTCGGTTTTACAAAGACTATTGCGGCATTGGCCCCCTACTTAGCTTGCATTTATTGCAAATCTTTAATTCAGCGCCAAGTTCCTAGTAATTGGAAAAATGTGCAGGTGACTCCCATTTATAAGAAAGGAAAGTGAACTGACCCACAGAATTACAGGCCAATATCACTGACATCAGTTTCATGCAGAATTTTAGAGCATATTCTCAGTTTGAATATAGTAAATTTCCTTGAAATGGAAAAACTTCTTTCCATGAATCAGCACGGGTTTAGGAAACATTGTTCATGTGAAACTCAGCTTGCCCTTTTCTCACATGACATCTTGTGAGCCAGGGATGAAGGGCAACAGGCGGATTGTGTTTTTCTCGACTTCAAACAGGCGTTTGACATGGTGCCACACTGCAGACTACAAAAGAAGATACGAGCTTATGGAATAGGTTCATAGATTTGTGACTGGCTGGAAGACTTCCTAAGTAATAGAACGCAGTACGTTTTCGACGACGAGTGTTCATCAGAGACGAGTGTATCATCAGGCGTGCCCCAGGGGAGTGTGATAGGACCGCTATTATTTCCTATCTATATAAATGGCCTGATGGACCGAGTAAGTTGTAATCTGCGGCTGTTTGCTGCTGATGCTGTGGTGTATGGGAGGGTGTTGCCTGAAACTGACTGTAATAGCATACAGGATGACTTAAACAAAATTTCTAGTTGGTGCGAAGAATGGCAGCTAGCTTTCAATGTAGAAAAATGTAAGGTGATGCGCATGAGTAGGAAAAACAATCCTATAATGTTCAAATACTGCATTAGAAGTGAGCTTCTTGATGCTGCCGCATCATTCAAATATCTAGGCATAACACTGGAAAGTGATATGAAATGGAACAAATATGTAAGGACAGTTGTGAGTAAGGCAGACAGCCGAGTTCGGTTTATTGGGAGAATTTTGGGAAGATGTATTTCACCTGTAAAGGAGACCGCATATAAAACGCTTGTATGACCACGTCTTGAGTATTGCTCAAGTGTTTGGGACCCGCAGCAGATCGGTTCGAAGGAAGACATAGAGGCAGTTCAGAGGCGAGCAGCTAGATTTGTTACTGGTAGGTTCTACCAAAGCGCGAGTGTCACGGAAATGCTCCGGCAACTCAATTGGGAATCGCTGGAAGAAAGACGACTTTTTTTTCATGAATTTCTGTTGAGTAAATTTAGAGGGCCGGAATTTGAAGCTGAGTGTAGTACAATCTTGCTGCCGCCTACTTACATTTCGCGTAAAAATCACAAAGACAAGATGAGAGAAATTAGGGCTCATACGGAGGCATATAGGCATTCTAATTTTCCTCGTTCCATTTGGGAGTGGAATAGGAAAGGAAATGCCTAGTAGTGGTACAGTGTACCCTCCACCACGCACCTCACAGTGAATTGCGGAGTATGTATGTAGATGTAGATGTACTTGTTTGTGCAGTGTGTGTGTGTGTGTGTGTGTGTGTGTGTGTGTGTGTGTGTGGGTGGGTGTGTGGGTGGGTGTAAAATGTTTATGTGTAACTGTGTGTGTGCATAATTGTATATAGTTTGTAGAAATTCAAACTACAAACTAAATAACCTACCCTAAAAAATCAAGTAATAACCCTTCCCATGTTATTACTTATAAAATTCTTACAAAAGTATAAAATTACCCTGTACAAAATTATTGATAAGATTTTACTACTTTTCCAGAAGTTCATTTCTCTCATTTGGAGAAAATTGGATTCTTTAACTACCTTTGTAGCATGATACATCCAGAAAACATAGATCTAAGTATAACATATGTTACAGGTTAAACACACAAATATGTAATTAAAAATGTCATATCAAATTTTTGTTTTGTCAAATCATGAAGAAAGTTGTTACACAAAAGGAATCTTTCAGTGTCTGCTTAATCCATTGTCAATTAACACACTGGTAATGGGAATAAAGTGGCTTTATTAATAAAATATACAAGAGATTATGAATTTAACAACCTTCATTATAATCTCTAACATTCATGGTCTAAAATCATTTATCAAGTTCTATACCAATACATTTGTCAATGCCCATCTCCCTTCCAGTATGTTAAGTAGAATATATTAATAAGATTAGAGAAAGAGAAAAAAAAATAGTAAAAGAAAAAAAATTGTCCTTCATAAAACGAATAGGAAGAAAAAGGACAAATAACTGGCTTCCTGGTGGGCGTCCAACCACGTAATTAGCAAAGTAAGGTTATTAGCCTGAGGAAGCTTATAAGGTTTCAGATATTTAACATTGTATAAACCTTTGTCTACTTTTGTATCATGATCTTGTACTTGTAAATATGCAGCTTTTGGATGAGGTAAGTCCACTATAATAAAAGGACCAAACCATTTATGGAAAAAAAATGGATAGCTTTTGAAACACATCTTGTGAAATAATAGAAATATCACTATCAACTAATATTGTAACAAGAAAGTCAAAAATAATACCATTATTCACTGGTTTGTTCACTGAAGGTAGGTTTGATTGGTTCATTTTCAAAAATGATCCCTTCTTTGGTCCGAATTGTGTGCTTAGAGTATCATATTTTCATATGGATCTTTGTTTATTAGGATACATTATGCATAGAAACCATTTGTATATCTATGGGAGTCTACGCCATATTTAATTTTATTTCTGGGTCCCAAACCAGAACTACAAATTTTGACTGTCTCTCATCAAAAACATAATTGAATATAATTTTGGATACTACATCAGTAAATCCTGTAGCACATTGTAATCTATTACAACTTTTTTCAGACTAAATATTAGTCATTTCTAATTCTGAACTTTTATCCTCAGCTCCCTGAAAACTCTCAACGTTTTCCTTAAATTTTTTATTAAAAATTTCCTCTACCTTTGGTTCCCAGGTACACAATTCACTAACAGGTAAACTTAGATCTGAAACATTTTGATACTTTTATTCACTGTTTCAGTTATTGCATGACTAACCTGTGACATTTCGGATTTACAATGGGATTCTGACACCTCTATTCTCTCATTAGTAGCAACTAGCTTCTGATCTAAAGAATTTAATTTTTCTAAGGCTGTATCTATTTTTTTTTTTTTTTTTTTTTTTTTCAGAAACACTTTGCATCAGGTCATTAAAAAGATTTTTGAGTCTCTGATGAAATTTACCTATCTAAAATTTTTGGAAACAACTTCTACTTGTTTCTGATGAAATAGCAATTCTATGTTAAGTCTAAGTGTATATACATATAAAATAATTTCTCTGATGTTTATTATTCTTTGTCTTTGTTGATGTACCTTTTCTTTTGTTGTGTGGTTGCAGTTGTGTTACCTGCAATAAATTCATTAAAAACTAAATGTTTGCATTGCATAAAACAACGCTCTGGTAACAATATTTTATCAGGTTATGGGCCCAGAGACAGAAAACAAATAGTCAGAATTTTTAAAACATAACTATTGTGCAAGCATTTTGTATTGTTGGATCGTAAACTTGGATTAACTGTATGTCGGAAGATTTTTACAAAAGCAAATATCGAGTTCCACTTTTCGCTGGAAACAATTTTGGAAACTGGAAATTTCGAATGCAAGGTATGTTGGACGAATTAGATTTGTTGGATTTGATTGCGGGAGAATATACAGAAAAGGTGAAGTTTCAGAGTAGTGACGGGGAAAAAGAATGAGCTGAAAAAGACAAACGACTAAAAATTCTTGCAAAACGTGATAAAAAGTGTCGTTCAAGGATAATAGAACGAATTGCGGACAGCCACTTGGAATACGTAAAAGACTTCAACAGTGCATTTTGGATGTGGAAAAACTTGTGTGACACATTTGAAAGAAAAAGCATCGCCAGTCAGTTACTTCTACGTAAACAGTTATTGAAGTTGAAGTTCAATCCAGTAAAAGGTACAATGAGTTAGCATTTTTTAGAGTTTGACAAGTTGGTAAGCGATCTTCGATCGTCAGGTACGATTGTTGAAGAAACTGATGCTGTGTGTCATCATCTATTAACAATGCCACAAGAATATGACAGCGTTGTAACTGCACTCGAGACGTTATCTATGGAAAATCTGAAGTTAAGTTTCGTAAAGAATAGGCTCATGGACCATGAAAGTAAGTATGCAAGTTCTAAGAAGAAACCTGCAGTAGACTGTGGACAGAACACAGTGTTTAATACGTACCGCAAGAATTTCAGTAATAGGAATAATAATTGGAAAAACAAATCTGGTAATGTTGGTGTAAGTGATAAGCACAGTTCAGGTGGAGAAAGACAGTATAATTTCAGATGTCATAATTGTGGTGAATTTGGACACAAAAGAGCTGACTGCAATAAAAGTCTCAAAGACAAGAAAGGTTGTGCAAATTCAGTAAATTGTGACACACAAGTTTCCTCTGTGAATTCGGATTCATATTGTTTTTCGACTGGTGCATTCAGTGAATCAGTTTCGTGGTATCTGGACTCTGGTGTGAGTGAACACTTTGTGAATTACTTGAAACATGTTGATAAAGTGCACATTCTTGAAAGAGAAGTTGTGATTAACGTAGCAAAGTCCGGATCTGTTTTGAAAGCAACACAGTTTGGTGAAATGAATATTATTAGCTACATCAATGGGAAGGCAGTGCCAATTTTGATAAAAAATATTTTATTTGTTCCTGGACTAGCTCACAACTTACTGTCAGTGCATAAATTGGAGACAAATGGTTTCAAGGTTACATTTGAAAATGGAAGAGCAATTATTCAAAAAGGAAAGGATGTTGTTGCAATCGCAAATAAAAATGAAACGAATCTGTATGCTCTGAAATTCACCAGGATGCCCTGCTCAGCGCTTCTTACTGGATCACTGGAAATTTGGCATCAAAGATTAGGTCATTTGAATTATACTGATCTAAAAGTACTTCCAAACTATGTGGAAGGAATGAACATTGAAGATTTGAAGACACTACCGTCATGCACCATCTGCACTGAAGGCAAACAAACAAGACTTCCACATAATCATAAGAGGACAAGAGCAAAAGGTCCACTTGCGCTAATTCATAGTGATGTTATGGGTCCTATAACTCCAACGTCTTACGATGGAAAGAGGTATATAATTACGTTTATAGATGATTATACCCATTTTACAGCTGTTTATGTGATGCAGAATAAATCTGAAGTACTGGAATATGTTAAAAAATATGAAGCTATGGCAACAGCTCATTTCAATTCCAAAATTAGTAGATTTCGCTGTGATAATGGAGGTGAATATTTGTCAAATGAAATGAAAAGTTTTTTTAAAGAAAAAGGTGTCCAGCATGAATTGACAATGAGGTACACACCACAACAGAATGGAGTGAGTGAATGTATGAACAGGAACATTTTAAACAAACCTCGCTGTATGTTATTAAACAGTAAACTTAGTAAATCTTTTTGGTCAGAAGCAGTGAAGACAGCTGTTTACTTGATAAACAGAACACCTACAAGTGCATTAAAAATGACAGTTCCTGCTACTTTGTGGTATGGAGAAATGCCAAAGTTGCAAAAACTGAAAGTTTTTGGTTGTGTAGCATATTTGCGACTTACTGCAGAAGTAATTGCTGGAAAGTTTGATTCCGGAGTAAAGAAATGTTTCATGGTTGGGTATTGTTTGAATGGATATCGGCTGTGGTGTCCAGAAGAGAGACGCATCATTCTTGGAAGAGATGTTAAGTTTGATGAAAGTCATTTTGTTTTTGATAATGAACATTGGTTCTCGTACAAAGAAGACACAAGAAATGTGATTATCAGTGATGAAGAAAATGAAACTGAAGATGTGACATCTCCTGAAAATGATTCCGTATCAAGTGAAAATGAAACTGAAGAGGTGAAAGCCCATGAAATCCTGGCCATGCGGCCAGCATGGATGGAAAATTATGCTGTACTAGCTCTAAATGCGGAAATGTATGTTGAGGATGTTCCAGAGACTTTCAGTGACATTTACGGCAGATCAGATAAAGAAAAATGGCTTCATGCTGTAGCAGAAGAGATGCGAGTAATAAATTAAAACAAGACCTGGACAGTATGTGAATTACCTGAAGACAAGAAGGCTATGGACACTAAGTGGGTTTTTAAAGTGAAACGTGATTACGCAGGCAAGATTAGTAATTATAAAGCTAGACTAGTTGCTCGTGGTTGTACTCAAAAAAGAGGGTTTGATTATAATGAGACATATGCTCCTGTGGCGAGGCTGACTACTTTAAGAACATTAGTTGCTGTTATGAATCATGAAAAATTGATTGCATATAAAATGGATGTAAAAAGTGCTTTTCTTCATGGAAATTTAAATGAAGAAATTTTTGTAAAGATACCAGCAGAATTTAATGTGAAACCAGGTGCTGTAGGTAAGCTAAACAAAGCAATTTATGGTTTGAAGCAAGCTTCAAGGGCTTGGAATTTAATGTTTGACAAGTTTGTTAAAAATTTAGGTTTTGTTCAAAGCAATGCTGATGGATGTCTATATACTTTCAGGAACTCCAACACTAAGATTTATGTTTTATTGTATGTTGATGACATACTCATATTAGGAAATGATATTAAAAAAATTGAAGAATTCAAATTAGCTTTAAAAGGTAACTTTAAGATGAAAGATTTGGGAGATTTAAAAATGTTCTTGGGAATTAAGATAGATAAGAGGGAGGATGGAATAATCATGAATCAGAAAACTTACCTGGAAAAGTTATTGAAGAGGTTTGGTATGAATGAATGCAAGCCAATTAACACACCCATGGAATTAAATTACAGGGAAGTTGAAAATGACAAGAGACTGCATGAGAAAGTACCTTATAGAGAATTAATAGGGTGTTTGCTGTATGTAACACAAACAACACGACCTGATTTAAGCTATGCTGTTAATTATTTCAGTCGTTATCAAAGTGATCCAAAAGAATCACATTGGAAAGGTTTAAAGAGAATACTGTGTTACATACAGGGCAGAGTAAACTATGGGATGCAATACAAAAATGAGGGAGACAATGGAACTGTAATTGTTTATGCTGATTCTGATTGGGCAAATAGTTCAGATAGGAAATCAACAACCAGTTATGTCATCAAGCTCTTTGGTAACACCATAAGTTGGGGGTCTAAAAAGCAAACTACTGTTGCATTATCATCTACAGAAGCCGAATTTGTATCACTTGCAACTTGTGCTGCAGAATATTTATGGTTTGAGAAGTTGTTTCAAGATTTAAAAATTTTGAAAAATGAAAAACTTGTAATTTATGAAGACAACCCGTCTTGCATTTCTTCTCTTTGTAAATGGGAATACAAAAGACTGAAACACATAGATGTTAAGTATGCTTTTGTTAGAGACTTGTGTCTGAAAAAGATAATAGATGTTAAATACATTGCTACAGAAAATCAGATAGCTGAAATTTTTACAAAACCACTGAACAAAGAAAAGTTTGAAAAAATGTCCAAAGGGTTGGGAATGTGTAAAATTGTAAACTAGTGTTACATAGAATTGAGGCAGAGTGATGAAATAGCAATTCTATGTTAAGTCTAAGTGTATATACATATAAAATAATTTCTCTGGTGTTTATTATTCTTTGTCTTTGTTGATGTACCTTTTCTTTTATTGTGTGGTTGCAGTTGTGTTACCTGCAATAAATTCCTAAAAAACTAAATGTTTGCATTGCATAAAACAACACTCTGGTAACAATATTTTATCAGTTTCCTAATTAATAATAACTGATTTACTTTCATTAGTCTGCCATTGAGTTGCAAATAATTCTCCTTACATTCTTTTACATGATTTTCAAGCTGTGAACTTAAGCTAGTTAGTCTGTCATTATTTATCATCAAATTTTTATTAACTTGGACAGATAATACATCAAATTTTTTGTTTAACTTTTCCTCTTGCACATCTAATCTAGATTCTAAATTATTTAGTCCATGCTCCACTTTTTCCTTTAAGGTAGATTCTAGATTATTTAGTCCCTGATTCATTTTTTCCTTTAAGGTAGATTCTAGATTAGATATTTGTTTGTCTAACTTTTTCTTTACTAGAACTAGCCATCATCCTTGTGACTTGCATTTAACACTTTCAAACAATATAAGGTACTTCACTATAACTATTCTTCAACAGTCACTCACAAACAGTAAAGAAAATAAACATGTTACTCCCACCACGGATTTGCCACGTCGAACTGCTCAGCTCGATCTTGGGCGTAATCAGGAACAGTCGCTTAAAGTGCCATGGCTGTCCACCTCGTCTTGCGTTGATGTAATATTATAGTGTACCCGTGTTGAACCACTCGGCTACGACTGCAGAAACATCTCCAGCATTCTTCAAGAAAACTTCCTTTCTTCATTTTTCTACAAATTATTAGGATTCAATGGAATCTTTCACTATTTCATAACCACTCACTCATAACTTCTTGTAGAATCTATTGTTCTTGTTGATCTCCATTGCTATAGGTAACCAAGTCATCAGATTTCAGGGTATTTATCTGCTTCTTTTCTTAAAAGTCCGTGAATCTTCTTCTTTCGTAATTTTAATTGATTTCTTCCTTTTTCTTTCCTTTGAATCTTGCAATTACAATCACCAATTTTGTGGTGTAACCATGTATAATTTTAGTTAAAAACACCACAAAGGTGGTTTTACACTCCAGTTTAGGATTTTGCATATAATTATTATTAGAGGCCCAGTAATATTGTTACTCACAAAATTAACTTCTTCTTTCTTCTCAGGCTCGGGCATTCATCTCCGAAGTATTCAGTTGTAAGAAAAATGGAAACTCATAATAACATATTGATTATTTTGCTGATAAATAAACACACTTCAAAGTTTTTAGTGCTGAATTAACAAAAGGATTTATTGGAACCAGAGTAATACATTACATTGTAATTACATGAGTTAACATCTTTCAAATAAAACTTGAAGAACCCCTCTCAGCAGGTTGTCCTTCTTTCAACCTGTCTTAAATTATAATAATCATGATGACAAAAGAGAACCAATATTGCTAGTCCATGGATCTTATATAATTAAATCATATAGCTTCTTTTTCTTGAGTTTAGATAGCAGTTCCTTCTGTGTTGCTGTGTAGTTCATTTCATGAGTATTTAAACTGCGACCAGCAAATGCAATAGTATTATGGTCACCCTTTTCTGGATCTCATTCCCCTTGGAACAATTGTGCTGACACACAATAATCTGATGTGTCTGTCACAAGTTTAAGAGGTTCATTCATTTTTGGATGTTTTAATATTTGGGCAATGACTAAAGTTGTTTTGATATTTTGAAATGTTTACACAGCTCCCTCATCCCAATTCCAAACTACTTTTTTCATCAATAATGTAAGTAGTTGTGGATCGTTCAGTGCTTGCCCTTGAATGTACTTTCAGTAAAATCCCGCTAAACCCAGGAATGAACATAATTGTTTAAGGTTCTGTAGTTCAGGGTACTCACTAACAGCTCATATTTCATCAGGATCTGGTTTTATGCCATGTATTCCTACAAAATGGACCAAAAATTTTAATTTTTCTTGTCCAAAATGCAACTTGGGTAACTTAATTGTATACATTTTACTTGAAATTTCTGTAAAGTTATTTGCAAAGGTTCATAATTTTCTTCCCATGTTTTAGATACTAGTAGTATATCGTCTACATAAATTATCAGATCTTGTAACAAATGTCTCCGTAAAGCCTCATCCAAGGCATGAATAAACACTTAAATGGAAATGTTAAAGCCAAATGGCAAGGCTCTACATTGGTATGACTTACCATTAAAAAGAAAGGCTGTGTACTGCTTACAATCCTCATGTAGTCTCACCTGCCAGTATGCTGCAATAAGGTCCTTTGAACCAAAATACCTTGCCTATTCAAATCCCATCAGTAAATCATCCATACCAACAGGTCTATCCCCTTCTGTCTCTATGTGCCTGTTCAGTGTCCTAGCATCAAGTACCAGTCTCCTATTGATTTTTTTTTATTACAAGCCAGGGATTGTTGAAAACACTAGAGCTTCATTCAATAATTTTACTATCCACCATTTTTTCTATTTCATCTTGCACTGTGGTGCAAACATTTATTGGAATTGGGTATGGTTTACAGAAATTAGGGATTTTTGTCTTTCATCTTAAACTTACATATATAATCCCCTATTACCCATGGTTTCTCTGAAAATAACATTGCATATTTCGAAAGTAAATCATACAATTGATTCTGCTGTTCAGTACTCAATAAAGATGACTCGTATCCTTTTTTTAAATTTGATTATGAATGTCCTCATGTGTCCCTTCAGTCATTGTAGGACTTAAAATTTTTTGCTGTTGCAATTAATTGTACATCACATTTCAGCTGCACCTGTTTACTCATAAATGTGAATGGAACAATGTGTTGATAGTTATTCCATGATCATCTTAATTGCTCTTTTTCAAAATTTATTGTAACCTTGTACTTAAGTAGCCAGTCCATTCCTAACAATATGCAGACATTAGCATTAGACACTA
Source organism: Locusta migratoria (assembly GCA_026315105.1). Lineage (NCBI taxonomy): Eukaryota > Metazoa > Arthropoda > Insecta > Orthoptera > Acrididae > Locusta > Locusta migratoria. Next base: position 389,819,877 of record CM048747.1, read on the forward strand.
TTAATAAAGGTTGCATATGAATGTAATTGGCACTCTCATCTCGTATTTAATTGCTTGTCCCTCCTTGCCTGTAATTCCCAATACATGAATCCAAGTTACTGGTAGTGTTGGTAACTTAATTTTATTTTTAAACTTACTTATTCCCATATTCTTAGCAATAACTCAAATATCACTACCACAATCAATGTGTATATCTATATCCAGTTCATAAATCTTACCAACTATAATGGGTTTAGTCTTTGCGTGTTCTTTAACTTCATGTTATTCTAATAACAATTCCTTCATTGACATTTGACAGGTAAACAATGTAAATTCAATCTAATTTAATCCATTTCCCAGAGAGAGGTCTTCTAGCAAATTGCCAGGTATTCGTATCATATTGTGCTTCCCATTTCATGACATTTCTTTCTTCGTCTTCTCTAATTCTGCCCACAGCCTTTCTAATTCTCTACTTCTGTCAGGAGAACATGAATTAAAAATCAAAACAGAGGTCACAGATTCAATCTTTTGTCATACTTTTTATCTTTCAATCCCTGTAGATATTCCATGAAACTGTGACAGGTATCTGGTGACATTGCCAACTCTGCAAAATCCCTAAATCATTCTAATAATTCTACATGACTTTAAGTCTACTTAATTGGAGTATTAATAGCTTGTATTTCGACAGAAGATTTTTCTGCCACCTCTCACACTATCCGTTGCTTTCCTGAACTGTTGAGTGACCTCTGCCCATACAAGATCACATTGTTTATTTATTTATTTCTTTGTGTATTTCTTGGGGTAAAGTCTCTAGCTTGTGCAGTATTAATGTAATCGATTCCCCATGTGCTGTAATTTGAAACATCTTTATATTGTGAAACATCATTTTTATAAAAAAATTTTAATGAAAATTAGCAAAGAAGAACTGCAGTCAATATTATTAAACTTCAGAGAAACTGACTGTTTTCTGAATGTCTTCTTATTGTTTATTGTTTCATCCCATCTCAGGGTCATTATGTGGTTCACTTTAAGGCCTAAGTAATGAACCAAGACAAAACTTTTCACTCTTGAGAAAGATTTGTATTTTTCTAAACACATTTACATCACAACTGAAAGTTTACAATAAAAAAACCGAGATAGCTCATCACTTCTAACTGCTGAAGAAAAGACAAGACAAGACTGACTGCTAATTAACAAGCAAAGATAATGCTCTTCCACTTTTTTTCTTTTAGTTCCACAGATGAATTTTTTTTCTTCGCAACATTAATTAATAATTGTCTATTATTATTATTATTAATCTTTTTTTCTCCTTTTTTTTTAATAATAGAAAATGAAATTAAAGTAGAAATTTGCTTCTTACTGTTCTGATACCTCAACACTCCATCCATGGTAACAGCACATCTGCCCCCATACTTTTGGCGAATGTACTCCGTTACATGAGGCAGGAGTATATTATATATCAGAACAGTAAGATAGCTTTCCTTGTTGGCAAAAGATTAACCTGGAATAAGAAATATTTGTCCATGGATTGGCTCACTAGCTGCTAATCTAATTGAGAGGCCGTTTATCTAACTTTTCATTGACATAATTTAGAATCTGGTAAGAAAAAAGTCATCACAGCACACATAAAAGAAATTTACACAGAAATATACATCTACACATAAATTACATAGATCAATACATATGTAAAGAATTCTTTTCAAGCAAAAAAAAAAAAAAATTACAAATTTTCCACACCACGGGTCATTATAACCTTTTAGTCTCTCTTTTCTTTTTCAGTTCCATGTATGTTTAAATTATTTATTGTCACTTGTGACCAACCATTTTTTCCATTCAAATGTCCCACTACGCACAACAAGTGTCCAGCGATATTGCATTGTCATGCAAAGAGAATGCGATCAGTTACTTCTCTGCTCGGCAGTTAACAATGCCTGTACCTTAGTTTTTGTTATCTTGCTCGATAGCCCGGCTAGCTCAGTCGGTAGAGCATGAGACTCTTAATCTCAGGGTCGTGGGTTCGAGCCCCACATTTGGCGCCATTGTGAAACATCATTTTTATAAAAAATTGTTAATGAAAATTAGCAAAGAAGAACTGCAGTCCATATTATTAAACTTCAGAGAAACTTTAGAATAAACTTACGTAAAAAAAAAAAAAAAAAAAAAAAAAAAAAAAAAAAAAAAAAAAAAAAAAAAATTATACCGGCAGTTTTCTGAATGTCTTCTTATTGTTGATTGTTTCATCACATCTCAGGGTCATTATGTGGTTCACTTTAAGGCCTAAGTAATGAACTAAGACGAAACTTTTCACTCTTGAGAAATATTTGTATTTTTCTATAAACATTTACATCACAACTGAAAGTTTACAATAAAAAAACCGAGACAGCTCATCACTTCTAACTGCTCAAGAAGACAAGACAAGACTGACTGCTAATTAACAAGCGAAGATACTGCTCTTCCACTTTTTTCTTTTAGTTACAAAGATGAATTTTTTTTCTTCACAACATTAATTAATAATTGTCTATTATTATTATTATTATTATTAATCTTTTTTTATCCTTTTTTTAATAATAGAAAATGAAATTAAAATAGAAATTCGCTTCTTACTGTTCTGCTCTGTGCAAACTTTTTTCACATTCAGAAACTGTTACACACATTCCGATCTGGTTATAGATCTGTAAATGTTTCTAAAATATGCAGCAAATAGCTTGAATCCACTATATAATATCTCTTGTTGATGGCTCTGTTTTCCCTAACAACATGTTATTACCCAGGTTTTTGAACGTTAATTTTTCCACAAATTGATTTAAAATGGTTGGTTTTTCACTTCTCTTCCTTATAATGTCTCCAATCATGTCACTAGCTCAGGCACCAACTTTGTAATGTCCCTAGTTAGTTCCTTAGCAAGTAGTAAGTAGCAAGTGTACACTGTGGTGCAGAACAGAACTCGTCATTCTGCCAGGACACTATGTTACCTTGGTTCTTAAATAATTTCTCATTGAGCATTACCTTCCTGCTTATGTTAACTTTCGGTCATCTTGGTATGTTTTTGTTGAGCAGACCCACAAAGCGGCTCCACAAACCTTTGTAAAATTTTCTTCACTTGATTGCTTCTGGGAGACATTATAAGAAACATTTATATCCACAACTGTTTCTAAGAAATAAATGTTGCATTTAAAGTGATGGGTGTATTTTTAGCACAAGATACACAAGAACTGAACAATTTTATGTGTACCATAGTCAGTTTACAATTAATCTTGTAACTATCAATATAATTATTCATATGTTTTTCTTTCGGCTTTCTCACTATTGCGGGCAATATTCTCCATGATGACCAAGCAAGGCACTCGTTGATCTCGACCGTCACTGTGTGCGCCCACAAATAGCATCTAAGCGAGGCCCCTCTTGTTCGCGGTTTACGTGCCCCATCTGTAAATGGGATCCCAAAGACCTGCCAGCTTTACGGCCCTTTAAAAACCTTAATCTACACCTTAATAAAAATTGTTATTGCATGCATTTTTCATTCATTGGAAGACCTGAAATGTAAAGTTATCTTCAATGAAAATGTCACATTACATTTCAATTATTATTCTGCACTTCACACCAAAATGATTGGCAGAGGGCTTACTGGCTTGATACATTGTTATTTCATACACAGCCAAAAGTCAAAGTACTGAAATATCTTTCCAAAATACACAATGGCGTTGAGCTGAAAAGTAATGTGACTTAATGTTGCTCTTATATGTACACATTACAACACCTGTAAACATATAAGTAGACCTGTGACTTGATAGCTTTCAGCATCATTTGATACATCTTTTGCAAATACAGTAAAACCTCGTTTTTACGTTCCCAGTTTTTAGATTTTCCTGCCATTTACACCGTTTTTTGTTGGTCCCGTCAAATTTCCTATGTTCACAGTGTTAATTCGCCCTCATTTTTGCATTATCATATTTACACTTTTCCTGCATTTTACACTTTTTGAAAGCCTGTTCGTGAAGAAAAAATGACGTATTCTACATAAATTGATGCTAGTATGGCTTTCCCCTTAAAGTATAGCACTTAAAAATTATTTGCAGTCACGTTTCTTGACACTTTGCATTTAATCAAATGTATATTTCGCGTATCATTGTTGGCAGTACGTATCTAGTTGACGTACGATGCGCCGATTTGTGATGATGTAGTTCCTCTTTCCACCAGCTTCTTTGCCACAGTGGCTGGCGTGTACTCGAACAATCGGAACCAGTTGCTTTGTTGATGTGTGAATAAAGAGTTGCATTGTTTTTGTGATACATATTTCTGATTCATAAAGAACGTTATCTGTCAAAGTTTGGTATCATAATACCCACAACCTCAAAAAAGCGGTAATAGTGTGAGATGCCAATCCTATGCAAACATCACAAAAATACTTACTCATATGTTTGCACTCGAGAACATGAATAAATTCTCTAATATTGTCAAGTGAAACATCAAAAAATACAAAAAGAACGGAACTTTAGGAGTTTTACTACGTAAATAATTAATGGCAGTAATTTGGAAGATGTGTTACATAGCCTGGCAGCAGCGTCCAAACGATATCTATCGAACTGGTTCAAGTAATTTTAAAGATGTTTTACATAGCCCAGCAGTGGCGTCCTCAATTATAATGAATGAAATTACATCTCAAATTTCTACTTCCCAAAAAATTACCAGTTCTGCCCTGTGCTTAAAATAGTAAAAATTTGGATAACCTTTATTGTATAATAAACTTCCTGGCGAGTATTATGTACATATATCACAAATAAACTACAAAAATGCGAGGCTGATCCAGTAAGCACATTTTACCATTTAAAACACTACTTCCTGCATTTTACGCTTTCCTGCATTTTACACTATTTTACTAAAGTCCCTTGAAAAGTGTAAAAAGGAGGTTCTACTGTAGTTCATGATATTCAGCAGAAACAAGAAAGAAAATCTGGGTTCAATACATTTCATTGTTGATCATTTCTTATGTGCAGTGCAGCACTTTGTTTCCTTCAGATGAAACAATTGGCTGGAGCAGCGGTGATAATGTTGTGTGGTTCAGTGGCCTGGTAGGCCTACAAGTCTATCAACTATCAACACCACTTTAGTGCCTTGTGTGTCCCTAATCAACCAGTGACAGAGGACCTACACTCTTATGTGAATTCTGAACTGTTTGTCATATATCATAACTTCCCATATCATTAAGAGGTTAAGAAATTACCTGGAGTGAATGGCTATAAATAAAGATACTTTTCTGTGAATAAATATCATTTTGGACTTCTTACAGACCTATATCTTCTCTCAATAAGTGACAATTTATGTTTGTTATTTGTCATACTCAGTATAGAAATATGTCAAAGCATTTAAACAATCAAATCTTTACAGATCAACAATGAAATTGCATTCAGGACAAGAGCAGATCAAATGAACCTACATCCATCCAGATTTAGACTTTGAATGATTTCCCTAAATCTTACCAAGGAAATTTCCAGAATGCAGATTCAAACAACCATTCTTCCATATCCAGGTGCAGTACTCTATCCACTGTGCTCCACACTCAGTGTAAGAAAAGAGGCAATAGGTGTACCAGCACCCCCCTCAGGGGCTCAGCATTAATTTGCTGAGTACAGGCATGGTGTACCTGAGATCCCGAGCTATGCACTGTGTTGCGCCAACTGTCCGCCACACCATAAGCTCTGTGCATGCTTCAGCAACAATCATTTGGTGCAATAGTGAAACATTGTAAGTTACAGAGCCTGGAAATCTAGGCTTAATCATTCGAGTCGCAAGGTCAGTACAAACCTCTATTACATAAAAAAATAAATAAATAAAAATAAAATAAAAAAACCTCACTCTTAAGGTGTGCTACATGCCGAGGAGATGCATGGCTGTTGAGGTTGAACAGTCATTAATGAGCAACCTCTGAGGGACCTGCCACACCTCAGTTGCGTAAGGCTTACCCAGGTGGAGTTCTGCCTGGGAGGACCTTTAGATCTCTAGCTGCTTGTGTGAACACCATGAAAAGAGCGGGCGCTGATAACCTCGCTGATAAAACGCCAACCATCATCATCATCATCATCATCATCATGAAAAGAGCACCAAACATTGGCGGACATATAACCACCATCTCTAAGCTGGTAGAGGCGATTTCAATGCTACATAATATGACCCCAAATGTTCCCTTCCCTGTCCACACCATGGGAGTAACGTAGGGCCCAAAATCATGGTGATGCTTGAGCTCCTAAGTACTTGGTGTGCACTCATACAGATGGGGAATCTTTCATGTCAATGAAGCATATGTTCTTTGTGGGACATTTGGAGGATAAGTACGGAGAGGTGGAGGGCACGTGGAAAGTGAGATCTGGGTCGGTCCTAATAACGACATCATCCACAGCACTGTCACAGGCTTTGCTAGCCTGTGACAAACTGGGTGATGTTTCCATTTCCATCTCACTACATAAGAGCTTAAATATGGTCCAGGATATCATTTTTCTGCTGCAATTGGATGACGAATTAGAAGCTAACTTGGAGCGATGAGGTGTGCATTTCATCTGGCACATCTATAGGGGTTCAAAGGACACCAGGGTTGCCACTGGAGCCTTCAAAGTCAAGGTGATTATCTACTGGTGCGATCTAAAGCCATACGTTCCTCCCCCTATGCGCTGCTTCAAGTGCTGGAGGTTTGGACATATGTCCTCCCTATGTGATGCCAAGCCAACATCTTGGGAGTGCGGGCATGCATCCTATCTGAACGCCCCTTGTACCCTGCCTCCAATATGTGTCAATTGCAATCAGCAGCATCCTCCTTGTTCACCCAGCTGCTCTGTTCTCCATAAAGAACAAAAGATCATGGGTACAAGACCCTGAACCCACTGACATACCCAGAGGCTAGGCATAAATACATGAAGCTCCATCCAGTGAACATGACGACACCATATGCTACTGTTGCTTCATCATCGATCCCTCCTGCCACCAGACCTTAAAATGTACTCTCAATGCCAACGGGCCCCCAGGCTCAATCATTTGCACCTGCCCACCTTGACAGTTCATGGCGCTACTTCTTCGGTTGCTCCCACACTCTTCACGTTTGGATCAACGACCACCCACTGAGAGGGGATGTCGGTCACCACCCAACATCTGGAGAAACAGCCTTCTCCAGCTCCTCTCGCCCGGAAGGGGTTCCAAGGGCCGCTTCCTTCCAAGGCTCCCCTCCATGGCAAAAAGGGTCCCAGCAAATTGCAGGATGATTCCCCAGCTGCTGTTCGAAGGGCCTCCTGCTCTTCGTCAGCTGCTGCAGTGCCCTCTAAGAATGCCCCACGACCCTTAACACTGAAGGGCCAGCAAGAGGGCAAGAAAAATACCAAACAGTAAAAGGATTCTTTGGTGGCTTCCAAGCCAAGCCACAAACACCCACATCCTCTGCTACAGAGGATGAAGTCGAGATCCTCGCTTCTCCTGAGGATCTCACACTTACAGATTAACCAGAATCTATGGTTTTAGATTCTGTAGGTCCTGAGCAGAAGGCAGTAGATATTCACATGCAATGATCCACTACCTTTATTTATTTTTATGGCCTTACAGCATGGAGAACAAATCACTCTGCAGTGGAATTGCGGCAGCTTCTATAACCACCCGGCTGAGCTGTGTCGATTACTGTGCTGCTACCCTGCATTTTGTATAGCCCTACAGGAAACTTGGTTTCCTGCACAGCGGACCCCTGCCCTCTGTGCCTATCAGGTTACTACCACAACTGGTCCGTATATGACAGGTTGTCTGGCATTGTCTGTCTGTACATCCTGGACACTGTTCCCAGTGCCCCAGGGACACTCCACACCACTCTCAAGGCAGTGGCTGTCAGAATCCGAGCAACGCAGGAAATAACCGTATGCAGTATATACCTTTCCCCAGATGAGGTCGTGTCTCTCAACAACCTTACTGCTCTGCTCTCCCAGCTTCCCCCACCCTTTCTCTTTTTGGGAATTTTAATGACCACCACCCATTGTGGGGTGACACACACAGCACAGGCCAAGGTAGGGATGTTGACACTCTTTTGGTGCAACAAGACCTTTGCCTACTGAATAATGGTGCCCCCACGCATTTTAGTGTGGCATGAGGCACATATTCCGTCATCAACCTCTCTGTCTGCAGTCCAATCTTTCGACCACACATTGGTTGGTGGGTGCATGATGACCTACGTGGCATAGACCACTTTCCCATCTTCATGTTACTCCTGCAGTACCAACCTGCAGACCACTTGCCTCGATGGTGCCTCCAAGGGGCTGAGTATCCAGCTTATGCCTTGGCTAATGTAATCGATGCGCCACTACCAATTGAAATGGAAAATGCAGTTCAACAGGTGACTGACAGTATTATCGTAGCTGCTGAGGCAGCAGTTCCGCAAACTACTGGTTCCTCTTGGCGCACATCCCTGCCCCTGGTGGACACCGGAGATTGCTGAGGCTATCTGGGAACATCGGCGAGAGCTCCAGCGCCACTTACACAACCCTTCCAAGGAAAACCTGGTAGCCTTTAAATGGCACCATGTGCATGCTTGACAACTCATATGGCAGAGTAAGCAGGACTCCTGGGATTGATATGTAGCCCGCACCTCTCTGACTTAGGTATGGACGCAAGAGTGGCGTATCTTTGAATACCACCTGCGGACAGGAATCCCATCCCTTGCCATCCAGGGTATGCTCTGCACACTTCCAACACCTATCGCTGAGAACATAGCAAAGCACTATGCACATTGCTATGCGACTGCCACATACAGTGATGACTTGTGCTCCCTCAAATAGCAGGCTGAGTGGAAATAGTTTTCCTTCCATACTCATCGCCGGGAACTCTACAACGACCCATTTAGTGAGTGGGAATTCTGAACTGCCCTTGCTACATGCCCCGATACCACTCCAGGACCAGACAGGATTCACAGCCAGTTCCTCTGACACCTTTCACCAGAATTTCAACGCCAAATTCACGCCCTGTTTAACTGTCTATGGGCAGAGGGGGGTTTTTCCATCGCAATGGCAGGAAAGCACTACCATTCGGGTGTTGAAAACTGGTGTGGACCACCTGGTGGCTGACAGTTACCATCTGATCAGCCTCACCAACATTCTTTGCAAGCTCTTTGAATGCATGGTGAGATGGTGGCTCAGGTGGATCCTTGAACAGCATGGACTCCTTGCTCCAGAACAGGGGGGGTTTCTATCAAGTCCACTCTGCCTTTGACAACCTCGTGTCACTGGAGTCAGCTATTTGCACTGCATTCGGTAAGCGTGAGCATCTGGTTGCGGTATTCTTTGATCTCTGCAAGGCATATGATACCACCTGGCACCGCCATATAGTGGCTACAATGCATGAATGGGGCTTAAGGGGCCTCCTTTTGACTTTTATTTGGAAATTGCTCTCCTATCGCTTGTTCTGGGTGAGGGTTGGAGCCTCTCTTAGCTCCCCCCATATTCAAGAGAACAGTGTCTCACAGGGCTCGTCCTCAGTGTACCTTTGTATTTATTGGCCATAAATGGTCTGGCTGTGGCTGTGGGTTCATCGGTCTGTTGCTCCTTGTTTGCCGATGATTTCTGCCTTTATTTCAGCTCTGTTAGTATTGGTTTTGCCTAACTGTGGCAGGTGGGTGCCATCCGAAAGGTCCAATCATGGGCGTTTGCCAATGGATTCCTGTTCTCCGAGCAGAAAACCCACATAATGGACTTCTGTCGACGTCGACGAGTGGTGAACTCCTTCAGGTCAGAGAAACACATTGCTTCCTAGGCATGATTTTTGATGCCCAGCTGACTTGGGTGCCACACTTACATCAGCTAACACAGCAATGTTGGTGACATTTAAATGTTCTGCGATGCCTCAGCCATACAGGTTGGGTTGCAGCCTGTTCCACGCTTCCGCAGCTTTACAAGGCTCTTATACTGTTGTGGCTTGATTATGGAAGCTTGGTCTGTGATTCGGTATCCCCTTCTGCCTTTTGGGTCTTAGACCCCATTCTCCACACTGCTGCGCATCTCGCGATGGGGGCTTTCTGCACCAGTTCTGTAACAAGTTACCTAGCTGAAGCTTGGGTTCCCCCTCTGCGGTTTCACCAGCAACAGTTGTTAGTGTCGTATATTGCCCGGGTCCATACTTTGCCCCACTGTCCGAACCACAGGCTTCTCTTCCCAACTTCTCCACTCCCTTCCCCATGACGATAGTCCAGGTCAGGTCTCCCGATTGCAGTCTGTGTCCATTTCCATTTCTCCTCACTTGACTTGATTCCCTTCCTCTCCCTCCTCCTTTTCACTACTCTCTCCTGGAGCTTTGGTTGGACTTGACCCGGAATTCGAAAGCATCCATTGCACCATTGATTCTCTGTCACTAGTTCCAAGCACTATTTGACACATTTCGTGGCACAAACATTATTTACACAGATGGTTCTTTGGTTGATTGCCATGCTGAATATGCCTTTGTCTGTGGTGACCTCATCAAACAGCGATCTTCGCCTTGTGGAAGCAGCATCTTCACTGCGGGAACTGGTTGGTATTTTTAGAGCTCTTGAATACCTCAGAGTTCGCCCCAGGGGGTTGTTTGTCAACTGTAGCAACTCCCTGAATGGTTTACAGCCCTTGACCAGTTTCTTTCAAAGCAACATTTGGTGGAGTCAATCCAAGATGCCGTCTTTGCCCTTGGCAAGTTGGGTCGTTCTGTCGCTTTTATATGGACGCCAGGCCATGAACATGCTGATAAGTTGCCCAAGCAGGCCACCACTTCATAGTCCCTGGATCTTGGCTTCCCAGAAACAGACCTCTGATCCCAGTTAAACTGCAAGGTCCTTTGGATCTGGAGTTCTGAATGGGCAGACTTGACCGATGTGAATAAGCTGCATGATGTCAAGCCCTCCACCACTGCATGGAAGACCTCACTGAGGACGTCTCACAGGGAGTCCGCTGTCCTTTGCCAGCTCCGTACTGGCCACAATTGGCTGACGCACGGTCACCTTCTGCATCACAAGGACCCTCCTCAGTGTCGATGTGGTGCACCTTGGCAGTCGCCCATATCTTACTGGAATGCCCCAATTTAGCTGCAAAGCGACGAAATTTTAATACCCCTGATGCCTTGAAGCTTGGTTTAGTCAACAGTGCCTCCATGGTAGATTGTGTTTTAAATTTTATCCATGAGTGCGGATTGTACCAATCCATTTAAAGTTTCTCGAATGTCTGTCATTGATCTGTTCTCCATGCACCTTTCTTCATTTTTACTTCTTATTTTTTAGCTTTGACCCACTAACGCATATACTTAGGGAAGCTTAACACACTGTTTTACCTCTATGACTGGAACAATGGACTGATAGCCATTGCAGTTTAGTCCCTTCCAAAACCCAATAAACAACAATGTATCAGAACCAGTCACACTGACATAGAGACAAGTGTAGCGATGTGACCAAATGTATGACTGCAGTAGTAGGAACAATGTTTATCTTTGTTGGCCAAGTACTTTGGGTGGCAGCTTCCCTGCTCCCATTGGCCCTGTCTATTCAGTCTGGTTTTGTACTTAGATATGTTACAATAAAGTGAATTTCTATCTATCTATATGTGGGTTCTGTGGGGCCCAAACCTTTAAGTTTCCCATACATCTATTGGGAGAGTGTGATAGTATCGAAGAAGAGGAGATACTGGTGGGAGCGAAGAAGATGTAACAATGTGCGCAACTGGAGATCATGTAAGAGTTCAGCTAGGCTGTGATCACCCATGGGCATAAAGTGATACAAAATTAGAAAGTGGAGTAAGACATCATCAATAGAAAACTCAGCAAGAAACTTCTTCTTCTGACACTTGAATGTGCAAACAAGATGATCAATCTTCCCATTCGACTGTTGATGGTAGGGCGACACAGTGATATGGTGAATACCGTGGCCAAAACAGAAATCTTCTAAAGCCTCTGAGGAAAACTGAGGACCATTGTGCATGACAAGTGTAGAGGATAGACCTTCAAGAGCAAAAATCTTTCCCAATGCATTTGTGGTTGTCGCAGTGGAAGGGGATGCACAGCAATTCCCCAAAGGAAATATGCAATAAACCTCACTGATGAGAAACTAGTATGTGGACATACCGGATGGGCCATGGGAAAGGATCAGCTTGGTGGGCTGTTGAGTGCTGAACATATTTGATGCACAAGGCAATGATGCACGAAATGCCCATGTCATTTCCTGTCCAGTAAGCATGTCAGCGAGCCATATTTTTAGTGCAGGAAATGTCCCAATGTGCCTGGTGTAATAGCTTAAGGACATGCTGACATAGAGAAGCAGGAACCATTACTCTCAGATATGCTCCATCCATAGAGAGGAGGACCACCCTGTCATCAAAATACAGTCGCAGATACAAGGTGTAATAGTTATGGAGAGGGTCTGTCAGTTGAATGAACCTCAACACCCTTTGGAGAACTGGATCAACAGCTGTGGCATAAGCAATAAAGTTCCCCGTAGTTGGAAAACCATTGAACTCATGACGTTCTTTGCCATCCACATGGAAACAAAGTAATTCATCGCAGTTGACAGTGGGGTCAGGAAGCATAGGCAGCTGCAATAATGTGTCAGAATTTGAGTGCTGGACGTGGGGTGGTTATGAAAATGTTGCAATCTGTAAGCGGCTTTATTCAGAAGTGATGTTGAAGGATGAAACAAGGAGACAAACGACTTATGGTCCATGGTGAGATGAAACTTAGAACCATACAAGAAATCAACAAACAGTGTGAAAATACACTGCATCCGTATCTCGCCTTGAAATGTACAGATTCGCTTGAAATTAGTTTAAAATAGAAGTGAACAGATACTGTGTGCCATACACTTGTGTTCACAGGTACTTAAGAGCAGGGGAGTGCAGCCTTGTGGAATATACTTGCTGTGGCTGGACAGGAAGATCTACCTGTCATGCAATAAACAAGTAGTGAAGGTTAATCTGTGTGGAGAAACTCTGGATCTTCTTTTGTTATAAACAGTTGAGGTTATTCAGGATTCTTTGATGTGAATGCATTGTGTTAAGACGTGTTCTGAATGCTGTGAAGCTATTCATGTATCATATTGCACAATTATCTAATAAATGACAGTACAGTTGTTATTTAACTTAGACTATGGTATCAAGAACATCATTTATCATGAGAGAATAATCATTATATTTCTCCTTTTGCTGCAATTTCTCCAATGTGCCTAATTATGAAATAGTGCAGAGAATCAGCTGAAAGAAGAGAAAATCAAAATAAGAAGAGGACTCTGAGTACCAAGAATATTTTATTAATAAGATATACATATTTGAACTTCGTAATAGACGTCTCTCAGGGAGAATACTATGAGTCCTAATCTCCCACACATGGTCTGAGAGGGGACACTACAACATACATAATGGAAAGCGCCTCTTTCTCAGTCTGAGAATAACACCTTTGAGTCTCATTGATCGTCTTTGAAGGATAAGCAATAGCCCACTCTGATCCATCATCTTATCGGTCTGGGCGCTAATGACCGTAGAAGTTGCGCGCCCTAAAACCACAAAAAAAAAAAAAAAAAAAAAAAAAAAAAAAAAAAAAAAAAAAAAAAAAAAAGTCATATTTCATATTGTGGCATGCAAGAATGGTCACAAGACTATGTTGGGACATGTCCGTGGCCAACACCAGTTGCTGTCCTGGGCAGAAGGTGGCTAGACATGGCCAGAATGAAGTTGAACCTTGAGACAGACAAAGTCATGTTCACATTCCACAGTACAGTGGTAAGAAATGTTATTACATACCAGCTGATGCAAGAGATGAGCCACATCAGCCATGGATGGAAAGAATTTATGACAGTAGCCAATTATGCCAAGAAATACCTGAAGATCTTTAACAGTAGATGCAGGAGAACCGCAACTTAATCGATGGATCCCATCACGTGACAGTTAAAACCCAAGATACACAATTGACGACTGGAAAAATAGAAATTTAGTGAGATTACACTTTAACCTCACTGACAGGATAACTTAAAAAAGTGTTTGAAGATTGACAAGATGCTCATGTGTGGAAGCAGCTATGTCAACAATATCATCTTGACAGTTTATGCAACCAGGCAAGGGAGCCATCAGCTGATCTAAAAAAAACACGGAAATATAACCGACATGCTGGCAATGCCAAACGGCAACTGTTGGTATTGATACAGGCAAAAAGGAGTGTATAAGATGAGAATTTTTTGGAATTGGCGTCCAATAGCAGCTGCTGATATGCCTCCAGTAAATTAATTTTGGAGAAGTATTGTCTGCCCATAAGTTTAGCAAACAACTCGTCATAATGAGAAAGTGGATAAGTATCACCAAGACATTGAGTTTTGACAGTCTTTTTGAAATCACCACACAACCACAATTCTCCACTGTGTTTGCAAACCACAATTAGAGGGGATGCCCATTCACTAGAAGCAGCAGGGAGGAGAGCTCCCAAAGACACCAACATATTCAATTCAGCCTTGATTGGCTCACGTAATTCCGCTGGAAGGGTGTGGGCAAAATAATTTCGGGCGGGCCGCAGGTTTAAGTGTTATATGTGCCTCAAAATTGACAATGCGGCCCAGGCCAGAAGAGAAAAAGGAAGAAAATTCTGCACACAATGCTGTTAACTGAGTGTAAAAAATATCATCTGATACAAGATGTTCATCATCTGTAATGGAGAATCCATAAAGTTGGAAGGCATCATATCTAACTATGTTTACTGTTCCTGAATGATCAACAAAATAAAAGGTAAGATAAAAATGATGGTGTATTATTTATGCATCCTTTCTTAATAGTACCTAAAATTAACACCGAAGTGCTATTAGGTATGGCCTGGTTAAATAAGCATGAGGTATGTATAAATTTTAAGTTGTAGAAAATATCAGGATGCATCAAAGAAGATACATTTCATTTATATTTTGATTTCATAGACAACTGACTGTCGCAGCCAGTGAGAATTATTATATCAGCGACAACGATGTTAAAGTACAGCGCTACTAGCATGGAACACCTGTCGGAAAGTCAAAAACAACAATTGTACAAGATTTGTAATAAATATAGAGACGTTTTCTCAAATAAAGCAGGAACTTTAGGAGGATACATGTGT
Organism: Locusta migratoria; assembly: GCA_026315105.1. Classification (NCBI taxonomy): domain Eukaryota; kingdom Metazoa; phylum Arthropoda; class Insecta; order Orthoptera; family Acrididae; genus Locusta; species Locusta migratoria. Next base: position 389,834,946 of record CM048747.1, read on the forward strand.
TCTTTCAAAATGAAAGATGATGAAACTTCCTTTTGCAAATAGTATCCTATCCCCATTGTACCTGCAAGACCCTGACACAGGAGCAGACAAAGGTTTGTACAACCTGAACAAAATAAAATTTTATTGTCCCCCTCAGACTGATTAGCTTTCTTTGCTAAACCGGTGGAGTGATGACCATCAGGAGTCAGTCATTTGTTCTTCTTCTTCCTGTTTTCGGTTTCAGTGAAGGACAAATACTTCCTTCTTTTCCTATTCTTTCAAACTTTCCTTATACTACTTCTGACTTTATTTTTTTAAACGATATTCAGTGACTCTAGTTAACATGACCAGCATGCATGAAGTGAGCATCTGAGATCATGAAAACAAAGCATATAAATAATATAATTGTAATCTCTAAAATAGATGGCATTACAAGATGCAATGATTTTAAATGAATCATAATTCTTGAAGAGCTTATACTGAGATTTTAATGTTGAATATCATAAATACTTTCATGAACAATTATGATCTTAAGTATATCTATCTTCTTCTAATATATAAAGCAGAATGTCATATGATTGTACGTGTTGCATACAAATCTACAGTTTTGTTCCAATCTTTATGAAATTTTGTACACGTAAGTTTCAATCCATGAGGACAGTTGCCATAAGTGTAAGAATCACATACGATATATAGTTCACGAGATATGACATCATAAACAATGAGATGCACGAAAACTGCTGCATTTTGCGACATGCTGCTCATTTTCTCTTAAACCAGTGGACCGATTTCAACCAAATTTGGTACACACATTCCTTACCATGAGGTAACAATTGCTGCATGGTTAAGAATCACATAAGGCACATGGTTCAAAAGATATTGCACAAAATTGCAAAAAATGCCATATAATGCGATGAGACTTTCGAAATACAGTGTATGAGAATGAGAATACTTAGCGACAAACTTTAAACATACTTTCAAACCTTTATTAAACTATTTCTCCCTGACAACCACAACAATATGATGAAAGGAAACAACGTTTCTCGATTACTACTTTTCCGGTATTTATGGAGTAAAACTACGACATTAGATATGACGTTAAAATTTATAATTTCTACACTATTGATTGTAGCTGCAGTAAATTTTACAAACAGTATACACGCATATAGTTGAATGTAACGTCTAAATTGTATCACAGTACGACACACAGTTCAGGAGATATGAGCACATAAACAGTAATATTCATGAAAAACCACCCCTTCCCACACTAAGTTTTAATCTATTACTTCTTTACTACTATCTGGATTCCAAGAGATTTTACAGACATACAGCCCTTATACAAATGAATGTATACCTGAAAAATGGCAGAAATAAATACCCGGGCAACACAGGCTTTTCAGCTAGTTTATTATATTAACACAGCCCGAATTTGTCATTAATAAAATTATAGATGAAGTACACTTACCAGGCGAAGGGCCACAGGCAGTGATAGCAACAAATAAACACACAGACACACACACACACAAACGCAAGCTTTCGCAGCCTAGCTGCTTCGTCAGGCAGAAGGGAAGGAGAGGGAAAAGGAAATGATGAGGGTTTTAAGGGAGTGGATAAGGAGTCATTCCAATCCTGGGGCAGGAAAGACTTACCTTGGGGGGGGGGGGGGGGAAAGGAGGGTAAGCAAATACACATACAGCCACACATTTACTCAGATGCAAGTACACTTAGGCAGACATACTGTAAAAAGCAAAGAATTTAAGTATTTTGATTCCTGTTTTGTACAAAGGCCTGTACCACAAATAAACTAAGAAAATGCAAGGGTGATCCAGTAAACGATATGTATGGAATAAGCGAAAGTTTCTGAACCGGAGATTCAGGCACTAAGCGCCCTCACATACTAAAAAGAAATTCTTGTTTCATGTATTCCTAACCTAACTTTCACTTTAAGAAAGTTATCTATAGCACAGTCGTAAGAAAATTAGGTATAGGTTAAACAAGAAGTTTCATTATTATTATCATTATTATTATTTATTAGTATCTGAGGGCACATAGTCCACAAATCTATGATTCAGAACAACTGTTACAATTGACAGTTGTACGTTCAAAATTTATCATTTCAGGCTGAGCTATTTAGAGTGCAAGCTTTCTTGAAAATTGCCCAGATAGCTGTACTCTTAGGCTTCTGTCTAACCATATCCTTTAAAATCACAATATATCCATAAAATTCATGACATTCACCTGTTCAATACCTATCGACACATAACCGCTTTGGTATATATCATTTGGAGCCTTGCTCTAGCCGCACTATGCAGCGCATCTGCGAAATTACCACATAATTTACTGTGTAAAACATTATTTTCTGAATTTTATGTTTTCCCACATTTTACACCATTTCCATTAAGTCCCTTGAAAAGTGTAAAAATGTGTTCCTACTGTGTGACGCACCCATATTTTATATTTATCCTGTGTTTGTTAAACTTTGCCTCTTCCCCTTTTTTTTTTTTCTTGTCCCTGGGCCACCTACACAAGCGCTGGGCTACTTCCAGCTGGCTCCCACTAATTGACAATAACATGTATTGTGGGATAGACTTGCATATTTTGTAGGCTTTATCTTACAAGAGCATATGTAGTGGTTCCGAAGTTGAAAATAGATTGAACAAGACAAGGACAATTAATTAATAATGGCTGGCAACGGATAACGCATCTTAAAGTTAAAGTTAAACCAGTGTATGCTATGCAAGAAGGGATACGTCCAATTTTATACCCAGGACAAGTTATATGAATTATTACACATTATAATCCCATCCAAAAAGGGTGAACCAGAGGTGACAAATTAGTATTATGATACAAATACACATGTAGCTTTAAGTATTGAGGTTTATTCATTTCCACGAATAAATTCAGTTAACACAGACATAATTATAAAGCATGGCATTTATCAATGGTGGTTTGAATAACCTTTTGGTTCTTAAACAAAACAGTGAACAAAGCGGATCTTTTACAAAACCATGCCAATTTCGGCTGTTCAACATTAGCTGGTCTCACATGCACAAAATGATTACAAGTTAATTTTATTTCATGTCACACGAGGGAAACGGCATGGAAGAAAAATGCACCCAACAACACTTAAACACTCTCATGCACACATGCACTTGCCTGGTGGCGTACTCTTAGAAACCTAAATACATACTGAGCACCAGCTGGTGCTCAATGGTTGTATATTTGGACAGGGAGGTCTTATTAACTAATGACATTTAAGGAATTACAATTACACTTGCAAGAGGCAGCAATGTGATGAATGGAAAGAAACACGTTACGTGTGCTGCTTCATAATGTGGAATAAATGGGCGTTGGACAAGAATCAACTCTGATCAAATGTGAGTGCACAGAGATCCCTCAGCATGTCTCTCAAAGTCGTTAAAATTTAGGAAAATATTACACATGCCGCAATACCAAAAGGAAACACTTAAAGATAACTGTTGGGCATCAGCACAGCCAACCATGAAATTTCAGCGTGGACTTACTACCCACATAGTTGACTAAACTATCTTAAGTAGAAAACGAACTAAATCATTAAAAATTCCCCATTGAAAGTAATATACGACAGCATTTTTAATACTGAAACTATTACAACCAAAGACCAAAGCATCGCGGCTCATTTACTGTGACTGTTTATTGTCTGATACTAATCCCGTCATAAACGAAGACCAAACTAGATGAAGAAGTGTACCCAAAACTTTTTAATAATTCTACAACAAAATGAACATCAACATGAAGATACAGCAAAATCCCAACTGGTAAGCATTAAACGAAAGCAGTATCTGTAAGGGGAAAAATTTTATAATGACTTTGAGACTACACCACCTGTGAAACACTGTAGTCACTTTGTGCACCCATTTCACGTGGAATTTCATGATTAAGAAATTTTCTTTCAAGAAACTTATGCTTCTACTGATAAAAGCTGCCCTTTGACCACGGTTTGGAGCCACATGCTATTAATATCCCACATTTCTTACCCAGATTTCTGCAAGTTGGCGGAGAGTCCGTCCACCTCCAGGGGCTCCTACCGACAGACTCCTCATGGCTACCGGCCATAGCAGGGTGACGGGCCGCCAGACACAGGGGCTGGGTGCACGGTCGCTGAGGTCAGCGCCTCTTAGCAGCCCGGTCGCCCCATTCATTCAGCAGCAGGTCGCTCGGACGGGAAGTAGTGGGGAGAGGCACACCAGCTGCCCGCGAGTTGTGCGGGACGCTGCACACTATCCAGGCGGCCATCGTCCTATCCTGCTGTTGCCACGGTTTGAGCTCCGTCGCCACCCACAGGTGGAGTTGGCACCCTCACTCCACACCGGCCGACCCTGGCGGGGATGGCTCTGCATTCCACGCGCGCAACCCCCGCGTCTCTCATGCGGCAACAGGTCACATGTCTGTCTCGTGTAACATGAATACAATCTAATATGAGAGTATGATCATGGTTCTTTACAAAATAAAACACTACGGAGAAAAGAATTTATTCTTAGAGCAAAAAAAAAAAAAAAAAAAAAAAAAAAAAAAAAAAGGATAATTTAATTCTACATGAATATTTACCCTTCACGCCCTTGGAACTTTACAAAAGTGAGCCTGTCTAGTTACTCTAAGTTTATAGAATACCATGCCCTTGTCTTTACAAAATGTGGGCTGTAGTTACAAGTTAATGCCCTTATGGCTTTACACAATGGGCTATTATTTAATAAATCTAAGTACTGTTTACTATCCTTACAAGCACATAAAGGAAAAGTTAGAACGAAGTCACTATCGACTCCTGTCACCTCACTAAAGAGTGCACAAAAGCAACATTAACAAATCATATTATGGATGGACATAAGGACTTAGGCATAGTTACAGAATTCAGGTAAAACCTAGGCTTTCAGTAGCCACAGATTGGTGACTTAGAAACGTTCTTTCTACTTAAACCCAACACGAAATACTAACCACTTCAGTCAAGGCGCAAGCAACAGATTCAAGGAGTTTCTCCTTCGGACATTCACTCACTCATCCACAAATTAAGATCTCCACTCATCCTGCGCTTGTAGAAAAGCCATTGCAATTAGTCGCACAGCAGCACGCAACACAGGGTCATTACCTTGGTATGCGATTTCCTTCTACCTTTTCTGTACCTCAAGTTTTACCTGTATCAACCACGACTCGATCCCGTTACAACCTCTCCTAAGCCTTACTCCTCAACATGTAGGGTTCTTACATTCAGCAATTAACTGTTGAGATCTTGAACATAAAAAAAGGGGACACATTAGCAAAAACCGTTCACACACATTGACACATACTCCCTTTCTACCTGTTATTGAAGATTTTCCTCCGCTATACCTCTCTGTATAGGCTTTAATATAGGCAAAGCTTGGTGCTCTCCGATCCTATGCCGTAGTTCAGCTGTAATTTTACAATTATAAATTCTCTGTCATCCTTCAAAGGTACTTCACAAGAGACTTTCCTCAGTCCAGCATCCTTGCAGCAGACTGCCCTGAAACCCAAAAAAAAGGGCTCCAGCCGTTGTGGCCACACAAAGGAGCAGATTAATGTCGCCTATAAGGCACAAAATACGGTGTGAAGAAAGACTTGCGGCAACTATTTCGGACTCCATTAAAAGAAAAAAACTGATTTGTGCAGCTACCTCATTCACAGTCACAAGAGACACCCTTACCATGGCAAAACAATACCGGAGTATAGCGTCTTTTAAAAAACTAACGATAATCAAAATTAATATGAAGTTCACGTGAGTTCTCGTGAGACTCTCAAAGAAAAAATATTTAACAGGTGATCCTCTCCTGCTTAACATTTCCATTTCTTTACATTGTTGATGTGTTGAAGTCCCCTGGGCCTATGAGATTTGACCATTTCGATTTCACATTATGGTGAGCCCTACACTTGATTCGAAATGGGCCTTCATAGATCCAGTAAAACTTATGCATTTTGTACATACATTTGCAAGACAACCTATGGGATCTGACAAGTATGAGCTTGCCCATGCGAAAGTCTAGGTTCCTGGCCACACGTTTCTGCTTTCGTTTATGCTTCTCCGCTTCTGCTGCTATCTGGTGAAGTGCTTTATGTATAAGTGTGCGGTGGCTGACCCTTCTCCCTGGAGGGAAAGTGACTGAATCGTGCACCTTGTCCACCGGCTGCTTATTTTGCAGTACCAACAGAGGGCACAGCCCTGTGGACCCATGAGGGGTACCATTTAGGATCTCTTGGTAGGCCTGCAAATAGGTGTCCCATTGCCGCTATTGCTTGTAGCAGTATATTCTGCAGAACTTTACAATCTCTTTGATAACGCGTTCTGCAGGATTCAGTCGGGTGGAGAAGGTCATATCCAATAATGGTCCTCAATTTCATTCTCTTCTATGGCAGAGGATGTTGGTGACAAGAAAAATGAAGCCGGTCTTTATTTCAAAATAAATTACTCGGATCATTTGCATGAGTCTCCGTTAGCTTACTTTCACAGAATGGTGTGTGCAAACCGGCACCTTGACGCACCATACCCAGCACCTGAACTGGTACGTATTTGTATCACAAAGCTACCGGTCAGGTTACAAAGGGGCATAGCAACTGCTGGTCATTGTCTGAACAATGTGAAACTCTTCCAGCAATTGTTACAAGAGTTGGGAGTGGATCATCGGCTGTTTGACGCACCATACCCAGCACCTGAACTGGTATGTATTTGTATCACAAAGCTACCGGTCAGGTTGCAAAGGGACATAGCAACTGCGGGTCATTGTATGAACGATGTGAAACTCTACCAGCAATTGTTACAAGAGTTGGGAGTGGATCGTCGGCTGTTTGAACCGCACAATGCAGGGCACAAATTGCAAAATGACAGGAATCAGGGTAATGTCAGTCATCACAGGAATAATAACGGTGACGGTAATGGCCACCATGGCCGGAGCCGAGGTGGGAGAAGTAGACCTCCCGGCGCCCCCCCCCCCCCCCCCCCCCGAAATAATGAGAATCGTTCTCCAGGAAATGTACAAGGATTCCATAGTAATCAAGGGAGACGGGGTAGAAATCAAAGACGTTCTCCTAGCTGTGAGAACAATGGACAGAGGCATGAAAGATATAGGGGACGCTCGCCAGTACCACCTGAGGTAAACAATGGTGGGCATACCCGGAGTCTGGGACATGTGGCGTGACGGTGGCATGTCAGCGTGGTGCACAACCAGCATGCAGAGATAGTGTCGAGGCAAATGAGCTTTGTGCGCTATGAAGATATACAGGATTCTTTACTAGGAGAAGATATAATCATTAGTTTAGTTAAATGTCCATATGTTTATGTAACTGTAAATAATGTTAGGATTAAGTGCCTTCTGGATTCAGGTAGGGAAGCATCAATCACAAGGGAAAGCGTGTTTCAGCAATGCAATGATGATGGGGAGTGGGCAGTTCTCCCACTACAAAAGATGCGAGTAAGAGGGGCAGTAGGTGGCAAAAGTGTTGCCGTCACAAAGCAGACAATGATACAGTTTGCGTGTCAGTCCCACCTTTTTGCAGCGAACTTTATCATTATGGAAGGGCTCAACGTGGGTATGTTACTGGGTCAGGACTTTCTTGCTGAGTATAAGGCCCTTCTCGACTTTGAGTGTGGGCAAGTAACCATGTTGTGTGGTGGCAAGAAGGTTGTGATAGAATTTGACAGTGATCCTAGCCAGGTAGATGAGTTCACAGAACCCCTCTCACTATTAGTAGAAGTAGGGGATGTATGGCTCCAAGAATGGATATGTCTCGGCGCGTCAGCAAAGAGGGAACAAACTCTTGATCTTGCCGATGCCATTAGGAAAAAAAAAAGAAAAACATGTCACACTCAAGACTCAGGAAGCAGGAATGACTTAACTGACTTGCTATGGAAGTACCACAGCATCTTCTCTCAGGCACCAGGCCCCATCAAGGGTTTCCAATATTGATTTAAAATAAAGATACGCAAACCTCTTGTGGCACCGTCATATCCTATACCACTGGCGTAACGACGCGAGGTCGAGAAGGAGATTCAACAAATGCTGGATCTAGGCATAATCAAGTACGTTGCCAGTCCATATAACTAGCCACTTCATGTGGTAAAGAAGAAAGGAGGGGCGGTTCGGTTAATGCTAGATTCACGCAAAATAAATGAAATTATTGTATCGAAATCTGACTGGCCAGAAACACTAGATGCTCTTTTACAAAACTTTCATGGGGTGAAGGTCCTCAGTTCCATCAATTTGAGGTCAAGTTATTGGCAAGTGGAGCTCGAGCCATCCTGCTGGAAATATACGGCCTTTTTGTGCTATGTACGATGCTTCCAATTTTGCCGTTTACCCTTCGGGCTTAATGTATCTAGTGCCGTGATTATACAAACATTGGACGCCCTTTTACCTTCTAAGTTACAAGCAAGAATCATGTGCTACGTGGATGACGTGCTCATAGGAGAAAGAATGTGGGACCAGCTCTTGGACGAGTTACTGTATGTGTTCCGAAAGCACAATGTTAGCGTTAATTTGAGTAATTCAAAGTTTGGTAAGCGCGAGATTCTGTTCCTAGGACACATTGTGTCTGCCAAGGGGATCCGCCCGGACCTGGAAAAGTTGGAGGGCATACGGGAATACCCCCCCACCGACCACGAAAAGGAGGCTTAGAGCCTACCTTGGATTAGAGTTTTTTTTCAAAAGATTCATTTACCTGAAGAACATAATGACACCTCGTTTGTGTCAGCTGATGGATAAGAATACAGTGTGGCAGTGAGATGCAAAGGCACAGGAGAGTATGCAGCACTGAAGCACACCCTCATGTCTGCCCTCTCCTCGTGCACCCTGACTTACAAAAGCCGTTCTGTACGGCAACTGACAGCTCACGAAATGGGCTAGGGTGCGTCATCTTCCAGGAATTCAAGGAATATGGCAGGGTGATACCAAAAGCAATTGCCATGTGCTGAACAAGGCAGAACGAAATTACACAGTGACGGAGCTTGAAGCCCTTGCGGTAGTGCAGGGCTTCGGTAAATTCTGCTACTATTTGTATGGATGGTGCATGCGCGTGTACGCAGATCATCGAGCCCTGCAATTCCTGTTGTCTGCCAAGTTGACCCACAGTTGCCTTAGTAGGTGGATGCTAGTCTTGCAGGTGGACGCTAGTCTTGCAGAAGTTTGATTTTGAAATTGTGTACATACTGTACAGGATGACCAGCCAGTCTAAAACAGGTTAGGGAAATAATTAAAAAAATTTATTTCAAAACTATGCTAAAGTTTTACAAGTGTTCTTCCACCACGACATAAGGTCCCAGGTTCGAGTCCCGGTTCTGGCCCACAATTTTAATCTGCCAGGAAGTTTCATATCAGCGCACACTCCACTGCAGAGTGAAGTTTCATTCTGGAAACATCCCTTAGGCTGTGGCTAAGCCATGTCTTCACCATATCATTTCTTCCAGGAGTGTGTCTTGCATGTTTGCAGGAGAACTTCTGTGAAGTTTGGAAAGTAGGATGCGAGGTACTGGCGGAAGTAAAATTGTTACGCGGCATCGTGAGTCGTGTCGGGATAGCACAGACAGTAGTGCTCTTGCATGCGAAAGGCAAAGGCCCCAGGTTTGAGTCCCGGTTCCGGCACACAATTTTAATCTGCCAGGAAGTTTTATATTAATATTGTCAGAGATGTCATGAAGTTATCCCCCTCAGGGGCTCAGCATTAATTTGCTGAGTACGGGCTTGGCGAACCCAGGGTCCTGAGCTGGGGACTGGTAAGCACCGCCAGTTCTCTAGACACCGTAACCTCTGGGCACGCTTCAGCGACCACCGCGTGGCGCGGCGGTGAAACGTTGTGTGTACCGGAGAATGGGGATCTTGGCTTGATTGCCCGGGTCACGAGGATGGTACAAACCTCTATAAAAAAACCTTCAATCCCAAGGTGTGCTACGTGCTTATGGGATGCATGGCTGTTGAAGAGGAACAGTCGCTAGCGAGCAACCTCTGGGGATACTGCCACACCTCAGTTGTATAAGGCTTACCTAGGCACGCGGGGCTCTGTCAAGGCGGACACATCGTTCCCTAGCTTCTCATGGGATCGAGATGGAAAACACTAATTTATCCCATGAACCTTCCAGTGGGATGGGTGTACCACTGGGGGGTACCAACACCCAGTCGAAAAAGAGGTCTCGGGTGGCTAGTCCCCTAGACCAGTTGAGTAACAAAAAGAGTTTTGTATCTAGTAACAGAATGCAGACTGATAGCCAGAATGTGTTTATAATCATTAAGAGAAAAGGAGGTTCTTTTGAGAATATTTCGCCCTTTTACATCAATAAGGTCTTAGAAGGTCTTGCGGGCAATTTGAAATCAGTTAAAAGATTGCGGAACGGTACCTTGTTGGTTGAAACGTCAACCTCCCAACAGGCGGAAAATCTGCAGAAGGCAAAGTACCTGGGTGGATTCGAAATTGACGCAGAACTGCACAGTACCCTGAACTACAGTAAGGGCGTAGTTTTCTGTAGGGACCTGATGGGCATTCCAATTGAAGAACTCAAGGCAGAATGGGCACCGGAAGGCATAGTGAACGTCCAGAATATCAGGAAAAGGGTGGATGGAGAACTTGTGTCATCAGAGAGCTTCATCCTTACCTTTAATACCCCTAAACTCCCTGAGCATGTGAAGGCCGGGTTTTTGCGGTTGAAGGTCCGTCCCTATGTCCCTAATCCCATGCGCTGTTTTAAGTGCCAGCGTTTTGGACACACCACGCTCGGCTGTAAGGGGGAGGCCACTTTTGGCAAGTGTGGAAAGGCAGCACATGAGGACACTGCTTGTACGCCACCTGACAAATGTGTCAATTGTTCTGGGGAACACCCTGTTTGGAGTCAGGAATGTCAGGTGTATCTTGAGGAAAGGAAAATACAGGAGATAAAGACGACCAGGCGCATTTCCTACACGGAGGCCAAGAAGGTATTAAGGCCATGCAGCCACCTGTATTTCCCACCTCGTTTGCTGCCACCTTACAGAAACCCATCGCCACAGTAGATACCTCGACACAAGCTGAGGCCGTCAGTGTCAGCACCAATACTTGCACATGTCCGTGCACATGTCAGGCAGCTGAAGCTCCCCTTCCTCTTGCTCCACCAAGTACGGCCAACAAAGCTACAGGTACCGCTTTAGCAGACCGAGTGGTCTCTGTTACAACAGAAGTTGTGTTAGATAAGGAACCGCATGAAGTCATTCAGAAGGCACCTCACCAGTGAAGTGCCTCTCAAAAGAAGCATATTCCACCCAAGCAGAGTGCTCCCCAAGTTCCTCTTTCCTCCTCATCTTCCCAAAAGAAGAAGCTGAGGAAAGTATCTTCCCGTCCGCATGCCACTCTTCCGGGAGCATCAGCGGATGTGTTAATGGTGGCGTTGACTGACGAGGAGGACATTATTATGAACTTCGATGCGTCATTGCCTGAACCAAGCAGTCCATCTGGTACCCAGCACTCGAAGAGTGCCTCACCATCGCGGCACAAGGGTAAAGAGAAGGTAGACCCACACAGGTGACATGGCTACCATACTGCAGTGGAATTTGGCTGGATTCAGGACTCGTTTGGAAGAACTTCAGCTTCTTCTGAAGGATAGGCCTTTCTGTGTCTCCCTTCAGGAGACACACTTCAAACAGGCTGATACACCTGTCCTGAGAGGCTACCAACTCCATAGGAAAGACGACCTAACGGGTGACAGAGCACAAGGTGGTGTGGCAGTGTTCGTCAGGGACACTTTTCTCTCCTCACCTGTGCCATTGACCACTACACTGCAAGCAGTTGCTGTTCATATACTGGCCCATCAGGATATCACAGTCTGCTCCCTTTACTTACTGGAGAGCATGTGGACAGTAATCTCCTGACACAGCTTATTGGAGAACTCCCTCGTCCTTTTCTTCTTTTAGGAGATTTTAATGCGCATAATTCGCTATGGGGCTCTAACAACTGCCCCAGAAGACGGATGGTTGAGACTGTGATACACTCCTCCGATGTTATCTTACTGAACACAGGCCAGCCTACGCATTTTAGCACTGCTACAGGTTCGTCTTCAGCCATAGACCTCTCCCTCTGCTCGCCTGCTCTTGCACATACTGCTCAGTGGAGCGTGGACGATGACCTTCATGGCAGTGACCACTATCCTATTTGGATAGACTTGCTGGTCGTCATGGATTGCGGTGGGAAGCCACCGAGATGGCAGCTGCACAAAGCTAACTGGGCACTCTTTCAGAAGTTAGCTATTTTAGAGCAGTGTCATGATGCCCAAGAATGGGTGGATCACATCACAACGGTGATTCACAATGCTGCTGACACTTCCATCCCGAAATTGAAGTCAACGCTTCAGCGACCAGCTGTTCCTTGGTGGAACGACGCTTGTCGTTCAGCGATTAGAGACAGAAGAGCAGCATTGCAACAATTCGAATGCGAATTTGGCCAATTTTCGAGTGGCAAGGGCACGGGCAAGGAGAATTGTTAAAGAGAGTAAGCAGAGGTCTTTGCAAGAGTTCCTGAACTCCATCAACAGGTCCACGCCTGCAGTTAAAGTATGGGAAGCCATTAGGAGGATTTCGGGTCGGAACTCCCGACCGCCGATAGCAGCTGTGCGAGGGCAGGGATGTCTTTTACAATCACCCAGGGACATTGCCCAAGTTATGGCAGAATCCTATGCAGCTGTTACGTCCGATTCTACCCAGAATCCAGTATTCCGTCAATATCGCACGATACAGGAGAGGGTTGGCTTTGATCTACGTTCCTCCAACGTTGAGGACTACAACCAACCTTTCTCAATGTGGGAGCTAGAATCCGCATTGTCAGCAGCTCGTGATTCTGCACCTGGCTATGATGAGATTCCGTACAGACTGCTGCAACAGTTGGCACCCCAGTCAAAGGGGGTCCTCTTACACCTTTTTAACAAAATTTGGATTACAGGGAATTTTCCATGCTCTTGGAAAGAATCACACCGACTCAAGTAGTTATCGGAGTATTAGCCTCACGAGTTGCATTGGTAAGACGTTGGAGCGTATGGTCAACCGGCGCTTAGTATGGGTCCTAGAAAGGAGATCCTTACTTATCCGTTCTCAATGTGGGTTTAGGAGGTACCATTCTACACTGGATAACCTCACCCTTCTTGAGAATGCGATCCAACAAGCTTTCCTACGGAAACAACACCTCATCGGTGTTTTCTTTGACCTGGAAAAGGCGTATGATACTACCTGGCGGCGCCTTGTTGTACAGCAGGTTTATGAGTGGGGTTTTCGTGGACATTTGCCCACTTTTATCCGATCTTTCCTCTCTGACAGGTATTTCAGATACAAGGTTGGGAGTGCCTTGTCTGACCATTTTAAGCAAGAGAATGGTGTCCCGCAAGGGAGTGTTTTAAGCGTAACGGCTTTCACTATAGCCATAAACAGCATTATATCCACCGTGCGACCGCCTGTACAGTGTTCCTTGTTCGTGGACGACTTCTCCATCTTTTGTGCGTCCTCCTCCATTGCAACAGCAGCTCGTCAATTACATTTGATGATCAGGCGGTTGGAGGAATGGTGTAACACCACTGGTTTCAAGTTTTCCTTGGAGAAAACTGTCTGTGTAGATTTTAATCGCTCCCTTTCCCTTTTTAATACACCTGTTTTACAACTAGGAGACACTATTCTCACCTTTCAGGACAAGGTCAAATATCGGTCTTGGGGTGCCGACAGGGCACGTCTGCTCCAGTTCTATAAAGCTTTTGTGCGGCATAGACTGGAATATGGCTGCCAGGTCTATGGATCGGCCAGGCCTTCATACCTGAAAATCCTGGATTCAGTACACCATGAAGGTATCAGGCTGGCGACTGGTGCATATCGCACAAGTCCAGTACTTAGCCTGTGTGCAGAAGCTGGTGAGCCCCCGCTGTCTATCCGCCATCTTCTGCTCGTGGCACACCTGACTTACAGATCTCTGTCAGCTCCACACACATTACTTTCTGTCTGTGTTGCGCAGCAGCCCAACCAACGTTTGTTCCACAACCGCTCACAGGCTACGAGACCATTTGGTATTAGAGCACAGGAGAGCCATGAGTTGCTGCAGGTGCAGGGTATCACGGTTCAACGCCAGGGGTGGAGTAGGGGTTCTCCCTGGCCCCTTCATAGGCCTACATTGATTTTACATATGACTGCTTTCAAGGAGCTGTGTACCTGGAATAGTTTTTATAAAAGTAGATTTTTAGAGATTTTAAACCACCATGCAAATTTTATTGTTGTCTATACAGATGGATCCAAGCAGGGAGATCGTGTCAGCTGCTCCATTGTGTTTCCTGACTCTGTCCTTGAGATAGGGCTCCCAGAACAGTTTTCCGTTTACTATGCGGAACTGTTCGCTATCCTGAGGGCACTAGAATGGATTAAAAGGCATCACTGTATGAAATTTCTGATCTGCTCAGACTCCCACAGCGCCCTCCTCGCTGTCGACCAATTGTATCTGGCAGATCGGATGGTGCAGGATATTCAGGACGCTCTTCTTGCACTGCAACGTCAACACAAGGAGATAGTTTTCTGTTGGGTTCCTGGGCACGTAGGGATCCAGGGAAATGAGCTGGCTGATGCAGCAGCTAGGGAGGCTTGTTCTCTCCCCCCTAGCGTACGCTGTTTTGTCCCACTGAAAGCCGTCATCTCCTTTGTGACACGCAGAACCATGGTGTTGTGGGAGAATCAGTGGTTGGATGTGGTGGACAATAAACTACGTGCAGTAAAATCCTCAGTCTGCCCATGACGTACATCCTTCCACCCTAGACGAGCTGATGAAGTCGCCCTCACTCGTCTCCGAATAGGACATTGCCCTCTGACACACAGTTTCCTTTTACGCAGTGAAGAACCGCCAGAATGTGACCGATGGACACAATTGTCAATACGACATATTTTAACAGAATGCATTTTATTTGCTGGTACCAGGGCAAATTTGGGTCTCTCACAGGACCTGAAATCTATTTTAGCTGACGATGAGGCGTCTGTGGATTGTGTCTGATTTTGTACTATGTCTGGACTACTTCCCAAAATATTGGGTGTGCGATTTTAATGTGTGTTAGAGTGGCTCGGCCACCCTTTATTTTTAAGTAGTCGCCAGGCCACATAATTGTCACTGTTTTATACTTAGTTTTAGCCTTTTTAAGAGTTGTTTTTACGCTATCCCTACAGCTGTAGGTGTGCTTTTATGTTTCGCAAGTCCACCCGACATGCGTCCTTTCTTCCATCCGTTCATGTTTGTGCACGGGCGCTGATGACCTTGATATTGAGCGCCCTATATCACTAATCAATCAGTCAATGAAGTTATCTTGAAGTGATGAAAGTTTCGATGAAGTATACAGCTCTGGCTTGGAACTGACCAAAAACATTTTATGTCAGACTTCAAAATCTCAAAATATTTTAAAGATTATTTAAACCTTGGTGATGGTCTTCTACCAAAACACAAAAAGTGTTAGATTAGAGTACTGTGAAAAATTATTTCATTGGCTGTGTAGAAGTTTTGGGGTGTTACTTATATTGAAATATCCACTTTGTCCAATTAAATCGCTTTATTGTAGTGTTGTAATGCAGCCATGCTTTCCTTTTCTTTCTCCTCCTTCTTCCTGCTATCTTTAAAAGGCCAGACAAGTGCCTATTTACTTTTATCAAGTATTGCTCATTCAAACATGCATGAACTTGATTTTCATGACGGTTGGTTTCGACATTTGTGAACCGTGATATAGAGCACCCACACTGATTTTCAAAATTCGGCGCCTCTGCATCTGGCCAAGAAATACTTGCCTTCTATTGTGGTGTGATAGGTGCATTTCTCATTCTCATATTTTTATATGTTAATTTTGAATCAAGTAAAATATAAATATGTTTCAACTTCATAGGTCCAGAAGCTGTTAGATAATCTTTTGGACTTGCGTGCACAACTTGCTGCCACTACAAAAAAATTAGAAGAAACTAAGCTAAACATTATTGATACACAAAAACGACATGCTGCTCAAACAAAAGTAGTTGAAAAGCAAAGAGAAATTACTCTGAAACAGAAAGAAGTTACCAAAGGAATACAAGATAATTGTGATGAAATACTGAGTGAGGCAACACCATTTCTTGAAGGTATTATTATATTAAAATTGAACATTTTGAAGAATTTTCATTGCTTTCATTGTTATTTTCTTTAAATATGTCATAACACTATATACTTATCCTTACATTGCTTTCTACAGTATGTCTGCCTAGGTGTACTTGTGTCTGTGTGAATGTGTGGGCATGTGTGCATTTGTTTACCCTCCATTTTTTCCCCCAAGGTAAGTCTTTCCTCTCCCGGGATTGGAATGGCTCCTTACCCCCTTCCTTAAAACCCTCATCATTTCCTTTTCCCTCTCCTTCCCTACTGCCTGAAGACGCAACTGGGTTGCGAAAGCTTGCGATTGTGTGTGTGTGTGTATTCATTTATTTATTTGTGATGCTGTCACACCTGTGCTCCTTCGCCTGGTGAGTAATCTTCGTCTATTTTTTATATTTTATCCTTACATTAATTTACATATGAATAATTTATAACTACACACAAAAATCAAAAAGTGTCTACCAATTACATGTTACTCTTAGAATTAATAATTAATGTGTGCCAAAGTTCTTTGAGTGGAAGCAGAGGTATCTGCCACAATTGGGTGCCCATGGTTATTTGCTTGGTGGATTTTGGAGAGCATGTAGAAGGTTTGGTGTGCAGAGTGTTATTGGGATGAGAAGGGTGATAGATTTGAGGTGAGGTTCTGGGTAAGGCTGTGCTATTTTAGCAGGAATGGGAACTCTTGATAGACTTTTAGGTTGGAATTATCCTGAATGGTGGAAGAGTCAGATAATTGACAGTATCCTTCTGCTATGTACTGCAATGCATCATGGCAGTAGTGGAACATTTGTCTTCAGAGAGGGTGATTAAGTCAGCATATGTTTTGAGGATATGTATGTCTGTCCTTTTTCTGCCAAAAGGTTGGTATTATTAGGAAAGACTTGGAAAAGTATGATGAGGCCAGGTTTGAGGTGAGAAATTACTGGAAGCTGACCTGATGGTGATTAGGTAGATAGGATTATGGTTTGATGCTTGTATGGACAGAAGAATATGGGGATAAATATTAAGTTGAGTTTATCTATAGAGATAGTCAGTAATCTAGTGTTTTACCTCCTAATTGCATTTGCAAATCATTGTTTTCAGTTATTAGGAAATATAGTTCATAACATTTACAAGAGCTTCTAACTTCTGTATGTCTGTATACCATTATTCTTAAATTATATTTCAGGTGCAGTTGAAAAACTGAATGCACTGAAACCATCTGATATGACAAATCTGAAGGGAATGAAACAACCCTCTGATGGTGTGAGAGCAGTCATGACTGCAGTTTGTCTGTTGAGAGATGTGAAACCTGACAGAGTTACTGATCCTGCCTCTGGAAAGAAAGTATGTCATTGCATGATTATATTAACTTAATCACTTTCTTTATTATTATTATACACACATCACTAATTAAAATAATGATGATATGATTTTTCTAATAATGGAAACTCCAGATTGGAATTTGACAATATCATGAGGACAGTTTACAACTCACTGCAAAGACGTAATACCAAGTTGCAACAGGCACATTAAAAAGACACAAACATACAACACTTAAGCTATTGGCCATGGCCTTCCTTCAAGCAATTGAACAAGCACAATTCAAAGTCACGCAGCCTTCATCTCCAGCTGCTCCCCTCCAAATCACAAACTGTGGTGAGGCAATTGGGTAAAGGAAGGAAGAGGAGAGGGGGGGGGGGGGGGATAGGAATGCTGCATCACAGTTGTGGAGATGGATGCAGCACAGGCGTCTGGAGCATGTACGTATTAGATGGGTGGAATGAGATGCAGCTTAGAAAAAGATTGGGGAGGTGGTTGAGGGGAGGAAAGCAACACACAAATGTGAATGCCGGAAGTGTGCAGACACACACACACACACACACACACACACACACACACACACATATGAGAGAGAGAGAGAGCACATGAAATAGGAAAGGTGTAGGATAGATGGGGTGGGAACTGTTGGGTATGGAAAAAGGGAGTTATTGAAGGTTGAGATCTGGATAATTTCAAGATTGGAAAATGTATTGGAAGGATAACTTCCATCTGTGCAGTTCAGAAAAGCTGTTGGTGGGTGGGAGGATCCAGATGGCCTGGGTTGTGAAGCAGCCATTGTAATCAAGCATTTGCTCTGCTGCATGTTGTACAACAGAATGGTCTACCTTGCTTTTGGCCACAGTTTTGCAATGCTCTTTTCATCGTAATGGACAGCTGGTTAGTAATTATGCCAATATAGAGATCTGCACTGTATTACAGCACAGTTGATGAATTACATGGCTACTTTCACAGGTGGGCCAGTCTGTGAATGGGTAGGATAAGTCTGTGATGGGCTTAAGTGTTGATGATATGTAATTTTTTTTTCCCCAGCAGCATAGCTTCTTCTTTCTTTTTTTACCATTTTTATTATTTAAATTACTATTTATTCTGCTGTTTAATGTGTTATAAAATCATAAATGTAATTGTGCTCTTTTAATATTTACAAACAAACACAGACTTAGTATCATCCTGGAGGGACTTGTATCAAATAGTTAGTTCTTGGAAGCAGCTGGTAGTAGGAAACGTTAATGGAGCTCTACTGAATTTCATTATGTGCTTCAGCAGTTAGATTGAATGTTTGCAGACTATTGTTATTTAAAAGCAGTGCTACTGTAACATACCTGCTACTAACTGATAACTTCCATAAGCTGAAGATAAATAAATGTCACTTTCACATAACAAGGTTATTAAGTTCAACTCATTACCAGAGTGTGTAGGTTGGGTGTATTGTGTAGAATCTTCTTCGCTTGTAAAGTTCTTCCTATTCCTGAAATTCCGGTTAAGGTTGCGTGCCGGGTGATATCTTACAGACCTACATCACTTGAAGAACTCAAAACACAAGTCGCACTTTTCATAAAACTGTATTCAACAAAACATTACATTGTTGGTATTAATCCACATAATGGCATAGTGACTGCCCAAAGTCAGCCTTAATAATAACGCCCTGTGTGTCTCTGCTCATGTCCTTATATACCATTTCGACGTGTGGACAACAATACAATCATTTGTTAGAAACAGGAAGTTGTACATTTATTAACAATGGATTTGTTATAAGATATACTTCATACTGATAAGTAGAGCATAAAATGTTTGTTCTTTTAAATACAATCATTTTGAGAATAATTGCTACAACTAAGCAATATATGGTATTACATGTATGCAAACGATAGAATTCATAAAGAAGTTAATAACGTAAGAATAATGTTTGAATACAATTCCTAACATATACAGAGCTATGTTTCATCAAGCTTTACTTTTGACAGTCTTTCCAGTTCTTTAGATATCATAGTTTTCAAGGAATGGTTAAATGCTGACCATGTGATCGTGTCGGTTTCAGATTAAGTCTTCTGAATTCATATAATAAATTATTGCCAGTATTACATTGATTTATCAGATGGCATTTCAAGGCCATGTACTGAGTTTGATAAAAATCTAATATTGTTTAGTATGCTTTCTATTACAACCTATTATTGCGACATGTGCTCACTTTATACCCTAGAATACAGCTGTAATATGCAATAACTTTGTTTCCTACCAATAAATGAACATTAAACAAGCAGCTATTAGTTTTTGTGATGAGTTTACAATCTGGTAACATTCTTAAAAACAAAGTTATCTGATATCTGTAGTTCAGCATAGGGCTAATACACAGGGATTTTCTTATAAGAGTTACATACTGTATTAGAGTGTTGCCTATATGCAAATTTACAGTCTTTACATGTTTCCCTAAATGGTCTGTTACATCTCAATACTTCCCTGAAAGCATTGTACTGAAAGCTGGCCAAGGCTTTCGTCAGCTCTCCACATAACAGCATTGTTCAGTATCAATGTATGTTAGATTTCTTTCAAGTTAATAAAAAAGCTCTCAATATCATAATAAACAACATATATCACAAAATATAGCACATAAGGCAGTGAAAAACACAGCGACATAAGAAATAAATACATATATATACAAAATTAAATGACCCAGCTATGTCAACGTAGATTATCCACATATTTAGGGGGTGAAACAGTCCCTCCAAAATTGTCAAATTGTCGCTTAAATAGAAACAAGGCGATAACTTAGAGACTAGAGAAGCGATTTTAATGATGTTTGGTATGAAAATATCTTTTGATGAAAGACAGGTTCCATAGATTCAACTTTGATAAAATCAAACGAATTTTTTGAGCTATCCCCCTAATTGTCACTCCCCCTGCAATGTACTTAGGCCGATCTCTATCAAGAGGCGGAAGAAAGCGAGGATCCTATATATTGCACAAAAGCTTGCATACGTTCTTTATTATGTAGATAAGAAAGACGACAGTGGCAGTGGGGGATATATGAATGTTGCAATTGGAAAAATTCCCGTTAATGACTCACTCGGAGAGTAGAGGCGCAGCAACCACGCACAGTGCCAAAATGCTACGGGAACATATATTAACGGGGTGCAACAGAAAGAGAGAGAGAGAGAGAGAGAGAGAGAGAGAGAGAGAGATGCACAAAACTAACCTAACGGGTGTACATCAATATAGTGTATTTAGTATCAATATAAAAGACGGACAAAGTATTCCAGGACTTGAGAGTGATAAGAGGAATGGATATAAAATACAATCACGTCCTCGTTAACACGGCAAGTAACACCTACCACTAAACAGGCACTAACAGTCCACAAAATAGGAACAAGAAAGAAAGAAAGATCCTGGAAAACTCATTTAGTAAATTATCTTAGCACAGAAACTTTATGTTAATCGCGTATAATAACCTGTATGGTAAAGTATAAAATGCGAAACTGAATGGCTAGTTCAACTGTATTGAGAGAAAAGCTTTCGAAGCACGCGGTAAAGGAAATAATTCCAAATTTCGTGGTCAGGATGTATTCTAAAGCATTCTCCCGACACTCGCCTTGGATTCGAGTGGCGCTGCGGTGGGCGACCTAGTGACAAGCGGGCTGTGTGGACGGTCGGGCCAGTCGATCGTGCCCCACTCGAACGAGCGTGCATGAAGTCGAGCGTAGCCACACGCCTTGCTGCAAGCTGCAGTACCGACACCTGTCGGACTGTCAGCCGCCGGTATATGCGAGGGTATCACGGCAGTGAGCAGTGGCTCAGAAATAGTCGCGGTACTGAGGAGAGCTGAGGCAATGAAGTAGTACTCGCACTGGCCAGCGGTGCGCACGAGGGCAATACGATGGAGGGCGGTGGCTCGGAAACTTTTGGGGCAGCCGAGAAGAGCCGAAGTGCTGAGGTAGTTGACATGTCGACCGCTGGCGTGCATGAGGGAGGCAGTGTCGTGCAAGCATAACATGGCATGCGTGAGATGTGTTCAAGCAGTTCCCCAGATGAAGAGGCTCAGGCGGCAGCGTGCGAATTGGTGAAATTATAGATTCATGCTCGACCAACAGAGTGGGAGAGCATGAAACAAAAGAAGATCGCCATGCGGGTGGAGAAAAAGTAATGTGAGAGGCGGCCAATAGTAGGACGAAGCACTGGCGTTGGGTCTGAGCTAGGCGTTGGTATAGCAACCAGGTTTTGTTTACAAGCACTTGCGTAGGAGCAATGCACAGAAACAGAACTGTCACAAGCATTGGGTACCTTGTGCATGGGCATGACATCACTAACAACACTAGTGGGAGGAACACAAATGCTGACCTGGGTGCAATTATCCATTGAAGTTGTAATAACTCACTGCAGGGTGGCCAGCTCAAACATTGGCGTAGAAGCAGTTGATGAGGCTGGAACTCGGGCAGCATGTGGGCGGCATGACGAGTAAGGTGACTTCCGTGTGTCGCCTACATTGTGGGAGTGACCTTGAATGACAGCAGGGTGGTGAGACGTGTAATGCAGCGTAGGCACAATTAGATTTTGATGAACGTCTGGAGAGTGGGTGTTGTAGATTCTATCTGTAACTAGAAAGCACTCGCAGGGTATTGGATATAGAGCATCAACAATAGAGGAATCATGGCACACTTGTTGAAGTGAGGTATGAAGTTCACGCGGTGTGGTAGATGTCCCCAGTGGAACAGGAAATGAGAGCGGTAGATCAGAAACTCGGTGTGGTGTGATGGCATTGTAGACTGATGCCACAGAGGCACCAGAATGTGCCGCATAAATGGGCGGTCACATGTGTCCGAATATGTTAGTCATGTGTGCTACCCATTGTTGTGGGTGCGTTGCGGCAGATGTGTCATGCTGCACATAAAAAACAGTCACAGGACACAGGATTTGAAAATGCAAAGTCACTATGGTGGTAGTTTGAAGCAACAACACTTTCACTGTTCACACATGGAAAGTCTGTTGCACGAAACTTGCAGCAACAGCATTGTCTGGAATATTTGTTGTGCATGCAAAAAAATGTGTGCTCGGAGTGCAACGAAACTGATTCGAACTGCAAGAATAATTTGTAGGAAAACTTGAAATTGCACAATCAGTAAAGTCACTGTGTACCAAAGGAAGAATAAAGTTCAATTGTGGCAGCAGAGTAGCACATTGTTGACCGATTATGTAACTGGAGGTGAAACACCATTGTTCAAATTTTGCAAGTTTGTAAATATAAATTTGTATAATTAGAATCACATGGTGTAATGGTCAATTGTTCATCATCACTAAATAAAGACAAAACATGATGGGCATAGCATAGCCAGAATTGCTACAATACATGACTGCACTTGTAGGAAGCAGAGTGGCAAAAAATTTTTGCAAAAAAAGTTGTGGTGAGCTTGAAGATGAAGCACTCATTGTACTATGCAGATTAGGCACTATGGAACATTTAGAGCATTGAAGTGAAATCCGGGTGAAGTCTGAAATGGCGAAGTCATTGTGGCTGTTGATTGTTGGCTTTTGGCACGTCGTATTTTTGGCGAAAAACCGGTGCGAAAGTAGTGGATTTCACTTGTGCGGTCGAATGAATGTAAAAAGAAACTCAGGGTCACCAGTATGGGGATTGAGAGAGGTTCGAGCCCCACAATTTATCAGCTAGAAATGCACTTTACTGTTAATCGCTTTGAGTACAGATCCACACTAACTGTTGCATGGCCGCCGGAGCTCAGGGAAGCTGCCTCCAAAGATATTAGCCCAAAGATACATTAGCATGTATATCAAAGTGTACACACTGCCACACCTGCTTGATGAAGCCCATACAAACTCTTATTCAATAAACACTCTTTTATTTCCTTCCCTAAACAATTTGGGTTACTCATGAAAATAGTACCACTTATCGTGCTAATTAGATAAGCAATTTGTACATGAATGTGTTTGATTTTCCATCACTGTAGGACTGCTATTGCTATCAGTATTCTCAGGCTGCTTCATCTCATCACTTGGTTGTAGCTTACCTAATAATCTATTCCAGATGTCTGGTTATAACCCAGAACTACTATCTTGCTTTAAATTTAGTAACCTTACAGTCTCTGTTCCACTGCATTGTAAATACCCAATTACTTCCTATAACATGATCAGTTTTTGTCCTGTCAACAAGTTGCCACTTATTGTAGTGATTCAGGCTAATCATCTACAAATCCATGGCTGCTACCATTCATCCTTGTAGACTGAGACTAAAGCCTCTTCTACTGACATCAGATCAGATGAATTCACTTGCTACATAGTAGTTAAAAAGTGTGCAAAGAGAAAAGACACAGACATTTTTGATTTCACAAGACATGAAGACTGTAGCAACCCTACTTCACTGTTTGCACTTAAGATTTCTCTTTCCAACAGTATATCAAATTCTTCACACACATCACTATCTTCACTGCTGGTAATTACACTGTCTTCTATGTTGAACCTATCTTCTTCTCTGACCACAAATTGGCTCACATCTGTTGACTCAATTGTGCAACCTGATCCCGGTTCTGCATTCTTCAGCTGTGTGTTGCCACCATCAATTGATAGGTCGAGGAAGCTCAACTGCATACTATGGGAGTTCTTTGTTGTCACTTCATGGGTTTGTGGATCAGCTGTTTTCATTTGCTCCATGTTTACCTCCCATGAAAGACACAGTTCTTTGTTTACTCTGGCATTCAGAGAGAATACTTCCTCATCAGAGATGACATCTTTTCATAAAAAAGAGTTTCCACTTTCCAAGGCTCCACAGACAATATCCTTTTCATTCTACTTTCACTCCAAGGCTAAAATTCTTATGCTCATTCTGCAAGTTTGTCAGATGTCAATAGGCTTGTCCAGGTTCTGCAACCAAACAATTCAAGTATCTTCAAATCATTTTTAGTAAGGTCTTTTGTCTTCCAGATTTGATAAGGAATCTTTTTACCGAAGGATCTACTTGGGCATATATTCCTGATGTA
The DNA here is from genome assembly GCA_026315105.1 of Locusta migratoria. Lineage (NCBI taxonomy): Eukaryota > Metazoa > Arthropoda > Insecta > Orthoptera > Acrididae > Locusta > Locusta migratoria. The sequence continues at coordinate 389,859,347 of CM048747.1, forward strand.
ATAGGTCAACATCAGAGCTTCCCCCACAAAAGTTGTTGTTCTAACCACTTTGAAATAGTAGACACATGACTCAAGATATAAGTGTTTTATTCAGGCATTCAGCTTTTCCATTTCATGAAGGAGAGTAAACACTGCTTCTCCAATGCAATATGCCTTGTTTCTTGAATAACTCTTCAGATTGGCTATTGATATACTAAGTCCCAATGTCTGACTGGACACTTTGTAGTTCCCTCCCTATCTTACACTCTGCACATCCATTAGACTCCACAAAAGATTCAAACATATCACTTTTGTGCTTCAGCACTTTGACTACTGAATATTTTGAGTGATCACTAGGTAAGTAAAATATTAATGTGCCCCACCCATGAGAGTCTGTTGTTGTTGTGTTCTTCACTCTGCAGACTGGTTTGATCCAGCTCTCTGTGCTACCCTGACTTGTGAAAGCCTCTTCATGTAAGAATAAGAACGGTAACTTAGATCCTTTTGAATCTGCTTGCTGAATCTGTCTGTCAATCTCTCTCTACAATTTTTACTGCACACACCTCCTTCTAATGCTTAGTTGACAATTCATTGATGTCTCAGAATGTGTCCAACCAATATATCACTTCCCTTAGTCACAGTATCCAACAAACTGCTTTTCTTCCTATTTCTGTTGAGCACCTGCTAATCTTCACCATCAGCCTGTAGTAACAGATTTCAAAAGCTTCGATCATCTTTTTCTCTGAACTCCTAATTAACAACATTTCACTCCCATACAGTGCTACATCCCTGAAAAATGTTTTCAGAATGGACTTCATAACATTTAAATTGAAGCGTACATGAATCATCGCTGCTTACAATTGTTGTTCACTGCAGGCAAAGGTGAAATACAACTTTTTTATTTCTCTATTATTACAAAGCACCTCTGATAATGACATTGTTAATGGGCAATGAATGTTTGTCCACCAGCAATCACGTGACCACCTGTCAGCGATGGACTTGTGTCTGGAATCACACAACACCTGTGCATCATACATCAGGTCTTTAAATTACGGTGAAATGGAAACCAAGGCATTCAGCAGGAACTTCATGATTTCTGAGCGCAACGGTGGGTAACACACTTTGTGCTCAACCCACGTGGTCTGCATTTGACAAAACCACAATCCAGAAATGGCCAGACACTGCTGATGGTGGGCTCACACTGCTCGCCTTCTGTGCATGCCAAGCCATTGCGAATATTTATGCCAATTGCAGAAACAGTGTACATTGACAGATATCTGACATCACCGCCTTATGCTAGCTGTTTGCTGCTCATCGTTCACGCGTTTTTACTGTATGACAGTCAGGTCACTACAAAATTAAAATTGGGTGTCAACAAATTTTGCTTCTTCAGAAACTCTTTTCTTCTCATAGCAATTGTGCATTTTATATATTCTTTACTTCAGCCATTAAAAGATATTTTGCTACCAAAATGACAAAACTCATCTACTTCTTTTATTGTCTAATTACCTGATCTAATTTCTTCAGAATCATCTGATTTTCTTAGACTACATTCCATTAGCCTTGTTTTACTCTTGTTAATGTTCATTGTATACCTCTCCTCTCAAGACACTGCCCATTCTGATCAGATACCCTTCCATATTCTCTGATGTCTCTGACAGAATTAGTATGTCATTGGCAAACCTTAATTTATTTTTTTTTATTTATTCACCCTGAACTTCAATTACCTCTACAAATTTCTCCTTGCTTTCCTTTATAGCTTGCTTATTGTACAAATTGAACAACATTGGAGAAAGGCTACAACCCTGACTTACTCCCTTCTCAACCAATGCATTCCTTTCATGCCCTTCAACTCTGATAACTGCTGTCTGGTTTTTCTACAAGTTGAATATAACTCTTCACCATTTAAAAGAGTGTATTCCAGTCAACATAGTTAAAATATTTCTCCATATCTACAAATGCTAAAATACCATAAATCACTGTGCACCACTTCTAAGTCATTTTCAGTAGTAGTTTGGCTTGGTTTGAAACACTGTATTTTCACTACCCCCTTGCACACACAGTTCACAGTGGTCTTTGGATTTAGTCGCTCTACATATTTTGGGTAAAGCTTCTTTTTGTCCAAGACTTTGGTGCCAGAAAACTTTGGACCATCTGGGTGTTGCTTCATATTCCACTTGATGTGCTTTATGACTCTGGGGCACCACTGTACTTCTTATAGTTATCACAGTGTACTAAATAGACATCACTGCCTTATGACCTTCCTCTCAAGGCATCTTTCTCACCAAGAGAAACACTAACATCCCCATTTTTGAGCTGAAAATGCATTCTTGTCTTGTCCATCTGTTTAACAGGCAGCAAGTTTCGATCTAGTACTTTCACAAAAAGAACTTCTGTTAACTGGTTTGACTTACCACCACATGAGTTTGCTGCCTTCATGATAACACTTCCTTTACCAGTCATTTTAGTAATTTTTCCATCAGTGAATTTCACTTCTCCAAAGTTACCCATCAGTAAGTCCTGTAATATCTCTTGGTGACTAGTCATGTGATGAGTTGTTCCTGAATCCAAAACCCCACCTTTCCATCAGTATCTCCTAGACCTTTGGTCTATGTCATGGCCACTATGTCCTTATCTTTCTTTGTACTTTTTTAACCTTCTCAGCTTATATCAACACTGGTAAATTTGCACCCACTTGCTCTGTATGCAGATTACTTGGGAATATTCAGCTTGTTTGGTAGAGTTCCTGCTTATTTTTCACAGAAAGGTGTGCACTCAAAATAAATGTGGCCTGTTTCAACACATGCGAAACAGAGTCTGTTTCTGTTGCATGTATGCTTTTCACCTTATTTATTTTATTTATAATTTTTGTAGTGGTTTTAGAAATTATTGTGTTGTTTCTGACCTCTTCCTTGTACTGCATATGACGAATTACAGTGATTACTGGCAAAAGGCCTATGTCAGTTGTCTGACTCCTCCACCTACAAGTTGTGCCAGGAGAACCCCATACCAAAAGTTCAACGTAACCTACAATCACTGCTAAAATCTTATGGCCCTTACCAGAACCCCTCCCCCCACATCCATCTCCCTCCTTACCTCAACTGCACCCCACAAACCTACCTTTTAAATGCTCCAAAATCCATAAACCCACCAATCCTGGACATACAATTGTTGCTGATTACTGTGTTCCCACTGAAAGAATTTCAGCTATAGTTGACCAGCAACTCCAACCAATTGTTCAAAACCTAGCCTCCCACATCCAAAATACCATCCACTTCCTAACCAGCTCTCCGCCATCCCCACCCCCATACCTCTTGGTTCCTTATTTCTCACTGTTGATGCCATTTCCTTATACGTCAACATCCCACATGGTCTTGCTGCTCTTGAACCCTACCTTTCTCTGTGTTCTTCAGACTCCAAGGCCAATACCTCATTCCTTATAACCCTTACCAATTACATCTTAAAAAACTGGAACAATTAAATCACACTCTTTTCAAGTCTTTAATTATCTGTCATCATGACCTAAAATGAGGGATATCCTACCCATGATCCTTCTGACCCCTCCTACAGTGGTGTTCTGCTGCGCACTCAACCTCCATAGCATGCTAATCTATCCCTTTGCCGCTCCCAATACCAACATCTTAGCATATGAATCACATATCTGTGGAAGACCCCGATGCAAAATCTGCCCAATCCACCCTGCAACACTTCCTATTCCAATCCTGTTACAGGCTTCTCCTACCCCATCAAAAGCCGTGACCTGTGAAAGCAGCTATGTGATTTGTCAACTCTTCTGCAATCGTTGCACACCATTTTACATTGGAATGACAGCTGTCCATCAGAATGAATAGGCAGTGTCAAAATGTGGCAAAAAGCAAGCACAGGCACAAACTAATAGACAATCACATTGACACACTTTAAATTTTTGGCCCATGGCCATGGCCTTCATCAGGAAAAGAAACACATACATTCACACAATTGTTCAGAATACTATACACACACAGCTACCATCTCTGGCTGTCAGTTTTGAAATTCTTTGTGTCCATTATTATTTTTGTGGCTTTGGGTAAAACAGTGTATAGTTTAATTCCAGGATGTAGTATTACCTTCTGATATAGTGCTGTATTTGTCTGTTTTACACTGAACACCTACTTTAGTCTACTCCTACCATTATTTTAAAAACATGTATAGTTTAAACGTTTTTACACTTGCTCCTGCTGTTTCCCCCAAAATACTATATCACATTTCATTTGTGAAGGGCATAGGAAAATATATCAGTTAATAACTTGTGTAAAATGTTGAATGAACTACATCATGTATTTATTGAGTGTGTATAGAATAAATGAATATAGATGAAATTTTTATGTATATGAATCTTAAGAATTCTGTGACAGGCTCCTGAAATGACTGTTTAATGTCCAAAGATATTTTTGTATGTTTATTTATTTTTATTTTATCTCTAATTGCATATTTCATTATCTACCTTTCACTGAATGCTCTTTATTTTGCAGTCAAATGACTTCTGGGGACCAGCTAAAAAGCTTCTTGCAGACTTCCGCTTTCTATACAACCTTAAGACATTTGATAAAGACAATATACCACCTCCTATTATAAAGAAAGTTCGAGCTGAAATGAAAAAACCAGAGTTTAATCCTCAAGCTATAGCAAAAGCTTCCAAGGCTGCAGAAGCAATATGTCAATGGGTGATTTCAATGGATGTGTATGAGCGTGTATCAAGGGTAATAATTATATTTTTACGTATTCTAGAAAATATTATTTAGTAGTTGGTATTTGGAAAAAAATGAGACTTGCTCCTTTACGTAGTATAAGTATAATGATACATTTTCAGCTACATAAACTACTTTAAGTGTTACCATGTTATGTACATTTGCCAATATGTATTTAAGATTTTGCTATTTACTGATGTTCACTGCAACATGGTTTAAGTATTCAAGGTGTTACAAAACCGGTTAAAACTTAGGAAGAGGTGATAATGTTCAGTAAGAACAATTCAAAACTGAATTTTATTGACATTCAAATTTTACAATATTAATGTTGCTCTTATTATAGCCACATTTCAATCAGCAAGAACATGGAGCATAATTTCTCTGTTGATTTGAGATTAACTAAATGTTAAGTGGATATACAAACTGCACAACACCCAAATCATCCCTCAAATGCCCCTTTGCTATCATATTATTTGTGGGCTTATCACGGGGTGTGAGCCCCAGAAAACACACTTTTCTTCGTATCAACACTTTATTGAACTGACCGTTCACAAGCTTAACACAGACTAGATAAAAGTTATTGATGGTGGCAGCTCGCCCAAAGACTATCGTAAAGATATTATAGTACATTCCTGGTTGATTAAGGCTAGCACCACCACAAAGTCCCCCCCCCCCCCCCCCCGCAGTACGGGGTACTCTGGTTAAGGTGAGTGTGGGGCGGGGGGGGGGGGGGGGGGGGTGACAGCCGGCCATGATTGTGTGTGCGGAGTTGGGTGATTGACAGCTCCACGGAGTTGTCTGGCAGAGGCGACAGTCCATGGAGGCGGCAAGCAGTGGGGCCGAAAACCTCAAAGTCCCTGAGGTGAGGGAGCTGCCAAACCTGATGCACCAGCTGGCGTGGTTGTGGGTTGTGGGTTGTGGAGGCAGGAGGGGAAGCACCACTCTATCAACACCTGAAGGGAGCAGAAAAGCTCGTGTGGCATCTAGATTAAATGAAGCAGGAGGGGAGAAACATTTCAGTAGCTCGTACCTACATTGATGGGGTGGGGATGGGGTGGGATGGGGGGAGGAAGCACTGACGGCTGTACATAATATGAAAATTGAGCCTTTGTGCAGAAGAACTGCAATGTCAGAAGGGAGTTGGGGAGGGATAGGAACCTCGAATTCCAGAACCGGAGTCTCAGGAAGAGGGTGAATGCCAAAGCCACAGAAGGGGAAGGCAAGAGAGTGAAAAGAGACCTCGAATGGAGAGGAGGGGGAAAGAGGAGTCAGAGAGGGGGTGGGGGTAAGGCAGAGGCAGGAGAAGATGGAGAAGCTGAAGAGGCCGGAAGAGAGGAATCTGCCTCGTACGTTATGCGAGGAGAAGGATTGCCCTCGACTGGAAGTGAGGAGGAGGGCTTAACATGAGCAGATTTAATGCGGTTTTCCAACACAGTGGAGGGAGAGATATTGATAAGCTAGGTGAAAGTGTTGGGGGACTGCCTGAGCACCCGATGAGGGCCCTAATAAGGAGGGCTGAGTGGAGGACAGACCATATCGTCCCGTAGCATGACGAACGTGCAAGAATCCAAGGTCTTGGAACAATTACCTGTGGAGGAGTGTGACTGGAGGAAGGTGGAGGGCAGATCATTGTGTGATGCTGATGCACCCGATCTACCAGGGTGGGGAGGTCAGACAAATGAGGAATGCGAGAGGGGGAGACTAGTTCGCAAGTAAAAGTAAGGATTGTCCTTAGACAAATTCAGCAACAGTGCCATGGAGGGCCTCTTTGTAGGTGGCTCATTACCCGAGCAAAATGAGAGAAAGTGCCTCCGTCCATAGAGAGTCGTGGCACTGGAGAGAAGTTGTAAGAGTTTTGTGTCACTACTCTACCAGTCTGTTGCTTTAGGGGTGGTAGGTGGTGGTATGGATGCATTTGATGATGCAGAGGTAGCAAAGGTCGGAAAAGAGAGCGGATTAGAACTGGCAGCCTTGGTCTGTGGTGATGACCAAGGGACACTGTCTCTGCCGTGATGTTGGTGAGAGGGGTGGCATCAGCCCAGCGGGTCATTCGATTGATAGCCGACAAGACATAGCGGAAACTGTCAGCTGGAGAAAGAGGGCTGATGAGGTCGATATGGACATGTTGAAATGGGGAAAGAGCCCAAAGGAGGGGAGGTGTGGAAGGTGATTTTGTTGCATTGGCAGGAAATGCAGGCCTGAGCCCAAGCTTGACAGTCTTGTTTGACATCTCACTAAACAAAACTTTCAGTGACAAGTCTGGTTGATGTGCAGATGCCAGGGTGCTGAAGCTCATGCAGTTTTTGGAAAACCTCACACTGTAAGGTGTGAGAAATGAAGGTACGAAGCTTGCCCATGAAATTGTCACACCAAATTTCACCCGTCGCCCCAGGAAAAAGAGTTGTGGATGGGTGGAGAGAGGACGAATGATCAGAAACTAATTGCATGAGCTCATCATCAGCTGATTGGAGAATGGCAAGGTTGGTTAGAGAGGCTGATCAGGGAAGACACAGCATCGACTAAGATGAGGAAGTCGGCTACTCTTGATGTACCTGACATCAGTGGTGAATTGTGAGAGGAAATCTAGGTATCAGAAGTGTCTAGGAGGAGGATCAGCTAATGGATTTTGTATCGTGGCAGCCAAGGGTTTGTGGTCGGCGAGGACATGGAAAAGACAGCCCTCGATCTCAGAGTGCAAGTGCTTGATGGCCTCATAAATGGCAAGGCATTCTCGGTTGAAGGCAAGATTTAATTTCTTTGAGAAGAACTGGAGAGGAGAGACATTGGTGTCTAGTGATTGCCTAAGAATGGCACCAATGGCAGTGTCACTGGTATTGGTTGTGATAAAGATGTCCGCCTCTGGGTGAGGGTGAGCATTAGTAATAGCATTCGATAAAAGGTTTTAAAGTGTGGAGAAAGCCTCAGATATTGCAGGGGTCCAAGAGATGGGGCGAGTGCCTGAGGTATTCTTGCCTGCCAGTGCATCAATATGGGGGGGAGGGGGGGAGCCTTGAATGTCAGCAGCACCGAGCAAGTGTCAGTGATAATAATTAATAGTGCCTAAGTACTGCCTCAATTCTTTGAATGTGGAGGGGCATGGCAATTCCTTGATGGCATTGACCTTTTCGGAGGTAGGGGAAATGCCATCAGCCGAAACGGTGTACGCCAGAAACTTAACTAAAGGTAGGTGCAGTTGATCCTTGCTGTGATTCAACTCAATCCCTGCCTTGGCCAAAGTGTTACAGACAATTTGTAAATGACATCTGCTATCTTCAACAGAGGTATTGAATAGTAGAATGCCATCCAAATAAACAAAACAAAACTTTAGGGGAAGGAGAATCTCAGTGATGAAGTGTCGCCAAATTTGTGTGGCGTTTTAAGTCCAAACGGCGTGAAGTGGTAGTGGAATAAACCTGTCAGAGTCATGTTGGCAATCGTCTCAACATTCTCTGGAGCCATGGGTATCTGGTAGTATGCATGTTTGCACTTAACTACAGAAAAAATTTTAGTACCAGTGAGAGCATGAGTGAAATCGGCTCCATTAGGAATAGGATACCTGTCCATGATTATCTTAGCTTTGAGCCTACAGTAGTTCCCACCCATTCTCCAATAACCATCACTTTTTGTGACTAAGTGAATGGAGGAGGACCAACTGCTAGAAGAAGGTTTGAAGCGGGTGCCACTGGTGCAGGTGAGGGCACCACTGCAGTGCGTGAGCAAGATGGCGGCCGAGCTATGGCAGTGTGCAGGTTGGCCAGCAGAGTAGTTGCCGTGGCGACCACCTTGGCAGGTAGCAGCGCCACCTGTGTGTGGCACAGCACAAGATGGCATCCGAGCCGTTACGGCCGCATGTTACGGCGGTGGCCACCAAGGCACACGGGCATGGCACTGTCGCAGAAACAGAAGGCTGAGACATGACTGTGGGCATACACTAGCGTTTGAGTCTTTAACTCAAAGAGAAGGACAATTGTTGGCAGCGGAGATAAACTTGGATTTATGTTTGCCCGTGGGCAACTGATAGGTTGCGACTATATAGGTTGTTTAGGGGCAGGGGATGTTAAAGTTTCAGTTATTATGTCAGTAAGCTGAGAGTTGTCAATAGCATGCGAAGCAGGTGCCAGAGGGCAGAGTGCACCTACAGTTTTGACAGCTGTGGTGGTTGGCCTGGCAACCACATTTTGTTTGCACACATCGGCATAGGAGCAAGTAACAACGTTAGGCGGGTCTTCTGAAGCACAATCATGCCTACGCGCAGGTGTGGGAACATTAATAGCAGAGAAAACATTGGTACTAACCTTGCAATCCGCCTGCAGAGGAGAAAGTCTTTGTTTGGCTGCAGACAGTTGCAATTCGGCATGGCCAAGATAGCATACAACGCTTTCCCGTTCACTTCTGAGGTCAAGCACTTGTTTATGTTCGTCACACCAATTATGCAGCAGTTTGTCGAAGTCATCAGACTATTTGGTATATTCACTAGCAGCAGTAGCACTCTTGGAAGCGGAGCCAGAGCTCGACGAATCACACAAAAAATGTTTGCTTGAGGGTTTTTGGAAGACAGAGCGGTGCACATAATCGGGTGGAAAGTTAGATTGTGTTAAAAAAAATCTATACCCACAATGGATTCCGTCTGCCACTAAAAAGTTCCACTTGAGAATGCAGTCAGGTGAGAGATGCACAGAGTGAGAGGTTGAACCCACGCACCAAAGTAGTAAGTAGTGTGGCGTCGACAGCTCGCAGCCTTGGATGATGCGGGCAGAGGGCAGAGAGGGTGAGTCATCATAGTAGTGGGTAGCAGGGAAACATCTGCGCCAGTATCAATGAGGAATCCGACACCACAAACACAGTCACATAAGTAGAGGTGATAGCCCTGCGTGGAAGTATGGCAAACAGAATGCAGCGTCGGTAGGCATCCGTATTCCTCTGAGCGGGGGGGGGGGGGGGGGGGGGGAGGCAGCACCTACATGCCCCTGCAAATTGTCTTTTGTTGCAACCACGGCGGGACGGGACTTCTTGACAACTGTACCAAAGCAACTGTGGAAGAAACAATACAGGTAATGCAGCAGCTATTCCAGTGGCAAGCGAGTGGGCAGCGGAGGTCCATCTTTGGATTCTGCGGAGGAGGCCGGCTGCAGTGTCTCAGTTGTAAGGCAATGCGGAATGCCAGGCAGGTTGACGAGGTTGGCCAGCATGTGGGAGCGGCCCCAAGCGAAGGTGTGAGGAGGTGCAGTTTGCGCATGAGCAGACACGTTGAGACGGGCGGGCAGCATGAACCCAGTCAGTGATGCGGATGCACTCTCTATGAAACTCAAGGATGTTGTAGACCAGAGCCTTATGGACTGGTAAAGGGAGCTTGTTAGTCCACTCTGCCATCGTAGTTGAGTCTGGCATTACCTGATCGCTGACTAGCAACCAAAGACATCTCCACAACTGGGAAGGCTTCCTGTAGCTGAGATGTTCCTCCTGCAGTGTGTAGCGGATGATTTGTTGGGAGTGCACATGACATGCCCCAGTTCATCTGCTTCACCACGAAGTAGCAATGAGTAGTCACAGGTGACGTTACCAGATTGCAGATTAGGTCATTGTGCTCGTGCAGGTGTGTGATGAGACAGAGATACCAAGAAGCGTCATCCAGGGAATGATGGCCGAAGATTTGTTCTACTAAGGTGAACCATGTAGTCAGAGCCTCAAATGAAAATGGAGGTAGCTTGGGCAGATGTCCTGGCAGTGCAGAAGGAGGAGAAGACGGTGCCTGAGGTCTCGCATCTGGCACCGCTATGTCAGGCTGGTGTTGCACTTGTTGAGGAGGCGCGACGTGGATGTCCGTCATGGCAGAGGCACCGAATTATGCCGATGAAATGGGCAGTTGAGATTGAGAGAACATAGAGAGTCACATGATGTGCCAGCCACACAAGCGAACGCGGTAGGCCAAAGTGGGTGCGGTGCATCAGGGGCATGTCAGGATGTCGAATGTGGCTGCACATCGAGCACATTGTCCTGTCATGACAAGTTCACATGCAAGAAATCACTTGACAGAGTGTGAGGGTTAAAAACACAATTACCGGTTGAACACCACAGGTGGTTGTCCAAAGGACAAATGCACTGCACTGTCCGCAACAGAAGCCGCTTTCACGGAAAAAGATGCAGATGGATCTTGAGACAAAGGTCCTGAGTTAAATGCAGAACTCGAAGAATAGTCAGAAATGTGTCTACTAGCAATTTCATTAGACACAGGTGGTGAAATATAGTTCTGTGACAGCACGCCACTGTTAAAACTATGTTCAGTCAAGGATGGATATACTGGTGCACATGACAGAATTGTGGCTGGCCGCGAATACAAATTTGAAGTACAGTACACTGAATTATCTGCAGTTGGCACTGATTGAGAATGTGCACACACAAAATGGTCCTGCAAAACATGAATAGTGTTGGTCATTTGAGCTCTGGAATGCAAGTTCGGGGTCACAAAGCTGGAGTCCATTATGTGACACTGTGCATATTTGTTCCGGTCTGAATTGAACAAGTCCAGAGAAAATTGCTGGGCCGTGTGCTGAGGTGTCGAAACTAATACACTTGATGAATCGCAGAGCATCGGTGAGTTGAACAATGGTTGAGAAACCACTGTGAAGACTGGTGGCAGTCGGACTGGCATGTTCATTGTGGTCGTAACCATTGGATCATGTATTGCCATATTTCACAAATTAATTTGGTGTGGGTGAGCGAAACATACTGAAACACGCACCGCAACACAAGAATCTCAGTACAGGGTCACCAATGTCTGTTTATCATGGGGTGTGAGCCCCAGAAAACACACTTTTCTGCGTATTAACACTTTATTAAACTGACCGTTCACAAGCTTAACACAGACTAGATGAAACTGATTGTTGGTGGTGGCCAAGAGACGGCTCACTCAAAGACTTTCGTAAACATATTATAGTTCATTCCTGGTCAATTATGGCTATTTCCGCCACAAGTTCATTAGCAAACACAGGCAGATTAAACCAAATACAAACACATTGAGACATGTAGGTACAAGAATGTATTTCATCATCTTCCAGTTCATCCTGTCCAAGTCCTGTAACAATAAAAAAGGAAACAAATACAAATTTTTGAATTAAGACTGATGTACCATACTATAAAAGTGCAAAACACATATGCAGTATCACTGTTTCTTCAAATGTGGGATTGTTGGCATGTTCATATAACAGAATTTAAATGTGTATTTCCCACATGAATATTTCAGACTATATCAATACAGCTGCAATAGCTCACTTATTTATGACATGTACGCTACATTATAGAATTCAATTATACATATAAGTGGTGTCTGCTCTTTCTGAAATGTCTGAAAGAACAGACACCGCTTTTGATCCTACAGTTACATCTGTTCATATTCACAGAATGTATGACATGAACTGTGAATGGGTAAAGTTGAAAATGTGTACCCAGCCGGGATTCAAACCTGGATCTCCTGCTTTCTAGGCAGTTGTGCTGACCCCTACACCACTGGGTACACAGCAACCATCACAACTGCACGGAATTACTCAAGCATGCCTCCCATCAGACCCAAATTTGCAACTTTACCCTGCCCACTAGAACTCAAACTAGTAGTCACTGTGTACTAATTCCCGTAAGAGTAAGGGCCTAGGAGTGCCTCCACACTGAAGAAAGGATCATTGCCCGTCATCAGCAAATTGTATAATATCTTTCAGACATGTCTGAAAGAACGGACACCACATTTGTAGAAAGCCTACCTTGTTGTGTTTGCATGTTTATGTGTGTGGGTGTGTGCGCACTTGTTTACCTTTCCTTTTTTTCCCTTAATGGAAATTCTTCCACTCCTGAGATTGAAATGACTCCTTTTCCACTTCCTTAAAACCCGTATCCTGTCCTTTCTCCCCTCCTTCCTTCATCTTTTCCTGAAGAAGCGACCAGTGGTTGCGAAAGCTTGTATGTGTGTTTTTATTTTTATTTGTATCTGTCGATGAGCCTGTGCTTTGGGTAAGTTATCCAATTCCTATTTGTTATACATATTTATCCCACCAGGAAAGTTTCCTTAGTAGATGAAGTTTACTTACCAGGCAAAGGAGCACAGGTAGTGATAGTAACATAAAACACATACACACACACAAACGCAAGCTTTCGCAACCTAGGTTCTTCTTCAGGCAGAAGGGGAGGAGAGGGAAAAGGAAATGATGAGGGTTTTAAGGGAGTGGATAAGGAGCCATTCCAACCCTGGGAGAGAAAAGACTTACCTTGGTGAGTGGGGGGAAGGGAAAGGCAAACAAATACACACACCCACACATATACACAAACGCAAACACACATAGGCAGACATACATACACACAATATATGACTTATCTTACAAGATAGGTTAAGAAAAGGTAATCCTATGTTTTTAGCTTTTGTAGATTTGGAGTAAGCTTTTGATAATTTTGACTGGAATACACTCTTTCAAATTTTGAAAGTAGCAGGGGTAAAATAAAGGAAGCATAGGTTATTTGCAACTTGTAGAATAACCAGATAGCATTAACAAGAGTTGAATGGCACCAAAGGGATGCAAGGTTGGAAAGGGAGTAAGACTGGGTTGTAGCCTTTCCCCAATGTTATTCAATCAGTACATTGAGAATGCTGTCAGGGGCTGCAAGGAGAAAGTTAGAGAAAGAATTAAAGTGCATGAAGCATGTCATTCTCAATGGAGAGAAGTCTTCCGAAGTAAGAGTGATGTCAGGGGTGCCACAGGGTAGTGTAGCGGGTCCGTTACTGTTCACAATATATATAAATGACCTTGCGGATAATGTTGGAAGTTCACTGAGGCTTTTTGTGGATGATGCTACAGTATATAGAGAGGTTGTAACAATGGAAAATTGTATTGAAATGCAGGGGGATCTGCATTGAATTGACGCATGGTGCAGGGAGTGGCAATTGAATCTCAATGTAGACAAGTGTAATGTGCTGTGAATACATAGAAAGAAAGATCCTGTTCATTTATCTACACTATAGCAGGTCAGCAACTGGAAGCAGTGAATTCCGTAAATTATCAGGGAGTAGGCATTAGGAGTTATTTAAGATGGAATGACAATATAAAATCAATCGTCGGTAAAGCAGACACCAGACTTAGATTCATTGAAATAATACTAAGGAAGTGCAGTCCTAAAACAAAGGAAGTAGGTTACAGTACACTTATTTGCCCACAGCTTGAATACTGCTCACCGGTGTGCGATCTGTACCAGGTGGAGTTCATAGAGGAACTAGAAAAGATCCAACGGAGAGCAGTGTGCTTTGATGCAGGATCATTTGGTAATCTAGAAAGTGTTACAGAGATGATCAATAAACTCCAGTGGAAGACTCTCCAGGAGAGACGCTCTGTCACTTGGTAGGGGCTTTTGCCAAAGTTTCGAGAACATACATTTACCGACGAGTGTAGCAGTATATTGCTCCCTCCTACATATATCTTGAGAAGAGATCATGAGGAGTAAATCAGAGAGATTAGAGCCCACACAGAGGCATACTGACAATCTTTCTTTCTGCAAACAATACCTGACTGGAATACAAGGGATAACCAATAATGGTACTCAAGGTACTCTCCGCCACACACTGTTGGGTGGCTTGCGGAGTATGGATGTAGATGTAGATATAGATAGAAGAGAAAATAAAAACTTTGCAATTTGTCAATGACACTGTAATTCTGGAAGAGCAATTGAAAAGAATGGACAGTGTCTTCAAAGGAGGTTATAAGATGAACATTAACAAAATATAATAATGGAAAGTCCAAGTTGGAATTAATAATATAGTAAGGACAGTTTACCACTCACCACAAAGACTTGGCAACAAGCTGTGACAGGCACATACAAAAGACACACACATACAACACTTTAAGCTATCGGCCATGGCCTTCTTAAAAAAATAGAACACTCACACAATCACACAGGCACACAACACAGTCATACAACCATCACCTCCGGCTGCCGCACTTCGATTCAAAGTTCGTCGCCACATCTTTGCGGTGAGTTGTAAACTGTCCTTACTATATTATGAACATTAACAAAAGCAAAACAAGAATAATGGAGTGTAGTCTAAGAAAATAAGGTGTTGCTGAAGGAATCAGATTAAGTAATGAGACAGTAAAAGTAGCACATGAGTTTTATTATTTGGGTAGGAAAGTAAAGAATATATAAAATGCAAAATGGCTATAGGAAAAAAAGTAATTCTGAAGAAATGAAATTTTTTCACATCTAGAATTAGTTTAAATGTTACAAAATTCTTTCTCAAAGCATCATTGTACTGGAGTGAAATGTGGATGGTAAGAAATTGAGACAGAAAGATGACAGAAGCAATTCTAATGTGTTGCCACAGATTAATAATGAAGTTTGGGTGGGTAGACCGCATAACTAATGAGGAGTTGTTAAACAGAATTGGGAAGAAAAGAAATTTCTGGGATATTCATTGTGTCTGTCTGTTCATCTATTAAAAGCATTTTATCTCCAAAACTACTTAACGTTGTTGCATGATATTTCCACAGGTAACTTGAGCATATCCTGGAGCAACATATAGGCTTGTTGTTTCATAAAAATTGGACCCCAGGAAAAAGGATATTGTAATTTTTTTTAAAAATCTGTGATTCACATGTCTTTTGAACACATCAATCAAAACAACTAGACGATTTTTTGTGGGATTTTCTCAGGTTTCTCAAGTTCAGTTTGCTAAAGGCTAATTAATCATGATGATATCAGAGAAAGAAAAGATATGATAATTTAAACATTTTGTCTAAAAGCAATTGTGTGTGTCTGTACAGGCTAATTTTCAGAAGTACTACACAAACTTTCATAGGGTTTCACAAGTAAACTGAGAGTAGCTTGGGGCTTCATTTTATTAAAATCGAGTTAGAAGAAGAACAGAAATTGTAATTTTAAGTTTGGGGTGTATGCCATGCTTATAATTGCAGTGTAGTGCAACAGAAAACCAATAGAGTCACTGTTACTAATGCAGTGCTCCAAAGAACTAAACAATAGTACTGCAGTATTTTTCGATGCTTATAGGAGGGAACACACAGAGGCACTGATAGGTTTTCTGTGCACCAAAGAAGTAATAGATGGCCCTACTGCTTGTATTGCCTTAGTAAAAATATTTTGTTAAGCGTACATCAGTGTTTGAATTGAGCACTGCAGTCTACACTTTACAGATACAAACTAACATCAAGCAGTGAGTTAACTGATTTGTCTTTGTGCATTAAAAACTTAGTGACATTTCTTTGTTTCTTTTGATAGGATCCATTTATACATTAAACATAAAGACATTCCTTTGCTTTTATCAATAGGTTTCAGTCACATAAAAATTATTTGCAAGGACAGTCAAATTTAAATAGTTTGCTTTGTGATTTCAGTGCATACTTATTAGTTTTAAATCTGTTCTGTTTATGAATAACCATGACTTGAAAACGGTCAAGACTTTTGCAATACACAAGATTGGGTAGAAGACTCAGGAGTGTGCAGTCTCTTGGCTAGGACTGAGTTTATTGATGAAACTGTCCAACAGGGATTCCATTTTTCTTTTAAAATTCATCTTATGCAGAGCCCCTTCTTTAACATACATTGTAAAACACAGGCATATTTACCTTCATATGTGGATCATAAGGCTGCAACAAAGGATCACAACCTTGTTCTGTCTACTGCTAGTATTTTCATATCTTCACATCCTATTCCTTGCTGATGACCTTCGGCTTGAAGTGGTTGTCTCCATGTTATTTTGAACCTGATGTGTCCCCATTGTCCCTGTGGCATCCAAGAAACTGCTTCCTTCACAATATGTTCATTAGTTTTTATAAGTGTAAGTCCTCACATCTCCACTTTCTGCTTCTTATTTGCAGCTCAGTTGGCTTCTTGCTGGTTCTTTCCTAAAGTGCTTTGTTAGAAATGACATTGGCTAAAGTATCTCCAGGATGTTCCTCAGACATTTGTTGTTGAATGTCTGCAGCTTATGGATTAGCTGCTTTGCCTCTCTCCATGTTTCACATCCATTTAGAGGCACAGATTTACATTAAATTGGTCCTCAATGTTATTTTATATGTAGATAGAGAAAAAGTTGTACAAGTGCCTTTGGCTTTGTTGATGTTACTGTTAACGTTCTCTGTTGCACCACCATATGGTGTAATCATGCTTCCAATTAAAACGTTTTACCACCTTACATATGTTCTGTTCACCGACTCAGTGATTGTGGTCTTCACGCCTTTATAAATCTCCACAGCATCAAAGTTCAGGACAGTTACCTTGATACCTCATGGATGTAGAATCTTCTTAAAACACAGCATCTGCATAACCTCCTTACAGGAACCCCTAGAATTCAATCAGAATACGCACGGCTAGAGAAATGTTCTCTATTTTATGTGTGCGTAAAAATTAAGGCAAGAACTTAGAGCAAACACCAGGTATCTGTAAAGCGGTTTAATTTCATCACATTTGCCCTATAATGCATTACAACAATATGTGTACAGTGCCCAAACCGACATAGTGGCAGCTTGGAAAGCTGTTACAAGACTGCCTTTTTCGATCTTTGTGTGGCCTCCTTTTATAGTCTGGTCCACAATACCACACATTGTTACAACTATTAAAGATATGAAAAACAATTAGTTTGGCCATGTAATATCAAATTAATAGCAGCTGTACATTCAAAATTAAGGTAATTATTAATTTACATCAATTCATAATAATCCTGCTTTCATATATTAGGTTGCAGATCTGAAATATGCTTAACAATAAAATACAACAATACATTGTTTGTTTATACTAATATCTTAAAAATAGTGAAGAACAGATGTTCCTGCCATGTACAGAATAATGAAATAAAGTATTACTTGTTTTGCTATAGACAAGAACACTCAAATATTTCATATAGGCTTAGTTAATCTATAATGCTGCCCATGCTGGCAATTTTATATTTGAAACATTTATTATATTTGTGTTTTCATGGTCAGTTCCTACTCAAATATACAATAGAATATATTTCTAAGCATACTATTTCACTTTATGTTTTCCTAAAATGCATATTAGCAGGTTTTAGTTTCGTGGCCATGTGCTCTTGTTTATTTTCCTATTTTATGATGAAATATTATTTGTTTGTTTTCCTAGCAACATATATCTTCTCTTAACCATTACTTCATCTAGAAATCATGTTTCTTATATTACACATACTCTGAGATCACAAACTGGCATTTAACAGTCGAGGTTCTAATAAAATAATTTGTTTAATTTGTTATTTCGGTGATGAAGTAGTAAAAATACAGCTCTGTAGCTTGCCTATTACATCTCACAATGTAGCAAAACTTATTGACCCTTGCAATTATCTGGTTGCCAATCTTTATTTCTGTGGTGTTGTTATCTTTTGGCCACATGTCTTTTGTTTTCTGGGCATTAATTTTCCAGCTGTCTTCCTTTGCTGCAGATTTCAGATCTTCTAGTCACTTTTTCATGTCACTGATGCTGTGGGATAGAAGACAAAGGTCATCTGCTAACTCTAGGTCTTCTAGATGTGTTCCACTACTCCATTTTATTTCTCTCACTTGTATTATTAAAAGATTCATTACTATGTTAAATAATATCAGTGAGAGCATGCAGCCTTGCTTAACTCCCGTTTTCACAGTTATTGTATCTGAAAGCAGACCTTGTTGTTGAAACTGACAAAGGTAATTTTAATACATATACTTGAAAGAGCAATTATTTTCTTGGTAATTTCAAAAGTTCCAGTGGGCTCCATACTTCTTTTAATAATACTGACAAAGACCTTTTCAAAATCTGCAAACAGCATGTAAAGGATGACTGGTATTCACTTAAATTTTCAGCCATTATTCTCAAAGCGTTTATCTGGTCAATGCATCCTTCATGAGTGCAGCATTTATTTGCTGAGTATAAGTTTGGAGAACCCAGGGTCCCTGAGCTGGGGAGTGGTGCCCTCTGACACCATAAACTGTGGGCACACTTCAGCGTCCACTGTGTGGCGCAGCAGTGGAATGTTGTGTCTACCATGGAATGGTGATCTTCGCTTACCCACCCAAGTCACAGGAAAGGAAAAAAACCTAAAAACAATCAGTCCCAAGATGTGCTACCTGCTGATGGGACACTTGCGTTTGGGCTACCTCTGGGGATACTACCCCACCTCAGTTCTATAAAGCTTACTCAGACATGCAGGACTCTGTTTGAGTGGACTAGCACTTCCCTAGCTGCTCATGGGATTGAAGTGGATCCTTCATGATTTTCCTTAGAAATTCCCAGAGGGATGGGTGTACCGCTGATAAGTACCAACACCCAGTCTCACAAGAGGGTTCACAAAGGTATTCCTCCTGATAGTGGAAGTACCAAAAAAGCTTTTGTATCCTGTAATGGAACACATCCTACAAGATCCTGTTTTTAATAGTGAAAAGGCCAGATGGTAGCTTTGAGAAGTTTTACCTTTCTACATTCAAAAAGCCTTCTAGGGCCATTACTGGCTGTTTAAAATCTGTCAAAAGATTCTGTAATGGGATAGTGCTAATATCCAGTTATCAGCAAGCAACAAACCTGCAAAATGCCAGATTCCTAGGGAAATACACAATTGAAACAGAATTACAAAACAGCTTGATTTACAGCAAAGGCACTGTGTCTTGTAGAGATCTGGTCAGTATTTCCAAAGAAGAACTGAAAGAGGAACAGGCTATGGAAAGCATTGTAGACATGGAAAATATGATTAAATGGGTGAAATATGAATCTTTTATTCTCACATCCAATACACCAAAGCTTCAAGATCATGTTGAGGCAAGTTTCCTTCGACTGAATGTATGGCCCTACATCCCAAACCCAATGTGGTGTTTTAAACGGATACACAAACAGAGGCTGTTAGTGTCAGCAGTAACACCTGCATTTGTCAGTGTACTTGCAAGGTTGCAGTTGTAACAGAGCCTCAAGCACTGCCTAGAACATAAAAAAAAAACACCATCATTGTGAACATCGAAAACCTCCTGGTTCCCTCAAAGGCAGAGCTTGGTCAAGAGATCAACAGTACTCCCTATATTGTTTCTCCATCTACTGTGAGGAATGCCAAGTCCAAGAAAACAACTGGAGAAAGTTAGGAAGGAAGGAAGGAAACTTGAGTTTTAATGTCCTGTCGACAGCTTGGTCATTAGAGATGGGGAAAAAGTTAGATGCAGGTCAAAACTGTCAGTAAACAGTCAGAACCTGTTGAGGTCATTCTACCTAACCTCTCCTTTGGCTCCACTCCAGAACTCATGGATCTTGATGATGGTCCGGGTCAACCATCTTCCTCCAAGACTTAGCTACCAAAGATGAACCATTGTCCAGCCCTATCACAAAGAGAGGGTGAAGGTTCAATTACCTTGATAGATGGCTCCTATACTGAAATGGAACTTACAGGGATTTAGGATGCATGTAGAGGAACTACATTTACTATCTCAGGAATGACCTTGTGTTTATATCTTCAGGAGACAAAGTTCAAGCCTTCTCATAACCTTGAGATGTGTGGTTATGCTGTCCACAGAATGGATGACCGTAGTAGAGACAGAGCTAGAGTGGTTGTTTTTGTCAACACAGCCTACAAACCAGAACCACTCTCTCTCAAAACAAACTTACAAGCAGATGCAGTGTCAGTACATGTGTGCTTCTGACTGACTACTTGCTCCCTGTATCTGCCTCCACATGAAGTGCTGAATGAAGAGGTTCTTGAAAATCTTTTAACACAGCTTCTCCACCCATTCATCATCATGGTTAATTTAATGCACACAATGTGCCTTGGGGCTCTTTAGCTAGCTGCCCTAGAGTAGCAGTTGACAGGCCTCACTTGTCTTTAAGTCCCCATTTAGAAAATGCAGGTCAAAGCACACAATTCTTTATTGTGACAGGGTTGTTCTCTGCCACCGAACTTTCACTTTATTCTCTGGTCCTTGCACCTACTTTTCAATCATAAATGGTTGATGATCTTCACAGATGTGATCATGTCCTAATATGGATTGACCAGCCAGATGGTATGGAGCCTGTCAGATAACTGCCGTGATGGGTGCTCAGCAGAGCAGACTGGACACTTTACAGCCAGCTTGCTGTTTCAGCATCATATCACCCACCACATTGCTGATTCATCTATTCCACTGTTTAAATGATAACTGAAAAAGTAGCCTGTCTGATGGTGGAATGAAGAATGTCTATCTGCTATCAGGACCAGGTGGGTGGCTCTGTGTCAATTCAAGTGTCATCCAGCAGCCGACAGCCTTTCAGCATTTTATATGGCAAGGGCTGAATATTGTCTGATTATTTGTGAGAGCAAAAGGAAATTATGGCAGCAGTTCTTGAGTTCTGTTAATCATTCCACCACACAGTTCAGAAGTATGGGAGACCAACAGGAGGATATCTGACAGAGTTGGGAAGTTCCTGGTGGCTACATTTCCCAGACTATGGCGGCTTATTTCTCTGTCACCACTGCTATCGCCAGTCAGGACCCAGCTTTCCAGCACCACAAAGTGGTTGCTGAGAGGGATATTTTGGACTTGTGCTCAATCAATTATCAGTATTATCAACCTGTGGGAGCTGGATTCTGCATTGTCTGTAGCCAGTGACAGTGGTCACAATAGAACCACCATGGTGGAGTGGCCAAGTGCATTGAGGCACTATGCTCTGATGCGTGAGGCTGTTCCCTGTTGGGGGTTCAATTCCCCCCTTGGGCATGGATGTTTGTGTTGTCTTTAGTATAAGTTAGTTCATAAGTAGTTTTTAAGTTAAGGGACTGAAGACGCCACAGTTAAGTCCCATAAGCTTTACAAATATTTGAACATTTGAACAACAGAATCCACTGGTGCAGCGGCTTACACAGTGAAATAAAGAAATCCTCCTTGACATTTTCAATGTCATTTGGGTGCAAGGTCACTTTCCTGAATCGTGGAGAAAACCAATTTTTATCCCCCTTTTAAAACCTTGTAAAGATTGCACATGCCCAAACAGTTATCATAGTCTTGCTCTCACTATAGTTGGTGTCACCTACAAAGGTGGTCCAGTTTTCAGCCATTCTGCGCATCCCCCTCTATTACTCAAATGACAGCCAACAATGTTCATTCTGTAGGCATGTGGCTGGCTGCGAGTTACACTATGTTTCTCCTGCAGGCGCAACTATTGGCACTTGGCCATAGCTCCTCCCCTCATCACTTCCCCTATTGCTCCCCCTCTATGTGTGGATGTGCCTTCTTATATGACGCCAGCTATAGCTGCTTGTGGAAGACCTTAGAGCAGATGGCCAACTGTCACCTTGTCTGGTGTTAGAATCCAGGCAGCTTCTTAGTTGCTTTCAGTGTAGGTTCTGGAGATATTGCTCCATCTTTGATAACCTGGCATTCCTGCAACAACTATTCAGCAGGCTTTCCTGCACAAACATCAACTTCTGCATATATTTTTTGTTATCAAGAAGGCCTACAATACTACTTGGAGGCATCTTATCCTCAGGCAACTCCACAAATGAGGGTTTCATGGACGTCTTCCCCTTTTTTATGTCCTTTCTTTCTTCAGACTATTGTGAAGTGCTCTCTGATTGTTTTGACCAAGAGAACAGTGACCCTCAGAGCAGCATTTCAAGTGTGACTGTGTTTGCCACAGCAGTTAGCAGTATTACTTCTCCAGAATGAAACTTTCATTCTGCAGTGTAGTGTGCGCTGATATGAAACTTTCTGGCAGATAAAAACTGTGTGCCGGAATCGGGACTCGAATCTGGGTCATTTGTCTTTCGTGGGCAACCGCTCTACCGAGTGAGCTATCCTGACACGAACCACGATGCCGCCTCACAACTTTACTTCCGCCAGTACCTTGCCTCCTACTTTCTAAACTTCACAGAAGCTCTTCTGCGAAACATGCAAGACTAGCACTCCTGGAAGAAAGGATATGGTGGAGACATGGCTTAGCCACAGCATAAGGGACGTTTCCAAAATGAAACTCTCACTCTGCAGCAGAGTGTGCACTGATATGAAACTTCCTGGCAGATTAAAACTTTGGGCTGGAACCGGGACTCAAAACTGGGACTTTTGCCCATGAAAGGCGTGCGCCCTGAAGGGATTCAGCTGTCATTGAGACACTCAGAACCAGCCCCATACCAAGTCTCTGTGCCAAGACTACTGAGCCACCACTTCACAAATGGTGACAGCTCCTCATGGTGCGCCAAGCATGTAACACACTGTGCGTACCATATACACTTGCATAAATACCATTGCTATGCCTCCTATGGAAAGGCTTTTTCATAATTGGCTGCGAGCAATGAGGTCTTTTGGGATTTGTGATAAGGACTGTTTCAGAGATATAGGTCTGGTAGGTTTTTTATGTTTTATGTTGAGGATGGAGCAGATTTCCACCTTTGCTATGACAAAGGCCCATACTCCTTTTAGACTTGATGAATTTTAAGAAATGTTGCACACCTGGCATTACATTTTAGTAACAATTTATGTAGGCATCATGAGTTTACAATATTATATTAGTATTATATTTTCATGTGGCTCATTGCCCTGGTGCAAGTCTTTCAATTGGACGCCGCTTTGGCGACTTGCGTGTTCATAGCCTACCCCAGTTATCCAACCAGGGAAAGGGGACAGCTTAATGTGGAATCCAAACCACGTGTCAGTTCTGGTGACTTCTCATATCGTTGAGAGGTTAAGGATGGGTTAAAGTGCAGACAGAAAAATCCGAGGTCCGACCAGGTTTCGAACCTGTGACCCTTTGGTTTTTAGTCGAGCACTGTACCCCAAGAACACTGGACCTGGTGTACTCTGATAGATCAAAACAAGGGGACTTTTTTGAGTGTTCTTAGTGTTTCCAAATTGTGTCCTGTGGATTCATATACCCACTGGCTACTTGGTTCTTAGACGCAGAGCTGAATGCAATCCTCAAGCCACAAGAACAAATCCGGCATATGCAGGGTAAATGATTAATTCTCTGTTTCCATTCTCTCAGTGCTTTAAAATCTCTGCAGAACATCTACAAATCTGACACTATAACACAGTTTGTTCAAGAGCAACTGTACTTTCTACAAATGCAGGGTAAAGTGGTGTCATTTCTTTGGGTACTAGGGCATGTGGAAATTTGGGCTAATGAAGTGAGTGATGTGGCTGCCAAGGCAGCCTACAGTGACTATAATGTCCAAGAATGTGCTATTCCCTTGCAGTATGTACTCTCTGTGGTGCTTAAAAAGGTCCCTTCACTTATGGGAGGAGACATGTCTCGCAATGACAGGTAACAAATTGTGATTAGTTAAACCTGTCCAACCATGGTGAACCTCCTGCCAGTCATTTAGGTGGCGTGAAGTGACCCTGACATGCCTGCACATTGGGCACTGCCCTTTGACCAACAGATTTTTACTCCATCATGAGAACCACCCAATTTGTGATGCCTATAGTCACACCACATTTTAACTAAGTGAATTTTATACTAGTTGTTAGTATACTGAAAGCAACATTATCTCCCTCAAAATGGTGAAAAAGTAAAGTCTTTCATATTTTAACATCTTACGTGCTCTGATTTATGTTTGCTGACACAAACCTGTGCTCCTTCACCTGGTAAGTAAACTTCAAAGGAGCACAGGTAGTGATAGTAACATAAATAAATAAAACACATACACATAAATGCAAGCTTTCACAACCTAGTTGCTTCTTCAGGCAGAGTAGGGAAGGAGAGGGAAAAGGAAAGAATGAGGGAGTGGGTAAGGAGTCATTCCAATCCTGAGGAAAGATTTACATGTGTATATGTGTGGGCATGTGTGTATTTGTTTACCTTCTTTTTTTCCCCCTTAGGTAAGTCCTTCCACTCCTGGGATTGGAATGACTCCTTTTCCACTTCCTTAAAACCCATATCCTTCCCTTTTTCCTCCCCTTTTTTCCTCTTTTTCCTGAAGAAGCTGCCAGTGGTGGCGAAAGCTTGTATGTGTGTTTGTGTGTAATTTTATTTTATTTGTTTCTATCGACGAGCCGGTCCTTTTGGTAAGTCATCTCTTTTCTATTTTTAAGCCGAAAAATTCCTAGCAGAAAAGAATAGATGTATAAAATAGACAAAGATTACTCACCAGACGAAGGAGCACAGGTGTGACAGTAGCACAAATGAACAGAACACACTCGCACACACACACACACATATATTTATATAAGAAGAAAAATTCCTAGCAGGAAAAATATATATAAAAAAATAGATGAAGATTACTTACCAGGTGAAGGACCACATGTAGTGATAGTAACATAAATAAAATTCACACACACACACACACACACACACACACACACACACACACACACACATAAACTCTAGCTTTCGCAGCCTAGCTGCTTCTTCAGGCATAAGGAAAAGAGAGGGAAAAGAAAATTATTAGGGTTTTAAAGGAGTGGGTAAGGAGCCATTCCAATCCCGGGAGAGGAAGCACTTACCTTGGGGGAAAAAAAAGTGGTAAACAAAGACACACACACCCGCACATATACACAAACGCAAACACACCTAGGCAGACATACTGTAGAAAGCAAGGAGGTTGGACAGAGATACCACTTGAGGCAGAGGCTCTGTCCAGAGAACCGAGGCAAAGATGTTAAAGATGCTGGGCGGGAATTTGAATTTAGTGGAGGTTGAGACCAGGTGGGCAACGGGAAGAGAGAATATACTGAAGGGCAAGTTTCCATCTCCAGAGTTCTGAAAGATTGTTGTCAGTGGGAAGTATCCAGATAACCCGGACGGTGTAACAGTGTGCCAAGATGTGCTGGCCATGCACCAAGGCATGTTTGGCCACAGGGTGATCCTCATTACCAACAAACACTGTCTGCCTGTGACTGTTCATGCGAATGGGCAGTTTATTGCTGGTCATTCCCACATAGAACGCTTCACATTGCAGGCATGGCAGTTGGTAAATCACATGGGTACTATCACAAGTGGCTCTGCCCTTGATCATGTACAGCTTCCAGGTTTAGAGTAAGTGATGGTAGAAGCATGCATATGGCAGGTTTTACAACGGAGGTGGTTACAAGGGTAGGAGCTAGAAGGTAGGAAGATGGTTTGGGGATTTCATCGGGATGGACTAGGAGGTTATGGAGGTTAGGTGGGTGGCGGAAAGACACTCTCAGTGGAGTGGGAAGGATGTCATGAAGGATGGATCTCATTTCAGGGCAGGATTTAAGGAAGTCATATCCTTGCTGGAGAGCCACATTCAGAGTCCGCTCCAGTCCTGCAAAGTAACCGGTGACAGGAGGTGCACTTCTGGGGTTCTTCTATTGAAGGTTCTGAATTTGGGGGGATAAAGAAGTGGCTCTGGCAATTTACTTGTGTACCAGATCAGGAGGATAGCTGCAGGATGTGAAAGCTGTTATTAGGTTATTGGTGTATTGGTTCAGAGATTCGGGACTGGAGCAGACTCGTTTGCCACGAAGACCTAAGCTATAGGAAAGGGAATATTTGATGTGGAATGGATGGGAGCTGTCATAATGCAGGTACTGTTGTTTATTGGTAGTTTGATGTGGATGGATGTGTGAAGTTGGACAGATGGAGGTCGACATTGAGGAGAGTGGTGTGGGATTTGGAATAGGACCAGGTGAATTTGATGGGACCAAAGGAGTTGACATTGAAGACGAAATTCTGGCATTCTTCTTCACTGTGAGTCCAGATCATGAAGATGTCATCAATGAAACTATACCAAACTTTGGGTTGACAGGCTTGGGTAGCCAGGAAGACTTCCTCTAAGTGTCCCATAAATAAGTTTGCGTACGAGAGTGCCATCCTGGTACCTATGGCTGTTCCCTTTAGTTGTTTGGCTGTTCCCTTTAGTTGTTGGTATGTCTGGCCCTCAAAAGTGAAGAAGTTGTGGGTTAGGATGAAGCTGGCTAGGGTATTACGGACAGACGTTTTAGGTAGGGAAGTGGGTGGTCATCATGAAAAGAAATACTTCATAGCAGAGAGGCCCTGGGCATGTGGGTATTTATGTATAAGTAAGTGGCATCAATGGTTACAAGGATGGTTTCAGGAGGTCACAGGCTGGGTAAGGATTTCAGGTGATCAAGAATGTGGTTGGTGTCTTTGATGAAGGATGGGAGACTGCACATGATGGTTTGAAGGTGTTGGTCTATGTAGACAGAGATTTGTTCTGTAGGGGCTTGGTAACCGGCCACAATGGGGCAGCCGGGATGATTGGGTTTGTGAATCTTGGGAAGTAGGTAGAAGGTGGGGTTGCGGGGTGTCGGTGGGGTTATAAGGTTAATGGAGTCAGGTGAAAGGTTTTCAAGGGACCTAAGGTTTTGAGGATTCCTTGAAGATCTGCCTGGACATCAGGAATGGGATCGCCTTGACAGACTTTATATGTGGTACTATCTGAAAGTTGACACAGTCCCTCAGCCATATACTCCCACCGATCAAATACCTTGTCGGCTCGGAGAATGATGAAGGAATGGTCAGCCTTCAGATCATGGATAGCTTGGGATTCAGCTGCGGTAATGTTGGGAGTAGGATTAAGGTTTCTCAGGACAGACTGTGAGGCACGGTTGGAAGTAAGGACTTCCTGGAGGGTTTGAAGAGGGTGATTTTGAGGAAGAGCAGGTGGGTTTTCACTGTGACGGAGGACGGAACTGTTCGAGACAGGGTTCAATTTGAATGATGTCTTGGGCAGATGGATCATTAGGAGTAGGATTATTTTTCTTCGTGGCAAAGTGATATCTCCAGCAAAGACTACGAGTATAGGACAGTAAGTCTTTGACAAGGGCTGTTTTGTTGAATTTGGAAGTAGGGCTAAAGGTGAGGCCTTTGGATGGGACAGAGGTTTCAGATTGGGAGAGAGGCTTAGAGGAGAGGTTGACTACTGAATTGGGATGTTGTGGTACCAGATTGTGTGGATTGTTATTTTGCTCAGTTTGGGGGGGGGGGGGAGATTAGTTGGGAGTGGGAGGTTGAATAGATGGGAGAGACTGGGTTTGTGTGCAAGAAGAGGAGGTTGAGGTTTATTGGAGAGGTTATTGAGGGAGAGAGTATTGCCTTTCCCGAGGTGGGTGACCAAGAGATTGGATAGTTTTTTGAGGTGGTGGGTGGCATGTTGTTCTAATTTGCAGTTGGCCTGAAGGAGGATGTTCGGAACTGCAGGTGTGGTTGTGGGAGAGGAAAGGTTGAGGATTTTGACTAGGGATAAGAGTTGACAGGTGTGTTCATTGGCAGAGTTGATGTGTAGGTTAAGGATTAGGCAGGTGAGGCTAATCAAAATCCTCAACCTTTCCTCTCCCACATCCACACCTGCAGTTCAGAACATCCTCCTTCAGGCCAACCCAAACCCTAGAACACCTAATTACTGTGCTTTTCATGTTGTTTCTTTCATGTTCTTTCAACAATTAAATACTGTTCATGATGTGGCAATTCTTTTATACTTAAAAATCATACTTTCTGCACACAAATTACAGCACTTAAAAAAAAAATAAAGAATTGATTTCTAGACAGGAAATTGTAAATATGAAAGCCATAAAATACAACATGTTAGGTTTTTTTTTTTGTAGAGGTGAGGGGGGGGTGTATAAAGACTGGCTTTGTTTGTTACTATACTGTGTATTCAATAATTTGTGTGATTATGTCTGCATTAATGAGTGACACTAAGGCTGTTATACTGTATATGATTTAAGGAATAACAGTCATGTTAATAATGCTGCAGGTAAAGGCTACATTTGGTTTTGCAATCTTCGGCATTCATGTGTCCATATTTTGGAAATCCTGTCACTCTAATCTAGTGTCACATTGCATGACATGATAAAAGCTGTGTTGAATGTCTTTATACCACATAAGGCATTTTTTTATGAATAGTATTACTTTACATATCTGTGGTTATTCGAAGAAGTTCTCCTCTTCTACTTCTTTCACTCTGGCCAGACCATATTTGGCTTTTGTTGTTTTGTGATAGAAACTGTTTTCATTCTGGTACTGTATTAACTGAGAAATCAAATGTACTGGGTGAGATTGGCACAGCATTCAGTGGGCAGTGATATACAGTGCTGGCCACCTAAAATGTAACCTCAAGAAGGAGCAGAGATATCACAGTCGAAGTTATGTGGGAGATAACACATTGTACAAGGTCACACAATGAAAATAGAACACCATGTAAAGTGAGGAAAACCTCTGCTACATGCATCGGCATTGAATCAAAGAGGCCCTAGATGTGCTATTTGAATGCAGCAGTCCTTGCCCTTGCACATATTATCAATGTTGATACAGTGTAGCAGTGTATGGTATATCCTGGGCCAGTCATTCTGCAATAATCAACTAGACATTTTTGATAGGTGAGAGACTGGGACAACAGGCAGGCCAAAGCAGTAATGCAATCTGATGGCTGATGAAGAAGTGTGCCGTAGTCAAATATTATCCTGCGGGAATGTAGCTGTTGGGAAGTTCCAAAGTTACAGGAAGACAACTGCTCAAACAATTCAGTGTGGTGTCGCACAAGTACAAAGTGCGCGCCACCTACTTTCGCCGCGCGCCGCCATGCATGCACGACCATATCAAAATATCGGCATGTAAATTAAGTTGTCAGCACCTCACAAGACACTGCCCCCCCCCCCCAAACTGCCATTCCCATCTGGAAGTTAATGTGGTCCTCCCCATGCACTACATATTTCAGAGATATGAAATTGTGAATCATTCCAGAATGATGTTTTCACTCTGGAGTGGAGTGTGCACTGAAATGAAACTTTCCTGTGTCCCAGAACCAGGATTTGAGTTGTGAATCATTGTCAACATCACTGTTTGCGGTTTCCAAGCCAGGCTAGGTCTACAAGGAACAAAAGCATTTCCTCTAGTTTCTGTCTACACCCCCCCCCCCCTCCCAACACACACACACACACATTTTTCCCTCCTCTGCACTCTTGCACTATGTGTCATTATTCCCCTCTTTTCTGCTCTCTATATTCACTCCCACAATCCATCAATCTCTTGGCTTTCCTCTTGGTATCTTTTCCACAGATGTTGGAAGAGTTCAATAGAAATGGTGCCATTTCACATCACTCCAAATTTTTGAATATTGGAACTGAATCAGATTTAAATTAAATTATGTCTGCCTAAGTGTACTTGCATCTGTGTAAATGTGTGGGTGTGTGTGTATTTGTTTACCCTCCTTTTTTCTCCCCAAGGTAAGTCTTTCTTGGATTGGAATGACTCCTTATCCACTCCCTTAAAACCCTCATCATTTCCTTTTCCCTCTCCTTCCCTTCTGCCTGACGAATCAGCTAGGCTGCGAAAGCTTGTATGTGTGTTTGTGTGTGATTTTATTTATTTTATTTGTTTCTATCGACGAGCCGGTCCTTTTGGTAAGTCATCTCTTTTCTATTTTTATTTTTGTTTATCCCACCGGGAAAGTTTCCCTCTATAATTTTCGTTTCTTAAATTAAATTCATATAGATTACTGCAAATAAGTACCACATCTTAACTTGAGAAAAGTATAATGTGGTTTCACAAAACTTGTATACACGGCGCCTAATCGGTCAGCATGGCCACTACCCCGAACCCAAACTTAATGGAAATTATTCAGTTACAGGCGGCGCAAATAACGCAACTCCTCCAGGCGGTGTCCCAGCTCACAGCGCAGGCAGCTAACCAACAACAACAGACGCCGCTTCAGCAGCCCGCACCTGCCACCGCAACACTTCCTACGTTTCGCCAATACAACGAACGTGAGGAAGAATGGAGCGACTATTTCGCACAGTTTCAAGAACTCGTCGCGGCTCATCAAATTACAGGTCAGAGAATGAAGAACCTTTTCTTATCGATTGTGGGCCCCCAGACTTTCGTACTATTGCAAAAACTTTTCCCTCTCACATCTCCTCGTGATGTAGACTTTGAACAAATTGTAGATGCACTGAATGCTCATTATGAGAGAAAAGTTCTTGTAGCCGCTGCACGATACCGATTTTTCAGACTTAAAAAATTACCTGAGCAGTCACACCAAGAGTGGATTACGGAATTGAAGGGCTTAACCCGCAAATGTAAATTTACTTGCTCTTGTGGACTTTCGTATAGTGACGTGATGTTGAGGGATGTGATTACGCAGAATATTCAGGACCCCAGAATTAGAGCAGCAATTCTGAAACAGTCTGACCCCTCATTAGACAGTGTACTGCAGCTTATAGAACCGCATGATACTTTTGACTTAGCAGATGTAGAAATGCAAAGCCACAGTGTAAATTCAGTGCGCCGCAACGGACGCTTTCCTAGCCGTAGTTCTCAGTATAGCACTAGTGATTCTTATTTTTCTACCGGCCGTGCTGAACAGACAGTGAACAGTAGCCAGTGTAAAAGTGCGACGCAAAGGTCGCCCCGTAGTGTTAGACACAGTAATTTGAATAACGGGCGCCAACGCTCATTTCAGAAAAATGTACGTAAATCTTGCCCCCAGTGTGTGTCTCGCCACAAGCGTGCTCATTGCCCTAGATGCAACGCAACCTGTTATCAATGTGGCAAATTGGGACATGTGCAGTCTGTGTGTATGCAAATTAAAAACTCAAAGAACAGTAACGTTAGAAACAGTGCTTCGCAGAGTGCGAGAACAGTTCATTCTGTAAATGTTATACGGGCTGTGGAATTGAACAGTGCTTTCCTTGGATCTCAATTGCAAGAAAGTAGTTCTGCGCCTATGGCAAAACTATATAGTGCACCACGTAGCAAGCGCCGACGAGCGCGTAAAACAGTGCAATGGAAAAGGGTTCGGGACAAGCAAAATGACTATGAACAGTGCATTCCTGTAGTGAAAATAGTGCCTTCTGCAACTGCTCCTTGTAATAGTGCCCAGTACTGCGTAGCTAGTGACAGTAGACATCAAGTAGCTACTCAAAAGTGTAGTGCAGTAGTTAGTGACTCTGTAGTAGCCTCGCATTGCGCAGACGCCGATCCGGCGGTAGTGTCATCTAGTGACAGTGTTGTTAATCCGCTGCGTGCCGAGTCTGCGCCGCTTCCTTCACTACGCGGCCCGCGCAAGCGCAGTAAACAAACCGTAGCAGACGTTGCCCACATTCGCGCACCTGTCGAGCGCCGCAAGCAAAAACTTTTTGTGAATCTTTCCATTGACAATAAGACTGTGCAATTTCAGCTCGACACTGGTTCCGCTGTTACCTTAATTAATAAAGATACTTATGAACTTCTGGGTTCTCCAAAATTACCGCTGTGTCAACAAGTGCTAACAGCTTATACCGGTCAAAATATTCCCGTGCTAGGAACGTGTAGCCTGCCCGCCTCTTTTCAAGGTG
Source organism: Locusta migratoria (assembly GCA_026315105.1). Taxonomy (NCBI): domain Eukaryota; kingdom Metazoa; phylum Arthropoda; class Insecta; order Orthoptera; family Acrididae; genus Locusta; species Locusta migratoria. The sequence continues at coordinate 389,891,286 of CM048747.1, forward strand.
TAACAAAAACAGTTGCTTTTGTAGTTCTTCAGGCCAAATCGACACAGAACATTTTTGGACTAGATGCTTTTGACTTGTTTGGTTTATCAATTCAAAGAGATGTGCTTCAAATTTCGTCAATAGTGCCTCAGGATAAAATCAATGCATTGTGTGACAAATACAGTGACTTGTTTTCGCCGGAACTAGGTTGTGCAAAAGACTTCGTGGCACATGTAACTTTAAAAGAATCTGCAGTTCCAAAATTTCGTAAAGCTAGACCAGTGCCTATCGCCTTGCATGATACAGTTGCCGAAGAACTTAAACGTTGGCAAGATAGTGGGGTGATTTCTCCTGTTTCTGCGAGTCAGTGGGCCTCGCCTATAGTAATTATACCCAAGCTGTCAGGAAAACTTCGTCTCTGTGCGGACTTTAAATCAACAGTGAACAGTCAAACAATTCTCGACACTTATCCCCTGCCCAGACCTGAGGAACTGTTGGACAAATTAGGACAGTCTCGTTTCTTTTCTAAGATTGATTTAGCAGAGGCATACTTACAGATTCCATTTGATGACGAGTCAAAAAAGTTTTTCGTCATTAATACTCACATGGGCCTTTTTCAATTTCAACGCCTACCCTTTGGCAGTTCTTCCGCTCCCGCTATTTTTCAGCGTATTTTGGAACAGCTGACAGTTTCCGTACCGTGTTGTTCGAACTATTTAGATGACATTGTGGTGTCTGGACGTACAGTTGAAGAACATTTAGCAAACCTGGAGTGCCTTTTCAAAGTGTTGACTGCAGCAGGTCTACGTTGCAATAAAGCAAAGTGTTCGTTCTTTCAAACTGAAATAGAGTACCTAGGCCATGTGATTAATGCCCAAGGAATCCATCCCTTACAGTCACATCTTCGAGCAATTAAAGACTTGCCTCCTCCTAAGAATGTGCACGAATTGCAAGCAGTAATGGGGAAGCTGAACTATTATTTCAGATTTATTCCCAATGCCTCTCAGATTGCTGCTCCACTGCATCACTTACGTAGGAAGAATGTTCCTTTTGTATGGTCTAAAGATTGTCAGGTTGCCTTTGACAAATTAAAGTCTGCACTACTCAGTGATGCATGTTTGATTCCCTTTGACCCACAGAAGCCTGTAGTGTTAGCAGTTGACGCCTCGTCGTATGGTCTGGGCGCTGTAATCTCACATCGTATTGGATGTCACGATCGTCCTATTGCCTTTGCATCCAAGCTACTGACGCCGACGCAACAGAATTACAGTCAGATAGAAAAGGAGGCCTTAGCAATCATTTACGGCGTCGCAAAGATTCATCATTATCTCTATGGCAGAAAATTCTATTTGTTGACAGACCACAAGCCTCTCACGTCGTTGTTCTCACCCACAAAGCCAATTCCCCCACGTACGGCACAAAAGCTTCAGAGATGGTCCTTGATATTGTCAAATTATCAGTATGAGATTTTGTACCGACCTACCACTAAACATGCCAACGCGGACACACTTTCCCGACTTCCGGTTGGCCAGGATGTATCATTTGATTCTTCAGAAATGGCATGTTGTCAGATAGACTCCAGAGATGCTTCCGCTGTCGCAGACTTTCCTTTGAACTCTCGCCGGGTTGCACAGGAAACAGCTGCGGATGCAGACCTAAGTGTGGTAGCACGTTTTGTTCGCTCAGGGTGGTCTGCCAGAGCCAAAGACATTGATCGGCCTCTGGTTCGCCGTTATTTTGCACAACGTCATGCATTATCTTTAAGTCAGGGTGTACTGTTGTTGCATACCGACAACGACCAAGCAAGAGTGATTGTTCCTCGTTCCCTGCAACGAGAAGTGTTACGCCTCCTGCATCAAGGACATTGGGGTATTGTTAGGACAAATCAATTGGCCAGACGTCATTGTACCTGGGTTGGTATGGATGCTCAGATAGAGAGCATGACATCACAGTGTATAGTTTGTGCGGAGCATCAGGCGGCTCCTCTGCAACGTTTCTCAGATTGGCCACGCCCCAAGGGACCATGGCAACGTTTACATATTGACTTTGCCGGAACTTTCTGGAATACGCGCTGGTTAATCGTTGTAGACGCTTTCAGCAAGTTTCCTTTTGTGATTGCCATGAACTCAACGACAGCTTCTAGTACAATCAGTGCCTTAACATCAGTGTTTTGCATCGAAGGCTTGCCTGAAACTATCGTCAGTGACAATGGACCTCAGTTTGTTAGTGCGGAATTTCAACAGTTTTGTCGTGTGAATGGCATTCAGCATATTACCACTGCACCTTTTCACCCTCAGTCCAATGGTGAAGCAGAACGTTTCGTTCGAACATTCAAGTCTCACATGGAGAAGATGAAAGGTCAGCACTCCAGGCAGCAAGCTCTTCAAATTTTCCTGTCTACGTATCGGTGCATGCCACGTGACGGCCCGTCTCCTGCCGAGCTGGTACACGGCCGCCGTCACCGCACTCTCCTTCACCTGCTGCAGCCTCCCACGCACCGAGTCGGTTCGTATGGCGCTACGTGTTTTCAGGTTTCCACGCCGGTGCTGTACAGGGTGTTTGCTGGAAACAAGAAGAAACTATGGATGCCGGGCATCATTCAGCGCGTGCTCGGTCGCAATATGTATGTTGTACGTTCTTCCACAAGGTCGGAGCTGCGGCGCCACGCAAACCAATTGCGTCTGCATAGGCCGCGCGATCCTGTCTCCGGTTTCTTGATTCCAGACCCAGTTCACCGCCAGGGAGCACCACCACATCGTTCGTCCCCGGACTACGAGGTCGTCCCGATGGAGATCGACCTGACGCCGCCGCTGTCGCCGCCGCAGATGACAGCGTCACCGAGAGGGACTCCGGGACCGTGCGTGCCGCCGCCGCCTGGGCCGCGCACCTCAGAAGAAGATGACCTGCTCCCTCTGGGCAGGGGCGGGTGCCCTTCCCCAGGTTTCGGCGGGTTCCCTGGAGGATCTCAAGACGGATGCCGGGGCGCGGACGGCGTCTCGATCCCGGCCTCAGCTACGACGCCCGTCCCACCAGTAACGCCTCCGCCCAGGCCCTCCTCCCAGTGCCGTCGCCGTGGCCCTCAGCCCTACGCCACGACGGCGCGGCGGTTTGGGGGGGATGGGTGTGGTGTCGCACAAGTACAAAGTGCGCGCCACCTACTTTCGCCGCGCGCCGCCATGCATGCACGACCATATCAAAATATCGGCATGTAAATTAAGTTGTCAGCACCTCACAAGACACTGCCCCCCCCCCCCCCAAACTGCCATTCCCATCTGGAAGTTAATGTGGTCCTCCCCATGCACTACATATTTCAGAGATATGAAATTGTGAATCATTCCAGAATGATGTTTTCACTCTGGAGTGGAGTGTGCACTGAAATGAAACTTTCCTGTGTCCCAGAACCAGGATTTGAGTTGTGAATCATTGTCAACATCACTGTTTGCGGTTTCCAAGCCAGGCTAGGTCTACAAGGAACAAAAGCATTTCCTCTAGTTTCTGTCTACACCCCCCCCCCCTCCCAACACACACACACACACATTTTTCCCTCCTCTGCACTCTTGCACTATGTGTCATTATTCCCCTCTTTTCTGCTCTCTATATTCACTCCCACAATCCATCAATCTCTTGGCTTTCCTCTTGGTATCTTTTCCACAGATGTTGGAAGAGTTCAATAGAAATGGTGCCATTTCACATCACTCCAAATTTTTGAATATTGGAACTGAATCAGATTTAAATTAAATTATGTCTGCCTAAGTGTACTTGTGTCTGTGTAAATGTGTGGGTGTGTGTGTATTTGTTTACCCTCCTTTTTTCTCCCCAAGGTAAGTCTTTCTTGTCCCGGGATTGGAATGACTCCTTATCCACTCCCTTAAAACCCTCATCATTTCCTTTTCCCTCTCCTTCCCTTCTGCCTGACGAATCAGCTAGGCTGCGAAAGCTTGTATGTGTGTTTGTGTGTGATTTTATTTATTTTATTTGTTTCTATCGACGAGCCGGTCCTTTTGGTAAGTCATCTCTTTTCTATTTTTATTTTTGTTTATCCCACCGGGAAAGTTTCCCTCTATAATTTTCGTTTCTTAAATTAAATTCATATAGATTACTGCAAATAAGTACCACATCTTAACTTGAGAAAAGTATAATGTGGTTTCACAAAACATTTATCATGTCCATGTGGCATTTATACCACAACAGATGATCATTACAGAATGTATGTATGTTATAATACAGGCTGCTATTGAATTCTCTTGCTACTGCAACTCTCCAAATAGGATTTTGTGACCCTCCCAGAGTTCATGACCCACAGCTTGTAAAACATTGCTGCAAAGAATAGTATTGAATGCATCTAATATTAATTTTCTAAATTTATGTTTTGTATCTTTTTTATGCTTTAAACCATCTCAAAATGAAGGATAACATTTTTTTAAATTTTTTAACACTGTTAATTATTCATAGAAAGAGTTTGTCAATTAGGAATTAATATTTTGAATATTGCCTCTAGATTTAGTTTATCACTGCATTTATAGCTCTCCAGGTATGAATTTTTCCAGAAACCACTCACCTCTGAACAGATGGAGTTTTACTGTTAATATGTCATTCTGTTATTCACTGACTCTCCATTTTAGGTATTACAACCAAAAACAGCCATGTTAGCAGAAAATGAAGCTATCCTGAGTGAGCTAAGCAATGTGTTAGCTAATGAAGAAGAAAAACAGAAGAATCTTGAAGCCAGGTTGTTAGAATTAAATAGAGTCCGTGAAGAGACTGCTGATCATAAAGCAAATCTTGAAGCAAGAGAAGCTGAAGCAGACAATAAGTGGCAACGGGCTGACAGACTGATTCGTAAGGATGTACAAAATATGTAGTAGATTAAAGACAAAATATTTACTAGCATTTAAAATTAACTTTATAAAATCATAGCAAATATAAGATAGTATTTACCATCAAGAGACACAAAGAAATGCATCAAATATAGTTCACAGAAAGAAAGAGATCCTTAATTCCATTTCTTGTTTGGAAGCCAACATATGTGAGAGATACATGTCCACTGTTCTCCTTCTATACAATGGAATGTTTCATTCTCTTCATACTGACAACATATTTTCTCAATATTTGTTTCTCAATTATTGCTGTGTGTCATTCATACTGGCAGTTTGACACTTATACCCATTTGATAGATATACATGTATGGAGTTTGCTAGGGTTAGGGTTATATGCCCCAAATAAACTTCACATGTAAAGACTGAACTTTATTGTTCATCAGAAAACTAAAAAGCTTAGAATATCTAATGGTGGCAACTTTGGAAAGGAAGTCTCCAAAGAAGCTGAATCAGAGATATAAGTACAATTAATTATCAATAGAGTTGATTTAGTTGCACCACCACAAAGCCACCCCCCCCTCCCTCCCCACCCCCTCTGCAGTATACAGTACTCATATTAAACTGTGGGGAGGGGGGGAGACCTTGGTGTCTAAAGTACTCATGTTGAGCTGGGAGGGTGGGGGGAGACCTCAGCATCCAAAGTAACACGATTTAGGAGACAATCTGAATAGCTCCCTTAGACTGTTCGTGGATGATGCTGTCATTTGTGGTTAGTGAAGTCAACTGAGGATCAAAAGCAACTGCAAAGTGATTTAGACAAAATTTCTACAGGTGCAAAAATTGGCAATTGAGTGTGAAGTAATTCACATGACCACTAAAAGATAAATCAGTCAAACCTTAAGGTTGTAAATTCTATCAAATACCTAGGAGTTACAATTATGAACAACTTAGACTAGAGAGCACATAGAAAATATTGCAGGGAAGGCAAACCAAACATTACATTTCATTGGCAGAATGCTTCGAAGATGCACCAGCTCCACCAAAGAGAATGCCTACATCACACTTGTGCATCCTCTCCTAGAGTACTGTTGCCCATTGTGGGACCCTCACCAGGTGGGACTGATGGAAGATATTGAGAAGGTTCAGAGAAGGGCAGCTCATTTTGTTTTATCACGCTACAGGGGAGGGGGGAGGGGGAAAGCATCATGGAAATGTTGCACGAATTGGGGTGGAAATCATTAAAAGAAAGACATTATTCATTGCAGCCTGATCTGTTTGCGAAGTTTCAATCACCATCTTTTACTTCTGAATGTGAAAATATTTTGCTAGCACCCACCTACTTAGGGCGACATGATCATCCCAATAAAAGAAGAGAAATCAGATTGAAAACGGAACAATTTAGGTGTTCTTTCTTCCTGTGCGCTATTAGAGAATGGAACGGTAAAGAAAAGTTATGAAAGTAGTTAATTAACCCTCTGCCGGGCACTTAAATGTGATTTGCAAGGTATCTTTGTAAATGTAGATGTAGGTCTGGCATGTGCGTCTCTGTGAGTTCGATGGCGTCATCTGGAATGGGTGTCGTGTGGGGACAGCGATGCGTGGCTGGTCCTCTGATGAGAAAATGTTGCAGATGGACAGTGCACTGGTTGGTCAGGTCAAGGAGAATTAATACGTGGCAGCAAGGTCAGGGTGGCACTGACTAGCACTTCATTGGTGGGAGCACAAACATGCACCTACTTTCCAGATCAAACTGGTCAGGGAGGTTTAAGCACTTAATCAACTGACACTTGATGGGCAAAGGAGGTGGTATAGAATGATTGAGATGTTTACTGAGAGGGGGGGATGGCAATGGAAGTGGCATACTCAAGAACAGGAGAAGATGAGAGAGGGTGGCGAGCAAAACCTTGGAATGGGGGAGGCGTAGGTCGGAGGGGAGGGTCTCGATAATGGAGAGGAAAGGGTGGGAAGAATGTTCAACGCAGAGCATTGCTGTTCCACAGAGAGGTCAGGTGTCTATTGCTCAACTGAGAATTGTGTGGGCACAATAAGGAAGAAGGAGTAGTGCCCAGCTGTTGAGGAGCAGCAGTTGACAGTGTTGATAACAGACGCATCATGTGCGATGGATAATCTGTCAATATCCTCAATGGGAGGGGGATCTAATGCTTAAAAGCTAGTGTGAATGCTGTAGTTGGTTCTGTGTTACTTTGTTCTACAGGTCAGTCTGCTAAAAGGGAGTAGTCTCCTTTCCATTAACTCACATAGGACACCATTCAGTAATTATCATTATTCTTATATGTTGCTCTTTAGTTCAAGAAGTGACCATACTAATTTTACCCAGTCATATAGTGACTGACTCTTTCATGCTGATTGTTCTTCAAAGAAGTGAGGGAAACAACTGGACCTACTACATTTAAAATTATAGAGTACTTTGTATCCTGTAGCTGGGTACAATGACTCAATCACATTTGAAAAATGTTGGACAGAAGTTATACACCAGAATATTGTATTTAATAAGATGTTCTTTCCAAAAAAATAACAATATCAGACACTACTTTGAGACTTGAAGAGGTATCAGTGCTGCTCCTTTAAATGTTTTTGTACATGGAACAGTCAATAAGTTCTGAGACTTGATGCCTGGAAGATAGCCACGGATACATCTCTGAATGCTAAATTATATCACATACACCTACACAGACCCACAGATATCCTCAAAATAGCCACTGTTGGCTGTTACACACATTTGCCAACATTGGTAAGCTACTGGAAACACCAATGACAGCAGTTGGCAGAAATTTCCTTTATGGTTTATTTTGTGATCATCATGACCTCTTCAGATGACTGAAATCTGCACCCACATAAGAATGCTTCCAGCTGAGGAAAAAGAAAAAAATGGATGGTACAAAATCAGGTGAGTACAGAGGGTGAGGCAAAACTGTCACCTGTTGCCCTGCAGGTTCCTCTAGGACGAGGACAGAGTGATGTTCAGAGGTGATTGTCGTGTAGCAACAGACAATTCTTTGTACACTTAACTCCAGGTTCCTTATAGTGAATTGCATTGATAAACAGCTAATGATCTCCTTGTGGTGGGTTTTGTTTACTGCTGCTCCAGCTATGAGGAACTTTATAAAAAGCAGTTCCAGCATCAGTTTGCCTTTTGACCTATCTTGTCATGGAATTTTCTGTCATGGTGATGAGGGTGTTCTCCAGATGGCTGATTGTCATTTCTGTTGTGGATTGTAAAGGAACATCATGATTTGTCTCCAGTTATTAGCCAGTTGAGAAATGTTAGATTATCATTTGCACAATTTATGAGATCACCATAAAGCATCATGCAGTCATCACATTGTACTTGCGACAGGATTCGTGGTACACTGTGCTGGGTAACACAAGATATGTTGAGGTTGTCTGTCAGAATTTTGTAGAAAGTACAATGGCTACCCCCTACTGCTGTTGCAAGAGTGTTACCACCTGCGAGCAGTTAGCGTGCACCAATGTTGTAACTTTCTGGATCTTGCGTAACGTTGAAACTGTTTGTGGCCAGCCAGTACGCACATAATCTTCCAAACTGACCTGTCACTCCACAAAATGTCAGTGCCATATAAACAAACACTGCTACTCAGTGCATTCTCATTATACTCCTGCTGCATCATTTTAAATGTTTCAGCAGTGGTTTTGCCTGATTGTTGACAGAACTTGATGTTTGCCCATTGCTAAAACTGTGACATGTCAATCTCCAACTGGTGCATTCAACTCACCATCACAAAAATGACTGTATGTCTGCTTCCTGTTCATGAACTAAACTGTCTCTTGCAGGGACAAGAGACTAACTGACATGGTACCATACCACGACACCACCTATGCACTATAGTGCACCATAGCACCATTGTATGGTCAGTCTCAGAACTTTTTGACTGTACCACATATAAGCTTCTCAGAAAACTATTCTACAAAGTCTATGAGATTGACTAGTGTATGTGGATACATTTTAAAGTGTAATAGTTTGAAAAGATAAGTTTTCCTTTATCATTAGATTATTAAAAACAGAGCAATAATTTTTTGAGAATTTAATTCTTATAAATATTTTAATTTTCATTGTCAGGAAGTCTTGAAGGAGAACGAATTCATTGGACAGATGCTTCTAACAAATTGCAGACAGCATTGGATAACCTGCCAGGCAATGTTTTAGTATCTTGTGGAGTTATAGCATATCTTTCACCTTTCACTTCAGTATACAGGTACTAGAGTTAAAATTGTGCTTTTGTTGAAACTCTGCCATATAATTGCTAATAATTCTTAAGGCATGAAAATTTCCTAAAAGATAGTCATGCTTTTTAAACATAGAAATTCGATTAGTTTACTTGCATCTGTATCTGTGTGTCTCATTATATGGAATTTTTAGACAGCAAAAAGGTTTCTGAATTGAAAATATTGAAACATCTTGACAACTTCAGCACACTGAAATAAATTCAGTGGAGAATTTGAATGTTTGTGCTGGACCAGGATTCAAGCCTGGATTTCCCACTTCAACCAGGCACACTTCCTTTCTCCCCTAAATTCACAACATATAACATAATGAAACTTCACTCTGCAGCGGAGTGTGCGCTGATGTGAAACTTCCTGGCAGATTAAAATTGTGTGCCGGAACCGGGACTCAAACCTGGGACCTTTGCCTTTCACGGGCAAGCGCACTACCGACTGTGCTATCCCGACACAACTCACGATGCCGCCTCACAACTTTACTTCTGTCAGTACCTCACCTCCTACTTTCCATCCCTTAGGCTGTGGCTAAGCCATGTCTCCACCATATCCTTTCTTCCAGGAGTGCTAGTCTTGCGTGTTTGCAAGAGAGCTTCTGTGAAGTTTGGAAAGTAGGAGGCGAGGTACTGGCAGAAGTAAAGTTGTGAGGCGGCATTGTGAGTCGTGTCGAGATAGCACAGTCAGTAGTGCGCTTGCCCGCGAAAGGCAAAGGTCCCAGGTTCGAGTCCCAGTTCCGGCACACAATTTTAATCTGCCAGGAAGTTTCATATCAGTGCACACTCCGCTGCAGAGTGAAGTTTCATTCTGGAAACATCTCTTAGGCTGTGGCTAAGCCATGTCTCCACCAAGTCAGTTGTTCGTAGGGATGATCTGCAAAACTCCGACAGTTCTAGCTATAATCGTAAATAAAAAACAGTTATTGGAATTTATGTTGTGCCATGTAGCACAATGAAGCTTTGAACAAGAAAAATAATGATGTAATAATGAAATGGAAACAATAAAATAAAATATATTGATAGGTTGTTTGCTTCGTTTGAAATTAAAGCCTAATTTCGATTCACCATGCCAAATAAACCTATAATAATCATCTGCATGTTTTCTGCTAGCGGATTTATTTTTCAGATATTCACAGAGTGGTAGAATTTGACTTAGTGGTTTCCCATCCTCATTTCTAACGCAGGCATTCGACTGCCGCTGGCTGAGTTAAAAACTTATTTTTTTATTACTTCTATTGATTTTATTTTATTTTTTATTTTTTTTTTATTTTTTACATTTTCTTTTCTTTCAACATTCAAAGTACCTGAAGAAACTAATACTTCCTTAGTTTGTGGTATGTATCAAAACATGGCACCATACAGAGAGCAACATTGAATTTTTTTTTTTTTTTTTTTTTTTTTTTTTTTTTTTTTTTTTTTTTTTTTTTTTTTTTTTTTTTTTTTTGCCTGTTTCGTGTCGTTTTCCACTTTGTATGGGCAGTACACACTACACAATGTCTTTGTGGTATCTCTTTTCTCTCCGTTGCTCCGAAAAACCCGGGATAATGTTATTTTTTATTCCAGTCGAAAAGGGCTGTCCTTTTTGGTGTCAGTGGTATCTAGTCAGTAACTGACGGATTAGTGGAATTTCACTAGTGGCTTCTTCTGTTTATTCTGCATTTCAAAAATAGTTTTTGCATTGAGCATATTCAAGTCAGTTAAATGAAAGAATACTTTCTTGTACCATTTCTGTTTTTCGTATGCACTGTAGGGACTTAATATCATGTTAGTCCTATCAATTGCATCCACTGACTAATTGTAACTAACTATGTATGTGTGTCACTTTATTTCCTCCCATTTTATGATTATTTTTTTCTGTCTGAGCAAACTCTGGTCCATTTACAGTGGACAGCATCCAGGACTTATTTATTGTCCACCCCAGAACTTCAGTTGTATTTACCTTTCTTGAGTTTATCAGGTAAAGGTAGTAAATGTTTCCTGTTTGTATGCACTGTGCCAATGGCATTAGTGCATTTCGCATGGAGCCATAAGAACAATTCAGGACTCAAATACCAATTGTCTAAATAAATGCCATGACTTTTGTTGAGGTATGGTAACAACAAACTGAAAACGACATCACCTGATTTGCCCCAGTCAGCATTTCCGGATTCTAATTCAGTAGCGGCACCAGTGTAGAATCCAGAATGTAACTGGTCTGTACGACACAAAGCATGGAAATTTTAATACCATGGCTATGTTTGTTTGGAATATACGGTTTGAATCGTAGCCTTCCTCTGAAAACTAGCAAAATTCGTCAGTTACTAAGTTCTCAAATGGGACTGCAGTCTGTCAGAATCTCTTTTTGGCATGTTTCACAATCATGAGTATTTTCACAAGAATATCTTGCGATGCGGACGAATTGTCACTGAAGTGTAATAAAGGCAGTATCGAGTGGCTGATCGCATTGAGGTGCTGTGCTTAGTTGCGCGAGGTCATTCCCTGTCGGGAGTTCGAATCCTCCATTGGGCATGGATGTTTATGCTGTCTTTAGTCTTTAGTATAAAATAGTTTATAAGTTTAGGGGCTGATGACCCCACAGTTAAGTTGCATAAGCTTAACAAACATTTTAACAAACGCAGTATCACCTTGTACCTATATCTGGCCATTATGTCAGAAAATACTGGTGTTTGCAGCAAGGAATCTTTTGACCAATATTCAGTCACTGCTAACTGTTTGTATGTTGGCATAAGGAGGGAACTAGCCAAAAAGCAATAAAATCCTGGAGGGTCTATAGGTTTCCGTCTTGTTATCTGCTGGGCACTGTCGTCATTTTCTCGGTGAGAAATGTATAATACTTGTTCATATCTACAAATAACTGAGACACATTCAAATGAAATAAAGTACAATAAATAAATAATCTAAATGAGTAGCTTATTCATCGAAATCTACCTTTAAACCACTAAAAGCGTTCGCGAAATTGTGGCGATTATCTGACCAGTCATAAAATCTTTTTCGTGTCGAAATTTCACTTAACACATCCTCTTAAGAAGAGGTATCTTCTGCAGAAGTTCTTCATTGTGTTGAATAAATACTTTTAGTTCCATACACATCCAGCTCTTCATATAAAGAAAGGATATAGTAGCACTATCGTCATCATCACTACTATTCATGAGGATGTCCATTGTTTCCTTGTTTGATAAACAATGTTCCGACATTGTAATGGCAGTACAGTGAAAAGCTGTTCTCTCCCCAAACAAAAAATACAGGACGGGCCCGATGGAGAGCTTGTGAGCAGGAAGGCCTGGAAGTGAAAACTATAGTGCTTACTGACATAACAAAGAAGGCCTGTTAATGGCAGTGCCACCAAGAATGTTGAGCCGCAGGTAAAACCAAGTCACCACTGCTCCATTGTGCACCCGGACCCTGGGCATAAATGAATGCCCTTAGCCTTCAGGCCACCCTACCTGCTGGGCGTATATGAATGCCGGTAGCCGTCTGGGCCTCTTGCCTGCCGGGCGTACATATACGCCCGTAGCTGTCTGGGCCTTCTAACTGCCAGGCATACATGTATGCCTGTAGCCGTGAAAGGGTTAAAACAAAATTCAGTGGTGAAGTTGAAAATTTGTGCTGGACCTGAATTCAAACCTAAATTTTCCAATTCAGGCCAGTGGTCGAATTAGCTAATTAGGCACACATCTCGTCCTGGCCAATTTCTTAACACATCTCACACTACGATATTAGTGCCCCCTGCCCATTAGTTCCTCTTGCTCACAGCTTTGACTGTATTCCTGAAAATGGATCAGGCATGTTTGTGCATCCACACAATCATTGTCAATTGCCTGTTAGGGGAATATATATACAATTATTAAATGTTTTCTCTGACACAGACACCATTAAAAAAAATTCAGGTCTAATTTCCTTACACTGTGTGGCAAAAGTGTTATAGGTGTGACACACCCAGAATTAAAAATTCTCCTATCACAGCACAATAAAAGTCAAATATGTTCTCACCAGACTCAGAGATGTAAAATATGAGAACCAATTCATGACTTTATCAGTTTTGAAATCAAAATCAAAATGAAATTTCCAGGCTGGAATTAATATAATAAGGATAGTTTACAACTCACTGCAAAGACGTGATGATGAGCTGTGACAGGTGCATAAAAAAAAGACACACACTTACAACAATTAAGCTATCTGCCATGACCTTCTTTAGAAAATAGAACATTCACACAATTACACAAGCACGTCTCCATCTGCTGCACTCCAAATTGCAAGTTAACTGTAATCCCTAGTGCACTGAGTTCTTGAAAGGGCTGCATCTGTAACAACAATTATCCTTGAGTGTGGATGCATGCATCCTAAAATTCAGTGGCATGTAGTGTCATATTGCATGATATGATAAATACATTACTGGATGACATTATGCCAGTGTATATTACCTTACTTGATGTAATGCATAATATTACATGAAATTATGTATTGTATGGCGTGACACAAAGTGATGTACTGTTTAGCAAGTAGGGATAAAATAATTTGTGGCAAATACCAGGTGCCAAACTTCACAAATACCTACAGTAAGAGATGTATGCAGTGTACACCTCATAAATAACTGTGTCAGCTACCATTATTAGCTTATGGTAAGACCAGGCTGATACTAAACATGTTGAATTTATACAATCAAATCGTAGCCTGTGTTTCATGGTCATAAATTATGTGACATCCACTAGGCAAAATATTATCAGGTATTGTTGAAAGGAGAGTGCGAGTATTAATTGAGGACAAGTTAGATGAAAATCAGTGTGGGTTTAGGCCTCTTAGAGGCTGCCAGGACCAGATCTTTACCTTACGGCAGGTAATGCAAAAGTGCTATGAGTGGAACAGGGAATTGTATCTATGTTTCATAGATCTAGAAAAGGGTAGTTTCAGGGGTAAGACAAGGCTGTAACCTGTCACCACTGCTGTTCATAGTATTCATGGATCATATGTTGAAAACAGTATACTGGCAGGGCGAGATTAAAATAGGTGAAAACAAAATAAACAGTCTCACATATGCGGATGACTTAGTTGTAATGGCCAATTCAATTGAAAGTTTGCAAGCTAATATTTCAGAGCTCGATCAGAGGTGCAAGGATTATGATATGAAGATCAGCATCTCCAAAACTAAAGTAATGTCAGTGTGAAAGAGATTTAAACAGATTGAGTGCCAAATAGGAGGAACAAAGAACAGGTAGACAGTTTCAAGTACCTGGGATGTATCTTCTCACAGGATGGCAACATAGTGAAAGAACTGGAATCAAGGTGCAGCAAAGCTAATGCAGTGAGTGCTCGGCTAAGATCTACTCTCTTCTGCAAGAAGGAAGTAAGTACCAAGACTAAGCTAGCAGTGCACCGCTCTATCTTTCGACTAACTTTGTTGTATGTGAGTGAAAGTTGGGTGGATACAGGTTACCTCATCCACAAGGTAGAGGTTATAGATATGAAAGTAGCAAGAATGATTGCAGGCACTAATAGATGGGAACAGTGGCAGGAGGGAGTCCATAATGAGGAAATCAAGGAAAAACTGGTTATGAACACCATAGATGAAGCAGTTAGAGTGAACAGACTGAGATGGTGGGGTCATGTTACATGCATGGGAGAAGCAAGGTGCATGAGCTCGGCAGTGGAGGGTAAGAGGAGTTGAGGTAGACCAAGAAGAAAGTACTTGGATTCAGTGCAGAATGATTTTGAAGTAAAAAGCATAACATCAGACGAGGCATCAATGTTAGCATTTAATAGGGGATCATGGAGGAATTTCATTAGAGGTACTATGCTCCAGACTGAATGCTGAAAGGCATAATCAGTCTCTAATGATAATGATGATGACTTATTCCACACAGTGTCACATTCTATTTAGTCCAGCCACACTGTAATGACCAGCAAGCTGTGCCAGAAAAATGTCCTCTGACCTGCACAACATCCACCAAACTTAAGATAGGCCTCCTCACCCACACTGATCACCATGAACTGAACATTGTTATGGCAAATGGGATCCTTGGTTACACCCCCCCCTGTAGCTGTCGACATAAAATACAACACCCTGCTCCACAAGGAACATTATGCAACCCTATGGTACCTGCCTTCTACTGAATCTCACGTCACTACAGCTCACAAGGATGACCCAGCATAGACTCCATGGCTGGAGATGGTGACCATGTTTGTGTAGTTGTTTGAGTGAGTGTGTGAATGCATGTGTTTCTGTTTCTGATGAAGGCCATGCCCAAAAATTTAAGTTGTGTGAATGTGGTAGTCTATTTTACATGCACGTTGGTGGCTCAATATATGTCTGTAGTGATTTGTTTTCTATCCTTCATTATTGACATTCCAATAATATTTTCCATTATAAATTAATGTATTTGTTTGTTAATTCAACTAAATGTAGTTTATAAACAAACACCACTAGTACAGTATCAAAACATATCAAAAATGTCTCTTTAACAATATTAAAAATTGCTTTTCACTGTAATATACATGTAGGATGTTTAATATTTCCACCACATAATTCATTTCTGTAGTATCTGTATCACTGTATATATGTAACATTTGTCATACAATTATGTCAACTTTATATTTTCACATTGTAAACTGCAATTCAAAGGCTGGGTTATAAATAGAGCACAACACTTCACACTTAGAATGGTTTTATTTCTAACATATGAGTACAATCAGAACAGACTGCCTCTGATTGGAGTACTCCACTATTTATACCTAGACAGAATTTTCTGGAACTTACATGTACCTCAATAATAAGAAACAAGAAGAACATTCTAGAGCTAGTAAATACAAGTATATTATTTTTTTCCGTGAGTATATCCTTTGTATTCCAGTTCTTGTCCATGTAGGCAACAGCTGTTACACTGCCTAATCAGAGCCACGGTGATGCAAAATGTTTTCACTATATCTGGCACCTCCACCAATAAATGTAATGTTGAAAACTGCAATTCGAAGTCTGGATTGTTAATAGAGCACTACACTTTACACTTTATTGCTAACATAAGCATACAGTCAGAACAGACTGCCTCCTGATTAGAATACTCTGCTATTTATACATAGAAAGAATTTTCTGGAACTTACACGTACATCAATTAAAAAATTTTTAAAAAAAAATAAACATACTAGAAATAGTTAATAAAGGAAATAAATTTGTTTTTTGCCAGTGGATAAATTTGTTTTTTGCCAGTGGCTGGATCTGAACCAGGAACTGTCAGCACAGACATCGCAACACTAACCAATGCACCATGCATTCCATCGGAAGACTCACAGCAATGTCAAAGATGATGCAATCTGTTTTGCTTATTCTGTAAAAGAGATTTTAAGAGACTGATCAGGAGAGTTCACTTTTTCACCTGGTAGAGAAGCATTCATGTCAAGTGTTGCTTGCATATGCTATGGCATAGTAGTTTACATTTAATGGTGCATGAACTTTGTTCTTGAGTAGTAATGTAATGGCAGTACGGACACCACATTGGTTGAAGATCTATGTTATGTGGAAGCATAATAAATGTTTTGTCTATTACTTGGAGTAAACAGTTGCTTATGTCTGTCCTAACCTGATGACGCTTCACTTTGGAATCATATGAACCTATAGGATGACGACGAAATTCATCAATAAAGTAAGTTAAATAAAAACTTTCACTTTCTAGAAATGAAATGGACAACACCTTCAAAATATTTGAATACACAAAATATGAATATAATTCATGACTTTTATTTAACCAAGTAATATTTTGTGCCTATTTCAAAGTGGAGTTATTCCAACCAACAGTATCCAATCACTGCCCAGAGGTGGATCTCAGCAGCAAGACCTCTCTGACAGTTTCCCACAGTCCTCACAGCTTTGATCTGCCTCCTTTAGCATTCTCATATCAGGCTGCCTGACTATCACTGTCTCTGAAGATGCAATTATTATGTTGCAAGTGCCCACTTGTGTTGCCCATTTCATACAGAGACCAACACATTTGGTTGCCTGTAAGGCAACAAGACTATGCCATGCCTGGTTCCTCACACCTCTGCTCTGTGGTGGATGTTAGGCACTAAATTGATAAATTACGTGATTGAGCACGGCATCTTTATGATATGTGTTCTCTTCTCTATCTGCTTAGACCTGTTACATATTATTTCTTTTCTCTATCTGTTGGGACCTGTTACACAATATTTCTTTTCTCTATGTGTTTGGACCTGTTACACAATATTTCTTGTATTTTGTTTGGTATACACGTGTTAATGTGCTAAATAAATCCTCTCTATCATATTGGTTTGGAATTTAAAATCATCAAATTCATTAAACACAAAGTGATATACTGTTACATTATCATCACAGCATCGTAGCACTGAAGAAATGTTTAGAAAGATCATACTCAAAATCACAGTTTAAAGAAATCTCAGTTGTTATTTGAACATGGGGTAGACATATTTTGTTTACCTAAGACGAGTGCCATTTTATATAGCTATCAGAACATCCATCGTATTGTAACTTATGTTATTGAGTAAAGAAAATTTTAAAAAAATCTATCAGAGCTATCAATCAGACTGCAATTAATGATCATGTAATACCGTATATACTCGAGTAACCCGCACACCCACAAATTTTGACAAAAAAAAAAAAAAAAAAAAAAAAAAAAAAAAAAAAAAAAAAAAAAAAAAAAAAAGCAACCAAGAGACATGTGGATATGTGAAGATGAGGTTACCACCTGTCAGCTTTGAAAAGCACATGAGGGCGGGTATCTTGGGATGTCACGTCTGTTAAATTTCAAACTGAGAATAAGAGAGAGAGAGAGGCACACAAGATTGTCATATCAAGAGCATGCGAATCACGTACCAATCCCATAAAATTCTTGTATTTTACCTAATAAACGTTCTCATACAAACTGAAAAATATTTCATTCATAATGTATTACTGTGAAAACGTACTCACAGTAACACACTGAAATGAACGCTTGTAGAATCTGAACAGTTATTAAATAAATGGATCTGAGACTGGTATTACATGGTCATATATCTTTGTCAAAGTTGATATGTTATTTATTTACATCAAAGATATTTGATAGTGTAATGGGGAGCTTTGACATATAGGTATCTCAAAGAAATATCATCAAATGTAGCGCCTTGCCGTATATTTGATTATTAAAGTTTATTGTCCTCTGTTAACTACAATGCAGAATGTAACCACTATGAGTGCTGCCAAACGACATATGCGTGTTTCAACATAGCTGCAATGCCGCACGTAATTAACATTTAACCGCAGTAGCAAGAAATCACTGTAAACGTGGAATGCCGATAGCGGTTTGGTTAATATGGTGGCACTGAACCGAATAATACTCAACGAAAATATATATTGTCCTTTATTACTCAGGCAGATGGTATCACAAGCAAATGCAACTAGTCATTCTTATAACAACAATGCAACTGTTCATACTCGCCAGCCACGCTGCCAAAGAAACTAGTGGAAAGAGACGCTACTCCTCCACATCGCTTTCTGTCGTGAGGAGACTCTTTATAGTAAAATTACTGATGCATTGTGTCATTGTCAAATTATATGCAGTTTTGATAATGGCCAAAGCAGCGCACAATAAAAAGTTGTTATTATCCGCTTTCTTGTAATACGATGACCACAATACTCCCTGTTAACACCACGATTAAGATTTATGTCTAATAAATATTATGAATATTTGATAATATTTCTTTGTCAAAGATTTGATCAAAAATATTATCGTGTAATACCGACCTAAACGGATCTGTTTTTTTAAAGCAGAGTAATACCCACCTAGTGTGTTTTGTTGTTGCAGATGCATTAATACCAAGCTAAATTCGAATAATCTGCACACCCCAGTGTTACATTCATAAATTCAGGGGAAAAAAGCTCAGATTACTTGAGTATATACAGTACTACCATTTTTATGTGCTTCATATAGATTTTATATACAAAGTATTTTGGAGGATTTTGAAGTATGTTGCTTTTCCTGTATATCTGTAGGATTTGGTTCAAACTTTTTCACAAAGATAGACAAATGGATAAATAAAAACAAAATTTTTGTTATTCAGTTATCATAATCCATTGTCAACATATGATGGATTAAGTTCAGTTAAATGTAGAATATGCTGTAACCCATTAGACATCCAAACAATGGCATATTTTAAATTTGATGATATTTTGTCATTTGATTATTGTTTCACTATTAACTCATTAATTGCACTATTTTTTTAAGCTGGTACAGTAAAATTAATGCAAAGACAGTGACTTGTGATGACCACTAATTCAGATAAAATGTTTTACAAAGAAATTTTGAAAATCTAATCCTCATCCCCCGGTCATTTACAACTCTACTCAATTATGGTAGAGTATAAATTGGGAATCAGAATGAAAAATGCTCCTATCACTGAAAAGCAAAAGGCAAATATCTCATATGCACTTCAAAGACACATAACTGCTGTATCTGGTCACTGTTGAATTTGTAGTGGGGCAGCCAGAGATGACAGTTATGTGTCTTCTATGAAGTGTGCCTGTCTGGATGGTGCTTTTTTAATTGATATTTTTTCCTGACAAAGGCTAATGGCCAAAAGCATAAATTGTGTGTGTATAAGTCTTTTTATGTGCCTGTCACAGCTTGAAGTACATCTTTGTGGTATGTTCGCAACTATCCTCTTTATATTATTGAACATAAATCAGGCACATAGGTTACACCAGATGTCTGATTTTACCAGATGGTAAGTTGCATCTAAAGATTTTGCATGTCACACTATGTTGTGTAAAGTGTAACACAAAGGAAGAATAATACACAAAAATAATGATGTAACAAACCATATGTAACATGAAATAATAATTACAATGTTCGTAATTCAGTGGAACAAAAGTCTTTTTGTTGAAGGTGCAGACTATTCTCCATTTGTAATCTCCCTGGTATCCAAAACAAAAAACAATTTTTTTCCCACTACATAACTTCACATAGATTTTACCTTTTAGTGAGACTAAGTTCATCATATAATTTTTATTAGGTTTTTAATTATTGTTTTTAGTATTATCCTGTCATCTTTGTCCCCATTCATTAACAAATTATTATAATAATATGGTTTGAACTATTTCCAACTCTTGCAAAGTGACAGAACAGTGGTTAATTTTTTTTTCTTACAATTTAAACATGAATACTGGAGTTCAAAAGAAACATCTCATAATGTAATACATTTGCATTTGAACAGATTGGTGGTAGAATACAGACAAATATTTCAAAACAATTGAAAGAAAGAAACCTTTAATTTTCCACATAGATGTTAATATGCTTACGCTACCCAAGTAATGACACTCTGAATTATTGAAATGAGGAAAAGAAAAGAAAAAGAAATCCCTTTGTTATGAAAAGAAAAATAAATTTTGCCATCATTTTTTCCTTTTCCCATATACCACCATATGTGTCATGTGAAACATCATGTCAAGTTGTGACATGTGCCATATTGTATCATGACATTGACATTTTGAGTTGTTATGTGACACTTTACATGTTTCGAAGTGACATGTGGCTTCATGTCATAATATGCCAATGAGATATCATAATGGAACACAATATATTACAATGTATCACATTGTATTTAATGAATTAATACATCAATTCATTTAACATTGTACATTATGTTGTGTCATGGTACATGGTACACCATGTCATGTAATAGCCGTCCGCGGTGGCCACGGGGACTGAGGCGCATCAGTCACGGTCTGCACGGCCACTATGGTCGTGGTTTCGAATCCCCCCTCTGTCATGGATATTTGTGCCGTCCTAGTTCGTAAGTAGTTCATAAGTAGTTTGTAAGTTTAGGGACTGCTGACCCCGTAGTTAAGTCCCATAGACTATACAAACATTTGAACATTGATCTGTCATGTAATATTGTGTGTTATGTCAAGTAAAGTAACATGATATATGTTATCATCTCATTTAACTTAAAACATGGCACAATGTGACACAATAAGATGTTTGTCATGCTGTGTAGTATGAAAAGATAATTTCAGCAAGGAAGAGCCTGGTATTGTATATTTTATTGTTTTTATATTTAAATAAGAAAATGTTGTTATTATTAGAAGCATACAGTACTCTTATTATCATCTGTTGTTCAGTCATCTGCAGCTGAAACAGGTGGTTTACATTATGGATGTTATGCAACTAATCAATCACAGTTTTATATAAAATGATCATTATTTCTGATTATTTGTATGTGTCTACCAGTGTTTATTTAGTTATTTACCTGCTGGTACTTAAGTGCCACAATATTGTTTTGAAGGCCAACATACAAATATAAGGTATTTTGCCCATAAATAAGTCAGAAACACCACTTGACTTTGTAAACTCACCCTGCAACTTCATAATTATGTGTGAATTAAAGCATTTTCACCATCCATAGCAATACAAGCTTGGACAATCATAATCAATAACAAAACTGTCAGTTCTTTTTTATTATTTATTTTTCCAGAGAGAAATGCATTGAGGACTGGCATGCATACATAGTTAAAAGTGGCATCCCAAGTTCAGAAGTCTATGATTTTGTGCAAGCTATGGGGCTAGATCTGAAAACTCGTTCATGGATAATAGCTGGGCTACCACGAGATCATTTCACCCTTGAAAGTGCAGTTATTGTTGATAATTCACAACGGTAAAGCAAAATACTCCATTACAGTTATTCAATATAGATACTTTATTATTATTATTATTATTATTATTACACATAATAACAAAACAACATATTTTATGTATCAATGTCAAAATGTCTGTGTTTACTCTTCTGATGAGAGGTGACATGGTTACAGTTATATAACATTTATTTATTTATTTATTTATTTTTGGTGCTTTGACATCTTATGCAGATATAGGACAAGTCAATTATACAGTAGTTCATGCTATTTATATTACATTATTCATAAAATACATGCAGATTAACATATAAAATGCAGTCCATACATTGTGACATATATAAGCACTATACTCAACTAAGTTTTGTAACATTATTTATGTGGTATCAAAATATATAATACAGATTTACATATAAGATCAAGGTCATACACTGTGACACATACACAAGCACTATACACAAACACAATTAAATACAGTTATTCAATTTAGTTGTCACGTAATATTGTCATCTTCACTTTTACTAACTACGGATGCTTATATGTCAGCACAACTTATACCATAATTCAGTTGCTAAGGAATTATCTCACAGAGTCGAAGCTGTCATCAGAAGAAACTTCAAATTTTTCTTAAAGAGGTTTTCTTTCTTTTCCATTTGGATATATTCTGGAAGGTGATTGAACAGTATTGTACCGCTATGAAGCACACATTTCTAATAGCTAGAGGTTCTTGTCTGTTGCACATGAATGTGCACCTCTGGTGTTATGATTATGCACAAAGCAGTTTAGCTGATATGCATTAGTTTTAGCTAGATATTCTCTCATAAACAGTGTTGTTTTATACATATACAAACATGGAACATTTAGAATTTCTAGTCCAGAAAAAAAGAGGACGACATGATTCTTGTCTTCGTTTATTGCATATTATTCTGATAGCCCATTTTTGGATTTTAAATACTGTATAACTACAGTGTGAATTTCCCCAGAATATAATTCCATACTTTAGTGCAGAGTGGAAATGAGCGCGATAGGCTTGCAGCACTATTTTTCTGTGCATTTAGTACTTGCAGCATATAGCAGACAGAAGATAACTTAGCTGCTAGTACTTTAACATGCATATTCCATTTTAGGTCACTCTGTAAATGAATGCCTAAGAATTTTGCATCATCAACCACTTTTATGTTTCTATTATTTATTTTTAATGAGTGGCAGTTTTCTTGCTTTTGGTGCGAAATATGAAAGTGCATGCCAAGAGTTTTATCAGTGTTTACTATTAGCTTATTTTTCTCGAACCACTGTGTTAGTTCCATCAGTGCTGTGTCTGCTGATGATTGAATGGCTTGTTTATTGGGCCCTGTGATGAGAATGCTGGTGTCATCTGAAAACAGAGATTTTTGTTTTGCATGAATAGTGTTACTGAGGTCATCTATGTGTAAGAGAAAGAGTATTGGGCCTAGGGTAGATCCTTGGGGCATTTCATACTTGATTTCTGTTTTTTTTCTGATGAGTATGTTTTTGTTTTAATAGTGTTCCCAGTGACCAGGTCTTGTCTAAGTACAACTTTTTGTTGTCAATTTGTAAGATATGATCTAATCCATGTATTTGGTATTCCTCTAATTCCTTTTCTTTCTAACTTATTGAGGAGTATATTATGCTCTATTACATCGATCGCTTTTGACAGGTCTAGGAATATTCCAGTAGCTAATTCTTTTCCGTCTATAGCCATTAATATTTCATGTAGGTACTGTAGCCGTACAGAATGATTTAAGAGTATGTTAGCAAGTCTAACTGTTAAAGATAGCGAGACTTATCGCAGTCAACTGAGATTGAATGGTATGTTGCATGGGATGCTATCTTTAAAAAAAAAATGTTTTTTCACTGTTGCATGTTTCGCGTGATTGTACGAGAATGTTAGTGGAAAAACCAAGTGAAATGGCGTAGACTGATCTGGTCGGACCAACTGAGCCCCCGCAAAGAATAAATGAATCACCCGCAGAACGCAGAAGCGTATTCCAAGAAATTAAATAAATGTTTGTGAAGGGAAAAAAAGGAATGTGTCGCTGGGTTGTAAGTTTTTTAATATTCCCCATGTATGATCGAGGGATAATCCCTTCAAGCAATTAGTTATTATAATCTAAAGAAATTTGAATGGATGTGTGTTTGAGTACGGAAAGAAAAGATTACACATGACGCAACTATTGTACAATGAAGCTTTAAGGGTATGTTTGTAAAATTCCTTGTTACATACTTGGAAGCGACCATTAGTCATTTGTAGAGTCTTTTTGTTATCTGAAGTAGTTTCTTACCATGAATAATTGATTACGAGATAAGCATTCTTGGTTTTATATTTATGAGAATTTGCTCGTAAAGCGAGAAAGTATATTGTCATGAAGGATATGTGTCACACATATAAAGTGCATTTTTATTTTTTTTTTATTTTTTATTTGTTTGAACGCCTAAGGCATAACTAATAATTTCTCTTAGCCGAGAAATTACTTACGAATCAGTGGCAAAGGTTTTCAACATTTAAATTAGAGCATACAGCAGTAAAGTGGATTTATTAAGAATTTGGACATAGCAGACGGTCCGAATTAATTTTATTGGAGTTGTGATTGGTTGGTGTTTGCAGATACTGTCGGAGGCTGCGAGTTGTCTGAAGTATCTTGGGGTGGACTGAGATCCACTCATATTTATTATTGATAATTGGGGCTTGTACTGCTAGTGTTCAATACATAGAAGAAATGTGAGATGTGTTTATACTAACCAGCGAAGAGCAGTAAGGTAGTAAATGCTAACAGTCACCTTCATGACAATGGAGAGATAGTTATTTTTTAAAAGATAAGTGTTTGTTTTAAGATATCACATAAGACCTACTGAAGAAACTTCACAATTTAATTGCCATTCTTAAGAGAGGTTGTCACAGTAAATTTCTTTAACAAAAAAAAAAAAAAAATAAAAAAATAAAAAAAAATGTAAAAACCAAACCCATAGTCGACTACATTCATTTTATTCCCTGAACTGTCTTGAGATTAATAGCCAGACACTTGTGGGATGTTGGGAAACAGTTTTTATTGAATAATTTAGTTCGCCCACACCTGAAGACTGGCCCTCGCCTTTATTTTTAAATAGTAATCATGAGAGGTATCCAGTAAGTGGTGGTGGCAATTTTGGTTATTTTCTGTTTTTGTTTTAAAGAAAGGTAGATTAATCAGTTAGGAGAATTAGTTTCAAATTAAGAGTCTGCCCAAGTTTGTAATGAGAACAAAGATAACTGTTCCTGTCTTTTTTCAATAAACCGATCCTTGTGATCGACTTTAAATTAAAAAATTAAAGTAGCTATTTATTGTGGTATTTGATTTTGACTGAATCTACAAACGCAAATGTTATCAAGGGTTAACTTTAGCAAATGTAACTGTGGTAGAAATAATTTCTAGATTAATATGTTAAGATTAGTTGTTTCGACCAAGCAGTGTTCTGGTCGACCGCAACAACAATTAAATTTGTTGTTATTGATGAAGATAGGACAATATTAGTTGCTACATTATTTAGCTCTATTCCATCTTGAAGATAACTGTTAAATAACTTGTGTTTGATCGACCCCTCACAATTTTTCTGGATACACGCTGCGACCAAAAAGGCCCACTGAACTGAGTTCTTCTGATTATTGGGTTTTGTTTGTCAGATGCGTTGACTTTTGTTTGGGTGGCACAGCAATTTATATCTATGTGTTCGCTGAAACGAAATACTATCAGGATGGCGACACAGGGCTGAAAACTTTACCACCTAAGTCGAGCAACACCTTAAGTAAATATTACTCCACTCAGCAAGGGTAACGGTGTATTCTACCTTGGGAATAAAAAATAAATAAAAAAAATAATAATATTTTCTCCTGATTGTTACAGCAGAACAGAGATTGTAGGGGTTCAGAGACTTGTACCACTGAACACTGTGGACAACACAAAATATATTTTTTTATTAATGTGAACTGAGAGTCTCTGGTATTGAACTTTATTCTATGATTTCTAGTACAGGTCTCGACGAACTGCTAACAACTTTTTTTGTCAATTTGCAAGGTATGACCTAATCCATGTATTTGATATTCCTTTTCTTTCTAACTTATTGAGGAGTATATTATGGTCTATTATATCGAACACTTTTGACAGGTCTAGGAATATTCCAGTAGCTAATTCTTTTCCGTCTATAACCTTTAATATTTCATGGAGGTACTCATAGATAGCTGTTGTTGTTGATCTGTATTTTCTGAAGCCATGTTGATGATTTGACAGTAGTGAGTGTTTGTTGATGAATTCCAACAGCCTATTGTAAAACAGTTTTTCAAATATTTTTGAGAATCCGCTAAGCTGCGCTACAGGTCTGTAGTTGTTTATGTTGTCTGTTGTCCGTTTTTGTGTAGAGGGGTAACCTTAGCTACCTTCAAAAGGTCAGGGAAAGCACCTGTAGAAAAGGAGTAGTTGATTATAGGTCTCAGAGGTTCAAGGATGTAATAGCTTGTATGTTTTATGATGTAGTCTGGAATATCATCAAACCCAATTGAGAATTGGTTAAGAGAGTTTATCACCAGGATGAGTTCAGCTTGTGAGACTTGGTTGAGGAACATTGATCCATAGGGAGGTTTGTCAATTACAGTGTGAAGATCATTTGGGCTATTAAAATTACTTTGATCATGAGGGTAGGAGAGGGATGCAAGGTGGGGGTGGGGCAATATGCCAGCTCTGTCTGATGGACAGGGAGGAAGGAAAGGGAAGAGACTAGGTTGTGTGGAAAAATGGAAGACATATGTGAGGCTAGAGTGTGGGCAGCAAAGGAGAGGGTTGTGGGGGCAGGAATTAGCAGATATTTAGGGCTGGTGGGTTGTCGGAGTGTAAGACATATAGTAGGAAGCGTTCCCACCTGTGCAGTTCAGTAAAGCTGTTGGTTTGTGGGGAGGATCCATATGGCACAGGCTGTGCAGGATGGTGGGTAGGACAGGTTTTGCATCTAGGTAAGGGGTTGGCCAATCTATCATTGTGTATGCAAATTAACCAAATAAGAATACGAAGTAGCTCCAAAAACTTAACCTAATGCACAACATAAACATAACTACAGCTAAACATGCAACAGTGACTAAAACTAAACACAAATGGAAACAATAAACTCAATACCAGTAGTTAGAATGGTATCTTACAGACGGAGTTAATTAAATATAACCTAATCTAATGGCCTTAACTACTTAAGGACAAAACTAACGAGCTTCACTACTTAAAGGTGAAACTAAATATGTTCAAAATATACAAGAAACTACAAACAAAATTAAAATAAATACAATAACCTAATGTAACGAACAGTTAATCTAATATAAACAGGTACTCAGCAAACGGCATGGAAACAATACAGATAAATGAGAACAAGAGATAATCTAAGGATATGAGAACTGTCAATAAAATGTTTATGAACACCTCACATATTGGTAAATGTATATATGTTAAGGCATGTAATTTTAGGCATAGATTAAATTTGAGGAACTTATATGTTTATTTGACGTATTGTGCTTGTTGGGCGAGATGCACCACCTGGCAATACAAGGGGTTGAATAATACTTAAAAGGCTTGAATTGTTGGGTTTATTGTGGTATGGCAAGTGGCTCATATTTGCGTCTAGGTCAGATATTTGCGAGATTATATCTAAAATGAATAATTATGGCCTCCACATATCTGACTTTTCTAAAATTCAGTCTGTGAGTAAGTGTGTATGGAAGTGTAAATGTATAAATTAAATGAGTGTGAGGGGCACACAAATGAAAATTATATGCCTATCAGAATTACAAGATCTTTGTTTAGAGGCAGAGGAGATGAACTATTGAAACATGAATCACAAATACACATTAACAACAATGGAAGGTCCAGTAAGGAATGTTAATAATAATATGTAGAAAGGAAACAACTCACCATAAAGATGAACGCTGAGCTGCTGACAGACACAAATAAAAGACACACCAAACACACACACACAATTCCAAATTTGCAGCTGCGGCCTTCCACAGAAAGAGCACATGCATCCACACAATCACTCAGGCACACTCATCCACAAGTCAGCCATCTCAGGCTGCCCAACACAGTCTGACTCACAGCATGCAGAAGGAATGGGAGGGGGAAGGAGCAGAGGAGGGGCAAAGTGGAGAGGGAAGATAAGGCTGGTCTATGAAGTTAATCCACAGTCTCAGTCCTCCCGAGAAAGAGAATGAAGGAACTCAGTTGCTTCTTATTTGAAACAAAAGTTGTTCATATGGCAATCAGTTAGCTGAGTAAAATATTGTTTTTTATAGAATATATTCTTATTACACGAGTACTATGAAGCCAGTAGTACAATACAGTGTGGTATAATACATATTTAGTCACACTTGTGCAATTCTTATGATTAAAACATTCTGAAACAGTTACTAATCTGACTTAGAATTGTATGAAGTTTGTAAAATACTTGCACACAAATTTGAACATATAAGTCACTGTCTAAGTGAAAGCAGACTTCATGCTTCCAAAGTGATAGACAGTCAGGCAAATTACAAACAATACTCATGAACATTCTCAACACTAGACATCCTTCTAGACTTAGGATAAGTTTCTTTCTTCACAAAGTAGTTGGATGGTGTTGAGGTTGTTCAATGGTTGAGAAAGTGTGTAGCGACCTATGGTATCTGGAAGAAGAAAAGAATCCAATGAGGAAATATGTAATCCCTCATTGTGTCTTGCCAAATAGAGTGTGATATAATCTAATAATAAAAGAGAGAGAGAGAAAAGAAAACTGATTCAAAATTTTATAAAATAAAGATTGTTTGACTTACCGAAAGTGCAGGCTCGCCAATAGAAACATAAAACACAAATAAAAACACACACACATTCAAACTTTCACCACCACTGGCAGCATCTTCAGAAAAAAGAGGAAGGAAGGAGAGGAGAAAGGAAAGGATACGGGTTTTAAGGAAGTGGAAAAGAAGTCATTCCAATCCCAGGAGTGGAAGAACTTACCTTAGGGGACAAAAAGGAAGGTAAACAAATACACACACACTCACACATATCCACATTCAAACACACCTAGGCACACAGAAAATGTCTGTCACAAAAAAAAAAAAAAAAAAAAAAAAAAAAAAAAAAAAAAAAAAAAAAAAAGAACACAAACACAACATTCAAGCTTTCGCAACCATTGGCCACTTCTTCAGGAAAAGAGGAAGGAAGGAGAGGAAAAAGGAAAGGGTTTTAGGAGAGTGGAAGAGGAGTCATTCCAATTCCGGGAGTGGAAGGACTTACCATAAGGGGATAAAAGGAAAGGTAAACAAGTGTGCAGATGCCAACAGACGCACACACACGCAAACATACCAAGGTAGACATTTCAAATGTCTACCTTGGTGTGTTTGTGTGTCTCGCTTGAGTCTTGTATACACACTAGCAGTGCACCTCATGTGTTTCAAACATCAACTTCACTTCGCAGTTTCTCCAGATGTAATTGACGCATTGTAATGCAACGGACACCATTCTTTTTGTAATTTTTCATCCTATCGATTGCTTAAGAAATAATATGGGTTTACCATTAAAAAAATATTTCTTCACGTTTTAGAGTGTCTCATAGTACTTACTTTCCTAAGCCCCTGCTGCATGTTACTGACCATAAAAGTCGTTTTTCAATATCTCTTGTAGTTTCAGAGATACCTGGGGTGAAACAGTTGAGTGGGACACCCTGTATACATGGATTGTAATGCTTCTATACCTCTCGGCATTAAAAACATTGTGTGTGGATGAATTAATGAATTTATATGTTAGGAGTTTCATTTAATAAAACTGAATAAACTTCACCATTCATTTACTATGTGTGTGTGAATGTTCTGTTCAAACAGTACCTGTCTGCTAGCATTTATTCATAAGTATTCTGAGATATATTTAATAAACTGTTATGTAAGAAGTAGAAATGAGAGTACAGGAATTTGGAGCTGATATATTTTCTACATATTTTTTGACAACAAGTAAAATTTTAACAATGGAAAATCCAATAGGGATGTCAATAATGGAGGATAGGTAAAATTCACCATAAAGAGGCTTGCTGAGCTGCTGATCGACACGAAAATAGATAATCACATTCACACAACTTAAATTTTTGGCCATGACCTTTGTCAGAAAAGGAAACACATACATTCACATAATCACTCAGACAACTACACACACACCTAACTATCATGTCCGGCCACTTCAGCAACACAAGCTAGACTGTGAGTGAGGTGGTGAGTGGAAGGGGAAGGATGCTGGGTAAAGGTGGGGATGGAATGTTCTGCATTGCATGATGGAATTTAAATAGGTGGAAATTTGAATTGCAGCAATGTATACAGTCAAGGGAGGGGCAGGAAGACATAAAAGGGAGGTGTAGAGGAGATGAGAAAATATGGAAAAATAAAAATAGGAAAAAATAAAGTTAGTTAAAAAATAAAGTTAGTAAAAAATGAAAAATTAAAAAATAACTAAAAATAAATTAATAAATTAAGGGGATATTGTAAGTGGTGATACAGAGTTGTAAGGGAAACATGGATACAGGATAATGGATGAGGAAGGAAGTGGGGGGGAAGGGGAGAGATGTTAAGCATAGGGTGCAGGGATGGTAAGTTATCTTAAGTTGAGGCCATGATGGTTGCGGGACCATAGAATGTGTTGAAGGGAAAACTCCCATCTGTGCAGTTCAGAAGAGCTGGTGGTGGAGGGGAGGATCCAGATGACTTAGGTAGTGAAGCAGCCATTAAATCTAGAGTGTTCTGCTCAGCTGTATGCTGTGCTACAGGGTGGTCCATCTTGCTTTTTGCCATGGTTTGGCGGTGGTCACTCATTCTGATGGACAGCTGGTTTGTCACCAGACCAATATGAAATGCTGAACAATGATTGCAGCAGTGTTGGTATATCACATGGCTGTTTTCACAGGTGGCCTGACCTATAATGGGGTAGGATAATCCTGTGACAGGACTGGAAAAGGAAGTGTTATGTGGGTGGGTTGGGCAGGTTTTGCATTGGGGTCTTCCACAGGGATATGATTCCTTTGGTAAGGGGTTGAGGTTGGTAATGGCATAGCGATGGACTATGATTACTTGTATGAACAAAAGCAATAGTAAGCCATCCAGACCCATCAAAAATTTCCGTAGTATTCACAGTAAAATCAAAACTTGCAGACACAAAAGTAATTGGCCAATGAAGAACTCCTTCTTGAGTAGTAGTCCCAACACCGGAATCATCATGTGTCAGATTCATATTAGCAATTGCCTTGTACACAGGCAATGTACTACGTCTCCTGTAATAACGGCAGCGTGGTATCGTGATAAAATGCTGTTCCTCGTGCGGATGCTTCAGAGCTGCTGAGCCATGATGCCTGCCTGCGGCAACACCCTTCTGCCTAGCGTGCATGGTATCTAGAATGGCCTTTCCGGTCATGACTTGAATTTAGTGCCTGTGGGGCCTTGTTAAAACTAGAGGCCCCACATGTGCATGTTGGCCAGGAGGGCACACCATATCACTCGCAAAGATATTCCATTCTTTAGCGACAGTGGCACACCAGGCGGCAGCGCTCATAAGTGCCTTCAAGGTCACACACTTACGCTGTGCCTCACGAGCAAACTGTCCCTCACGAGTGCAAAAGACTGACATGAAGTGCCCAGCAATTACTTTTTAAGGATAGGATCTTTATTTAGGAATGATAATACACAGTAACATCACCTTGCACTTTTTTATTCAAATGGTCCTTCAACTTTAAACCAAATATGTACTCCCTCTTCAGCAAATACATGTCTCCTACTCTCAGTCCTCAAACAAAATGGCTTATCAGAAACAATGTAAGATGAACCATAACTCTCGCTAGGTACTACAGAAATATTCCATGTGCAATAATCAATAACACCTCTCTCACATAAAGACTCAAGACCACGTATTCTAGCATTACTTGTACGAACAAAAACAATAGTAAGCCATCCAGAACCACCAAAAATTTCAGTAGTTTTCACAAAAAATCAAATCTTGCAGACACAAAAGTAATTGGCCCATGAAGAACTTCTTGAGCAGTATTCCCAACACCAGAATCACCAGGTGTCAGATTCACATTAGCAATTGCCTTGTACACAGGCAATGTACAACGTCTCCTGCAATAACGGCTGCATGGCATTGTGATACAATGCTGTTGCTTGCGCGGCTGCCTCAGAGCGACTGAGCCCCGATGCCTGCCTGTGGCAATGGCCTTCCGCCTGGTGCATATTGTATCTAGAACGGCACTTCCGGTCGCAACTTGAATTTAGTGCTCGCGGGGCCTTGTTAAAACTAGAGGCCCTGCACGGACAGGTCAGCCTTGAAAGCACTTATGATTACTGCTGCCTGACGCACCACTGTCCCTGGTGAGTGGAATATCTTTGCAAGTGATAAGCCATGCTCTCACGTCTAACATGCCCATGTGGGGCCTCTAATTTTAACAAGGCCCCGTGGGCACTAAATTCAAGTCACGACCGGAAGTGTCGTTCTAGATACCATGCATGCTAGGCAGAAGGGCTTTGCCACAGGCAGGCATTGTGGCTCAGTCACTCTGAGGCAGCCGCGCGAGCAACAGCATTGTATCACGATGCCGCGCCGCCGTTATTACAGGAGACATAGTATGTTGCCTGTGTACAAGGCAATTGCTAATGTGAATCTGTCACCTGGTGATTCTGGTTGCTCGTGCGGCTGCCTCAGAGCAACTGAGCGATGATGCCTGCCAGTGGCAACTCCCTTCCGCAAATAAGAAAATGTGTTTAAGAATTTACCAGATATGAAACCTGTTGAGACTGGTTTAGAGAAATACAAAGTTACTATGAAATATTTTAGAGCTTATAGTTACGAACAGGCCTGACCTTATTAATGATGTCTGTGTAGAGACAAGAATTAGTGATCGTGATATCGTCATACCGTCACCATCACTGGTGACCAAAGTTCATAAACCAATCAAGAAGGCTAGGAGCATGTTTTTATTGGGAAGAGCTGATAAGCAAATGTTAGGATCACACTTAGAAAATGAAGGGCATTGTTTAATTCCAGGACTATGGATGTAGAGGAGTTGTGGAGTAAATTTAAGTGCATTGTAAATAAATAATGATGTAAAAGGTCCACCGTGGTATAATAATAATGTTAGAAAGCTGCTGAGAAAGCAAAGACTGATGCACTCTCTATTCAAAAAAGAACACACAAATGATGACAGGCAAAAGTTAGTAGTGGTTTGTGTGTCTATTATAAGATCGATGCACAAAGCATACAATAATTAACACAGCCATACCTTAGCAAAAGATCTTTCCGAGAACCCAAAATAATTGTGGTCCTATGTAAAATTAACAAGCAGGCCATAGCCCACTATCCAATCACTCGTTGATCATTCCAGGGCAGTAATAGAAGAAAGCAAAAGGGAAGCTGAAGTTCTAAATTTAACTTTTAAGAAATCTTTCACACAGAATGACCACACAAATGTACCATTATTTGATCAGTGTACTAATTCAGAAATGGAGGACGTAGTAATAGGTATTTCCGGTGTAGATAAGCAGCTGAGAACTAATTTTGAAAAAATCTGCTGGTCCGGATGGAATACCAGTTCAGTTTTACAAAGAGTATTCTGGGGAGTTGGCCCCCTACTTAGCTTGCATTTATCGCGTATCTTTAACTCAGCACAAAGTTCCTAGTGATTGGGAAAAAGTGCTGGTTACTCCTGTTTATAAGAAAGTAAAGAGAACTGACCCACACATTACAGGCCAATATCGTTAACATCAGTTTCCTGTAGAATCTTGGAGCATATTCTCAGTTTGAATATAGTAAATTTCCTTGGAACATAAAAGATTATTTCTGTGAATCAGCACGGGTGTAGGAAACATTGTTCATGTGAAACTCAGCTTGACCTTTTCTCACATATCTTGCGAGCCATGGATAAAGGGCAACAGGCGGATTGTATTATCCTCGACTTCAGAAAGGTGTTTAATGTGGTGCCACACTGACTGCTAATGAAGATACTAGCTTATGGAATAGGTTCACAGATTTGTGATTGGCTGGAAGACTTCCTAAGTAATAGAATGCAGTACATTGTTCTCGACAATGAGTGTTCATGAGTGTATTGTCAGGCATGCCCCAGGGGAGTGTGATAGGACTGCTACTATTTTCTATCTATATAAATGATCTGATGGAGAAAAATGTTCAAATGTTTGTAAATTTATCAGACCAAACTGCGTGGTCATCAGTCTGTAGCTTACAAACTACTTAAACCTAGGTAAACTAACCTAAGGACAAACACACACACCCATGCCCCAGGGAGGACTCGAACCTCCACGGTGAGCAACCGCGCTCTCCGCAGCGAGACGCTTTAGACCGCTCGGCTACTCCACTATGGCTTTGATGGACAGAGCAACTTGTAATTTGTGGCTGTTTGCTGATGATGTTGTGGTGTATGGGAGGGTGTTGTCTTTATCTGACTGTAATAGCATACAGGATGACTTAGACAAAATTTCTAGTTGGTGTAAAGAATGGCAGCTAGCTCTCAATATAGAAAAATGTAAGGTGATGCACATGAGTAGGAAAAACAATCCCATAATGTTCAACTACAGCATTAGTAGTGAGCTTCTTGATGCTGTCGCGTCGTTCAAATATCTAGGCGTAACACTACAGAGCGATATTAAATGGAACGAACATGTAAGGACAGTTGTGAGTCGGCGGACAGCCGACTTCGATTTATTGGGAGAATTTTGGGAAGATTTACTTCACCTGTAAAGAAGACCGCATATAAAACGCTTGTACGACCACGTCTCAAGTATTGCTCAAGTGTTTGGGACCCACAGCAGATTAGTTTAAAGGAAGATAAAGAAGCAGTTCAGAGGCGAGCAGAGTTTGTTACTGGCAGGTTCGATCAATGCGCGAGTGTCACGGAAATGCTCTGGCAACTCAATTGGGGATCGCTGGAAGAAAGATGATGTTCTTTTTGTGAATTTCTGTTGAGGAAATTTAGAGGGTCGAAATTTGAAGCTGAGTGTACTATGATCTTGCTGACACCTATTTATATTTTGCATAGTGATCTCAAAGACAAGATAAGAGAAATTAGGGCTCGTATGGCGCCATATAGGAATTCTTCTTTTTCTTCGTTCTATTTGGGAGTGGAAAGCAATGCCTAGTAGTGGTACAGTGTACCCTCCACCACGCACCTTACAGTGGATTGCGGAGTATGTATGTAGATGTAGGTTGGGTGGGTGATGGAACATCACTTTAGGAAGGGGCACAATTTAAATTCCTGCTTATCAGAGCCTTTAAATTCCATCATGCAATGCGGAACTTTCCATCCCCACCTTTACCCAGCATCCTTCCCCCTCCACTCCCCACCTCACTCACACTCTAGCTTGTTTTGCTGGAGTGGCCAGACATGATAGTTGTGTGTGTATATATATATATATATATATATATATATATATATATATATATATATATATATATGTGTGTGTGTGTGTGTGTGTGTGTGTGTGTGTGTGTGTGTGTAGTTTTCTTAGTGATTGTGTGAATGTATGTTTCTTTTTCTGACATAGGCCATAGGCAGAAATTTAAGTTGTGTGAATGTGATTAGCTAGTTTGGTGTCTGTCAGCAGCTCAGTGAGCCTCTTTACAGCGAGTTGTTTCCTATTCCATTATTGATATTGTTAATAAGTAAGCAGCACATAACTAGGCTGAACCTGTAGGTTAAGTTACCATACATAATTTTATGAATACATATATTAACAATAATGATCTTATCCAACTGGGAATGACTGATTTTTAATGGACAGTTTCTTTTTTGCAGTTGGTCAATTATGGTAGATCCTCAAAATCAGGGTAACAAATGGATTAAAAATGTTGAGAAGAAAAATGGGCTGGAAGTAGTTAAATTCACAGATGCAAATTATGTGGGTGTTCTTGAAAACTGCATAATGTTTGGACGTCCAGCACTTCTAGAAGACATTGGAGAATCTCTTGAACCCACATTAGATCCTGTGCTGCTAAAGAGAATATATATAAAGGGTCAGCAAATATTTAATATACTCCATAATTAATATGAGTTATTATGTTGCATTACTATAAATTGATAGATAAATTATTCTAATTTGGAAATATTTAGCCATCTCAACAGTATACAATTTTTAATTAATACATGTGGTTTTCAATGTTCCAGATGGATCACCCAAATTAATGCTTAGTAAAGAGGTTGAATATAATACAAAATTTAGGTTTTACATAACTACCAAGATGCAAAAGCCTACTTATTCATTCCATGATTACAACAAAATAACACTTGTGAATTTTTACCTCCCAATAGAAGGTTTACAGGAGCAACTTCTAACAATAGTGGTGAAAAGTGAAAGGTTTGTTCATGACACATAATTTTAATAATACATTTATGCTAGTTCCATGGAAAGATTTGTTTTTTGTAGAAGAACAGAATATAAAATTTTCACTTATTCAATTTACAAAGATTTCACTTTTATTTCTGTTTTTTGGGTAATTATAATCTCCTTTCCTAAGTCTCATTTGATGACTTTATTTCATGGAAATAATGAAATATTTCTTTGACTTCTTGAAATAGTGGCATTTGACTGTGTACAGCATTTATTTTCTATTATTTTATTTCCAAATATGACTGTTTCTTCTCTTGCTTATGGTGGGCAATAGTCTGAAATTGTTTTTCTGCATTCTGTGGCTTACTTAATACTTCTAGTTCAAACACTGTAGAGGCTCCATTTCTAAGCACTGAGACCTAAAATTCTTGTCATTGAGCTTATTTATGTAGGACTGGCTAATTGATAGCCTTACAACTTTCAACACCCAAAACATTTGAGAAATAGGCTCCACTTTGGGAAATTATTACCAGCTGCTAATTGAACATGAGCCACCATGCTCTAAAAGTGGCAACACTAACCACTAAGCCCCAATTTGCAGACCTTTATGAATTGTCCCTTTATTTTTACTACATTTCACAACACATATTATGGACCTTTGGTAGAGTATGTATTATGGTAATATTTTATATTTCTGATTTGTTTTATTGAAAATTTAAGAATGTTGTAGTCTTAATATTCAAAAAAATGTTAACATTTGTTCAAACATTTGAAACATTACAGAAGAATCTAAGAATCTGGAATATTTTATCTTTAAAAGTTCATTGATGTGAAAGGGATAGTTGATCTCTGGTGATCATCACAGAGCCACTGTGACTACCTCAACCACATAAATCTCAAATGCCACAACAGCTATTACCACACAACCAGTACAGTGCTTATCAGTTGAACCAAGGGTACCATCGAAATCAGAAAGCAATGATTGGCAGTGGATAAAGTTGGAAATATTTGTCAACTTAACCCACACTTAAACTATGTAAATTCAAATGCTGATTCTACTTTACCATCAAAACATTGTTCTAATATAATGTAAATATGACATGTTTCATGCAGAGGTCAAAAATAGAGGCAGTAAAAGTGTAATGTTAAGAGTTGTATAGCCTGTAAATCAATATATCACTGTTATGTTAGTGCTACGGAACTCACACGATTCAAGGCAGAATTAGCCACAATCAGAGTAGTGCTACAAGGATATTAACATCTGTATTTATCTAGGCAACAAGCAACTCTGAAATCTCTATCAGTCTATGCAACTAGATAAAAGACAATTAGACAATACCATGAAGCCCTTGTGGAACTAGGGAAAAGCAACACAGTAAAACAGGGTCATTGGTCATTCAGGATCAGTGGCAATGAACTGTCTTATACATTGGGCAGGTATGCATGATGACTCCATTTATAGGACCAGAAACTGTCCTGACTGTCACTAAGGTGAGGGTAAAGTAAAAACTATATGTTTGTGAAAATCTTTTATACTGATACATTATCAGTATCAGCACCTAGAAATCTTAATGGGCACTGGATGAATATTGTTTCATAAAACTGCTGTAAATTTATTGTGTAATTATAAGACATTTATAAAATAAACATCTGCCTTGTTGTACCCTTTTTATGTTCTTACCTTCACACAGTAATTTGTAAGCATTAGATGAATGTTTAAGCCAGTTCAGGTCTCACCACTCCTTCAGAGGCCACAAGAGGATGTGCATACTACACTAGCTTCAGGTAATCCTCTTGCAGTAACTTTAATCATAATACTTTAGGATCCAAAATATTTGTGTGGCAACAAATTAATAAAAACTGTCATTTCAATAATGATATTTTGTACTGGTAAAGATATCATAATAAAGAAGTAAGTTCATAGTAAGTAGCTTATTGCTATTGTCTTCAACAATGTTGATACTTACCAGACATTATTAAAACTCAAAATGTTTATTAATCACTTTATTTACATTCACAATTTTGAATTATAGACACATTCCACTCACTGATTTAAAGAGCATTGAGAAAAGTAATCTGACTCAAAGGTGAAACATGGAAAATTGTATTGACTTGGTCATAGAGGTATTGCTGAATTTCAAGTTGAAGTCAATTTATTAAAAACTGACATAAGAACATTTTGTTTATTTTTATTTTTTTTTAATTTCAAAACTGTACAATAGTTTATGAATTTGGTTAGTTACTGATTTGTCATTCAATATAAACTGAAAGCTATTTTCATAATTTAGCTTATGAATAATTACAGACTATGAAATTATTAAACATCTGGATGTGATTGTATATGTGCAATGGATTTCCCCTGCCCATTATTAGGCAGCAACATTGAATAACATAATTTATCATATTGTATTATTGAAATTATTAATTAATAAATCAGTAAATGAATATTGTTTACAAAAAATTTGCCAGTGAAAGTAATAATTAATTCTAATTGATGAAACGAAAATTATAGAGGGAAACTTTCCCGGTGGGATAAATGAACCACTCAACTTTCCGATCATCTTTTGACAGCTCGAAATTGAAATGAAAATAATGGCTTAACCATTCATCTGAATTTGTAGAGCAGGAAATTCTCTACAACTTTGCTCTCTTATGTTTTTTTCATATCTTGTATCGTTTCAGAGACATTTGCAAAAATAACGGCCATTTTGGGATGTCTATCTGTCTGTCCGTAACGTGTTCCCAATTTTTAAGATGAACCACTCAACCAATCAGTCCCAAATTTTACAGACATAATCATAGGCCACCAGACACCAGAACCTTCCTTTTTCAAATTTTTTGGACAAAACATACAGTAGTAATTAAAAAAAAATTAAAAAAAATAAAATAAATAAAGGCAGTTTGTAATATAATTGTAATTGGAAACGAACCGTTCATCTGATACAAAAATTGAATAACCTGATTTGTAGAGGGGAAAATTCTCTACAACTTTGCTCCCTTATGTTTTTTTCACATCTTGCTTCGTTGCAGAGATATTAGCAAAAATAATGGCAATTTGACGGTGTCTGTCTGTCTGTAATGTGTTCCCACTGTTTAGCTTGAACCATTCAACCAATGGGCACCAAATTTTACAGACATAATTGTTGGCTACCAGAGACCAGAACCTCCCTTTTTCAAATATGTTGGACAAGAAATACGTTAGTAATGCCAAAAAACAGCCGTTTGTAATGTAATTTTAATTGCAAATAAACCATTAATCTGCCGCGAAATTGAATAACCGAATTTGTAGAGGAGAAAATTCTCTACAACTTTGATTCCTTATGTTTTTCTCATATCTCATATCATTTGAGAGATATTTGCAAAAATAACAGAGATTTGACACCCTCCGTTGAATTAACGAAAACCAGCCTTTCGGAGATATCACATGACGTTCCTTACCTAGAACTCTCCCTGGCATATGCCATCTTGCTTTGCGTGATTGGTGATTTTCTTATTGTAACTTACACGTTGTCATTTCACAACTGCCATGAACAGTATGAGATTAAAGAGCATGACTATTAATTGTTAGCTGTAGCGTAGTTGGCAGTGTGTTCGACTGTTATGCTGTAGGTCAGTGGTTTGGAACCCGCCACTGCCTAAATTTTTTTTCCCTAAAAGCGTTTCAGACACTCTCATTAATTAAATAGAGCTATGTTTAGAATTGTGCATATGTAAGAATGCTCCCCCTAAAATGCATGTTTGTTCTATTTCATGAACATGCCATGAAATACGTAACAATGAATTGAACAATGGTCTTCTCAAGTATATGCATGTAAACTGGGAGGATACTGTAATAATGAACATTCTGCACAAATTGGTGATACAGGTAGTTTCATATATAAAGGAAGTCACAGATTTCTGTGGAAAGTGTAGTTCCTTAATCTAACAGAACGAAAGTGTATATATTGCAACAAATTACCTTGTTTATTTTTTTTCTAAGTGTTTATTCACTATTTGTGAAATATATCAAAAGTCATTAATTAGAATCAATGCAACTACAAAAATGTTTGTCTTTGACATGGTTGCTATGGATGCTTTTAACGTAGATTGTGTTGCCTTTTCTCTAGTTCAGATATGACTTTGTTCATGTTACATTGTTCTTTGGTAAAATAAAGAGCAAATATTCTGTTTCAAACCATGATTACATTTCCTTTTACAGCTAAAATCACAAACGGATTAAGTGTGGTAATACTGAATTCCACATACCTCTAGTACTCAATACATATACAAAGTTAGTACTATCAATATGTCATTTACAACAGTATCTTCCCAGTTTATGTACATGTGTTAAAAAAGTCTATGTCAATTCGTTGCTATATATTTCATGGCATGTTCTCGAAACAGAACAAATGCACTTTTCAGAGAAAGTGCTGTTACCTTTGAACTAATTAGAAGCTTGCAGAATACAGTTGCGTTCAGTTAACAAGAGCGTGCGAAAATCTTTTAGGAAGCAAGAGGAAAAATAAAGAGGGACAAAAAAATTGACAGTGGTGTTTTTTTCTACAGTGAAATCGATGCTTTGTGATCGTATGTTCATATTTGTGCTGGGTTTTCCATTTTATTGGCAGTGAACCAACACTGTCAGAGTAGGCCTGTGCACTGCCGTGTCACGCCACACCACGCAGAGTAGCTCACGATCGCGTAGCTTACTGGCTGGCTGATGGGGCACAGCCCACCGCCTCACTACGCTGCCAGCCAGTGAGCTATGCGATCGCGACCTACTCTGTGTGATGTGATGTGGTATGGCAGTACACAGGCATTCTCTTCAGATGGTGTTAGTTGACCTGTCTTTTGTTTTCTCTCTTTTGATTGGTTCAATGGTTTGACCGAGTACTTTGTGAATGTTGATTTGTTTTGTCCTATTTTGATCATTTTGGATAACTCAGTTCTCTCGTTACAGAGGGCATTGAGCTACCATGCTGGCAACCCTCTGACTGAGAGCACTGAGCAACCACACCCTAGCAAGTTCCGAACCACCAAGTAACATGTTCGTATGTCACAAACTAATTCCTTGCCTATTACACTATGGTGGACAGCTGCAAGAGAAATCCATGATGGCAGGCTATAGTCACTCATCCAAATACCAAATGTACGCTACATTCATTCCAGCCTATAGTCATTCATAACAAGTACAGCAGTAAAGGCAAAGAAAATAAACTTAGAACTACCTAGGCATGACAGGTGATAATATTTTAACGGAAAAATACAATGAAAATGTGGGAGAGATATTAAAATGGTAGTTCAAAGAGGTAGAAGTTCAAAAAAGAGTATGTTTGTCAAAGCTAAACTCAAACATCATATAATTTTGACCGTTTGTTAAAATACAGTCAGAAAGAATACTACTTGTTGGGTGCACCGATATTACTACAATAGTAGATTCATAATCTTATCACCATAATTTTTTATTCTTTAGATTATTATTTTGGTCCAAAATGTTGGCAAAAACTTATAAAACTACTAATCTAATGTGGGCCATAAAACACGTCAGTGTGATTTTTTTAAATAATTATTATAAGCCTTTAGCTGTAAGTTTTCCCATTTCATTATCCTTCAACTAGTCTTTCTTATCACAAACATTATCAAGGAAGTAAAATCAACATTAAGAAGCCTCAAAACAATATTATTTCATTAACCAATATTGTGTTTCATGCCTAAAAATATGAAAGTAAAATAAGTACCATATATTTCTGCAGAGGAGCTGACCTTCAGATAAGGCAAGATACAAATTTACATCAAAATGTTATTTTATCCCAGTTTTCGGGATCTAAAAATATGCCTGCAGCTTAGATTCAGAGCCAAAGCTTCAGGAAGTTCCGAAAAATGCTGCTAGAAGCTGCCATAAGTAGGTTTTGTGCATGTAGGTAAGAATAAACCATGGTTTTGAGCAAGGAGGTTAGAGATTCTAACCTCCTTGGTTTTGTGTAGAGAGCATTCTTATCTCCATGGTAGAGAGTCTAGTTTTGTGAAAGGTAATTCCAAAAAATGATGCTGGAAAGTCATGATACATAGTTATCATGATTGGTGCAACTGGATTTCACCCTTTTTTGCAGTGTTTGCGGTCTGCTTTTGAATTTTCTTTTGTGTTGCATTGTATCCGACCATGAAAAAGAATGTTTTATTATTATTATTATTATTTATTTTTATTTATTTATTTATTTTTTACACTGTGAAGTTTAAGTGAAAGTTAATTTCTTTCATCTCACCAAGATGACATTTAATTTCGCCGATGCACATATTATGAGGGTGAAAACACAAGAAATTGTCCAAGAACAGAAGGTAAAGGATTTCAAAGAGACTGCAATTGGTAGGTGTAGCTCCAAAATATTCTAACCCTTTCACTGTTCCGAATGTAAATATGCACTAATCATTTCAGTGTACTCTGTATATATTGAGAAATTATTTTTGACAAGCGACATTGTAAAATAAAGCTGCATTGTAAATAATTAATTCTATTCCTGCTTTATGGCTTATAGGTTATTATATGTACCCTTGTCCCCTCAGTAAATTAATAAAGCTCATAAAGTGAATATTAAAAAAAAAACTACAAAAACGTTTGTTTTCATAAATCTTTCCTCCATGATGTAAATTTCAGACTAAATTTCAATCTAACTTTTCCGTACCATCGTATAAGACGACCTCAGAGTTTGGGCCCTTTTTTTATGATTCAGCCATTGTCTTATCTGCGGAAATATACGGTATACAAAAAATACAACAAATGAAGCTGGATGCTCAACTTGCTACATTTCATTATGATTTAAATCTTTGATAAGCATCGCAGTCTCAATAACATGTCAAATGTGTTTATATGTCACTGTAATTGTTAGACATATTCTGATAAGAGATATAATTTTCAAATGAATTTACTGCATTCATACATTACATGTATACATTTACAGTGGTAATGGACAGTGTGTAATGGTATATAAAGAATATTGGAGAGGGGGCAGTAGTAAACAAGAGGTCTGGACAAGTGAAGAGGCTGGGTTTGGTTGGAAGCTCCAAAGTTTTGTAGGTGATGGGAGCCCTTAAGGAACAGTGGGACGGTTGAGAAGGAAGGATTAGATATATCACTCCACAGGCCTGGTAAGATATCACCTTATGTCAGATAGGACAACATTTGGCACAGAAGTATGCTGAAATAAAAATCTTAATATAATAATAAAACAATGGAAATTCCAGGAAGGATTCAACAATATTTTTGAGAAGGATAGGTTATTACTCACCACAGACAGGCACACATAACAGATCAACTTAATAAAACTTAATAAAAAGCGTTCGGCCATTACAGCATTTCTCAGATGCATAACACACACTATTTCACTCATCTACAGACATGCCTGCCACCTCTGGCTACAGTAGCCAGACTGTGGGATCTTGAATGACCAAGGCAAAAGCAACCAGTGGTGGGGGGAGGGGGGGTGAGGACACACAATGGAGAGGGAAGTAGGATGGGAGGGGATGTATACACATCAGGGATGAGGATTAGGCCATTGCTGCCT
Organism: Locusta migratoria; assembly: GCA_026315105.1. Classification (NCBI taxonomy): domain Eukaryota; kingdom Metazoa; phylum Arthropoda; class Insecta; order Orthoptera; family Acrididae; genus Locusta; species Locusta migratoria. The sequence continues at coordinate 389,934,869 of CM048747.1, forward strand.
GACAGCCAGGAAGGCAGGGACAAGAAGACTGGAGTGTGTGGCACTATGGAAGCTGTACATGAGGCTAGAGTATGGGCAGGGAATGGGAGAGCAAGGTGGTTGGACAGAAACTAGAGAAGGTTCAGTCATGAGGGATTGCAGGAGCGTTGGATATATTGTAGGGAGAGTTCCCGCCAATGCAATTCAGAAATGCTGGTGTTTTTGGGGAGATCCATATGATATAGGCTTTGTAGCAGGAGCAGCCACATCATGCAGGGTTGCATGCTCTGCAACAGGATGGTGCAGTTGTCTCCTGGCCACAGTTCGAGATAGCCATTCATGCAGACAGGTTGCTTGTTAATGGTCAGCACACACAGAAGGCTACATAGTAGCTGCAGATTAGTTTGTAGATCAGATGACTGTTTACGCAGATTGCTCTGCCGTTTATTGGATAAGAAATGCATATGACGTAACTGGAGTAGGTGGTAGTGGGATGATGGATAGGACAGGTTTTGCAGTTTGGTCCTTTGCCATGACACAAACCGTGGGGTAATGGGTTTGGAGCATGGATAGAATAGGGATGGACAAGGATATTAGCACATTCAGATACATTCTAATACCAGTACTGAACCCTGCCTGACTCAGTTTACTTCTCCATCCAGTCAAGATCCACCCCCAAATCATTCTCTTTTAACTTTTATAATTTCCTAACTTCTAACCTGGCCTCACCATCATTCCCCAAACCCCTTAAAATAGATACAATCTCACATCCACACAAAGAAAGGCAATCTACCACCTAAAACTGATCATGATCTTATGACCATGTCTGCTGACAAAGGCTCCACCATTGTGGTGCCAAATTGCAAGTACTACATGGCAGAGTGTCTCGCCAGAAAATTCTTCCACTTGCATACACTGCCAGAATGATCACATTCCTAAAGTCCATTAGGATCTCCACTCTCTTCAAATCCTTAAGCACATCCCAGAGCCTCTCCCCAGAGTCTTATCTCTCTCCTCACCCCACCTGCACCCCATACTCCCACCTTCTACATGCTCCCTAAAGTTCAGACACCCAACCATTGTGGTCAGTTATGGCACCCCCAGATAAAGAATCTCTGCTCTCATGAATTAACCCCTTCAACCTATTACCCATAACCTACCTTCCTATATAAAAGACACCGACCATTTCCTCCACCAACTCTTCACAATTCTGTACTTTTACCACATGGTACCGTTGTCATCAGTAGATGCCACCTCCCTCTACATCAACATACTCAATGCTCATTGCATTGCTACTGATGAACACAACCTTTCACAATGCTAGACTAACTTCAAGCTTGCAAACTCCTTCCTTGTCGCCATGACCAACTACATCCTCACCCACAATTACTTTCCTTTTGTAGGCATCACCTACAAACAATTTTGCAGTTCAGAAGTTAGCACCCGTGTGGCAACTTCCTATGGTAGCCTGTCTATGGGGCATCTAGAGGAATCCTTCCTGACTAAACAGAATCCCTCATCTGGTTCAGATTCATTTATGACATCTTCACAATCTAACTAAAGGTTTGGACTCATTATCCACAATCCTCCTAAACCCCAAGACCGTCTCCTACACTCACTTCACTTGGTCCTACTCATCCCAATGAGCAACCTTCTTCAAGGCTGACCTTCACCTCAGGGATGGCATCATCAGTACATCTGTCCACATCAAACCTACCAACCATCAACAATACCTCCATTTTGACAGCTGCCATCCATTACACACCAAAAAGTGCCTTCCACACAGCTTAGCCACCTGTGGTTACCACATCTGCAGTGACAAGCAGTCCCTCTCCAAATATTCCAAATACCTTACCAAGGCCTTCACTGGCCATAATTACCCTCCCAACTTTAACCAGAAACAGATCTCACATTCCCTATTTATCAAGTCACCCACCACCTACCTGAAACCCACCATCCAGCCACAAAGGAGCGCCCCTCTTGTGGTGTTCCACCACCCAAACCATCCCTACTGCCAACCACTTGCCCCCAAGGCTTGTATCCCTGCAATAGACCTAGATGCAAAGCCTGTCCTATTCACCATCACCTGCTTCAGTCCCATCTCAAGCATTTCCTATCCCACAAAAGGCAGGGCAATCTGTGAAAGCAGTCATGTGATATATAAACTTAGCTTCAAACACTGTGCAGCTTTCTTTGTGGGCATGACCAGTAAAAAAATTCTGTTCACCATGAAAGGCCATGTCAAAATGTGGTCAAAAACAGCAGGAACATCAGGTTGCAGAGTATGCAACCCTGCATGATGCGGCACAGTTCAATGACTGCTACACTCCCTGTGCCATATGGATCCTCCTCAAAGAAACCAGCCTTTCTCAATTTTGCAGATGGGACTTCTCCCCACAATATATCCTATGCTCCTGCAATCCCCCAGACCTAAACCTTTGTTAGTACCTGTTCCCACCACGTTCCCCTCCCTTTCCCTGCCCACACTGTAGCCTCACATAGTCTTCCATTCCGCCACACGCTCTGCATGCATCCATCCCCTCCTTTTCTACTTCTCTTTCCATACTGCCTTCTCACCTGTACAACTAGTTGCTTTCACCTCGCCTGTCCTAGATCCCACAGTTTGGCTACAGCGGCATGAGATGGTGATCGTGTGTAAGAGGGTGTGTGTTTTTCATCTGACAAAGGCTGTCACTGCTGAAAGCTTTGTAGTAAGTTGATCTGTTATGTGTGTCTTTCTGTTAATTAACTAATAGTTAACTGAAGGGAATATCTATCGAAAGATACCAGAATGTCTCTCACTTATGAAAGGTCACAAGCCCACATAATACTAGGAATGGAGAGCTGGTTAAACTAGAACTCGATAGTAATGAAATTATAACACAGACTGCAACATATTCTGCATTTACTCACTTGTAGTATCCCACTGGCTATAGAACCCCTCCCCCTACTTCTTGAGGTCAAAATACGAAATTTAAAAAATCTAGAAAATTTGTGGCTTGGTTAGTTACATGAAATTTGGCATTACTAATTTATGTGAAATTTGGCAATGTTGCCTGCCGCTGGCTCCTGGATCAACTGGACTTTTTATGATGTAATGGTAACAGTAACTGACTGCCCTCACCTGCTAGACTTTCATTTTCTTGTAGTTAGTGTAGACTTCAGAGTTATATTGTGAACAACATACGAAAATGGTTACTGACATTTGGAGAATTAACTTTATGGTATCTTTTAAATTAAGGGTGCAACTGTCACCCTGTGTGAGTTGCAAAAGTTCTGCATTACAAGATGGACTGTAAAGGCTCTGAAAAGTGGGAATTTGAATTGCAGGAATACAGAGAAGGGAATGGGTGGGAAAGGATAAAAGGGAGGTGTAGAGGAGTGTTGGGAGGGATTGGGGGGATATGAACTGATAAAAATAACAAGGAAGAAAAAAATAGGAAAAAGAAGAAAAATATAGGAAAAATACGAAAAAATAAATAAAAAGTAATTAATTAAGGGGATACTGTAATTGGAAATACACAGTAGCAAGGAAGACATAAGATACAGGATAATGAGTAGGAAAGGAAGGAGGGAGGGGAGATGTTAGGCATAGGATGTAGGAATGGGAAGTTATCTTAGGTTGACACAAGAATGTGTTGAAGGGACATCTCCCATCTGTGCAGTTCAGAAGAGCTGCTGATGGAGGAGAGGATGCAGATGGCGGGGATAGTGAAGCAGCCATTGAAATTCAGAGTGCTGTGCTGAGGTGCATGCTGTGCCACAGGTTGGCTGATCTTGCTTTTTGTAATGGTTTGACGGTGGCCATTCATCCTCGTGGACAGATTGTTCATCAGCATACCAATATATAATGCTGTTCAGTGATTGCAGGAGAGTTATTTTTCACATGGCTGCTTTCAAATGTGGCCCAATGTCTGATGGGGTTGGATAAAGCTGTGACAGGACTGGAACAGGAGGTGCTGGGTGGGTGGTTTGGGCAGGTTGGAACATCGTTTATATTGTGAAATATCATTATATATATATATATATATATATTGTTTTTTTAATTGTTAATGAAACTTAGCAAAGAAGAACTGCAGTCAATATTAATAAACCTCAGAGAAACCATAGAATAAACTCATGTAAAAAAAATACCGACAGTTTTCAAAATGTCTTCTTATTGTTGATTACTTCATCACATCTCAGGGTCCTTAAGTGGTTCACTTTAAGGCCGAAGTAATGAACTAAGACGAAACCTTTCACTCTTGAAAAGGATTTGTATTTCTCTAAAAACATTTACATCTCAACCGAAAGTTTACACAGAAGAAAAAAAAGAGACAGCTCATCACTTCTAACTGCTTGAGAAGTCAAAACAAGACTGACTGCTAATTAAAAAGCAAAGATACTGCTCTTCTACTTTTTTTTCTTTTAGTTCCACCAATGAATTTTTTTCACAACATTAATTAATAATTGTCTATTATTGTTATTATTAATATTAATTTTCTCTCTCCTTTTTTTAAAATAAAAATAGAAAATTAAATTAAATGAAATTAAAATAGAAATTCACTTCTTACTGTTCTGATACCCCAACACTCCATTCCTGGTAACAGCACATCTGCCCCCATACTTTTGGCGAATGTACTCCGTTACATGAGGCAGAAGTATGTTATATATCAGAACAGTAAGATAGCTTTCCTTGTTGGCAAAAGATTAACCTTGAATAAGAAATATTTGTCCATGGATTTGCTCACTAGCTGCTAATCTAATCGAGAGGCCGTTTATCTACCTCTATTTTAGAATCTGGTAAGAAAAAAATCATCAAAGCACACATATAAGAAATTTACACAGAAATATACATCTACACATAAATTACATAGATCAATACCTATACAAAGAATTGTTTACAAGCAAAAAAATTACAAATTTTCCACGCCACGGGGCGTTGTAACCTTTTAGTCTCTTTCTTTTCCTATTCAGGTCCATTGTATGTTTAAATTACTTATCATCAATTGTGATCGGCCATTTTTTTCCACTCAAATGTCCCGCTACGCACAACAAGTGTCCAGCGATATTGCATTGTCATGCAAAGAGAATGCGATCAGTTACTTCTCTGCTCGACAGTTAACAATACCTGTACCTTAGTCTTTGTTATCTTGCTCGATAGCTTGGTGCTCAGTTCAGTAGCTTGCACTGTTGAGAGCATATTGTAGTTCGTGCTCTTGTGTGAGGGAGGATCCAGATGCTGCTGGCGTCGTTGTTACATCCCGCTCTCGCTGTTTATGCTAAAGCATCTATTGGGATATCATCATGACCACCGCCCGTGTACGCCGTGCTGCTGATTTGCGGTAAGTACTTTATATTGAATCACTTCACCTCTTTGACCTTTGACTGCACACGCGGCACAACATCGATGTGCTATCCCCTCACAGTCACACGAATCACCCATTTTCACTAATGAATTTAAATCCTCCTCTGCTCGTTTTGTCATCTTGGCACTACAGTTTTCGTTATAATTGGTATTTTACCAAGACATTTGTTCAACAATACATATCGTCCTGTTGACCTTGGTTTATACATCCTACATTTAATAGTCTTCATGGTTTTTTTTATGTTCACAATTGTTAAATTATGAATTTTACATATATTTCATCCTTAAAACAACTATAATATTACTCCTTTTTTTCCATCAGAAATTATACATAACCAGAAGAAAACATACATTCCACTCTTTTACTATATAAAGACATATATATATACACATCCTCCAAGGAAACAAGAAATCGGCCCACACTATCCTCCAACCACGTTAGATGGAAATAATCCTACATCATTTATCGTGTGTAATGTGGTTAGTTGTGTAGTAGAGAATAGCTGTGAGAACTTTGTCTACTCGTGTTTCAATGGATAAGCAATTACTATATGCATAAATCATAATTGGGAAAGAACTCTGTCTATATATATAGACTTTCTAGGCTTCAATTGACTGAACTGCCATAAAATATTCATCCTGTTCATTAACACTAACCATGTGAGGCTAAGTCCATGTTCGGAAGAACTTTATAGCAATATTAATCTCCACTTTCTTGTATAAACAGAACCCAAAATTCATTTGCCTACTGGTTTATATATGGATGGTTTGACCTGTTAACCATTAAGTTTGATGAATCAGAATTGCCAGTGTGTTCCCTGCCATCTGTATCATTGTAACCCCTGCTTCAATATGTTACTCAGTTATTTCTTGTTTTTCTCAATCAATATTAAATAATTCAGTATAATGTAAATTAATAGGCATGAAGTTCGTTTTAAGACACTTCGCATTCATTAATCATGACATTCATTCTTCCACATTCGTCTTCGTAGCATAGGGTTAAGAGAAAAGATAAGTCGGAGTTGCGGAGGCCACAATTATTCATTTTAGATACCATCGCACAAATATCCGACTGAAAGCGCAAATAAGCGCCACGTGCCTTGGCACAAAACAATTCAATAATCCCTATCTCAAAGTACAATGTATCCAAATTTTTTTGTCTGGCAATACGCCTTCCACAAATACATTCTCATTATTATTATTGACATGAAGCGCGTAAAATGAAACCTATGCCTATTGAATTTCTCATTTACATATACTTTAATACTTATCGCAGCTTTCCTTATTATCTTTAGAAAATTTCCGCAGAGGTTTTAATTGTTAGTAAGCAGTATAGTTGATTCTTTTTTTTTCTGATTTAGTTAAATTTTAGCTAGAGGAATTAGGCTGTCGTTAGTATAGTTAAAGTATTTAAACAGTAGTTAGTAGTGTAGTTTAGATTTGTAGATATCCGGCAAGCTGTAAGGTATCGTTGTTTTTAAACAGTTTTAAATTTTGTGTATATATATATATATATATATATATAAAAGAGATGACTTACCAAAAGCACTGGCTCGTCGAGAGAAACAAATAAAATCACACACAAACACACATACAAGCTTTCGCCACCACTGGCAGGAAGGTAAACAAATACACACACACTCAGACATATCGAAACGCAAACACACCTAGACAGATATTTGGTCACAAATGTCTGTCTAGGTGTGTTTGCGTTTCGATATGTCTGAGTGTGAGTGTATTTGTTTACCTTCCTTTTTTTCCCCTAAGGTAAGTCCTTCCACTCCTGGGATTGGAATGACTCCTTTTCCACTTCCTTAAAACCCATATCCTTCCCTTTTCCTCCCCTTTTTTCCTCTTTTTCCTGAAGAAGCTGCCAGTGGTGGCGAAAGATTGTATGTGTGTTTGTGTGTGATTTTATTTGTTTCTCTCGACGAGCCGGTGCTTTTGGTAAGTCATCTCTTTTCTATTTTTATTTTTGTTTATCCCACCAGGAAAGTTTCCCTCTATAATATACATATATATATATATATATAGTTTAAAATAAAGATTTTTGACTTACCTAAAGTACAGGCTGGTCGATAGGAACACTAAACACACACAAAAACACACAACCATTCAAGCTTTCACCACCAGTGGTGGCTTCTTCGGGAAAAAGAGGGAGGAAGGAGAGGAGAAAGGGAAGGATACGGGTTTTAAGGAAGTGGAAAAGGAGCCATTCCAATCCCAGGAGTGGAAGGACTTACCTTAGGGGACAAAAAGGAAGGTAAACAAATACACACACACACACACATAGCCACATCCAAACACACTTAGGCAGACATTTGTAGAATTTGGTTTCTACAAATGTCTGCCTAAGTGTGTTTGGATGTGGCTATGTGTGAGTGTGTGTGTATTTGTTTACCTTCCTTTTTGTCCCCTAAGGTAAGTCCTTCCACTCCTGGGATTGGAATGGCTCCTTTTCCACTTCCTTAAAACCCGTATCCTTCCCTTTCTCCTCTCCTTCATCCCTCTTTTTCCCGAAGAAGCCACCACTGGTGGCGAAAGCTCGAATGGTTGTGTGTTTTTGTGTGTGTTTAGTGTTCCTATCGACCAGCCTGTACTTTAGGTAAGTCAAAAATCTTTATTTTCCTACCTGGAAGGTCTCCTTATATATATATATATATATATATATATATATATATATATATATATATATATATATTCCTAGCAGGAAAAATAAAATATAAAAAATAGACGAAGATTACTCACCAGGCGAAGGAGCACAGGTGTGACAGCATCACAAATAAATAAATGAATACACACACACACACAATCGCAAGCTTTCGCAACCCAGTTGCGTCTTCAGGCAGTAGGGAAGGAGAGGGAAAAGGAAATGATGAGGGTTTTAAGGAAGGGGGTAAGGAGCCATTCCAATCCCGGGAGAGGAAAGACTTACCTTGGGGGAAAAAACAAATGCACACATGCCCACACATTCACACAGACACAAGTACACCTAAAAAACCAAAGGGAAAGTAAGATGACAGAAAAGATTTCGAAAAGTAACAGAGCAAGGACGGAAGTAATTGTTGAATTCAAATATATGAAACGATTATTAAGACGAAAAATTCCTAGCAGGAAAAATAAAATATAAAAAATAGACGAAGATTTCTCACCAGGCGAAGGAGCACAGGTGTGACAGCATCACAAATAACTAAATGAATACACACACACACACACACACAATCGCAAGCTTTCGCAACCCAGTTGCGTCTTCAGGCAGTAGGGAAGGAGAGGGAAAAGGAAATGATGAGGGTTTTAAGGAAGGGGGTAAGGAGCCATTCCAATCCCGGGAGAGGAAAGACTTACCTTGGGGGAAAAAACAAATGCACACATGCCCACACATTCACACAGACACAAGTACACCTAAAAAACCAAAGGGAAAGTAAGATGACAGAAAAGATTTCGAAAAGTAACAGAGCAAGGACGGAAGTAATTGTTGAATTCAAATATATGAAACGATTATTAAGACGAAAAATTCCTAGCAGGAAAAATAAAATATAAAAAATAGACGAAGATTACTCACCAGGCGAAGGAGCACAGGTGTGACAGCATCACAAATAAATAAATGAATACACACACACACACAATCGCATGCTTTCGCAACCCAGTTGCGTCTTCAGGCAGTAGGGAAGGAGAGGGAAAAGGAAATGATGAGGGTTTTAAGGAAGGGGGTAAGGAGCCATTCCAATCCCGGGAGAGGAAAGACTTACCTTGGGGGAAAAAACAAATGCACACATGCCCACACATTCACACAGACACAAGTACACCTAAAAAACCAAAGGGAAACTAAGATGACAGAAAAGATTTCGAAAAGTAACAGAGCAAGGACGGAAGTAATTGTTGAATTCAAATATATGAAATGATTATTAAGACGAAAAATTCCTAGCAGGAAAAATAAAATATAAAAAATAGACGAAGATTTCTCACCAGGCGAAGGAGCACAGGTGTGACAGCATCACAAATAAATAAATGAATACACACACACACACACACAATCGCAAGCTTTCGCAACCCATTTGCATCTTCAGGCAGTAGGGAAGGAGAGGGAAAAGGAAATGATGAGGGTTTTAAGGAAGGGGGTAAGGAGCCATTCCAATCCCGGGAGAGGAAAGACTTACCTTGGGGGGAAAAACAAATGCACACATGCCCACACATTCACACAGACACAAGTACACCTAAAAAACCAAAGGGAAAGTAAGATGACAGAAAAGATTTCGAAAAGTAACAGAGCAAGGACGGAAGTAATTGTTGAATTCAAATATATGAAACGATTATTAAGACGAAAAATTCCTAGCAGGAAAAATAAAATATAAAAAATAGACGAAGATTACTCACCAGGCGAAGGAGCACAGGTGTGACAGCATCACAAATAAATAAATGAATACACACACACACACACACAATCGCAAGCTTTCGCAACCCAGTTGCGTCTTCAGGCAGTAGGGAAGGAGAGGGAAAAGGAAATGATGAGGGTTTTAAGGAAGGGGGTAAGGAGCCATTCCAATCCCGGGAGAGGAAAGACTTACCTTGGGGGAAAAAACAAATGCACACATGCCCACACATTCACACAGACACAAGTACACCTAAAAAACCAAAGGGAAAGTAAGATGACAGAAAAGATTTCGAAAAGTAACAGAGCAAGGACGGAAGTAATTGTTGAATTCAAATATATGAAACGATTATTAAGACGAAAAATTCCTAGCAGGAAAAATAAAATATAAAAAATAGACGAAGATTTCGCACCAGGCGAAGGAGCACAGGTGTGACAGCATCACAAATAAATAAATGAATACACACACACACACAATCACAAGCTTTCGCAACCCAGTTGCGTCTTCAGGCAGTAGGGAAGGAGAGGGAAAAGGAAATGATGAGGGTTTTAAGGAAGGGGGTATGGAGCCATTCCAATCCCGGGAGAGGAAAGACTTACCTTGGGGGAAAAAACAAATGCACACATGCCCACACATTCACACAGACACAAGTACACCTAAGAAACCAAAGGGAAAGTAAGATGACAGAAAAGATTTCGAAAAGTAACAGAGCAAGGACGGAAGTAATTGTTGAATTCAAATTTTTGAAACGATTATTAAGACGAAAAATTCCTAGCAGGAAAAATAAAATATAAAAAATAGACGAAGATTACTCACCAGACGAAGGAGCACAGGTGTGACAGCATCACAAATAAATAAATGAATACACACACACACACAATCGCAAGCTTTCGCAACCCAGTTGCGTCTTCAGGCAGTAGGGAAGGAGAGGGAAAAGGAAATGATGAGGGGGATTGGAATGGCTCCTTACCCCCTTCCTTAAAACCCTCATCATTTCCTTTTCCCTCTCCTTCCCTACTGCCTGAAGACGCAACTGGGTTGCGAAAGCTTGCGATTGTGTGTGTGTGTGTATTCATTTATTTATTTGTGATGCTGTCACACCTGTGCTCCTTCGCCTGGTGAGTAATCTTCGTCTATTTTTTATATTTTATTTTTCCTGCTAGGAATTTTTCGTCTTAATAATCGTTTCATATATTTGAATTCAACAATTACTTCCGTCCTTGCTCTGTTACTTTTCGAAATCTTTTCTGTCATCTTACTTTCCCTTTGGTTTTTTAGGTGTACTTGTGTCTGTGTGAATGTGTGGGCATGTGTGCATTTGTTTTTTCCCCCAAGGTAAGTCTTTCCTCTCCCGGGATTGGAATGGCTCCTTACCCCCTTCCTTAAAACCCTCATCATTTCCTTTTCCCTCTCCTTCCCTACTGCCTGAAGACGCAACTGGGTTGCGAAAGCTTGCGATTGTGTGTGTGTGTGTGTATTCATTTATTTATTTGTGATGCTGTCACACCTGTGCTCCTTCGCCTGGTGAGTAATCTTCGTCTATTTTTTATATTTTATTTTTCCTGCTAGGAATTTTTCGTCTTAATAATCGTTTCATATATTTGAATTCAACAATTACTTCCGTCCTTGCTCTGTTACTTTTCGAAATCTTTTCTGTCATCTTACTTTCCCTTTGGTTTTTTAGGTGTACTTGTGTCTGTGTGAATGTGTGGGCATGTGTGCATTTGTTTTTTCCCCCAAGGTAAGTCTTTCCTCTCCCGGGATTGGAATGGCTCCTTACCCCCTTCCTTAAAACCCTCATCATTTCCTTTTCCCTCTCCTTCCCTACTGCCTGAAGACGCAACTGGGTTGCGAAAGCTTGCGATTGTGTGTGTGTGTGTGTGTATTCATTTATTTATTTGTGATGCTGTCACACCTGTGCTCCTTCGCCTGGTGAGTAATCTTCGTCTATTTTTTATATTTTATTTTTCCTGCTAGGAATTTTTCGTCTTAATAATCGTTTCATATATTTGAATTCAACAATTACTTCCGTCCTTGCTCTGTTACTTTTCGAAATGTTTTCTGTCATCTTACTTTCCCTTTGGTTTTTTAGGTGTACTTGTGACTGTGTGAATGTGTGGGCATGTGTGCATTTGTTTTTTCCCCCAAGGTAAGTCTTTCCTCTCCCGGGATTGGAATGGCTCCTTACCCCCTTCCTTAAAACCCTCATCATTTCCTTTTCCCTCTCCTTCCCTACTGCCTGAAGACGCAACTGGGTTGCGAAAGCTTGCGATTGTGTGTGTGTGTGTATTCATTTATTTATTTGTGATGCTGTCTCACCTGTGCTCCTTCGCCTGGTGAGTAATCTTCGTCTATTTTTTACATTTTATTTTTCCTGCTAGGAATTTTTCGTCTTAATAATCGTTTCATATATTTGAATTCAACAATTACTTCCGTCCTTGCTCTGTTACTTTTCGAAATCTTTTCTGTCATCTTACTTTCCCTTTGGTTTTTTAGGTGTACTTGTGTCTGTGTGAATGTGTGGGCATGTGTGCATTTGTTTTTTCTCCCAAGGTAAGTCTTTCCTCTCCCGGGATTGGAATGGCTCCTTACCCCCTTCCTTAAAACCCTCATCATTTCCTTTTCCCTCTCCTTCCCTACTGCCTGAAGACGCAACTGGGTTGCGAAAGCTTGCGATTGTGTGTGTGTGTGTGTGTGTGTATTCATTTATTTATTTGTGATGCTGTCACACCTGTGCTCCTTCGCCTGGTGAGTAATCTTCGTCTATTTTTTATATTTTATTTTTCCTGCTAGGAATTTATCGTCTTAATAATCGTTTCATATATTTGAATTCAACAATTACTTCCGTCCTTGCTCTGTTACTTTTCGAAATCTTTTCTGTCATCTTACTTTCCCTTTGGTTTTTTAGGTGTACTTGTGTCTGTGTGAATGTGTGGGCATGTGTGCATTTGTTTTTTCCCCCAAGGTAAGTCTTTCCTCTCCCGGGATTGGAATGGCTCCTTACCCCCTTCCTTAAAACCCTCATCATTTCCTTTTCCCTCTCCTTCCCTACTGCCTGAAGACGCAACTGGGTTGCGAAAGCTTGCGATTGTGTGTGTGTGTGTGTATTCATTTATTTATTTGTGATGCTGTCACACCTGTGCTCCTTCGCCTGGTGAGTAATCTTCGTCTATTTTTTATATTTTATTTTTCCTGCTAGGAATTTTTCGTCTCAATAATCGTTTCATATATTTGAATTCAACAATTACTTCCGTCCTTGCTCTGTTACTTTTCGAAATCTTTTCTGTCATCTTACTTTCCCTTTGGTTTTTTAGGTGTACTTGTGTCTGTGTGAATGTGTGGGCATGTGTGCATTTGTTTTTTCCCCCAAGGTAAGTCTTTCCTCTCCCGGGATTGGAATGGCTCCTTACCCCCTTCCTTAAAACCCTCATCATTTCCTTTTCCCTCTCCTTCCCTACTGCCTGAAGACGCAACTGGGTTGCGAAAGCTTGCGATTGTGTGTGTGTGTGTATTCATTTATTTATTTGTGATGCTGTCACACCTGTGCTCCTTCGCCTGGTGAGTAATCTTCGTCTATTTTTTATATTTCATTTTTCCTGCTAGGAATTTTTCGTCTTAATAATCGTTTCATATATTTGAATTCAACAATTACTTCCGTCCTTGCTCTGTTACTTTTCGAAATCTTTTCTGTCATCTTACTTTCCCTTTGGTTTTTTAGGTGTACTTGTGTCTGTGTGAATGTGTGGGCATGTGTGCATTTGTTTTTTCCCCCAAGGTAAGTCTTTCCTCTCCCGGGATTGGAATGGCTCCTTACCCCCTTCCTTAAAACCCTCATCATTTCCTTTTCCCTCTCCTTCCCTACTGCCTGAAGACGCAACTGGGTTGCGAAAGCTTGCGATTGTGTGTGTGTGTGTATTCATTTATTTATTTGTGATGCTGTCACACCTGTGCTCCTTCGCCTGGTGAGTAATCTTCGTCTATTTTTTATATTTTATTTTTCCTGCTAGGAATTTTTCGTCTTAATAATCGTTTCATATATTTGAATTCAACAATTACTTCCGTCCTTGCTCTGTTACTTTTCGAAATCTTTTCTGTCATCTTACTTTCCCTTTGGTTTTTTAGGTGTACTTGTGTCTGTGTGAATGTGTGGGCATGTGTGCATTTGTTTTTTCCCCCAAGGTAAGTCTTTCCTCTCCCGGGATTGGAATGGCTCCTTACCCCCTTCCTTAAAACCCTCATCATTTCTTTTTCCCTCTCCTTCCCTACTGCCTGAAGACGCAACTGGGTTGCGAAAGCTTGCGATTGTGTGTGTGTGTGTATTCATTTATTTATTTGTGATGCTGTCACACCTGTGCTCCTTCGCCTGGTGAGTAATCTTCGTCTATTTTTTATATTTTATTTTTCTGCTAGGAATTTTTCGTCTTAATAATCGTTTCATATATTTGAATTCAACAATTACTTCCGTCCTTGCTCTGTTACTTTTCGAAATCTTTTCTGTCATCTTACTTTCCCTTTGGTTTTTTAGGTGTACTTGTGTCTGTGTGAATGTGTGGGCATGTGTGCATTTGTTTTTTCCCCCAAGGTAAGTCTTTCCTCTCCCGGGATTGGAATGGCTCCTTACCCCCTTCCTTAAAACCCTCATCATTTCCTTTTCCCTCTCCTTCCCTACTGCCTGAAGACGCAACTGGGTTGCGAAAGCTTGCGATTGTGTGTGTGTGTGTATTCATTTATTTATTTGTGATGCTGTCACACCTGTGCTCCTTCGCCTGGTGAGTAATCTTCGTCTATTTTTTATATTTTATTTTTCCTGCTAGGAATTTTTCGTCTTAATAATCGTTTCATATATTTGAATTCAACAATTACTTCCGTCCTTGCTCTGTTACTTTACGAAATCTTTTCTGTCATCTTACTTTCCCTTTGGTTTTTTAGGTGTACTTGTGTCTGTGTGAATGTGTGGGCATGTGTGCATTTGTTTTTTCCCCCAAGGTAAGTCTTTCCTCTCCCGGGATTGGAATGGCTCCTTACCCCCTTCCTTAAAACCCTCATCATTTCCTTTTCCCTCTCCTTCCCTACTGCCTGAAGACGCAACTGGGTTGCGAAAGCTTGCGATTGTGTGTGTGTGTGTGTGTATTCATTTATTTATTTGTGATGCTGTCACACCTGTGCTCCTTCGCCTGGTGAGTAATCTTCGTCTATTTTTTATATTTTATTTTTCCTGCTAGGAATTTTTCGTCTTAATAATCGTTTCATATATTTGAATTCAACAATTACTTCCGTCCTTGCTCTGTTACTTTTCGAAATCTTTTCTGTCATCTTACTTTCCCTTTGGTTTTTTAGGTGTACTTGTGTCTGTGTGAATGTGTGGGCATGTGTGCATTTGTTTTTTCCCCCAAGGTAAGTCTTTCCTCTCCCGGGATTGGAATGGCTCCTTACCCCCTTCCTTAAAACCCTCATCATTTCCTTTTCCCTCTCCTTCCCTACTGCCTGAAGACGCAACTGGGTTGCGAAAGCTTGCGATTGTGTGTGTGTGTGTGTGTATTCATTTATTTATTTGTGATGCTGTCACACCTGTGCTCCTTCGCCTGGTGAGTAATCTTCGTCTATTTTTTATATTTTATTTTTCCTGCTAGGAATTTTTCGTCTTAATAATCGTTTCATATATTTGAATTCAACAATTACTTCCGTCCTTGCTCTGTTACTTTTCGAAATCTTTTCTGTCATCTTACTTTCCCTTTGGTTTTTTAGGTGTACTTGTGTCTGTGTGAATGTGTGGGCATGTGTGCATTTGTTTTTTCCCCCAAGGTAAGTCTTTCCTCTCCCGGGATTGGAATGGCTCCTTACCCCCTTCCTTAGAACCCTCATCATTTCCTTTTCCCTCTCCTTCCCTACTGCCTGAAGACGCAACTGGGTTGCGAAAGCTTGCGATTGTGTGTGTGTGTGTGTATTCATTTATTTATTTGTGATGCTGTCACACCTGTGCTCCTTCGCCTGGTGAGTAATCTTCGTCTATTTTTTATATTTTATTTTTCCTGCTAGGAATTTTTCGTCTTAATAATCGTTTCATATATTTGAATTCAACAATTAGTTCCGTCCTTGCTCTGTTACTTTTCGAAATCTTTTCTGTCATCTTACTTTCCCTTTGGTTTTTTAGGTGTACTTGTGTCTGTGTGAATGTGTGGGCATGTGTGCATTTGTTTTTTCCCCCAAGGTAAGTCTTTCCTCTCCCGGGATTGGAATGGCTCCTTACCCCCTTCCTTAAAACCCTCATCATTTCCTTTTCCCTCTCCTTCCCTACTGCCTGAAGACGCAACTGGGTTGCGAAAGCTTGCGATTGTGTGTGTGTGAGTATTCATTTATTTATTTGTGATGCTGTCACACCTGTGCTCCTTCGCCTGGTGAGTAATCTTCGTCTATTTTTTTATATTTTATTTTTCCTGCTAGGAATTTTTCGTCTTAATAATCGTTTCATATATTTGAATTCAACAATTACTTCCGTCCTTGCTCTGTTACTTTTCAAAATCTTTTCTGTCATCTTACTTTCCCTTTGGTTTTTTAGGTGTACTTGTGTCTGTATGAATGTGTGGGCATGTGTGCATTTGTTTTTTCCCCCAAGGTAAGTCTTTCCTCTCCCGGGATTGGAATGGCTCCTTACCCCCTTCCTTAAAACCCTCATCATTTCCTTTTCCCTCTCCTTCCCTACTGCCTGAAGACGCAACTGGGTTGCGAAAGCTTGCGATTGTGTGTGTGTGTGTGTGTATTCATTTATTTATTTGTGATGCTGTCACACCTGTGCTCCTTCGCCTGGTGAGTAATCTTCGTCTATTTTTTATATTTTATTTTTCCTGCTAGGAATTTTTCGTCTTAATAATCGTTTCATATATTTGAATTCAACAATTACTTCCGTCCTTGCTCTGTTACTTTTCGAAATCTTTTCTGTCATCTTACTTTCCCTTTGGTTTTTTAGGTGTACTTGTGTCTGTGTGAATGTGTGGGCATGTGTGCATTTGTTTTTTCCCCCAAGGTAAGTCTTTCCTCTCCCGGGATTGGAATGGCTCCTTACCCCCTTCCTTAGAACCCTCATCATTTCCTTTTCCCTCTCCTTCCCTACTGCCTGAAGACGCAACTGTGTTGCGAAAGCTTGCGATTGTGTGTGTGTGTGTGTATTCATTTATTTATTTGTGATGCTGTCACACCTGTGCTCCTTCGCCTGGTGAGTAATCTTCGTCTATTTTTTATATTTTATTT
This sequence comes from Locusta migratoria, assembly GCA_026315105.1. NCBI lineage: Eukaryota > Metazoa > Arthropoda > Insecta > Orthoptera > Acrididae > Locusta > Locusta migratoria. Next base: position 389,951,810 of record CM048747.1, read on the forward strand.
TTCCTGCTAGGAATTTTTCGTCTTAATAATCGTTTCATATATTTGAATTCAACAATTAGTTCCGTCCTTGCTCTGTTACTTTTCGAAATCTTTTCTGTCATCTTACTTTCCCTTTGGTTTTTTAGGTGTACTTGTGTCTGTGTGAATGTGTGGGCATGTGTGCATTTGTTTTTTCCCCCAAGGTAAGTCTTTCCTCTCCCGGGATTGGAATGGCTCCTTACCCCCTTCCTTAAAACCCTCATCATTTCCTTTTCCCTCTCCTTCCCTACTGCCTGAAGACGCAACTGGGTTGCGAAAGCTTGCGATTGTGTGTGTGTGAGTATTCATTTATTTATTTGTGATGCTGTCACACCTGTGCTCCTTCGCCTGGTGAGTAATCTTCGTCTATTTTTTTATATTTTATTTTTCCTGCTAGGAATTTTTCGTCTTAATAATCGTTTCATATATTTGAATTCAACAATTACTTCCGTCCTTGCTCTGTTACTTTTCAAAATCTTTTCTGTCATCTTACTTTCCCTTTGGTTTTTTAGGTGTACTTGTGTCTGTATGAATGTGTGGGCATGTGTGCATTTGTTTTTTCCCCCAAGGTAAGTCTTTCCTCTCCCGGGATTGGAATGGCTCCTTACCCCCTTCCTTAAAACCCTCATCATTTCCTTTTCCCTCTCCTTCCCTACTGCCTGAAGACGCAACTGGGTTGCGAAAGCTTGCGATTGTGTGTGTGTGTGTGTGTATTCATTTATTTATTTGTGATGCTGTCACACCTGTGCTCCTTCGCCTGGTGAGAAATCTTCGTCTATTTTTTATATTTTATTTTTCCTGCTAGGAATTTTTCGTCTTAATAATCGTTTCATATATTTGAATTCAACAATTACTTCCGTCCTTGCTCTGTTACTTTTCGAAATCTTTTCTGTCATCTTACTTTCCCTTTGGTTTTTTAGGTGTACTTGTGTCTGTGTGAATGTGTGGGCATGTGTGCATTTGTTTTTTCCCCCAAGGTAAGTCTTTCCTCTCCCGGGACTGGAATGGCTCCTTACCCCCTTCCTTAAAACCCTCATCATTTCCTTTTCCCTCTCCTTCCCTACTGCCTGAAGACGCAACTGGGTTGCGAAAGCTTGCGATTGTGTGTGTGTGTGTGTGTATTCATTTATTTATTTGTGATGCTGTCACACCTGTGCTCCTTCGCCTGGTGAGTAATCTTCGTCTATTTTTTATATTTTATTTTTCTGCTAGGAATTTTTCGTCTTAATAATCGTTTCATATATTTGAATTCAACAATTACTTCCGTCCTTGCTCTGTTACTTTTCGAAATCTCTTCTGTCATCTTACTTTCCCTTTGGTTTTTTAGGTGTACTTGTGTCTGTGTGAATGTGTGGGCATGTGTGCATTTGTTTTTTCCCCCAAGGTAAGTCTTTCCTCTCCCGGGATTGGAATGGCTCCTTACCCCCTTCCTTAAAACCCTCATCATTTCCTTTTCCCTCTCCTTCCCTACTGCCTGAAGACGCAACTGGGTTGCGAAAGCTTGCGATTGTGTGTGTGTGTGTATTCATTTATTTATTTGTGATGCTGTCACACCTGTGCTCCTTCGCCTGGTGAGTAATCTTCGTCTATTTTTTATATTTTATTTTTCCTGCTAGGAATTTTTCGTCTTAATAATCGTTTCATATATTTGAATTCAACAATTACTTCCGTCCTTGCTCTGTTACTTTTCGAAATCTTTTCTGTCATCTTACTTTCCCTTTGGTTTTTTAGGTGTACTTGTGTCTGTGTGAATGTGTGGGCATGTGTGCATTTGTTTTTTCCCCCAAGGTAAGTCTTTCCTCTCCCGGGATTGGAATGGCTCCTTACCCCCTTCCTTAAAACCCTCATCATTTCCTTTTCCCTCTCCTTCCCTACTGCCTGAAGACGCAACTGGGTTGCGAAAGCTTGCGATTGTGTGTGTGTGTGTGTGTATTCATTTATTTATTTGTGATGCTGTCACACCTGTGCTCCTTCGCCTGGTGAGTAATCTTCGTCTATTTTTTATATTTTATTTTTCCTGCTAGGAATTTTTCGTCTTAATAATCGTTTCATATATTTGAATTCAACAATTACTTCCGTCCTTGCTCTGTTACTTTTCGAAATCTTTTCTGTCATCTTACTTTCCCTTTGGTTTTTTAGGTGTACTTGTGTCTGTGTGAATGTGTGGGCATGTGTGCATTTGTTTTTTCCCCCAAGGTAAGTCTTTCCTCTCCCGGGATTGGAATGGCTCCTTACCCCCTTCCTTAAAACCCTCATCATTTCCTTTTCCCTCTCCTTCCCTACTGCCTGAAGACGCAACTGGGTTGCGAAAGCTTGCGATTGTGTGTGTGTGTGTGTGTATTCATTTATTTATTTGTGATGCTGTCACACCTGTGCTCCTTCGCCTGGTGAGTAATCTTCGTCTATTTTTTATATTTTATTTTTCCTGCTAGGAATTTTTCGTCTTAATAATCGTTTCATATATTTGAATTCAACAATTACTTCCGTCCTTGCTCTGTTACTTTTCGAAATCTTTTCTGTCATCTTACTTTCCCTTTGGTTTTTTAGGTGTACTTGTGTCTGTGTGAATGTGTGGGCATGTGTGCATTTGTTTTTTCCCCCAAGGTAAGTCTTTCCTCTCCCGGGATTGGAATGGCTCCTTACCCCCTTCCTTAGAACCCTCATCATTTCCTTTTCCCTCTCCTTCCCTACTGCCTGAAGACGCAACTGGGTTGCGAAATCTTGCGATTGTGTGTGTGTGTGTGTATTCATTTATTTATTTGTGATGCTGTCACACCTGTGCTCCTTCGCCTGGTGAGTAATCTTCGTCTATTTTTTATATTTTATTTTTCCTGCTAGGAATTTTTCGTCTTAATAATCGTTTCATATATTTGAATTCAACAATTAGTTCCGTCCTTGCTCTGTTACTTTTCGAAATCTTTTCTGTCATCTTACTTTCCCTTTGGTTTTTTAGGTGTACTTGTGTCTGTGTGAATGTGTGGGCATGTGTGCATTTGTTTTTTCCCCCAAGGTAAGTCTTTCCTCTCCCGGGATTGGAATGGCTCCTTACCCCCTTCCTTAAAACCCTCATCATTTCCTTTTCCCTCTCCTTCCCTACTGCCTGAAGACGCAACTGGGTTGCGAAAGCTTGCGATTGTGTGTGTGTGAGTATTCATTTATTTATTTGTGATGCTGTCACACCTGTGCTCCTTCGCCTGGTGAGTAATCTTCGTCTATTTTTTTATATTTTATTTTTCCTGCTAGGAATTTTTCGTCTTAATAATCGTTTCATATATTTGAATTCAACAATTACTTCCGTCCTTGCTCTGTTACTTTTCAAAATCTTTTCTGTCATCTTACTTTCCCTTTGGTTTTTTAGGTGTACTTGTGTCTGTATGAATGTGTGGGCATGTGTGCATTTGTTTTTTCCCCCAAGGTAAGTCTTTCCTCTCCCGGGATTGGAATGGCTCCTTACCCCCTTCCTTAAAACCCTCATCATTTCCTTTTCCCTCTCCTTCCCTACTGCCTGAAGACGCAACTGGGTTGCGAAAGCTTGCGATTGTGTGTGTGTGTGTGTGTATTCATTTATTTATTTGTGATGCTGTCACACCTGTGCTCCTTCGCCTGGTGAGTAATCTTCGTCTATTTTTTATATTTTATTTTTCCTGCTAGGAATTTTTCGTCTTAATAATCGTTTCATATATTTGAATTCAACAATTACTTCCGTCCTTGCTCTGTTACTTTTCGAAATCTTTTCTGTCATCTTACTTTCCCTTTGGTTTTTTAGGTGTACTTGTGTCTGTGTGAATGTGTGGGCATGTGTGCATTTGTTTTTTCCCCCAAGGTAAGTCTTTCCTCTCCCGGGATTGGAATGGCTCCTTACCCCCTTCCTTAGAACCCTCATCATTTCCTTTTCCCTCTCCTTCCCTACTGCCTGAAGACGCAACTGTGTTGCGAAAGCTTGCGATTGTGTGTGTGTGTGTGTATTCATTTATTTATTTGTGATGCTGTCACACCTGTGCTCCTTCGCCTGGTGAGTAATCTTCGTCTATTTTTTATATTTTATTTTTCCTGCTAGGAATTTTTCGTCTTAATAATCGTTTCATATATTTGAATTCAACAATTACTTCCGTCCTTGCTCTGTTACTTTTCGAAATCTTTTCTGTCATCTTACTTTCCCTTTGGTTTTTTAGGTGTACTTGTGTCTGTGTGAATGTGTGGGCATGTGTGCATTTGTTTTTTCCCCCAAGGTAAGTCTTTCCTCTCCCGGGATTGGAATGGCTCCTTACCCCCTTCCTTAAAACCCTCATCATTTCCTTTTCCCTCTCCTTCCCTACTGCCTGAAGACGCAACTGGGTTGCGAAAGCTTGCGATTGTGTGTGTGTGAGTATTCATTTATTTATTTGTGATGCTGTCACACCTGTGCTCCTTCGCCTGGTGAGTAATCTTCGTCTATTTTTTTATATTTTATTTTTCCTGCTAGGAATTTTTCGTCTTAATAATCGTTTCATATATTTGAATTCAACAATTACTTCCGTCCTTGCTCTGTTACTTTTCAAAATCTTTTCTGTCATCTTACTTTCCCTTTGGTTTTTTAGGTGTACTTGTGTCTGTATGAATGTGTGGGCATGTGTGCATTTGTTTTTTCCCCCAAGGTAAGTCTTTCCTCTCCCGGGATTGGAATGGCTCCTTACCCCCTTCCTTAAAACCCTCATCATTTCCTTTTCCCTCTCCTTCCCTACTGCCTGAAGACGCAACTGGGTTGCGAAAGCTTGCGATTGTGTGTGTGTGTGTGTGTATTCATTTATTTATTTGTGATGCTGTCACACCTGTGCTCCTTCGCCTGGTGAGAAATCTTCGTCTATTTTTTATATTTTATTTTTCCTGCTAGGAATTTTTCGTCTTAATAATCGTTTCATATATTTGAATTCAACAATTAGTTCCGTCCTTGCTCTGTTACTTTTCGAAATCTTTTCTGTCATCTTACTTTCCCTTTGGTTTTTTAGGTGTACTTGTGTCTGTGTGAATGTGTGGGCATGTGTGCATTTGTTTTTTCCCCCAAGGTAAGTCTTTCCTCTCCCGGGATTGGAATGGCTCCTTACCCCCTTCCTTAAAACCCTCATCATTTCCTTTTCCCTCTCCTTCCCTACTGCCTGAAGACGCAACTGGGTTGCGAAAGCTTGCGATTGTGTGTGTGTGTGTGTGTATTCATTTATTTATTTGTGATGCTGTCACACCTGTGCTCCTTCGCCTGGTGAGTAATCTTCGTCTATTTTTTATATTTTATTTTTCTGCTAGGAATTTTTCGTCTTAATAATCGTTTCATATATTTGAATTCAACAATTACTTCCGTCCTTGCTCTGTTACTTTTCGAAATCTCTTCTGTCATCTTACTTTCCCTTTGGTTTTTTAGGTGTACTTGTGTCTGTGTGAATGTGTGGGCATGTGTGCATTTGTTTTTTCCCCCAAGGTAAGTCTTTCCTCTCCCGGGATTGGAATGGCTCCTTACCCCCTTCCTTAAAACCCTCATCATTTCCTTTTCCCTCTCCTTCCCTACTGCCTGAAGACGCAACTGGGTTGCGAAAGCTTGCGATTGTGTGTGTGTGTGTATTCATTTATTTATTTGTGATGCTGTCACACCTGTGCTCCTTCGCCTGGTGAGTAATCTTCGTCTATTTTTTATATTTTATTTTTCCTGCTAGGAATTTTTCGTCTTAATAATCGTTTCATATATTTGAATTCAACAATTACTTCCGTCCTTGCTCTGTTACTTTTCGAAATCTTTTCTGTCATCTTACTTTCCCTTTGGTTTTTTAGGTGTACTTGTGTCTGTGTGAATGTGTGGGCATGTGTGCATTTGTTTTTTCCCCCAAGGTAAGTCTTTCCTCTCCCGGGATTGGAATGGCTCTTACCCCCTTCCTTAAAACCCTCATCATTTCCTTTTCCCTCTCCTTCCCTACTGCCTGAAGACGCAACTGGGTTGCGAAAGCTTGCGATTGTGTGTGTGTGTGTGTGTATTCATTTATTTATTTGTGATGCTGTCACACCTGTGCTCCTTCGCCTGGTGAGTAATCTTCGTCTATTTTTTATATTTTATTTTTCCTGCTAGGAATTTTTCGTCTTAATAATCGTTTCATATATTTGAATTCAACAATTACTTCCGTCCTTGCTCTGTTACTTTTCGAAATCTTTTCTGTCATCTTACTTTCCCTTTGGTTTTTTAGGTGTACTTGTGTCTGTGTGAATGTGTGGGCATGTGTGCATTTGTTTTTTCCCCCAAGGTAAGTCTTTCCTCTCCCGGGATTGGAATGGCTCCTTACCCCCTTCCTTAAAACCCTCATCATTTCCTTTTCCCTCTCCTTCCCTACTGCCTGAAGACGCAACTGGGTTGCGAAAGCTTGCGATTGTGTGTGTGTGTGTGTGTATTCATTTATTTATTTGTGATGCTGTCACACCTGTGCTCCTTCGCCTGGTGAGTAATCTTCGTCTATTTTTTATATTTTATTTTTCCTGCTAGGAATTTTTCGTCTTAATAATCGTTTCATATATTTGAATTCAACAATTACTTCCGTCCTTGCTCTGTTACTTTTCGAAATCTTTTCTGTCATCTTACTTTCCCTTTGGTTTTTTAGGTGTACTTGTGTCTGTGTGAATGTGTGGGCATGTGTGCATTTGTTTTTTCCCCCAAGGTAAGTCTTTCCTCTCCCGGGATTGGAATGGCTCCTTACCCCCTTCCTTAAAACCCTCATCATTTCCTTTTCCCTCTCCTTCCCTACTGCCTGAAGACGCAACTGGGTTGCGAAAGCTTGCGGTTGTGTGTGTGTGTGTGTGTGTATTCATTTATTTATTTGTGATGCTGTCACACCTGTGCTCCTTCGCCTGGTGAGTAATCTTCGTCTATTTTTTATATTTTATTTTTCCTGCTAGGAATTTTTCGTCTTAATAATCGTTTCATATATTTGAATTCAACAATTACTTCCGTCCTTGCTCTGTTACTTTTCGAAATCTTTTCTGTCATCTTACTTTCCCTTTGGTTTTTTAGGTGTACTTGTGTCTGTGTGAATGTGTGGGCATGTGTGCATTTGTTTTTTCCCCCAAGGTAAGTCTTTCCTCTCCCGGGATTGGAATGGCTCCTTACCCCCTTCCTTAAAACCCTCATCATTTCCTTTTCCCTCTCCTTCCCTACTGCCTGAAGACGCAACTGGGTTGCGAAAGCTTGCGATTGTGTGTGTGTGTGTATTCATTTATTTATTTGTGATGCTGTCACACCTGTGCTCCTTCGCCTGGTGAGTAATCTTCGTCTATTTTTTATATTTTATTTTTCCTGCTAGGAATTTTTCGTCTTAATAATCGTTTCATATATTTGAATTCAACAATTACTTCCGTCCTTGCTCTGTTACTTTTCGAAATCTTTTCTGTCATCTTACTTTCCCTTTGGTTTTTTAGGTGTACTTGTGTCTGTGTGAATGTGTGGGCATGTGTGCATTTGTTTTTTCCCCCAAGGTAAGTCTTTCCTCTCCCGGGATTGGAATGGCTCCTTACCCCCTTCCTTAAAACGCTCATCATTTCCTTTTCCCTCTCCTTCCCTACTGCCTGAAGACGCAACTGGGTTGCGAAAGCTTGCAATTGTGTGTGTGTGTGTATTCATTTATTTATTTGTGATGCTGTCACACCTGTGCTCCTTCGCCTGGTGAGTAATCTTCGTCTATTTTTTATATTTTATTTTTCCTGCTAGGAATTTTTCGTCTTAATAATCGTTTCATATATTTGAATTCAACAATTACTTCCGTCCTTGCTCTGTTACTTTTCGAAATCTTTTCTGTCATCTTACTTTCCCTTTGGTTTTTTAGGTGTACTTGTGTCTGTGTGAATGTGTGGGCATGTGTGCATTTGTTTTTTCCCCCAAGGTAAGTCTTTCCTCTCCCGGGATTGGAATGGCTCCTTACCCCCTTCCTTAAAACCCTCATCATTTCCTTTTCCCTCTCCTTCCCTACTGCCTGAAGACGCAACTGGGTTGCGAAAGCTTGCGATTGTGTGTGTGTGTGTGTGTATTCATTTATTTATTTGTGATGCTGTCACACCTGTGCTCCTTCGCCTGGTGAGTAATCTTCGTCTATTTTTTATATTTTATTTTTCCTGCTAGGAATTTTTCGTCTTAATAATCGTTTCATATATTTGAATTCAACAATTACTTCCGTCCTTGCTCTGTTACTTTTCGAAATCTTTTCTGTCATCTTACTTTCCCTTTGGTTTTTTAGGTGTACTTGTGTCTGTGTGAATGTGTGGGCATGTGTGCATTTGTTTTTTCCCCCAAGGTAAGTCTTTCCTCTCCCGGGATTGGAATGGCTCCTTACCCCCTTCCTTAAAACCCTCATCATTTCCTTTTCCCTCTCCTTCCCTACTGCCTGAAGACGCAACTGGGTTGCGAAAGCTTGCGATTGTGTGTGTGTGTGTGTGTATTCATTTATTTATTTGTGATGCTGTCACACCTGTGCTCCTTCGCCTGGTGAGAAATCTTCGTCTATTTTTTATATTTTATTTTTCCTGCTAGGAATTTTTCGTCTTAATAATCGTTTCATATATTTGAATTCAACAATTACTTCCGTCCTTGCTCTGTTACTTTTCGAAATCTTTTCTGTCATCTTACTTTCCCTTTGGTTTTTTAGGTGTACTTGTGTCTGTGTGAATGTGTGGGCATGTGTGCATTTGTTTTTTCCCCCAAGGTAAGTCTTTCCTCTCCCGGGATTGGAATGGCTCCTTACCCCCTTCCTTAAAACCCTCATCATTTCCTTTTCCCTCTCCTTCCCTACTGCCTGAAGACGCAACTGGGTTGCGAAAGCTTGCGATTGTGTGTGTGTGTGTATTCATTTATTTATTTGTGATGCTGTCACACCTGTGCTCCTTCGCCTGGTGAGAAATCTTCGTCTATTTTTTATATTTTATTTTTCCTGCTAGGAATTTTTCGTCTTAATAATCGTTTCATATATTTGAATTCAACAATTACTTCCGTCCTTGCTCTGTTACTTTTCGAAATCTTTTCTGTCATCTTACTTTCCCTTTGGTTTTTTAGGTGTACTTGTGTCTGTGTGAATGTGTGGGCATGTGTGCATTTGTTTTTTCCCCCAAGGTAAGTCTTTCCTCTCCCGGGATTGGAATGGCTCCTTACCCCCTTCCTTAAAACCCTCATCATTTCCTTTTCCCTCTCCTTCCCTACTGCCTGAAGACGCAACTGGGTTGCGAAAGCTTGCGATTGTGTGTGTGTGTGTGTGTATTCATTTATTTATTTGTAATGCTGTCACACCTGTGCTCCTTCGCCTGGTGAGTAATCTTCGTCTATTTTTTATATTTCATTTTTCCTGCTAGGAATTTTTCGTCTTAATAATCGTTTCATATATTTGAATTCAACAATTACTTCCGTCCTTGCTCTGTTACTTTTCGAAATCTTTTCTGTCATCTTACTTTCCCTTTGGTTTTTTAGGTGTACTTGTGTCTGTGTGAATGTGTGGGCATGTGTGCATTTGTTTTTTCCCCCAAGGTAAGTCTTTCCTCTCCCGGGATTGGAATGGCTCCTTACCCCCTTCCTTAAAACCCTCATCATTTCCTTTTCCCTCTCCTTCCCTACTGCCTGAAGACGCAACTGGGTTGCGAAAGCTTGCGATTGTGTGTGTGTGTGTGTGTGTATTCATTTATTTATTTGTAATGCTGTCACACCTGTGCTCCTTCGCCTGGTGAGTAATCTTCGTCTATTTTTTATATTTTATTTTTCCTGCTAGGAATTTTTCGTCTTAATAATCGTTTCATATATTTGAATTCAACAATTACTTCCGTCCTTGCTCTGTTACTTTTCGAAATCTTTTCTGTCATCTTTCTTTCCCTTTGGTTTTTTAGGTGTACTTGTGTCTGTGTGAATGTGTGGGCATGTGTGCATTTGTTTTTTCCCCCAAGGTAAGTCTTTCCTCTCCCGGGATTGGAATGGCTCCTTACCCCCTTCCTTAAAACCCTCATCATTTCCTTTTCCCTCTCCTTCCCTACTGCCTGAAGACGCAACTGGGTTGCGAAAGCTTGCGATTGTGTGTGTGTGTGTATTAATTTATTTATTTGTGATGCTGTCACACCTGTGCTCCTTCGCCTGGTGAGAAATCTTCGTCTATTTTTTATATTTTATTTTTCCTGCTAGGAATTTTTCGTCTTAATAATCGTTTCATATATTTGAATTCAACAATTACTTCCGTCCTTGCTCTGTTACTTTTCGAAATCTTTTCTGTCATCTTACTTTCCCTTTGGTTTTTTAGGTGTACTTGTGTCTGTGTGAATGTGTGGGCATGTGTGCATTTGTTTTTTCCCCCAAGGTAAGTCTTTCCTCTCCCGGGATTGGAATGGCTCCTTACCCCCTTCCTTAAAACCCTCATCATTTCCTTTTCCCTCTCCTTCCCTACTGCCTGAAGACGCAACTGGGTTGCGAAAGCTTGCGATTGTGTGTGTGTGTGTATTCATTTATTTTTTTGTGATGCTGTCACACCTGTGCTCCTTCGCCTGGTGAGTAATCTTCGTCTATTTTTTATATTTTATTTTTCCTGCTAGGAATTTTTCGTCTTAATAATCGTTTCATATATTTGAATTCAACAATTACTTCCGTCCTTGCTCTGTTACTTTTCGAAATCTTTTCTGTCATCTTACTTTCCCTTTGGTTTTTTAGGTGTACTTGTGTCTGTGTGAATGTGTGGGCATGTGTGCATTTGTTTTTTCCCCCAAGGTAAGTCTTTCCTCTCCCGGGATTGGAATGGCTCCTTACCCCCTTCCTTAAAACCCTCATCATTTCCTTTTCCCTCTCCTTCCCTACTGCCTGAAGACGCAACTGGGTTGCGAAAGCTTGCGATTGTGTGTGTGTGTGTATTCATTTATTTATTTGTGATGCTGTCACACCTGTGCTCCTTCACCTGGTGAGTAATCTTCGTCTATTTTTTATATTTTATTTTTCCTGCTAGGAATTTTTCGTCTTAATAATCGTTTCATATATTTGAATTCAACAATTACTTCCGTCCTTGCTCTGTTACTTTTCGAAATCTTTTCTGTCATCTTACTTTCCCTTTGGGTTTTTAGGTGTACTTGTGTCTGTGTGAATGTGTGGGCATGTGTGCATTTGTTTTTTCCCCCAAGGTAAGTCTTTCCTCTCCCGGGATTGGAATGGCTCCTTACCCCCTTCCTTAAAACCCTCATCATTTCCTTTTCCCTCTCCTTCCCTACTGCCTGAAGACGCAACTGGGTTGCGAAAGCTTGCGATTGTGTGTGTGTGTGTATTCATTTATTTATTTGTGATGCTGTCACACCTGTGCTCCTTCGCCTGGTGAGTAATCTTCGTCTATTTTTTATATTTTATTTTTCCTGCTAGGAATTTTTCGTCTTAATAATCGTTTCATATATTTGAATTCAACAATTACTTCCGTCCTTGCTCTGTTACTTTTCGAAATCTTTTCTGTCATCTTACTTTCCCTTTGGTTTTTTAGGTGTACTTGTGTCTGTGTGAATGTGTGGGCATGTGTGCATTTGTTTTTTCCCCCAAGGTAAGTCTTTCCTCTCCCGGGATTGGAATGGCTCCTTACCCCCTTCCTTAAAACCCTCATCATTTCCTTTTCCCTCTCCTTCCCTACTGCCTGAAGACGCAACTGGGTTGCGAAAGCTTGCGATTGTGTGTGTGTGTGTGTGTATTCATTTATTTATTTGTGATGCTGTCACACCTGTGCTCCTTCGCCTGGTGAGTAATCTTCGTCTATTTTTTATATTTTATTTTTCCTGCTAGGAATTTTTCGTCTTAATAATCGTTTCATATATTTGAATTCAACAATTACTTCCGTCCTTGCTCTGTTACTTTTCGAAATCTTTTCTGTCATCTTACTTTCCCTTTGGTTTTTTAGGTGTACTTGTGTCTGTGTGAATGTGTGGGCATGTGTGCATTTGTTTTTTCCCCCAAGGTAAGTCTTTCCTCTCCCGGGATTGGAATGGCTCCTTACCCCCTTCCTTAAAACCCTCATCATTTCCTTTTCCCTCTCCTTCCCTACTGCCTGAAGACGCAACTGGGTTGCGAAAGCTTGCGATTGTGTGTGTGTGTGTGTGTATTCATTTATTTATTTGTGATGCTGTCACACCTGTGCTCCTTCGCCTGGTGAGAAATCTTCGTCTATTTTTTATATTTTATTTTTCCTGCTAGGAATTTTTCGTCTTAATAATCGTTTCATATATTTGAATTCAACAATTACTTCCATCCTTGCTCTGTTACTTTTCGAAATCTTTTCTGTCATCTTACTTTCCCTTTGGTTTTTTAGGTGTACTTGTGTCTGTGTGAATGTGTGGGCATGTGTGCATTTGTTTTTTCCCCCAAGGTAAGTCTTTCCTCTCCCAGGATTGGAATGGCTCCTTACCCCCTTCCTTAAAACCCTCATCATTACCTTTTCCCTCTCCTTCCCTACTGCCTGAAGACGCAACTGGGTTGCGAAAGCTTGCGATTGTGTGTGTGTGTGTGTATTCATTTATTTATTTGTGATGCTGTCACACCTGTGCTCCTTCGCCTGGTGAGTAATCTTCGTCTATTTTTTATATTTTATTTTTCCTGCTAGGAATTTTTCGTCTTAATAATCGTTTCATATATTTGAATTCAACAATTACTTCCGTCCTTGCTCTGTTACTTTTCGAAATCTTTTCTGTCATCTTACTTTCCCTTTGATTTTTTAGGTGTACTTGTGTCTGTGTGAATGTGTGGGCATGTGTGCATTTGTTTTTTCCCCCAAGGTAAGTCTTTCCTCTCCCGGGATTGGAATGGCTCCTTACCCCCTTCCTTAAAACCCTCATCATTTCCTTTTCCCTCTCCTTCCCTACTGCCTGAAGACGCAACTGGGTTGCGAAAGCTTGCGATTGTGTGTGTGTGTGTGTGTATTCATTTATTTATTTGTGATGCTGTCACACCTGTGCTCCTTCGCCTGGTGAGTAATCTTCATCTATTTTTTATATTTCATTTTTCCTGCTAGGAATTTTTCGTCTTAATAATCGTTTCATATATTTGAATTCAACAATTACTTCCGTCCTTGCTCTGTTACTTTTCGAAATCTTTTCTGTCATCTTACTTTCCCTTTGGTTTTTTAGGTGTACTTGTGTCTGTGTGAATGTGTGGGCATGTGTGCATTTGTTTTTTCCCCCAAGGTAAGTCTTTCCTCTCCCGGGATTGGAATGGCTCCTTACCCCCTTCCTTAAAACCCTCATCATTTCCTTTTCCCTCTCCTTCCCTACTGCCTGAAGACGCAACTGGGTTGCGAAAGCTTGCGATTGTGTGTGTGTGTGTATTCATTTATTTATTTGTGATGCTGTCACACCTGTGCTCCTTCGCCTGGTGAGTAATCTTCGTCTATTTTTTATATTTTATTTTTCCTGCTAGGAATTTTTCGTCTTAATAATCGTTTCATATATTTGAATTCAACAATTACTTCCGTCCTTGCTCTGTTACTTTTCGAAATCTTTTCTGTCATCTTACTTTCCCTTTGGTTTTTTAGGTGTACTTGTGTCTGTGTGAATGTGTGGGCATGTGTGCATTTGTTTTTTCCCCCAAGGTAAGTCTTTCCTCTCCCGGGATTGGAATGGCTCCTTACCCCCTTCCTCAAAACCCTCATCATTTCCTTTTCCCTCTCCTTCCCTACTGCCTGAAGACGCAACTGGGTTGCGAAAGCTTGCGATTGTGTGTGTGTGTGTATTCATTTATTTATTTGTGATGCTGTCACACCTGTGCTCCTTCGCCTGGTGAGTAATCTTCGTCTATTTTTTATATTTTATTTTTCCTGCTAGGAATTTTTCGTCTTAATAATCGTTTCATATATTTGAATTCAACAATTACTTCCGTCCTTGCTCTGTTACTTTTCGAAATGTTTTCTGTCATCTTACTTTCCCTTTGGTTTTTTAGGTGTACTTGTGTCTGTGTGAATGTGTGGGCATGTGTGCATTTGTTTTTTCCCCCAAGGTAAGTCTTTCCTCTCCCGGGATTGGAATGGCTCCTTACCCCCTTCCTTAGAACCCTCATCATTTCCTTTTCCCTCTCCTTCCCTACTGCCTGAAGACGCAACTGGGTTGCGAAAGCTTGCGATTGTGTGTGTGTGTGTGTGTGTATTCATTTATTTATTTGTGATGCTGTCACACCTGTGCTCCTTCGCCTGGTGAGTAATCTTCGTCTATTTTTTATATTTTATTTTTCCTGCTAGGAATTTTTCGTCTTAATAATCGTTTCATATATTTGAATTCAACAATTACTTCCGTCCTTGCTCTGTTACTTTTCGAAATCTTTTCTGTCATCTTACTTTCCCTTTGGTTTTTTAGGTGTACTTGTGTCTGTGTGAATGTGTGGGCATGTGTGCATTTGTTTTTTCCCCCAAGGTAAGTCTTTCCTCTCCCGGGATTGGAATGGCTCCTTACCCCCTTCCTTAAAACCCTCATCATTTCCTTTTCCCTCTCCTTCCCTACTGCCTGAAGACGCAACTGGGTTGCGAAAGCTTGCGATTGTGTGTGCGTGTGTATTCATTTATTTATTTGTGATGCTGTCACACCTGTGCTCCTTCGCCTGGTGAGAAATCTTCGTCTATTTTTTATATTTTATTTTTCCTGCTAGGAATTTTTCGTCTTAATAATCGTTTCATATATTTGAATTCAACAATTACTTCCGTCCTTGCTCTGTTACTTTTCGAAATCTTTTCTGTCATCTTACTTTCCCTTTGGTTTTTTAGGTGTACTTGTGTCTGTGTGAATGTGTGGGCATGTGTGCATTTGTTTTTTCCCCCAAGGTAAGTCTTTCCTCTCCCGGGATTGGAATGGCTCCTTACCCCCTTCCTTAAAACCCTCATCATTTCCTTTTCCCTCTCCTTCCCTACTGCCTGAAGACGCAACTGGGTTGCGAAAGCTTGCGATTGTGTGTGTGTGTGTATTCATTTATTTATTTGTGATGCTGTCACACCTGTGCTCCTTCGCCTGGTGAGTAATCTTCGTCTATTTTTTATATTTTATTTTTCCTGCTAGGAATTTTTCGTCTTAATAATCGTTTCATATATTTGAATTCAACAATTACTTCCGTCCTTGCTCTGTTACTTTTCGAAATCTTTTCTGTCATCTTACTTTCCCTTTGGTTTTTTAGGTGTACTTGTGTCTGTGTGAATGTGTGGGCATGTGTGCATTTGTTTTTTCCCCCAAGGTAAGTCTTTCCTCTCCCGGGATTGGAATGGCTCCTTACCCCCTTCCTCAAAACCCTCATCATTTCCTTTTCCCTCTCCTTCCCTACTGCCTGAAGACGCAACTGGGTTGCGAAAGCTTGCGATTGTGTGTGTGTGTGTATTCATTTATTTATTTGTGATGCTGTCACACCTGTGCTCCTTCGCCTGGTGAGTAATCTTCGTCTATTTTTTATATTTTATTTTTCCTGCTAGGAATTTTTCGTCTTAATAATCGTTTCATATATTTGAATTCAACAATTACTTCCGTCCTTGCTCTGTAACTTTTCGAAATCTTTTCTGTCATCTTACTTTCCCTTTGGGTTTTTAGGTGTACTTGTGTCTGTGTGAATGTGTGGGCATGTGTGCATTTGTTTTTTCCCCCAAGGTAAGTCTTTCCTCTCCCGGGATTGGAATGGCTCCTTACCCCCTTCCTTAAAACCCTCATCATTTCCTTTTCCCTCTCCTTCCCTACTGCCTGAAGACGCAACTGGGTTGCGAAAGCTTGCGATTGTGTGTGTGTGTGTGTGTGTATTCATTTATTTATTTGTGATGCTGTCACACCTGTGCTCCTTCGCCTGGTGAGTAATCTTCGTCTATTTTTTATATTTTATTTTTCCTGCTAGGAATTTTTCGTCTTAATAATCGTTTCATATATTTGAATTCAACAATTACTTCCGTCCTTGCTCTGTTACTTTTCGAAATCTTTTCTGTCATCTTACTTTCCCTTTGGTTTTTTAGGTGTACTTGTGTCTGTGTGAATGTGTGGGCATGTGTGCATTTGTTTTTTCCCCCAAGGTAAGTCTTTCCTCTCCCGGGATTGGAATGGCTCCTTACCCCCTTCCTTAAAACCCTCATCATTTCCTTTTCCCTCTCCTTCCCTACTGCCTGAAGACGCAACTGGGTTGCGAAAGCTTGCGATTGTGTGTGTGTGTGTGTGTATTCATTTATTTATTTGTGATGCTGTCACACCTGTGCTCCTTCGCCTGGTGAGTAATCTTCGTCTATTTTTTATATTTTATTTTTCCTGCTAGGAATTTTTCGTCTTAATAATCGTTTCATATATTTGAATTCAACAATTACTTCCGTCCTTGCTCTGTTACTTTTCGAAATGTTTTCTGTCATCTTACTTTCCCTTTGGTTTTTTAGGTGTACTTGTGTCTGTGTGAATGTGTGGGCATGTGTGCATTTGTTTTTTCCCCCAAGGTAAGTCTTTCCTCTCCCGGGATTGGAATGGCTCCTTACCCCCTTCCTTAAAACCCTCATCATTTCCTTTTCCCTCTCCTTCCCTACTGCCTGAAGACGCAACTGGGTTGCGAAAGCTTGCGATTGTGTGTGTGTGTGTGTGTGTATTCATTTATTTATTTGTGATGCTGTCACACCTGTGCTCCTTCGCCTGGTGAGAAATCTTCGTCTATTTTTTATATTTTATTTTTCCTGCTAGGAATTTTTCGTCTTAATAATCGTTTCATATATTTGAATTCAACAATTACTTCCGTCCTTGCTCTGTTACTTTTCGAAATCTTTTCTGTCATCTTACTTTCCCTTTGGTTTTTTAGGTGTACTTGTGTCTGTGTGAATGTGTGGGCATGTGTGCATTTGTTTTTTCCCCCAAGGTAAGTCTTTCCTCTCCCGGGATTGGAATGGCTCCTTACCCCCTTCCTTAAAACCCTCATCATTTCCTTTTCCCTCTCCTTCCCTACTGCCTGAAGACGCAACTGGGTTGCGAAAGCTTGCGATTGTGTGTGTGTGTGTGTGTATTCATTTATTTATTTGTGATGCTGTCACACCTGTGCTCCTTCGCCTGGTGAGTAATCTTCGTCTATTTTTTATATTTTATTTTTCCTGCTAGGAATTTTTCGTCTTAATAATCGTTTCATATATTTGAATTCAACAATTACTTCCGTCCTTGCTCTGTTACTTTTCGAAATCTTTTCTGTCATCTTACTTTCCCTTTGGTTTTTTAGGTGTACTTGTGTCTGTGTGAATGTGTGGGCATGTGTGCATTTGTTTTTTCCCCCAAGGTAAGTCTTTCCTCTCCCGGGATTGGAATGGCTCCTTACCCCCTTCCTTAAAACCCTCATCATTTCCTTTTCCCTCTCCTTCCCTACTGCCTGAAGACGCAACTGGGTTGCGAAAGCTTGCGATTGTGTGTGTGTGTGTGTGTATTCATTTATTTATTTGTGATGCTGTCACACCTGTGCTCCTTCGCCTGGTGAGAAATCTTCGTCTATTTTTTATATTTTATTTTTCCTGCTAGGAATTTTTCGTCTTAATAATCGTTTCATATATTTGAATTCAACAATTACTTCCGTCCTTGCTCTGTTACTTTTCGAAATCTTTTCTGTCATCTTACTTTCCCTTTGGTTTTTTAGGTGTACTTGTGTCTGTGTGAATGTGTGGGCATGTGTGCATTTGTTTTTTCCCCCAAGGTAAGTCTTTCCTCTCCCAGGATTGGAATGGCTCCTGACCCCCTTCCTTAAAACCCTCATCATTACCTTTTCCCTCTCCTTCCCTACTGCCTGAAGACGCAACTGTGTTGCGAAAGCTTGCGATTGTGTGTGTGTGTGTGTATTCATTTATTTATTTGTGATGCTGTCACACCTGTGCTCCTTCGCCTGGTGAGTAATCTTCGTCTATTTTTTATATTTTATTTTTCCTGCTAGGAATTTTTCGTCTTAATAATCGTTTCATATATTTGAATTCAACAATTACTTCCGTCCTTGCTCTGTTACTTTTCGAAATCTTTTCTGTCATCTTACTTTCCCTTTGGTTTTTTAGGTGTACTTGTGTCTGTGTGAATGTGTGGGCATGTGTGCATTTGTTTTTTCCCCCAAGGTAAGTCTTTCCTCTCCCGGGATTGGAATGGCTCCTTACCCCCTTCCTTAAAACCCTCATCATTTCCTTTTCCCTCTCCTTCCCTACTGCCTGAAGACGCAACTGGGTTGCGAAAGCTTGCGATTGTGTGTGTGTGTGTATTCATTTATTTATTTGTGATGCTGTCACACCTGTGCTCCTTCGCCTGGTGAGTAATCTTCATCTATTTTTTATATTTCATTTTTCCTGCTAGGAATTTTTCGTCTTAATAATCGTTTCATATATTTGAATTCAACAATTACTTCCGTCCTTGCTCTGTTACTTTTCGAAATCTTTTCTGTCATCTTACTTTCCCTTTGGTTTTTTAGGTGTACTTGTGTCTGTGTGAATGTGTGGGCATGTGTGCATTTGTTTTTTCCCCCAAGGTAAGTCTTTCCTCTCCCGGGATTGGAATGGCTCCTTACCCCCTTCCTTAAAACCCTCATCATTTCCTTTTCCCTCTCCTTCCCTACTGCCTGAAGACGCAACTGGGTTGCGAAAGCTTGCGATTGTGTGTGTGTGTGTGTGTATTCATTTATTTATTTGTGATGCTGTCACACCTGTGCTCCTTCGCCTGGTGAGTAATCTTCGTCTATTTTTTATATTTTATTTTTCCTGCTAGGAATTTTTCGTCTTAATAATCGTTTCATATATTTGAATTCAACAATTACTTCCGTCCTTGCTCTGTTACTTTTCGAAATCTTTTCTGTCATCTTACTTTCCCTTTGGTTTTTTAGGTGTACTTGTGTCTGTGTGAATGTGTGGGCATGTGTGCATTTGTTTTTTCCCCCAAGGTAAGTCTTTCCTCTCCCGGGATTGGAATGGCTCCTTACCCCCTTCCTTAAAACCCTCATCATTTCCTTTTCCCTCTCCTTCCCTACTGCCTGAAGACGCAACTGGGTTGCGAAAGCTTGCGATTGTGTGTGTGTGTGTATTCATTTATTTATTTGTGATGCTGTCACACCTGTGCTCCTTCGCCTGGTGAGTAATCTTCGTCTATTTTTTATATTTTATTTTTCCTGCTAGGAATTTTTCGTCTTAATAATCGTTTCATATATTTTAATTCAACAATTACTTCCGTCCTTGCTCTGTTACTTTTCGAAATCTTTTCTGTCATCTTACTTTCCCTTTGGTTTTTTAGGTGTACTTGTGTCTGTGTGAATGTGTGGGCATGTGTGCATTTGTTTTTTCCCCCAAGGTAAGTCTTTCCTCTCCCGGGATTGGAATGGCTCCTTACCCCCTTCCTCAAAACCCTCATCATTTCCTTTTCCCTCTCCTTCCCTACTGCCTGAAGACGCAACTGGGTTGCGAAAGCTTGCGATTGTGTGTGTGTGTGTATTCATTTATTTATTTGTGATGCTGTCACACCTGTGCTCCTTCGCCTGGTGAGTAATCTTCGTCTATTTTTTATATTTTATTTTTCCTGCTAGGAATTTTTCGTCTTAATAATCGTTTCATATATTTGAATTCAACAATTACTTCCGTCCTTGCTCTGTTACTTTTCGAAATCTTTTCTGTCATCTTACTTTCCCTTTGGGTTTTTAGGTGTACTTGTGTCTGTGTGAATGTGTGGGCATGTGTGCATTTGTTTTTTCCCCCAAGGTAAGTCTTTCCTCTCCCGGGATTGGAATGGCTCCTTACCCCCTTCCTTAAAACCCTCATCATTTCCTTTTCCCTCTCCTTCCCTACTGCCTGAAGACGCAACTGGGTTGCGAAAGCTTGCGATTGTGTGTGTGTGTGTGTGTGTATTCATTTATTTATTTGTGATGCTGTCACACCTGTGCTCCTTCGCCTGGTGAGTAATCTTCGTCTATTTTTTATATTTTATTTTTCCTGCTAGGAATTTTTCGTCTTAATAATCGTTTCATATATTTGAATTCAACAATTACTTCCGTCCTTGCTCTGTTACTTTTCGAAATCTTTTCTGTCATCTTACTTTCCCTTTGGTTTTTTAGGTGTACTTGTGTCTGTGTGAATGTGTGGGCATGTGAGCATTTGTTTTTTCTCCCAAGGTAAGTCTTTCCTCTCCCGGGATTGGAATGGCTCCTTACCCCCTTCCTTAAAACCCTCATCATTTCCTTTTCCCTCTCCTTCCCTACTGCCTGAAGACGCAACTGGGTTGCGAAAGCTTGCGATTGTGTGTGTGTGTGTGTGTATTCATTTATTTATTTGTGATGCTGTCACACCTGTGCTCCTTCGCCTGGTGAGTAATCTTCGTCTATTTTTTATATTTTATTTTTCCTGCTAGGAATTTTTCGTCTTAATAATCGTTTCATATATTTGAATTCAACAATTACTTCCGTCCTTGCTCTGTTACTTTTCGAAATCTTTTCTGTCATCTTACTTTCCCTTTGGTTTTTTAGGTGTACTTGTGTCTGTGTGAATGTGTGGGCATGTGTGCATTTGTTTTTTCCCCCAAGGTAAGTCTTTCCTCTCCCGGGATTGGAATGGCTCCTTACCCCCTTCCTCAAAACCCTCATCATTTCCTTTTCCCTCTCCTTCCCTACTGCCTGAAGACGCAACTGGGTTGCGAAAGCTTGCGATTGTGTGTGTGTGTGTATTCATTTATTTATTTGTGATGCTGTCACACCTGTGCTCCTTCGCCTGGTGAGTAATCTTCGTCTATTTTTTATATTTTATTTTTCCTGCTAGGAATTTTTCGTCTTAATAATCGTTTCATATATTTGAATTCAACAATTACTTCCGTCCTTGCTCTGTTACTTTTCGAAATGTTTTCTGTCATCTTACTTTCCCTTTGGTTTTTTAGGTGTACTTGTGTCTGTGTGAATGTGTGGGCATGTGTGCATTTGTTTTTTCCCCCAAGGTAAGTCTTTCCTCTCCCGGGATTGGAATGGCTCCTTACCCCCTTCCTTAAAACCCTCATCATTTCCTTTTCCCTCTCCTTCCCTACTGCCTGAAGACGCAACTGGGTTGCGAAAGCTTGCGATTGTGTGTGTGTGTGTGTGTGTATTCATTTATTTATTTGTAATGCTGTCACACCTGTGCTCCTTCGCCTGGTGAGTAATCTTCGTCTATTTTTTATATTTTATTTTTCCTGCTAGGAATTTTTCGTCTTAATAATCGTTTCATATATTTGAATTCAACAATTACTTCCGTCCTTGCTCTGTTACTTTTCGAAATCTTTTCTGTCATCTTACTTTCCCTTTGGTTTTTTAGGTGTACTTGTGTCTGTGTGAATGTGTGGGCATGTGTGCATTTGTTTTTTCCCCCAAGGTAAGTCTTTCCTCTCCCGGGATTGGAATGGCTCCTTACCCCCTTCCTTAAAACCCTCATCATTTCCTTTTCCCTCTCCTTCCCTACTGCCTGAAGACGCAACTGGGTTGCGAAAGCTTGCGATTGTGTGTGTGTGTGTATTCATTTATTTATTTGTGATGCTGTCACACCTGTGCTCCTTCGCCTGGTGAGAAATCTTCGTCTATTTTTTATATTTTATTTTTCCTGCTAGGAATTTTTCGTCTTAATAATCGTTTCATATATTTGAATTCAACAATTACTTCCGTCCTTGCTCTGTTACTTTTCGAAATCTTTTCTGTCATCTTACTTTCCCTTTGGTTTTTTAGGTGTACTTGTGTCTGTGTGAATGTGTGGGCATGTGTGCATTTGTTTTTTCCCCCAAGGTAAGTCTTTCCTCTCCCGGGATTGGAATGGCTCCTTACCCCCTTCCTTAAAACCCTCATCATTTCCTTTTCCCTCTCCTTCCCTACTGCCTGAAGACGCAACTGGGTTGCGAAAGCTTGCGATTGTGTGTGTGTGTGTGTGTATTCATTTATTTATTTGTAATGCTGTCACACCTGTGCTCCTTCGCCTGGTGAGTAATCTTCGTCTATTTTTTATATTTCATTTTTCCTGCTAGGAATTTTTCGTCTTAATAATCGTTTCATATATTTGAATTCAACAATTACTTCCGTCCTTGCTCTGTTACTTTTCGAAATCTTTTCTGTCATCTTACTTTCCCTTTGGTTTTTTAGGTGTACTTGTGTCTGTGTGAATGTGTGGGCATGTGTGCATTTGTTTTTTCCCCCAAGGTAAGTCTTTCCTCTCCCGGGATTGGAATGGCTCCTTACCCCCTTCCTTAAAACCCTCATCATTTCCTTTTCCCTCTCCTTCCCTACTGCCTGAAGACGCAACTGGGTTGCGAAAGCTTGCGATTGTGTGTGTGTGTGTGTGTGTATTCATTTATTTATTTGTAATGCTGTCACACCTGTGCTCCTTCGCCTGGTGAGTAATCTTCGTCTATTTTTTATATTTTATTTTTCCTGCTAGGAATTTTTCGTCTTAATAATCGTTTCATATATTTGAATTCAACAATTACTTCCGTCCTTGCTCTGTTACTTTTCGAAATCTTTTCTGTCATCTTACTTTCCCTTTGGTTTTTTAGGTGTACTTGTGTCTGTGTGAATGTGTGGGCATGTGTGCATTTGTTTTTTCCCCCAAGGTAAGTCTTTCCTCTCCCGGGATTGGAATGGCTCCTTACCCCCTTCCTTAAAACCCTCATCATTTCCTTTTCCCTCTCCTTCCCTACTGCCTGAAGACGCAACTGGGTTGCGAAAGCTTGCGATTGTGTGTGTGTGTGTATTCATTTATTTATTTGTGATGCTGTCACACCTGTGCTCCTTCGCCTGGAGAGAAATCTTCGTCTATTTTTTATATTTTATTTTTCCTGCTAGGAATTTTTCGTCTTAATAATCGTTTCATATATTTGAATTCAACAATTACTTCCGTCCTTGCTCTGTTACTTTTCGAAATCTTTTCTGTCATCTTACTTTCCCTTTGGTTTTTTAGGTGTACTTGTGTCTGTGTGAATGTGTGGGCATGTGTGCATTTGTTTTTTCCCCCAAGGTAAGTCTTTCCTCTCCCGGGATTGGAATGGCTCCTTACCCCCTTCCTTAAAACCCTCATCATTTCCTTTTCCCTCTCCTTCCCTACTGCCTGAAGACGCAACTGGGTTGCGAAAGCTTGCGATTGTGTGTGTGTGTGTATTCATTTATTTATTTGTGATGCTGTCACACCTGTGCTCCTTCGCCTGGTGAGTAATCTTCGTCTATTTTTTATATTTTATTTTTCCTGCTAGGAATTTTTCGTCTTAATAATCGTTTCATATATTTGAATTCAACAATTACTTCCGTCCTTGCTCTGTTACTTTTCGAAATCTTTTCTGTCATCTTACTTTCCCTTTGGTTTTTTAGGTGTACTTGTGTCTGTGTGAATGTGTGGGCATGTGTGCATTTGTTTTTTCCCCCAAGGTAAGTCTTTCCTCTCCCGGGATTGGAATGGCTCCTTACCCCCTTCCTTAAAACCCTCATCATTTCCTTTTCCCTCTCCTTCCCTACTGCCTGAAGACGCAACTGGGTTGCGAAAGCTTGCGATTGTGTGTGTGTGTGTATTCATTTATTTATTTGTGATGCTGTCACACCTGTGCTCCTTCGCCTGGTGAGTAATCTTCGTCTATTTTTTATATTTTATTTTTCCTGCTAGGAATTTTTCGTCTTAATAATCGTTTCATATATTTGAATTCAACAATTACTTCCGTCCTTGCTCTGTTACTTTTCGAAATCTTTTCTGTCATCTTACTTTCCCTTTGGTTTTTTAGGTGTACTTGTGTCTGTGTGAATGTGTGGGCATGTGTGCATTTGTTTTTTCCCCCAAGGTAAGTCTTTCCTCTCCCGGGATTGGAATGGCTCCTTACCCCCTTCCTTAAAACCCTCATCATTACCTTTTCCCTCTCCTTCCCTACTGCCTGAAGACGCAACTGGGTTGCGAAAGCTTGCGATTGTGTGTGTGTGTGTGTGTGTATTCATTTATTTATTTGTGATGCTGTCACACCTGTGCTCCTTCGCCTGGTGAGTAATCTTCGTCTATTTTTTATATTTTATTTTTCCTGCTAGGAATTTTTCGTCTTAATAATCGTTTCATATATTTGAATTCAACAATTACTTCCGTCCTTGCTCTGTTACTTTTCGAAATCTTTTCTGTCATCTTACTTTCCCTTTGGTTTTTTAGGTGTACTTGTGTCTGTGTGAATGTGTGGGCATGTGTGCATTTGTTTTTTCCCCCAAGGTAAGTCTTTCCTCTCCCGGGATTGGAATGGCTCCTTACCCCCTTCCTTAAAACCCTCATCATTTCCTTTTCCCTCTCCTTCCCTACTGCCTGAAGACGCAACTGGGTTGCGAAAGCTTGCGATTGTGTGTGTGTGTGTGTGTATTCATTTATTTATTTGTGATGCTGTCACACCTGTGCTCCTTCGCCTGGTGAGAAATCTTCGTCTATTTTTTATATTTTATTTTTCCTGCTAGGAATTTTTCGTCTTAATAATCGTTTCATATATTTGAATTCAACAATTACTTCCGTCCTTGCTCTGTTACTTTTCGAAATCTTTTCTGTCATCTTACTTTCCCTTTGGTTTTTTAGGTGTACTTGTGTCTGTGTGAATGTGTGGGCATGTGTGCATTTGTTTTTTCCCCCAAGGTAAGTCTTTCCTCTCCCAGGATTGGAATGGCTCCTTACCCCCTTCCTTAAAACCCTCATCATTACCTTTTCCCTCTCCTTCCCTACTGCCTGAAGACGCAACTGGGTTGCGAAAGCTTGCGATTGTGTGTGTGTGTGTGTATTCATTTATTTATTTGTGATGCTGTCACACCTGTGCTCCTTCGCCTGGTGAGTAATCTTCGTCTATTTTTTATATTTTATTTTTCCTGCTAGGAATTTTTCGTCTTAATAATCGTTTCATATATTTGAATTCAACAATTACTTCCGTCCTTGCTCTGTTACTTTTCGAAATCTTTTCTGTCATCTTACTTTCCCTTTGGTTTTTTAGGTGTACTTGTGTCTGTGTGAATGTGTGGGCATGTGTGCATTTGTTTTTTCCCCCAAGGTAAGTCTTTCCTCTCCCGGGATTGGAATGGCTCCTTACCCCCTTCCTTAAAACCCTCATCATTTCCTTTTCCCTCTCCTTCCCTACTGCCTGAAGACGCAACTGGGTTGCGAAAGCTTGCGATTGTGTGTGTGTGTGTGTATTCATTTATTGATTTGTGATGCTGTCACACCTGTGCTCCTTCGCCTGGTGAGTAATCTTCATCTATTTTTTATATTTCATTTTTCCTGCTAGGAATTTTTCGTCTTAATAATCGTTTCATATATTTGAATTCAACAATTACTTCCGTCCTTGCTCTGTTACTTTTCGAAATCTTTTCTGTCATCTTACTTTCCCTTTGGTTTTTTAGGTGTACTTGTGTCTGTGTGAATGTGTGGGCATGTGTGCATTTGTTTTTTCCCCCAAGGTAAGTCTTTCCTCTCCCGGGATTGGAATGGCTCCTTACCCCCTTCCTTAAAACCCTCATCATTTCCTTTTCCCTCTCCTTCCCTACTGCCTGAAGACGCAACTGGGTTGCGAAAGCTTGCGATTGTGTGTGTGTGTGTGTGTATTCATTTATTTATTTGTGATGCTGTCACACCTGTGCTCCTTCGCCTGGTGAGTAATCTTCGTCTATTTTTTATATTTTATTTTTCCTGCTAGGAATTTTTCGTCTTAATAATCGTTTCATATATTTGAATTCAACAATTACTTCCGTCCTTGCTCTGTTACTTTTCGAAATCTTTTCTGTCATCTTACTTTCCCTTTGGTTTTTTAGGTGTACTTGTGTCTGTGTGAATGTGTGGGCATGTGTGCATTTGTTTTTTCCCCCAAGGTAAGTCTTTCCTCTCCCGGGATTGGAATGGCTCCTTACCCCCTTCCTCAAAACCCTCATCATTTCCTTTTCCCTCTCCTTCCCTACTGCCTGAAGACGCAACTGGGTTGCGAAAGCTTGCGATTGTGTGTGTGTGTGTATTCATTTATTTATTTGTGATGCTGTCACACCTGTGCTCCTTCGCCTGGTGAGTAATCTTCGTCTATTTTTTATATTTTATTTTTCCTGCTAGGAATTTTTCGTCTTAATAATCGTTTCATATATTTGAATTCAACAATTACTTCCGTCCTTGCTCTGTTACTTTTCGAAATGTTTTCTGTCATCTTACTTTCCCTTTGGTTTTTTAGTTGTACTTGTGTCTGTGTGAATGTGTGGGCATGTGTGCATTTGTTTTTTCCCCCAAGGTAAGTCTTTCCTCTCCCGGGATTGGAATGGCTCCTTACCCCCTTCCTTAAAACCCTCATCATTTCCTTTTCCCTCTCCTTCCCTACTGCCTGAAGACGCAACTGGGTTGCGAAAGCTTGCGATTGTGTGTGTGTGTGTATTCATTTATTTATTTGTGATGCTGTCACACCTGTGCTCCTTCGCCTGGTGAGTAATCTTCGTCTATTTTTTATATTTTATTTTTCCTGCTAGGAATTTTTCGTCTTAATAATCGTTTCATATATTTGAATTCAACAATTACTTCCGTCCTTGCTCTGTTACTTTTCGAAATCTTTTCTGTCATCTTACTTTCCCTTTGGTTTTTTAGGTGTACTTGTGTCTGTGTGAATGTGTGGGCATGTGTGCATTTGTTTTTTCCCCCAAGGTAAGTCTTTCCTCTCCCGGGATTGGAATGGCTCCTTACCCCCTTCCTTAAAACCCTCATCATTTCCTTTTCCCTCTCCTTCCCTACTGCCTGAAGACGCAACTGGGTTGCGAAAGCTTGCGATTGTGTGTGTGTGTGTGTGTGTATTCATTTATTTATTTGTGATGCTGTCACACCTGTGCTCCTTCGCCTGGTGAGTAATCTTCGTCTATTTTTTATATTTTATTTTTCCTGCTAGGAATTTTTCGTCTTAATAATCGTTTCATATATTTGAATTCAACAATTACTTCCGTCCTTGCTCTGTTACTTTTCGAAATCTTTTCTGTCATCTTACTTTCCCTTTGGTTTTTTAGGTGTACTTGTGTCTGTGTGAATGTGTGGGCATGTGTGCATTTGTTTTTTCCCCCAAGGTAAGTCTTTCCTCTCCCGGGATTGGAATGGCTCCTTACCCCCTTCCTTAAAACCCTCATCATTTCCTTTTCCCTCTCCTTCCCTACTGCCTGAAGACGCAACTGGGTTGCGAAAGCTTGCGATTGTGTGTGTGTGTGTGTGTATTCATTTATTTATTTGTGATGCTGTCACACCTGTGCTCCTTCGCCTGGTGAGAAATCTTCGTCTATTTTTTATATTTTATTTTTCCTGCTAGGAATTTTTCGTCTTAATAATCGTTTCATATATTTGAATTCAACAATTACTTCCGTCCTTGCTCTGTTACTTTTCGAAATCTTTTCTGTCATCTTACTTTCCCTTTGGTTTTTTAGGTGTACTTGTGTCTGTGTGAATGTGTGGGCATGTGTGCATTTGTTTTTTCCCCCAAGGTAAGTCTTTCCTCTCCCGGGATTGGAATGGCTCCTTACCCCCTTCCTTAAAACCCTCATCATTTCCTTTTCCCTCTCCTTCCCTACTGCCTGAAGACGCAACTGGGTTGCGAAAGCTTGCGATTGTGTGTGTGTGTGTATTCATTTATTTATTTGTGATGCTGTCACACCTGTGCTCCTTCGCCTGGTGAGTAATCTTCGTCTATTTTTTATATTTTATTTTTCCTGCTAGGAATTTTTCGTCTTAATAATCGTTTCATATATTTGAATTCAACAATTACTTCCGTCCTTGCTCTGTTACTTTTCGAAATCTTTTCTGTCATCTTACTTTCCCTTTGGTTTTTTAGGTGTACTTGTGTCTGTGTGAATGTGTGGGCATGTGTGCATTTGTTTTTTCCCCCAAGGTAAGTCTTTCCTCTCCCGGGATTGGAATGGCTCCTTACCCCCTTCCTTAAAACCCTCATCATTTCCTTTTCCCTCTCCTTCCCTACTGCCTGAAGACGCAACTGGGTTGCGAAAGCTTGCGATTGTGTGTGTGTGTGTGTGTATTCATTTATTTATTTGTGATGCTGTCACACCTGTGCTCCTTCGCCTGGTGAGAAATCTTCGTCTATTTTTTATATTTTATTTTTCCTGCTAGGAATTTTTCGTCTTAATAATCGTTTCATATATTTGAATTCAACAATTACTTCCGTCCTTGCTCTGTTACTTTTCGAAATCTTTTCTGTCATCTTACTTTCCCTTTGGTTTTTTAGGTGTACTTGTGTCTGTGTGAATGTGTGGGCATGTGTGCATTTGTTTTTTCCCCCAAGGTAAGTCTTTCCTCTCCCGGGATTGGAATGGCTCCTTACCCCCTTCCTTAAAACCCTCATCATTTCCTTTTCCCTCTCCTTCCCTACTGCCTGAAGACGCAACTGGGTTGCGAAAGCTTGCGATTGTGTGTGTGTGTGTATTCATTTATTTATTTGTGATGCTGTCACACCTGTGCTCCTTCGCCTGGTGAGTAATCTTCGTCTATTTTTTATATTTTATTTTTCCTGCTAGGAATTTTTCGTCTTAATAATCGTTTCATATATTTGAATTCAACAATTACTTCCGTCCTTGCTCTGTTACTTTTCGAAATCTTTTCTGTCATCTTACTTTCCCTTTGGTTTTTTAGGTGTACTTGTGTCTGTGTGAATGTGTGGGCATGTGTGCATTTGTTTTTTCCCCCAAGGTAAGTCTTTCCTCTCCCGGGATTGGAATGGCTCCTTACCCCCTTCCTCAAAACCCTCATCATTTCCTTTTCCCTCTCCTTCCCTACTGCCTGAAGACGCAACTGGGTTGCGAAAGCTTGCGATTGTGTGTGTGTGTGTATTCATTTATTTATTTGTGATGCTGTCACACCTGTGCTCCTTCGCCTGGTGAGTAATCTTCGTCTATTTTTTATATTTTATTTTTCCTGCTAGGAATTTTTCGTCTTAATAATCGTTTCATATATTTGAATTCAACAATTACTTCCGTCCTTGCTCTGTTACTTTTCGAAATCTTTTCTGTCATCTTACTTTCCCTTTGGGTTTTTAGGTGTACTTGTGTCTGTGTGAATGTGTGGGCATGTGTGCATTTGTTTTTTCCCCCAAGGTAAGTCTTTCCTCTCCCGGGATTGGAATGGCTCCTTACCCCCTTCCTTAAAACCCTCATCATTTCCTTTTCCCTCTCCTTCCCTACTGCCTGAAGACGCAACTGGGTTGCGAAAGCTTGCGATTGTGTGTGTGTGTGTATTAATTTATTTATTTGTGATGCTGTCACACCTGTGCTCCTTCGCCTGGTGAGAAATCTTCGTCTATTTTTTATATTTTATTTTTCCTGCTAGGAATTTTTCGTCTTAATAATCGTTTCATATATTTGAATTCAACAATTACTTCCGTCCTTGCTCTGTTACTTTTCGAAATCTTTTCTGTCATCTTACTTTCCCTTTGGTTTTTTAGGTGTACTTGTGTCTGTGTGAATGTGTGGGCATGTGTGCATTTGTTTTTTCCCCCAAGGTAAGTCTTTCCTCTCCCGGGATTGGAATGGCTCCTTACCCCCTTCCTTAAAACCCTCATCATTTCCTTTTCCCTCTCCTTCCCTACTGCCTGAAGACGCAACTGGGTTGCGAAAGCTTGCGATTGTGTGTGTGTGTGTGTGTATTCATTTATTTATTTGTGATGCTGTCACACCTGTGCTCCTTCGCCTGGTGAGTAATCTTCGTCTATTTTTTATATTTTATTTTTCCTGCTAGGAATTTTTCGTCTTAATAATCGTTTCATATATTTGAATTCAACAATTACTTCCGTCCTTGCTCTGTTACTTTTCGAAATCTTTTCTGTCATCTTACTTTCCCTTTGGTTTTTTAGGTGTACTTGTGTCTGTGTGAATGTGTGGGCATGTGTGCATTTGTTTTTTCCCCCAAGGTAAGTCTTTCCTCTCCCGGGATTGGAATGGCTCCTTACCCCCTTCCTTAAAACCCTCATCATTTCCTTTTCCCTCTCCTTCCCTACTGCCTGAAGACGCAACTGGGTTGCGAAAGCTTGCGATTGTGTGTGTGTGTGTGTGTATTCATTTATTTATTTGTGATGCTGTCACACCTGTGCTCCTTCGCCTGGTGAGTAATCTTCGTCTATTTTTTATATTTTATTTTTCCTGCTAGGAATTTTTCGTCTTAATAATCGTTTCATATATTTGAATTCAACAATTACTTCCGTCCTTGCTCTGTTACTTTTCGAAATCTTTTCTGTCATCTTACTTTCCCTTTGGTTTTTTAGGTGTACTTGTGTCTGTGTGAATGTGTGGGCATGTGTGCATTTGTTTTTTCCCCCAAGGTAAGTCTTTCCTCTCCCGGGATTGGAATGGCTCCTTACCCCCTTCCTTAAAACCCTCATCATTTCCTTTTCCCTCTCCTTCCCTACTGCCTGAAGACGCAACTGGGTTGCGAAAGCTTGCGATTGTGTGTGTGTGTGTATTCATTTATTTATTTGTGATGCTGTCACACCTGTGCTCCTTCGCCTGGTGAGTAATCTTCGTCTATTTTTTATATTTTATTTTTCCTGCTAGGAATTTTTCGTCTTAATAATCGTTTCATATATTTGAATTCAACAATTACTTCCATCCTTGCTCTGTTACTTTTCGAAATCTTTTCTGTCATCTTACTTTCCCTTTGGTTTTTTAGGTGTACTTGTGTCTGTGTGAATGTGTGGGCATGTGTGCATTTGTTTTTTCCCCCAAGGTAAGTCTTTCCTCTCCCGGGATTGGAATGGCTCCTTACCCCCTTCCTCAAAACCCTCATCATTTCCTTTTCCCTCTCCTTCCCTACTGCCTGAAGACGCAACTGGGTTGCGAAAGCTTGCGATTGTGTGTGTGTGTGTATTCATTTATTTATTTGTGATGCTGTCACACCTGTGCTCCTTCGCCTGGTGAGTAATCTTCGTCTATTTTTTATATTTTATTTTTCCTGCTAGGAATTTTTCGTCTTAATAATCGTTTCATATATTTGAATTCAACAATTACTTCCGTCCTTGCTCTGTTACTTTTCGAAATCTTTTCTGTCATCTTACTTTCCCTTTGGTTTTTTAGGTGTACTTGTGTCTGTGTGAATGTGTGGGCATGTGTGCATTTGTTTTTTCCCCCAAGGTAAGTCTTTCCTCTCCCGGGATTGGAATGGCTCCTTACCCCCTTCCTTAAAACCCTCATCATTTCCTTTTCCCTCTCCTTCCCTACTGCCTGAAGACGCAACTGGGTTGCGAAAGCTTGCGATTGTGTGTGTGTGTGTGTGTATTCATTTATTTATTTGTGATGCTGTCACACCTGTGCTCCTTCGCCTGGTGAGTAATCTTCGTCTATTTTTTATATTTTATTTTTCCTGCTAGGAATTTTTCGTCTTAATAATCGTTTCATATATTTGAATTCAACAATTACTTCCGTCCTTGCTCTGTTACTTTTCGAAATCTTTTCTGTCATCTTACTTTCCCTTTGGGTTTTTAGGTGTACTTGTGTCTGTGTGAATGTGTGGGCATGTGTGCATTTGTTTTTTCCCCCAAGGTAAGTCTTTCCTCTCCCGGGATTGGAATGGCTCCTTACCCCCTTCCTTAAAACCCTCATCATTTCCTTTTCCCTCTCCTTCCCTACTGCCTGAAGACGCAACTGGGTTGCGAAAGCTTGCGATTGTGTGTGTGTGTGTGTGTATTCATTTATTTATTTGTGATGCTGTCACACCTGTGCTCCTTCGCCTGGTGAGAAATCTTCGTCTATTTTTTATATTTTATTTTTCCTGCTAGGAATTTTTCGTCTTAATAATCGTTTCATATATTTGAATTCAACAATTACTTCCGTCCTTGCTCTGTTACTTTTCGAAATCTTTTCTGTCATCTTACTTTCCCTTTGGTTTTTTAGGTGTACTTGTGTCTGTGTGAATGTGTGGGCATGTGTGCATTTGTTTTTTCCCCCAAGGTAAGTCTTTCCTCTCCCAGGATTGGAATGGCTCCTTACCCCCTTCCTTAAAACCCTCATCATTACCTTTTCCCTCTCCTTCCCTACTGCCTGAAGACGCAACTGGGTTGCGAAAGCTTGCGATTGTGTGTGTGTGTGTGTATTCATTTATTTATTTGTGATGCTGTCACACCTGTGCTCCTTCGCCTGGTGAGTAATCTTCGTCTATTTTTTATATTTTATTTTTCCTGCTAGGAATTTTTCGTCTTAATAATCGTTTCATATATTTGAATTCAACAATTACTTCCGTCCTTGCTCTGTTACTTTTCGAAATCTTTTCTGTCATCTTACTTTCCCTTTGGTTTTTTAGGTGTACTTGTGTCTGTGTGAATGTGTGGGCATGTGTGCATTTGTTTTTTCCCCCAAGGTAAGTCTTTCCTCTCCCGGGATTGGAATGGCTCCTTACCCCCTGCCTTAAAACCCTCATCATTTCCTTTTCCCTCTCCTTCCCTACTGCCTGAAGACGCAACTGGGTTGCGAAAGCTTGCGATTGTGTGTGTGTGTGTGTGTATTCATTTATTTATTTGTGATGCTGTCACACCTGTGCTCCTTCGCCTGGTGAGTAATCTTCGTCTATTTTTTATATTTTATTTTTCCTGCTAGGAATTTTTCGTCTTAATAATCGTTTCATATATTTGAATTCAACAATTACTTCCGTCCTTGCTCTGTTACTTTTCGAAATCTTTTCTGTCATCTTACTTTCCCTTTGGTTTTTTAGGTGTACTTGTGTCTGTGTGAATGTGTGGGCATGTGTGCATTTGTTTTTTCCCCCAAGGTAAGTCTTTCCTCTCCCGGGATTGGAATGGCTCCTTACCCCCTTCCTTAAAACCCTCATCATTTCCTTTTCCCTCTCCTTCCCTACTGCCTGAAGACGCAACTGGGTTGCGAAAGCTTGCGATTGTGTGTGTGTGTGTATTCATTTATTTATTTGTGATGCTGTCACACCTGTGCTCCTTCGCCTGGTGAGTAATCTTCGTCTATTTTTTATATTTTATTTTTCCTGCTAGGAATTTTTCGTCTTAATAATCGTTTCATATATTTGAATTCAACAATTACTTCCGTCCTTGCTCTGTTGCTTTTCGAAATCTTTTCTGTCATCTTACTTTCCCTTTGGTTTTTTAGGTGTACTTGTGTCTGTGTGAATGTGTGGGCATGTGTGCATTTGTTTTTTCCCCCAAGGTAAGTCTTTCCTCTCCCGGGATTGGAATGGCTCCTTACCCCCTTCCTTAAAACCCTCATCATTTCCTTTTCCCTCTCCTTCCCTACTGCCTGAAGACGCAACTGGGTTGCGAAAGCTTGCGATTGTGTGTGTGTGTGTGTGTATTCATTTATTTATTTGTGATGCTGTCACACCTGTGCTCCTTCGCCTGGTGAGAAATCTTCGTCTATTTTTTATATTTTATTTTTCCTGCTAGGAATTTTTCGTCTTAATAATCGTTTCATATATTTGAATTCAACAATTACTTCCGTCCTTGCTCTGTTACTTTTCGAAATCTTTTCTGTCATCTTACTTTCCCTTTGGTTTTTTAGGTGTACTTGTGTCTGTGTGAATGTGTGGGCATGTGTGCATTTGTTTTTTCCCCCAAGGTAAGTCTTTCCTCTCCCGGGATTGGAATGGCTCCTTACCCCCTTCCTTAAAACCCTCATCATTTCCTTTTCCCTCTCCTTCCCTACTGCCTGAAGACGCAACTGGGTTGCGAAAGCTTGCGATTGTGTGTGTGTGTGTATTCATTTATTTATTTGTGATGCTGTCACACCTGTGCTCCTTCGCCTGGTGAGTAATCTTCATCTATTTTTTATATTTCATTTTTCCTGCTAGGAATTTTTCGTCTTAATAATCGTTTCATATATTTGAATTCAACAATTACTTCCGTCCTTGCTCTGTTACTTTTCGAAATCTTTTCTGTCATCTTACTTTCCCTTTGGTTTTTTAGGTGTACTTGTGTCTGTGTGAATGTGTGGGCATGTGTGCATTTGTTTTTTCCCCCAAGGTAAGTCTTTCCTCTCCCGGGATTGGAATGGCTCCTTACCCCCTTCCTTAAAACCCTCATCATTTCCTTTTCCCTCTCCTTCCCTACTGCCTGAAGACGCAACTGGGTTGCGAAAGCTTGCGATTGTGTGTGTGTGTGTGTGTATTCATTTATTTATTTGTGATGCTGTCACACCTGTGCTCCTTCGCCTGGTGAGTAATCTTCGTCTATTTTTTATATTTTATTTTTCCTGCTAGGAATTTTTCGTCTTAATAATCGTTTCATATATTTGAATTCAACAATTACTTCCGTCCTTGCTCTGTTACTTTTCGAAATCTTTTCTGTCATCTTACTTTCCCTTTGGTTTTTTAGGTGTACTTGTGTCTGTGTGAATGTGTGGGCATGTGTGCATTTGTTTTTTCCCCCAAGGTAAGTCTTTCCTCTCCCGGGATTGGAATGGCTCCTTACCCCCTTCCTTAAAACCCTCATCATTTCCTTTTCCCTCTCCTTCCCTACTGCCTGAAGACGCAACTGGGTTGCGAAAGCTTGCGATTGTGTGTGTGTGTGTGTGTATTCATTTATTTATTTGTGATGCTGTCACACCTGTGCTCCTTCGCCTGGTGAGTAATCTTCGTCTATTTTTTATATTTTATTTTTCCTGCTAGGAATTTTTCGTCTTAATAATCGTTTCATATATTTGAATTCAACAATTACTTCCGTCCTTGCTCTGTTGCTTTTCGAAATCTTTTCTGTCATCTTACTTTCCCTTTGGTTTTTTAGGTGTACTTGTGTCTGTGTGAATGTGTGGGCATGTGTGCATTTGTTTTTTCCCCCAAGGTAAGTCTTTCCTCTCCCGGGATTGGAATGGCTCCTTACCCCCTTCCTCAAAACCCTCATCATTTCCTTTTCCCTCTTCTTCCCTACTGCCTGAAGACGCAACTGGGTTGCGAAAGCTTGCGATTGTGTGTGTGTGTGTGTATTCATTTATTTATTTGTGATGCTGTCACACCTGTGCTCCTTCGCCTGGTGAGTAATCTTCGTCTATTTTTTATATTTTATTTTTCCTGCTAGGAATTTTTCGTCTTAATAATCGTTTCATATATTTGAATTCAACAATTACTTCCGTCCTTGCTCTGTTACTTTTCGAAATCTTTTCTGTCATCTTACTTTCCCTTTGGTTTTTTAGGTGTACTTGTGTCTGTGTGAATGTGTGGGCATGTGTGCATTTGTTTTTTCCCCCAAGGTAAGTCTTTCCTCTCCCGGGATTGGAATGGCTCCTTACCCCCTTCCTTAAAACCCTCATCATTTCCTTTTCCCTCTCCTTCCCTACTGCCTGAAGACGCAACTGGGTTGCGAAAGCTTGCGATTGTGTGTGTGTGTGTGTGTATTCATTTATTTATTTGTGATGCTGTCACACCTGTGCTCCTTCGCCTGGTGAGTAATCTTCGTCTATTTTTTATATTTTATTTTTCCTGCTAGGAATTTTTCGTCTTAATAATCGTTTCATATATTTGAATTCAACAATTACTTCCGTCCTTGCTCTGTTACTTTTCGAAATCTTTTCTGTCATCTTACTTTCCCTTTGGTTTTTTAGGTGTACTTGTGTCTGTGTGAATGTGTGGGCATGTGTGCATTTGTTTTTTCCCCCAAGGTAAGTCTTTCCTCTCCCGGGATTGGAATGGCTCCTTACCCCCTTCCTTAAAACCCTCATCATTTCCTTTTCCCTCTCCTTCCCTACTGCCTGAAGACGCAACTGGGTTGCGAAAGCTTGCGATTGTGTGTGTGTGTGTATTCATTTATTTATTTGTGATGCTGTCACACCTGTGCTCCTTCGCCTGGTGAGAAATCTTCGTCTATTTTTTATATTTTATTTTTCCTGCTAGGAATTTTTCGTCTTAATAATCGTTTCATATATTTGAATTCAACAATTACTTCCGTCCTTGCTCTGTTACTTTTCGAAATCTTTTCTGTCATCTTACTTTCCCTTTGGTTTTTTAGGTGTACTTGTGTCTGTGTGAATGTGTGGGCATGTGTGCATTTGTTTTTTCCCCCAAGGTAAGTCTTTCCTCTCCCGGGATTGGAATGGCTCCTTACCCCCTTCCTTAAAACCCTCATCATTTCCTTTTCCCTCTCCTTCCCTACTGCCTGAAGACGCAACTGGGTTGCGAAAGCTTGCGATTGTGTGTGTGTGTGTGTGTATTCATTTATTTATTTGTGATGCTGTCACACCTGTGCTCCTTCGCCTGGTGAGTAATCTTCGTCTATTTTTTATATTTTATTTTTCCTGCTAGGAATTTTTCGTCTTAATAATCGTTTCATATATTTGAATTCAACAATTACTTCCGTCCTTGCTCTGTTACTTTTCGAAATCTTTTCTGTCATCTTACTTTCCCTTTGGTTTTTTAGGTGTACTTGTGTCTGTGTGAATGTGTGGGCATGTGTGCATTTGTTTTTTCCCCCAAGGTAAGTCTTTCCTCTCCCGGGATTGGAATGGCTCCTTACCCCCTTCCTTAAAACCCTCATCATTTCCTTTTCCCTCTCCTTCCCTACTGCCTGAAGACGCAACTGGGTTGCGAAAGCTTGCGATTGTGTGTGTGTGTGTGTGTATTCATTTATTTATTTGTGATGCTGTCACACCTGTGCTCCTTCGCCTGGTGAGAAATCTTCGTCTATTTTTTATATTTTATTTTTCCTGCTAGGAATTTTTCGTCTTAATAATCGTTTCATATATTTGAATTCAACAATTACTTCCGTCCTTGCTCTGTTACTTTTCGAAATCTTTTCTGTCATCTTACTTTCCCTTTGGTTTTTTAGGTGTACTTGTGTCTGTGTGAATGTGTGGGCATGTGTGCATTTGTTTTTTCCCCCAAGGTAAGTCTTTCCTCTCCCGGGATTGGAATGGCTCCTTACCCCCTTCCTTAAAACCCTCATCATTTCCTTTTCCCTCTCCTTCCCTACTGCCTGAAGACGCAACTGGGTTGCGAAAGCTTGCGATTGTGTGTGTGTGTGTGTATTCATTTATTTATTTGTGATGCTGTCACACCTGTGCTCCTTCGCCTGGTGAGTAATCTTCGTCTATTTTTTATATTTTATTTTTCCTGCTAGGAATTTTTCGTCTTAATAATCGTTTCATATATTTGAATTCAACAATTACTTCCGTCCTTGCTCTGTTACTTTTCGAAATCTTTTCTGTCATCTTACTTTCCCTTTGGTTTTTTAGGTGTACTTGTGTCTGTGTGAATGTGTGGGCATGT
The DNA here is from genome assembly GCA_026315105.1 of Locusta migratoria. Lineage (NCBI taxonomy): Eukaryota > Metazoa > Arthropoda > Insecta > Orthoptera > Acrididae > Locusta > Locusta migratoria. The sequence goes on from CM048747.1 coordinate 389,988,955, forward strand.
GTGCATTTGTTTTTCCCCCAAGGTAAGTCTTTCCTCTCCCGGGATTGGAATGGCTCCTTACCCCCTTCCTTAAAACCCTCATCATTTCCTTTTCCCTCTCCTTCCCTACTGCCTGAAGACGCAACTGGGTTGCGAAAGCTTGCGATTGTGTGTGTGTGTGTGTGTGTATTCATTTATTTATTTGTGATGCTGTCACACCTGTGCTCCTTCGCCTGGTGAGTAATCTTCATCTATTTTTTATATTTCATTTTTCCTGCTAGGAATTTTTCGTCTTAATAATCGTTTCATATATTTGAATTCAACAATTACTTCCGTCCTTGCTCTGTTACTTTTCGAAATCTTTTCTGTCATCTTACTTTCCCTTTGGTTTTTTAGGTGTACTTGTGTCTGTGTGAATGTGTGGGCATGTGTGCATTTGTTTTTTCCCCCAAGGTAAGTCTTTCCTCTCCCGGGATTGGAATGGCTCCTTACCCCCTTCCTTAAAACCCTCATCATTTCCTTTTCCCTCTCCTTCCCTACTGCCTGAAGACGCAACTGGGTTGCGAAAGCTTGCGATTGTGTGTGTGTGTGTGTGTATTCATTTATTTATTTGTGATGCTGTCACACCTGTGCTCCTTCGCCTGGTGAGTAATCTTCGTCTATTTTTTATATTTTATATATATATATATATATAATTTTGTATTTAATTTCGCGTTTGCATAGTTCGTTTTCTCTCGTGTACATAGCATATTTTATTTCCGTGTATATATATCTTTATATCTATCTCGGTGTTTATCCTGTTTATATGAATCGGTTCAAACTGAGCACGCCCCTACATCTGTTTGACACTCCCCCGTATAAATCAACTTTGACAGCTGGCGGGCGTTGATCATCAGCTGTCTCAGCGCTATCCGCCAGTGTTTATGATAGCCACGTAAAGTAGAATTCAACTTAGTGGCACGAATTTTTCGCGTGCATAGCGGTGGGCGTACGCATACTTAACACCATGATATAAACATCTTTATCAAATTAAGTGAATGTATCTTGTCTGAGTGTTATTGGATATATGGTTTTAGATCCTTATGCGGATGCAGTCCTTTTATTTTTCCCGATCCGGGATATGCCAACAGATAACTACCAGATTTCCCTTTTTAAATTTGTGAATACTACCTGATTTGTTGTCATACCTACGCTTTCTTCTCTGTGCCTCCTCATTCAATACATTAAGAGCTTGTCTTATTCGGTCTTCCATAGGTACAATTGGTGTAGGTATCTTTGGTAAGGGCTTCACCCATTCGTCTTCCTTTCTTTCAGTATAAATTAATTCAGATGGCGTTAGTCCAGTCGACGGATGGGGAAGGTTGTTTATTATCTGTAAGAATGGTGTTATCAACTCTACCCATTTTGTCTGTTTATTGGGCGCGTATGTTCGCATGAACCGTTTAAATTCCTTAAATATCCTTTCTACCGGGCTAGCCTCTGGGTGATATAGTGAGACTAAAATGTGTTTAATCCCCTGTTCCTTTAGAAAATCTTTCCACTTGCCACTAGTGAAATTAGTTGCATTGTCAGTAATTATAACTTGCGGCTTGCCCACATTGACAAAATAGTCATCTATTAACCTTTTTATAATGGAACATGATGTAATTGTTTTTGTGGCGTACATGCATACGTATTTACTAAATACGTCATACACTGCCACCACATATTTTGCACCACCTCTTGCTCTTGGCATTGGTCCTGCTGTATCCATGGAAACCAACGTGAGGGGGCCTTTTGGAACAATGGGGTGCAAATTAGTCAATTTCAAGATGTTTGAGTATTTTACCTTTTGGCAAACCGGACAGGCTCGTATTATTTTATATGCTTGTCGGAAAAGATTGGGTACATAACAATAAGAACTGATTTTTCCCACACATTCTGTTACTCCGTAGTGCCCCCAAGCATTGTGCGTGTACCTAATTAGGTTTTCCACACAAGTACTAGGTATACAAACCTTCCATAAATTTAAATTAGGTTTGCTTCTATAGAACAAAACACCCTCGTGTATCTTGTAATGTTCCCTTAAAAGTGAAGTATTGTCTTCCTTAAGTTTTAGTCTAACCACTTTCCATTTCTCGTCTGCTTCTTGCAGAGCATCAATTTCTCTGCACATTTTCAAATAATATGGGCGGAAAGTGCCGTCATGCATTAAGAGAATGCGGTAGTCGGCAAATTGGTCCGAAATTTCTTGTAATTCTTGTATTCCTACTGGCAAACGTGAAAGACAATCCGCGATTACATTATGTTCCCCTTTTATGTAAATCACTTCATAGCTAAATTCTTGCAAAAAAAGTATCCACCTGGCCAGTCGTCTATGCAAGAGTTTGCAAGTTTGCAAGAAAGTGAGGGCTTGATGATCACAATATATACGAGTGTGTTTTCCCCATAGATAAAATTGAAATTACCAGAAAGCCCACACTACTGCCAAGGCTTCCAACTCTGTTACCGAATAAGCTCTCTCACATTCTGTCAATGTCCTTGCAAAACTGATTACACAGGGTCTTGTTTCACCGTCTACTTCTCTCCATTGGAAGAGACACGAACCAAAGCCCTCGAGGGACGAATCTGTCGCCAGACAAAACTCCTTTGACAGATCTGGATGGTATAGTATGTTAGCATTGACAAGAGCATGTTTTATTTCCTTAAAATCCCGTTCACATTCCGGTGACCATCTCCATAACTGTCCCTTTCTCAATAAATTTAACAAATTGTCACTATTTAATAACTGATCTGGTAGAAATTTGCGAAAAAATGATGTCAACCCCAGAAAAGCTTTCAATTGTCTCTTATTATGTGGTGAAGGAGCATGATTAATAGCCCTAAGTTTCTCAGGGTCCGGAACAATACCTTCCTGCGAAATCACGTGACCAAGAAACTTGATCTTTTCTTGTCCGAACAGGGATTTGTTCAAATTTACAGTTACCCCGGATTGTTCAAATCGCTCAAGCACCTGTGTAATTAGCTTCATGTGTTCTACCCACGTTGCTGTTGCAATTAATAGGTCGTCAACATATAATGTAATTTTGCTACGCAGCTCGGGTCCCAAAACTTTATCCAGAGATGCTATAAAAATTCCAGCAGAAACATTTAGTCCAAAGGGTAGTACACAAAACTGATAACTACGTCCTAAACAAACAAAAGCTGTAAATTTTCAGCTTTCTTCATGCAGCTTTATCTGCCAATAGGAAGATCTCAAATCGAGGGCAGTAAAATACTTGACACCGTAAAATTTTAACAATTGTTCATCTAAATTTTCTGGTCTGGTCCGGACAGGTACTATGACTTGATTTATTTTCCTAGCATCCAAGACTAGTCTAACACTGCTATCCGCTTTATTCACTGCCAAGATGGGGCTGCAATAGGGTGAATTTGAGGGTTCTATAATATCCCACTTTAGCATTCTATTAATTTCTGTATTTACTGCTTCCCGTTTGGCCCATGGTATCGGATAAGAGTAGTTACAGTGGGTCTCATGAGGTATTGTTTCCATTTTGTATTCATACCCTTTTATTATTCTGGGTTTCTTGTCGAAAACTTCCGGAAATTGCTCTAACAATACCTACAATTCCTGTTGTTGGATTTCCGTGAGACACGGTGCACCTTTATTTGTGTCATAATGCACAAACCCTTCGCTTTCGGTAACAATGTTTACTTGTTCCTTTATAAACAAAACTTCAGGACAAATTATTTGCAAGTTAACAGAATTCAACATTTCTCTCATACTTTCTCTCGTCCTAACCAGGTCCACAACAATTGTTCCTTCTTGAAATTCAAAATAACAATCTCCCTTTTCGATATCTATTTTTGCCTTCACCTGGTGAAAGTAATCCATACCAAGAATACAATCAACAATTAACCCTTCTAAGACCAAAAAATTCCACATAGTTGTGTTCTCTCCGAATTTTAATGGAAGACGTACTTGTCTTTTCACAGGTTGTGCCTTCCGACCCACTGCCATAAGTATTTTGCAATTTTGGACTGGAAGAGAAGGAACTTGCATAAATTTTGATACTTCTTTGAGAAGGTTGTTAGAAATTATGCTAACTGTCGCCCCTGTGTCCAATACCACATATACTGGTACTTCTCCTACATGTCCCTTTACCATAGCCTGAACAACATCAATGGTTTTTGTTGTTCCCTCAGATTGGTCATTAATTAATTCATCTTGTAAAGCTTTCCCACCTGCATAGGGATACCTCATAAAATTGATTTGTGAATAATTTTCCCCCTCACTAGCAGGCATTGTCGGGGTATGGGGGTTTAACCCGACTGATTCAAGTTTTCCTGGGTCTGTGTGCTAGCCTCAGTATCCAGTTCTATTTCTATAATCTGAATCTGATTTCCGTCTGGGGGCCAGTCATTGTTTGATCGTGGATGGTTGTTTTGTTCCCTTTGCCTATTCGCATTAACCCACGATCTACCACCTGGCTGTGCCTGGGATCTTTGTTGTTGTTGTTGTTATTGTTGGTGTGGCTGCTTTCTGTAATTATCGCGTGACTGATTCGAATTATTCTGGTCTTGTCCACTGTGAAAATTATTACGCTGTTGCCCATTCTGGTAGACCGGGTTATACCTATTGTCATTCCTCCTCCTATTGTCGTTCCGCATTCGGTAACTGTTATTATTATTGTTACTACCACCGTTGCAATTACCGTTTCGGCTAGAATTCGTTCCATTTTGTCTAGGCGGTGAGTTCCGATCAGAATTCCCATGGTTGACATTGTCACCAAAATTATCCCTGTTAGAATTGCGAACAAAACTTCTCTCCCCTTCATGGATCAGGTCATAATCGTCTAAAGCATCCAAAAAATTTGGCAAATTATACTCAGGCACCCACATAATTTTTTCAGCAATATCAGCGGGTAATTTTGATTTGAGTATCCTAATTACATCCACGTGTGACATTGGTGTCATCCAATACAAGGTTTTATTCAGATATTTTTCGAAATATTTACGTAGGCTGCCCGAGCGTCTGTTATACGGTTCCGGACTAAAAACTTGCCGTCATAGACGTTCTTGTACAGACTGTGACCAAAATCTTGCAATGAACTCCTGCTCAAATTGAGCATAGGTTTGGCACCTATTTATGGCGCTTGCAGCCCAAGCAGAAGCATTGCCTTCGATGTGACTAACTATTTCTTGAATTTTCCGAGCATCCGACCAAGAATGTGGCAATACATTCTGAAATGTTTGCAAAAATATGATTGGATGACTCTTTTTGTTTTCTTCCGAAAATGTGGGAAATTTTCTCGATCCACCTAAACCGTCTTCAATAACAATATTGATAACCTGGTCCCTGTTTTTTGCTGACTGGGTATGGGTTACAACTGTGGACAAACCGGGTACCGTATTTATACTAGAGATGGGCAATCTGCTCCTGAACTGATTCAAAGAGACAGATCCTTCTAAGGAGTGAGTGATTGATGAATCCAAATAAAAAGAGTGGTAGTTCATCCGATCCGAAAAGTTCCTCTGGTGACAGCAATGAGCTCCATAAGCACCCCTTGCCATATGCTTCGGAAGTTTCCTAAACCTCTTGCCACATGCTTCAGAAGTTTCCTAAGCTACAAAATAAATGTGGTATAGACCAAGTGCAAGTATAAAACTGCAAAAAATGAGTGCCTAAACACGTGCAGCACCTCCGCGCTGCGAGTCGAGAATCGGTGAGTCGCACAAGCAGCATGGTTCAGTGAGTGCGCGGCTCCCGACTACCGCTGACTCGCTGCTCCGCACGACTCCGGCGATCGAGGCGATCCGACCGCCAACTGAGTCGGTGAGTTAGCTGGTTCACCGGTTCACCTCTCCCCACCACTCCCCCAACTCCGCTCGCTTGCGGAGCCGCCCGTGTGGCGCGCTGCTCATTATTCCCCCCACTCCTCTGGCGAACCGCACGGTGCCGAACAAAGCGACTCCGTGCATTTCTCTGTTCTCTCGACTCCTGTGTTCTGATAAATCTTGCAGCTCGCTTACAGAAACGATCGTCTGAAGCAACAGAAACTGTCATATAGGCAAATGTCGTACTCCGAATAGTATTTATTTAATGTTATGCTTTTTCTTAATAACTGGAAATCTGTAGTCTGTCGCAAAAACGCGTTACAGTACAAAATTTAACCATATAAAATTTCCGCGAAAAGATCGTACTCCATTTTTCTCGAAGACTTGTGGTTTGCATGAAGGGAGCAAGAGAGACAAAATCTTGTGCAATGTGTATTCTCTGTTTCTTAGCTAGATTTTGTAAGCCCATATCACGCAGTTTCCTGACTTGAAAGACAAGTGTCCTGTATCAAATTATGCGTCGTTTATGCATATACACTATTTTGTCATGTTGAAAACAATGATTGAATAATCGAATAACAAAGAAACTAACAATGTGTGTTAATGTTTTCTATCTCAGAAACCATTCAGTTTTGGGAATGTGTCCATTTGAAATTTTTGCTGCTGGCGTCAAATCTTTGACAGTAACAACAAAGTTGTTTCCCAAGAGAGAGAGAGAACACTAGGATGTCAAACGAGATGTGTCTAAAATTACGTTTTTGAGTAGAAATATCTTGCTATAATATTTCATTATGAATTTAATGTGTTTGATACAGCGGGATGTGTGTGTTTGCAATTATAGATAAAATATATTGGGAAGCACTAAAAAATAATTTGACTTGCTCTGTATAGAGAATATATAAAACTTTGCACAAATAACAGGTGAAATGGTTGTAGTTACAGAAATTAAAATATAAGATGGAAAGGAAATCGAACCAGTAACTGCAAAACTTAGAATATAAGGGCCCAGAACGCTACCCCTGTACTACGCCAACTGTAATACTATTACCACAGTTATTTACCTAATTATTTCTTTTGGTAAGACTCTCTTCGAAATTAATCAGTTGTTGATGGTATGTACTCACAAAAGAAAACCTCACTGACGACATAGTCGAAAGTATCTATACTCGTCATCATATTTTCGAAGAATTTGACTAGAGATTTTCACAGTCTTTTTTTCGTATTTGAAGTTATGAATTAAACAGTCCACGAGCATTCCTCGCTTTGTAAATTTAATGGACATTACTCTTTTGATGCCTTATTTCCTAAATTAAATAAACTTTATTGCTTACTCTGGAGCTATCATTATTTTACTGTTTATGGGTGCCAGACTTTGGAAACAGGTGATGCGTTCCAGCGGCCATCTTGTAGCGAGAAGCTGTCGCGCTCACGTAGGACACCCGGCCGTGTCGCCGAATGTCGCTGCTTGTAGCTGCCGTGTCACGTCGCTGAATATCACGCGCTGTCGCTCGCTTTTGTCGCTCACGTAGTACATGGTATTAGTGCGCATGGCCATTTCGCTGCGGCAGTTGCCACGTCCTGCTTGGACCTCTCGCACTACCACGTTTCATTCAACTCGCTCAAACTCACAAACTACTCACTGTATGAATATGGAACTAGTATCATTTTATTCTGCAAAATATTGTAGTTTTTTGAATGAAAGTATAAAAATATAAAAATTATAATTTTTTCTTTTTCCAATTATTTCACCTGCAAAAGTATTTAAATTCTGTTATGACATTTTTAATTTTTAATTAGGCGTAACTAACGAATTTTAATTCTAGAAACTACTAAGGACTTATAATAAAATGATTTCTTTCTTCTTTCACAATATGGCCAAATCAGACAAAGGTATAGTGACAAAAAAGCAATGTGACATCGTTTTACGTTTTTTACAAGTTGGTGAGTCGGTGAACCATGAAAAAGAACTAGTTCATGCCAGTAGGTGACTATTTCTGGTCCGATCTCTGAAAAGATTGGTTTTGCCCATCTCTAATTTATACGCGGCCCATTTGATTGTGTTGGCATAGTTAAATGTTCCAGAGGTGATCCATGACTTTTCTGCATATTAATGTGTTGGAAAATTGGCGGCGTCGTTTGCGACCTTGTAAACGATACAGACTCCCTATGCTCGTTTACTAAATTATGTCCCGGTGGCACGGTATTAGCAATGTGGATGATTGAGCCGGTGTGTTTTCTCCGTAAATCTGACGGGTCATACTGCCAACTTCCCTTTTTATTTCCCGCAGTATTTGTTCCCATTTTTCACTTACCCATTTTTCCACTTCCTCTCTACAATTCCGATGCCCTGAAGTGCTACTGTCGCATTCATCGTCTTGCATTTGCTTTTTTATCTCTTGTAATTCTATGTTGGAATTCTTTTGTTCTACCTTTAAAGATCCTACTTCACGTGTTAGCTGTTCCATTTTATCGGCTACCGGATTGTAACCCTCGCTCAGCTTGTCTACTCTCTGCTCAATTGAGCTTATGGATCCTTCGACCATTTGTTTTGCTGCTTTTAAACTTTCACAATCCTTGGCAATGTGATCTACTTGAGTGCTCAAACGGGTTTGCCTAACATTTAAAGCTTCAAATTTAACATTGATTTCATTTACTTCCTGTTGTATGTCAGCTCGCATTTGCGTGACGAGTGTTTGTAAATTTTTAACAGACTCCTTGGTAACCTGTACTTCAGTCCGCAAATATTGCATTTGTTCTAATTGTTTGTCCGATTGTTTATTTATTTGCTCTAATTGTTTGTCCATTTTCATTTGCAAACTTTGTGATTGTTTGTCTATTAGTTCCATTATTCGGTTAAAAAGAGTGTACATTTCTGACGAAGATTTATTTTCCGTCTCTACTCGGGTGTTATCTGAAATTTTTATTCCTACGGGGTGCACGGTTTGTGCCTTTGAAGAAGTGGGGTTCTGCCAGTTATTAAATTCAATTGTGTGGGCGTTTTGTGAAGCTTCATCATCAGCCCCACACAATTGCTCTGATATTCCAGAAGATTCTATACTTATCGATATATTTGAATCTAACAGGATTCATCATTGGGTCATTGTTTGATATGAAAGGGGTATTGTTATCATTGGATTCATAATTTAAGGCTGGGATCTGTAATTCGGGATTTTGGACTAACTGATTATCAAAACTAACTTCGCCATCACTGCTAGATTTTCCTGATACTTCACACTGTTCACGTTTATCGGACATTTTGGCAAACTTTCACTTAAGGCCTCGGCAACAATGACCATTCCCTTCCTCAAACCACTATTTAAAAAAAAAAAAAAAAAAAAAAAACGTTTCAACAATCACAATTGAACACTTAAAATCATTTTCATGCCTTATATTCCACAAGAAGTTAATTTTTGGATAAATTTAGATTAACACTCAAGCTACATCAGCAACTACGTGATGTTACACCATCAAACTACATTAATTCTGAGTAACTATTGAAGCTAGGTGGAAAGAGAAATTTCAAAATATTGTTAGGATTTTTTTTTTTTTTTTTTTTTTTTTCCTACCAGAAAGATTGTTAATGAAAATTTCTTTCGAGTTGGAGTATAGATAGGACACCTCATCTCCTACCTTTTGTTGTCTTCTTAATACCACTTTGCGTTGTTATTTGTGCATTCCTTTCCCATTACCTGAGTCGATCTCATCCTTATATCCTTTTTTTTTTTTTCTGGCTCCATAAAGTACGATACATGGAAAAGTAAAAAAAATTACATCGATTAGTAATTAATACCATACTTGGCCACCCCATTGGGCGCCATTGTGGAACATCATTTATATTGTGAAATATCATTATATATATATAATTTTTTTTTTTCACTCTTGAAAAATGAGACAGCTCATCACTTCTAACTGCTTGAGAAGTCAAAACAAGACTGACTGCTGATTAAAAAGCAAAGATACTGCTCTTCTACTTTTTTTTTCTTTTAGTTCCACCGATGAGTTTTTTTCACAACATTAATTAATAATTGTCTATTATTGTTATTATTAATATTAATTTTCTCTCTCCTTTTTTTAAAATAATAATAGAAAATTAAATTAAATTAAATTAAAATAGAAATTCGCTTCTTACTGTTCTGATACCCCAACACTCCATTCCTGGTAACAGCACAAGGTTTTGCATCGGTGTTGGGGTTGGGAGTGGCATAGGGATAGACTAAGATGATGTAGAGGTTAGGTTGGCAACAGAACACCACTTGGATACGTTTTGCATCGGGGTTGGGGTTGGGAGTGGCATAGGTATGGACTAAGATGTTGTGGAGGTTAGGTCAGCAACAGAACACCACTTTAGGAGGGGTCAGAAAGGTGTTATGTAGGATGTCTCTCATTTCAGGACATGATGACAGATAATAAAGCCCTGATGAAGTATGTATTTAGTTGTTCCAGTCCAGAGGGTATTGGGTGACAAGGACACTCACTTTGTGACTGGTTATTGGGGTTGGAGGGAGGATTGTTGTATGTGGCGATATGGAACAGGAAATCTGTTTGCAGAACAGGTCAGAAGCGTAATATCTGTCTGTGAAGCTCTTTGTGATGCCTTTTGCATAATGGGTAAGGGTCTTCTCATCACTGCAAATTTGCTGTCTATGGGTGACAAGACTGTATGGAAGAGATTTTTTGATGTGGAATAGGTGGCAGCTATGAAAGTGCAGGTACTGTTGGTAATTAGTAGGTTTAATGTGGACGGAGGTGTGGATGGAGCTGTCAGTTAGGTGGAGGTTAACATACAGGATGGTGAATTGCCATGTTGAGAAGGACCAAGTGAAAATGATGTGGGAGAAAGAGTTGAGATTGTGGAGGAACAAGAATAAGATGTTCTGGCCCTGAGTCCAAATCATTAAAAAATCATTAATGAACCTCAACCAGACCAGAGGTTGGGGTTTTGGAAGGCTAGGCAGGTTTCCTCTAGATGGCCTATAAATAGGTTGGCATAGGTAGGTGCCATACAGCTGCCCATGGATATGCTGTGGATTTGATTGTCTACGTTTCCTTCAAAGGAAAAATAATTATTTCTTAAAATGTAATTGGTAGGATTATAAGGAATGAGCTATCAGTTTTGAAGTCTGAAGGACATTGAGAAAGGCAGTGTTTGAGAGCAGCAAGACCATATGGGATATTTGTGTAAAGTGGCATCATCAGTGACATGTAAGGATCCAGGAGGTAAAGAGGTGGGTATGGTGGAGAGTCGGTGAAGGACGTGGTTGGTATCTTGGATGTGCAGGTCTAGGTCTAAAATAATTGGTTGGAGTTACTGGTCAACAAGGGCTCAAATTCTTTTTGTGGGAACACAGTAGCCAGCCATAATTGTATATCCAGGATTTTTAGGTTTATGGATTTTTGGGAACATGTAAAATGTAGGTGTGCAGTGTGTTGTTGGAGTGAGATGGGAGATGGATTTGGGGGAAGAGGTTCTGGGTACCTGCTGATGATAAACAGACCCAAACTCCTCCACTCAGTACAGAAGATGAAATCTGTGATCAAGCTATTAACAGTGTCAATTAATACATACCAGTAAGTAAATTTCAATATTAACAAAGGTAGGAAGATCTTTCTGTTTAGTAAAAGTGATGAGAGACAGGATTCAGAGTACTTGACTCCTTAACATGAAAGTTCCATCTCCAGTAGTGACAGTGCTGAGCATCAGATGAGAGCATTGTACAGTACATTCAACACCCAGTTGCTGATGAAATTCAGAAATATGGGAAATATCCATAGGAGTTCTACAAATGAGTTACAAGCAAAGGGAACTTCATTGCTAATATAAGTGTTGGCTAAACTTTGCAGACAAGCAAATAATATACAATGTCACAATTGTTGTAAGGAGGGCTAGACCATGTTGAACAACTTTTAAAGTAAAGTCCTGTACATTGACTTGGCAGAATATTCTGAGAACATTTGATATTATGTTATATCAGGAAAAAGACTTAAACCATATGCCCAGACATTCTGTGACCATAATTTAACTGAAATAGAGGCTGACACACAAAGTAATAAATAACTTTTTCCAAAAAGTCTCACAGAGAAAAATTGCACTGTTGTTTCTCCTCTAAATCACCGGGAGAGTGACATGTAACAAAATAAATGACAGAGGGATAGAAAAGCAATTGAAATTGCTCACCAGAGGAAAGGCTTGTGGACCTGATGGATTATCAATTCTGTTTTTCATACAGTATGTGAAGGAACTTGCTGCCCCTTACAGCAGTCATGTACCACAGAGAGGTGCATAGCATTCTTAATTAGTAGAAAAAAAAAGCATAGGACTTCCAATTTTTCAAGAAGGTTTGTTGAACAGATGTGCAAAACTATAGAGCTATATCTCTGATGCTGGTCTGCTCTAACATTTTGGAACATGGTATGACATTTCTAGAGACTGGAAATCTCCTTTGTAGGAATCATCAATTGAAAACCAGTGACTTTTTCTATCCACAAGAGCCAAAGGTTTCTTAACTTAAGCAAGGTATTCAGTGTGGTTCCACACAGTTTACTGATAAATAAAGTAAGAATTATGGACTATCAGACCAATTGTGTGATTGGATTGAAGAGTTTATGTGCTAACGGAACATGGCGTGTCACTTACAATTGAGAAGCCTTTAGATGTGAAAGTGCTATCTGATGTGCCCCAAAGGAGTGTTACAGGACTGTTGCTTTTCACAATATATATTAATGACCTTGTATATAATATCAGAAGTTCTATGAGGCTTTTCATGGTTGATGTAGTAGTAGACCTATATTGAAAAGTTGTAATACTGGAAAATTGTAGCAAACTGCAGGAGGATCTGTAGCATATCAACAAATGGTGCAGGAAGTGGTAATTGACTGTCAACATAAACAAATATCATATAAATGTGCCGACGGGACATTAAACCCCAGGCTTCCTTCCCTTTTTTATTTAACTGTGCCATTGCACAACAATCACTGGAATTAGTTGCTTCCATAAATTTTCTGGGAGTATGTATAAGACATGATTTGAAATGAAACCACATAAAAATAATTGTGTGTAAGGCAGATGCCACACTGAGATTTGTAGAAATAATCCTCAGCAAGTGTACTCCATCAGCAAAGGAAGAAGGTTATGAAACACTAATTCAGCTGATACTTGTGTGTTGCTCATTAGTGTGTGATCTGTACCAATTAGGGTTGATAGAAGAGAGACAGAAGAGCCATCAGCAAGCAGCACACTTCATTATAGGTTAATTTAGTAAAAGTGAAAGCATCACTGGAATGACTGACAAACTCCAGTGACATACACTGTAAGAGATATTTTCTATATTATGGTACAGGTTTCTCTCAAAGTTCTACAAGGATTCATATCTTGTAGAGACAATAAATATATTGCTTCCCCCTATACATGAAAAGATGACAAGGATAAAATTAGAAAGATTAAAGCCCAAAAGGGGGCATACTGGCAATAATTTCTTCCATAAACCATACATGACTGAAATATGAAAAGGAGCACACCATGAGGTGGCTTGCAGAGTATGGATGTAGAGGTAAATGTAGACACAGAATCTCTTTTGTAATGTAGTGAAGGAACAATTTATATGATATCCAAAGGAAATTACCATTGGATTTTTTATGAGGAATGAAAGGATTTCTAAAATGGCTAAGTTCATTATTTGTGTGCCAACAGTATTGAAAGTATATGTATTGAAGTATATTTGCTCACATATATATGTATACTAAAGACCACCTATTACCAGAAGGAACACAAAGCTTCATATATGTAGATGACTGTGCAGTCACAGCTCAAAGAAACAGCTTTAGGACTGTGGAGCAGAATCTCGCCGATGCCTTTATAGAATTAACTGTCTGTTACTGGGATAATCAGCAAAAACCAAATGCATCTAAAACCCAGACCTACACTTTTCATTTCAGAAACAAACAGTCCAGCAGAATCTTACAGATAGATTGGGAAGAAACCCCTCTAGAACACTCCAGGACACCAAAATACCTCTGAAACACTCTGGACATGCTCTAACGTATAAGTAGCACTGCTTAAAAACAAATCAAAAAGTGACTGCCAGGAACAATGTTGTTAGGAAGCTGACAGGAACAACATGGGGAGCAAAGCCAAATACAGTATGGACATCTGCATTAGCGTTATGCTACTTGCAGCTGAGTATGCCTGCCCAGTATGGTGCAGACCCACACATATCAAGAAAGTTGGTGTTGCCCTGCACAAGACATGTCACATCACCGCAGGCTGTCCAAGACCCACACCCCTGGAAAAACTGCACTGATTATCCAGTATAGCTCCCCCAGACATTAACATCCAAACCCCACCCACTACATGCCCATCAACTGGCATAGCAAAGACTTCTGTCTAGAAAGAGCTTCCTCCATAGCACAGAAATATTCGCTGACACACTACACCGACGTCAGGAGAAGAGATGGCAGGCCAGATGCCATCATCTGGAGGAGTGCCTGATTCTAACAAGAGGCTCTTCTCTCAGGTCACACAGAGTGATGGTCCACATGGAATCATTGAACTGCCTGCATTTCTGTGTCGTAAGATTGAAGAGCAATCTGCAGAGATGGTGCTTCTCAGTGGATTCTGTCAATTGTGAGGCTGCTGTGCAGACATCATCACATCTGCTACAATGCACGTTACCTCCAGCCATTTGTACTATACTACCAAAATGTGCTGGATGTTGCTACTATTTGAGCATCCATTGTATATTTAAAAATTAACCATTGTTTGTATATGTAATCTATGTCAATAGGTATTTGTTTTATTCTGTGACTGGTTTAATCCATGAAATATAATGTATGTAGTAATGCTTGTTTTAATGATTTTGTTTGCTTTTGACATGATAAATAAATAAATAATAAATTAATTAAAGTATATGGTGCATGATAAAATGGTGCTGTTGCCAGAGAACTTTGGTGCACCACAATCCATAAATGACATGTATGAATGAAGGTTGTGGATGTGTGTATGGTTGAATAGGCATGAAACTATTGAGTAACTGGTCACACACATAAACCAAGGGGCTGGTAATAGTGACTCCACAGGACCATTCAGTGTGTATTCCTATATGTGGACCTACACAGCAGGCACTTAATTCATGTACCCATGGTTATAATGTAATCACTATGTCAGTGCACAATCTATGTTTTGAAAATCAGGGAAGTGTCCATCCAATAGCAATAACTGATGACTCAAAGCTTTATTTTGAGTATATGGACCATTCTGTGTTACAGGAGGCAAAAAAGTATCATATGACTGTATGTATTAGGTAACAATGTTGGTAAGAATGTTTGGAGTGCAACAGTTGTCAGCAAACAAAAAAGATCAGCTCTAACAGAATACATTCTCAATTAATACAATGAAAGAAACCCTGAGACGGATTTACATCTCAAATATGTCAAAGACATTATTGATAGGTCTGAAGCATTGAATTAAAATTTGTGGTGTGGCCGGGAATCGAACCCAGACCTCCATGCTTACTAGCCAGACATCTTAACCGTTAGACTACCACACCACTAACAATTAAGGCGCCTCAGAATAGTCTATATATGATTTCCCTCCACAACACAAACTTTAATTCAGCTTCTTTGTTCCAAAGATAATTGCCACTACTGCCAAGGCTCTCCATGCAGCAGAATAGCACCTCAGCAATGGACATGGTGGAACAATCCTGTTACAGTGATATAAATATCAATTAATACAATGAAAGAATCCCTGAGACGGATTTACGTCTCAAATATGTCAAAGACATTATTGATAGGTCTGAAGCATTAAATTAAAATTTGTGGTGCGGCCGGGAATCGAACCCGGACCTCCGTGCTTACTAACGGTTAAGACGTCTGCCTAGTAAGCATGGAGGTTCGGGTTCGATTCCCAGCCGCACCACAAATTTTAATTCAATGCTTCAGACCTATCAAGAATACATTCTCTTATACAAATGAGTAGGAATATACAGGGGAAGAATAATCATGCACTAAATTTCCCCATTTAAAACCAAGTCATTAAAGAGACTATGGAAACCATCTCAACAAAGACTTCATAAATCATCACAACAGGCAACATTATCAATGTGCAGGATCCACTATTGAATTTACTACAGACAACTTGTCAACATACGCACCCCTTAGTTGAAAACAACTACTCCTTTACTGATAATGGAAAGTCCAGGTTGGAATTAACAATAGTAATAAGGACAGTTTACAACTCACCGCAAAGATGTGGCAATGATCTGCAACAGGCACATACAAAAGACACACACCTACAACACTTTCTGCTATCGGCCATGGCCTTATTCAGAAGAAAGAACATTCACGCCATCACACAAGGCTTGCGTGATTGCGTGAATGTTCTTTTTCTGAAGAAGGCCATGGCTGATAGCTGAAAGTGTTGTATGTGTGTGTCTTTTGTATGACCTTGTCACAGCTTGTTATCTTGTCTTTGCGGTGAGTTGTAAATTGTCCTTATTACAATTGTTTACTCCTTTACTAACATGGACCTGAAATCAAATCTCCACAAAGTAGCACAAGTTGCCATAGTAGACTGTTCTCCCTCTCTCACTTCCACAAAACTCTATATTAGTGGTAGACAATACAACAGTACCCCATCTAATCTGAATGTCTGATAAGATAGTAAAGAAATATCTAGTAAATTTAAAACTTAACATCTAAGATGATTTTCCCTACTACATCATGACATCTTAATTACAACTTCCAGCTGGATTTCTTACTAACCCATGATATATGACAATTGAAAATAGCATTTTTTTAAATTAATGGTAAATTACATGCACAACAATATGTTCCCTCTGTTTTTGATTGACAGACCTGACATGGAGGATCAGAGACAAAATCTATTGCTGCAAAGTGCCACACATGTCAAGAAACTAGAAGATATAGAACAGAATATCTTTGAAACATTGGCAGAATCAACAGGCAACATTTTAGAAGATGATTATGCAATAAATGTACTTAATTCCTCCAAGGTAAAAAAAATTGTGACATTTCTCTATACCTTCAGTGATCTCACATATAAATTCCACAGAGCATCTAAATAACTGTTTTATAATAGTATATAATGATCCAACTTCTAAGATAGGATATGCAATTTCAGTATATTTTTATTTTTTCAAGTGTTAAATTAGATCAACTATAACATTTATCAGCTATGCCATTTGTTATAATAGTAACCACATATTTATTTTATAGATTCAGTCATTCAAGACAATTACTAAATATATGTACACTTTTGACAGATCACATTTTTCAGCATGGTGTAAACACTAATAACTCTTGTGTTTTGATTTTATATCCTCGTGCCCAGAACTGAGAGACATCCTGCCCAAGATCCTTCCCACCCCTCCTAAAGTGGTGTTCCATCACTCTCCCAAACTTCACAACATCCTAGTTCATCCTTATGCCACCCCGAAACCCAGATCACTGCCAAAGGGATCATATCCTTGTGGAAGACCCCGCTGCAAGACCTGTCCAATCCACCCACCCAGCACTTCCTATTCCAGTCCTGTCACAGGCTTATCCTACCCTATCAGAGGCCAGGACACTTGTGAAAGCAGCCATGTAATTTACCAACTGTGCTGCAAACACTGTACAGCTTTCTATATTGGCATGACCACCAACCAGCTATCCATTAGGATGAATGGCCACTGCCAAACTGTGGCCAAAAACAAGGTGGACCACCCTGTGGCACAGCATGCAGCGGAGCACATGCTTGATTTCAATGGCTGCTTCACAACCCGTGCTATCTGGATCCTCCCATCCACCACCAGCTTTTCTGAGCTGCACAGATGGGAGTTATCCCTACAATACATTCTCTGATCCCGAAATCAACCAGGCCTATATTTTTTCTCCATACCTTACAGATCCTACCTCTCTATCCCAAACCTCGTCTATTTTGAGTGGTGTGTGAATGTGCGATCGTGTGTGTGTGTGTGTGTGTGTGTGTGTGTGTGTGTGTGCTCTTGTGTACTTGCAGTGTGCACACATTTCCTATATATATTTATTTTACTTTATTTTATTTTATTTTCTCCCCTCACCCGCCTACCACTCCATTCCTAAGCTGCATCTCGCTATTCCCATCTAAGCCATCCCCACCACTGCGACGTAACCGTCCTATCCCCCTCCCCTTCTCGCCCGTCCCCGATTCGCTGCGGAGCATGATTCACAGTGCGGCAGTCGGAGGTGATGGTTGTATGACTGTGTTGTGTGCCTTTGTGATTGTGTGAGTGCTCTATTTTCTGAAGAAGGCCATGGCCGATAGCTGAATGTGTTGTATGTGTGTGTCTTTCGTATGTGCCTGTCGCAGCTCGTCGCCACGTCTTTGCGGTGAGTTGTAAACTGTCCTCACTATATTATTGTTCAGATAGCAATTACATATAATGTAGCTTGCAAGGACAATAATTTACATATTAAATTTAACAATGGAAAGTCCAGGTTGAAATTCAGTAATAATATGCAACTCGCCATAAAGATGTATGTCAAGCCATGATAGGCACATAAGAGAGACACATATACATACAAATTAGCTTTATGCCTTTAGCTTTCATTATGTAAGAATCATATACTGTCATTCATACAATTACATAGGAACACTTCACAGACATGCACCCGTCATCTCCAGCAGCTGTGTTCTGAGTCATGTTCAGTGGTGACGAGATAGGATGGGATAGGAGGCAGGGGTGGGGGGAACGAAAAGTATGCAGCATTGGGAATGGATACAGCAAGACTGGAGAGGGCAAGTATATATATGTCACACACACGCATTATATTCTGCCTTGTCCTTTCTTGCTAAATTGGAAACACCAGCATTATTATTTAGATAGTTTTGTCTATGGCTGCCCTTTAATCTCATAATGATGGGGTGTTTCTTAACATGTGCTGCAGAAGGTACTGGATTGTACTCTGCATCCTTACTTGTAGAATAAATCTTTATATATAAAGCAGAGTGTCCATTTGTTTGTGTGTACATGTGGCATATAAATCTACAGTTTTGTTCCAGTCTGTATGAAATTTTGCAAGCGTTTTGTAAGCATCAATCCATGAGGATCATGCACTACACATAGTTGGTGAGATATAACATCATAAACAATGAGATGCACGAACACTACTGCATCAAGAGATAATGATACACATATCCTCCTCAACCATTGCACCTAACTCAACCAAATTTGATTCAGTGGCGGCTGTGAGAGGGGTTGCAACAGAGGGGGCCCGTGGCTGACATGTTAAGATCAGCACACTGTGTTTGCATGGTGGCATGCAGCAAAAGTATGTAGTGCACACTTCAGAATTGTGTGACACCACACCCCTCCCCCCCAAAACGCTGAGTCGTTGTGGCATAGGACTGAGGGCCATGGTGGCAGCACTGGGAGGGCATGGGCAGGGGCGTTGATTGATTGATTTTCTCAGGGAAGCCAAAACAGTCTTGGTCCAACCCGCCACTGCCCGCACTGAAATTAAGTTTATTGTGCAGTATCGCTCCTTGTATAGCTAGTAAAGCCAACCAAAGCCCTTGAACAGTGCAAGGATTCCCTTTACCAGTTCTTTATTAGACACAATTTCTTCGGGTCTGGTTGTCCCAAATGTTCTGTGCATTTTACTCTCCAATGCAATGCATTCGAAGATTAGATGTGATGCAGTTTCATCACCGTCATCACAGATCCTACATTTAAGGTCCTCTTCTTTTATTCCCATTGTATGTAGGTGTTTTTTGAAATTCCCATGGCCTGTCAGCAATCCAACCATGAGTCTAATCTCTCTCCTGTTCAGGCCCAGGATTGCAGAGCTTCTTTTAAAACATGGCTTTGGCATCATTACCTAGCCATGTTTTTGTTGATAGACTTTGGTTCAATATTCTATGTGCTGTCTTCTGAGCCAGTTACATAGCTCCAATTTGATCATTGCCTTGGTGATTGTCAGGACAGGTTCCGGTCCAATAAATGGAGTCTCTGCCCCCATCCTGGCTAATCTGTTCGCATGTTCGTTGGTACTGATCCCCGAGTGGCCAGGGACCAAAAATAGGTTTACTCTATTGCTTTCCCCTAGCTCCACCAGAACACTGTGACATTCTGCAACAATTTTAGATCTTGTTGCAGGAGCTGCCAGTGATCTCAGGGCTGTCTGGCTGTCTGAATAGATATAGATGCTACGGTCTTTGTAGCACCTATGAAAATTCTCCTCCACACACCCCCTGATGGCAGTGATTTCGGCCTGGAATACTGAGGACAGTTTCCCTAGAGATATGACGCCCTCCAGTCTTGGCTGCACCCTGTATACCCTGGCCCCAATGTCTTGATTTCGACCCGTCAGTGAACCAGACAATATTCCCCGTACGGTGTCGAACTATTTTCTCCCACTGCTCCCTACTTGCAATTGTTATATTGAAAGGCCTGTTGAAGCAGTATGGGGTTATAGTCGGCTGGCGTTTCCCCAACCTTTCCTATAGTTACCTCACTCACTATTTTAGTGTGTGATTCTGGATATCCCAAAGAGTTCCAGTTGTTACCAGATTTGAGTCTCTATGCACCAGCCGCTGCCTCCATCTTGACCCAAAGGTGTAATGGGGGCATATCTAGCATGGTTTCCATCCCAGCAGTTGGTGTGCTGCTAATCCTGTCTGTTATGGCTAAGCAGGCTAATCTCTGCACCTTACCAAGCTCCTTAGCAGCAACCTGCTGTTCTACCTTCTTCCACCACACAACCGCCCCATAAGTGATCCTGGATCTAATCACTGTGGTGTATATCCAGTGCATACCCTTGGGGCTCAGGCCCCAATTTTTGCCACAAGCTCTCCTGGTACTTACTAGAGTACCTTTTGCCTTGGAGCAAATATTCCTAATGTGAGGGGTCCATGTCAGTTTCTCATCTAGGGTAACCCCTAGATATTTCACTGTCCCCTTCACAGGTAGCCTTCCTTGAAAAACTTTAGATTACAACTTGAGTGTTGGATATGCTTCTTTGTGAATGGTACAACAACAGTCTCCTTAGGACTAACCCCCAGATCCTGTTTTCTGCACCAGTTTTGCACAATGTCCAATGCACCTTGTGCCATATTCTTGACTGTGTCAGCAAATTTGCCAAGTATTACTATGACAAGATCATCTGCATATCCTTGGCAAAAGTACTGCCTAGAGTTTAATTCTCCAATGAGATCATTGACCACTAGATTCCACAATAAAGGGGAAAGAACTCCTCCTTGTGGGCAACCCCTAGTGGTGTTGATTACCATTTTTTCATTCATCTGGTGGCTACTACCTTTCTTCCACTGAGCCTGGCCCTAGTCCACCTACATATAGTGGTCCCTAGGTCATGCACCTCTCCTGCCCTAACCATGGAATCGAAGGTTGTGTTGCTAAAAGTCCCCTCGATGTTCCAGGAAGAAACAGAGGGCTATTTCCTGAAAGTGTAGTGCTTTCTCCACCTTCCCAATGAGTTGGTGGAGAGCTGTCTCACATGATTTACCAGGATGATATGCATGTTGGTTTGAATGTAGAGGAGCCCTACTTAACCTCCTTTCTCCAACATGCACATTAACCAACTTTTCCAATGTCTTAAGAATGAAGGAGGACAGGCTGATTGGTCTCATATCCTTGGCCTTGGTATGATCAATTCTCCCTGGTTTAGGAATGAAGACAACCTTCACTGCCCTCCAGGCATTGGGAATGATTCCTGCTGCTAGGCTAACCCTGAATAACCTGCATAGGAATCTAATAATATTTTCTCCCGCTTGTTGCAGGAGAGCTGGAAACATTCCATCGTGGCCAGGTGACTTGAACGGTTGAAATGTTCCCACCGCCCAACGGACCTCACTTAAATTGACACACTCCTTCACCAAATCCCAGTCCTCTTTGTGAATACCTGAGAATCGTTGTCTCTCAGGAATCGCATTCTGGTCTGAGTTATACACCATAGTATATTGAGGAAAGTGAGTCTTGAGGAGGAGTTTCAGCGTTTCATGTGCTGTCTTTGAATACTCCCCATCCTCCTTCCTCAATGTTCCTCCTGGATTCAAGAAGGTGCTCACCTCTTCTGTTGGTGTCCTTGCTGCCCCATGATAGATTGTGGGCATTGGCATCACATCCCACCAACAGTTCGTAACCTTGCCAATGGCAGACTTCTGTCAGTCTCATCACTTCCAAAGGAGGAGAGCTGTCTTGGTAAGGAACGTATGCTGAGGCCAAAACAATTTCCCTTGTGATACCTTCCTCATGTTGCTGCATCCTGATGGTCACCAGGTCCCTGGAACAAAAATCCATCATTGGTATGAAAGGGATTCCATTTCTAGCATAAATGCATGTTCTGGAGTTTTTTTAGATTTCTAGCATAAATCAGCTTACCTCCAGTACCATCGAGGCCCGATACACCCCCTTTGTATAAATAGCGTTCTTGTATCAGGGCCACGTCCACCTTCTGTCTCCCCAGGCGACGGCTCAGGGCAGCAGTGGCCCCTATACTGTGCTGCAGGTTTATCTGCAGCATTTCCAGTCCCCATCTTGCTGCCATTATTGCCTTTAAATTCCTTGATTACCCTGACGGCAACCTGCGTGAACCCTAAAAACAGTTCCAGGCCTTGCTCTCACATTGCCTTCAGGGACTTCTCTCCGATCTCCACCACTAGGGTTTGTCTTTTCGGAACAACCTTTTGGTTAATTACCCTCCAATCCTCTGTCGAGACTTTTGGATTCTGGACCCTTATTTTCTCAAACAGAGTCTTTGGAGAGACATCCTTAAGGATCTTTGGTACCCATATTAATACGTTTGCAGTCTTCAGGAGTTCGGCTGCTGTCTTGACCAGCAGCTTCGCATCCTCCCACGGGGATATCATGGGCACCTTGTCCTTAAGCCATTCTGCTGAGTGCTCCTCCTCACAGACAAAAATTAGGACACTGCGATCTAGATAGACCCTCCTGAATTTGAGTCCTGGACCAGCGTCCCCCCCAATCTCTTCAAAGAGGGCCATCTGCACGAGCTCCTCCTGCTGCGAGGTGATGCACACCAGTGGGTATCCTTCTTGGACAAACGCCATTCTAAAGACTGAGACTGCAGTACTATAGGTCTGTTTCCCTATTTCCTGCCTCAGACTTTTAGGATCATGCCTGTCCAGAGAGGGGGGAGTCATAGATTCCTCCCTAACCCTCTTGCCACCTGTCTTTGACGTCAAGGGGGTCTGTGTATCCCCTTCGACCTGAGGCAGTTTCTTTTTATGGGTCTTGGGCTTAAGCCCTTTTGATTCCCTCCACTTATGATTAGGAAGCCATTCTTTTCCTTCCTTTAGCTTCTGTTCCTTGAGAAGTTTTCTCCTCTGAGCCCCAGACAAGGCCTTAATACTAATCTGGTTCAACTTCTCTGTTACAGTTCCCACTTCTTGCTCAGGTCTAGACCCTGGGGCAGGGGCGTTACTGGTGGGATGGGCATTGTAGCTGACGCTGGGATCGAGATGCCATCTGCACTCCAGTATCTACCTTGTGATCCCCCAGAAAACCCACCAAAACAAGAGGAAGGATGCACACCTCCACCCAGAGGGAGCAGGTCATCGTCTTCTGAGATGCATAGCCCAGGCTTGGGGGGTACGCATGGCCCCAGAGTCCCTCTTGGTGACACTGGCATCTGCGGAGGTGGCGACAGGGACACCTGCAATGGAGGCATGTCAACCTCCATGGCGATGAACTAGTAGTCTGGGGACGCTGGGCCTGGCTGCGAGCGACCTGGCTGTTGACTCTGGCGATGAACTGGGTCTGGAATCAAGAAATCAGAGACAGGACTGCATGGCCTGTGCAGACACAACTGGTCTGCGTGGCCCCGCAACTCCGACCCTGTTTAAGAATGTACAACATACATATTGTGATTGAGCATGTGCTGAATGCTGCCTGGCATCCATCTCTTGTTTTCAGCAAACACCTTGTACAGCACTTGCATAGAAAACTGAAAATGTGAAACACCATATGAACCGACTTGGTGTGTGGGAGGCTGCAGCAGGTTAAGGAGAGTGCGGTGACGGCAGCTGTGTAGCATCTTGGCAAGAGATGGGCCATCATGTGGGCTGCACTGATACGTAGACAGGAAACTCTGAAGAGCTTGCTGCCTCGAGTGCTGACTTTTCATCTTTTCCATGTGGGACTTGAATGTTCAAATGAAACATTCTGCTTTACCATTGGCCTGAGGGTGAAAAGGTGTGATCGTGAAGGGCTGAATGCTATTTGCATGACAAAACTGTTGAAATTCCGCACTAACAAACTGAGGTCCATTCTCTCTGATGATAGTTTCAAGCAAACTGTCTATGCAAAACACTGATGTTAAGGCACTGATTGCACTAGATGCCAGCATTGAGTTCATGGCAATCACAAAAGGAAACTTGCTGAAAGCATCTACAACAATCAACCAGCGCCTATTCCAGAAAGGTCCAGCAAAGTCAATGTGTAAACATTGCCACGTTTCCTTGGGGCATGGCCAGTCCAAGAAACTTTGTGGAGGAGCTGCCGCTCCACATAAACTGTACACTGTGACGTCATGCTCTCTATCTGTGAATTCATAACAACCCAGGTACAATCATGTCTGGCAAGTTGCTTTTTCTGAACAATACCCCAATGTCCTCGATGCAGGAGGCATAAGACTTCTCGTTGTAGGGAATGAGGATCAATCACTCTTGTTTGGTCATTGTCAGTATGTAACAACAGAACACCCTGACTTAAAGACAATGCATGACGTTGTGCAAAATAATGTCCAACCAGAGGCAGCTCAATGTCTTTGGCTCTGGCAGGCCACCCAGAGTGAACAAAATGCGATACCACACTTGGGTCCACATCCGCGTCTGTTTCCTGTGCAACCCGATGAGAGTTCAAAGGGAAGTCTGCAACAGCGGAAGCTTCTCTGGAGTCTATCTGGCAACATGCAATTTCTGAAGAATCAAATGACACAACCTGGCCAACCGGAAGTCAGGAAAGTGTGTCAGCATTCGCATGTTTAGTGGTAGGTCAGTACAAAATCTCATACTGATAACTGGACAATATCAAGGACCATCTCTGATGCTTTTGTGGCATTCGTGGCGGAATTGGCTTTGCAGTTGAGAACAACGATGTGAGAAGCTTGTGATCTGTCAATGAATAGAATTTTCTACTATAGAGATAATAATGAAACTTTGTGATGCTGTAAATGATTGCTAAGGCCAATTTTCTATCTGACTGTAATTCTGTTGTGTTGGATGCAAAGGCAATAGGACGATCTTGATATCCAATGTGATATGACAATACTGCGCCCAGAATGTAAGAAGAGGCATCCACTGCTAGCACTACAGGCTTCTGTGAGTGAAAGGGAATGAAGCGTACATCACTGAGTAGAGCAGACTTTAATTTGTCAAAGGCAACCTGGCAATCTTTAGACAATACAAAAGGAACATTCTTCCTACTTAAGCAATGCAGTGGAGCCGAAATCTGAGAGGCATTCAGAATAAATCTGAAATAATAGTTAAGCTTTCCCATTACTGCTTGCAATTCGTGCACATTCTTATGTGGAGGCAAGTCTTTGATTGCTCAAAGATGTGACTGTAAGGGATGGATTTCTTGGGCATTAATCACATAGCCTAAGTACTCAATTTCAGTCTGAAAAATCGAACACTTTGCATTGTTGTGACGTAGACCTGCTGCAGTCAACACTTTGAAAAGACACTCATGTTCTTCAACTGCGCGCCCTGAGACCACAATATCATCTAAATAGTTCGAGCAGCATGGTACAGAAACTGTCAGCTGTTCCAAAAAATGCTGAAAATTAGGGGGAGGGGGTGGGCAGAAAAACTGCCAAAGGATAGGCGTTGAAATTGAAAAAGGCCCAAGTGAGATAAAGTTTTCCTGACGGCTTGATTAGAATCATTAAAGGCGAGGCCCACTGACTCGCACAAAAAGGAGAAATCACCCCTCTATCCTACCAATGTTTAAATTCTTCAGCAACTTTATCGCGAAGTATGATAGGCACTCGTCTAGCTTTACGAAATTTTGGTATTGCAGATTCTTTTAAATTTACATGTGCCACAAAGTCTTTTGCACAACCTAGTTCTGGCAAAAACAAGTCATTGTATTTTTTACACAATGCATTGATTTTCTCCTCAGGCACTACTGGCGAAATCTCAAGCACATCTCTTTGAATTGATAAGCCAAACAAGTCGAATGCATCGAGTCCAAAAATGTTCTGAGAAGATTTGGCCTGTAGAACTACAAAAGCGACAGGTTTGGTAACACCTTGGAAAGAGGTGGGCAGGTTACACATTCCCAGCACAGGAATATTTTGTCCTGTATATCCTTTTAGTATTTGTTGAGACAACAACAATTTCAGTAAACACAGAAGTTCATAAGTGTCTTTATTCATTAAGGTGACAGCGGAACTAGTGTCAAGCTGAAATTACACAGTCTTATTTGCCACTGAGAGAGTCACAAAAAGTTTTTGCTTGTGGCTCATGACAGGTGCGCGAATGTGGGCAATGTCTGATAGTTTGTTTGCTGCACTTGTGCATGCACGGGCCGCATACGGAAGGAAGAGGTGCAGAATCAGCAGACAGCAGCTTAACAACACTATCCCTAGATGGCACTACCGCTGGATTGGCTCCCGTGCAAGCGTGCGAGGCTACCCCAGATGCACCAACTACTACACTAAACTTACTTTACAACTACTAAATCAAGTCTACTGTCACTTGCTGCACAGTACTGGGCACTTTTAGAAGGAGAGGTTGCATAAGGCACTAGATTCACCACAGGATTGCACTGTACATAGTCATTTTGTTTGTGGTGAACCCTCTTTTGTTGCACAGTTTGACAAGCTCGACAGCACTTGCCACATGACTCACTTCTGTAACACCACATCACAACCAAAGAATTAGAATCACCTTATTCCAACATTTTTCACTGTTACGTAATTTCAATTATTTGTTTAGAGTTTCTCATTTTTCAAAAATTTTAGTACATTCAAATTATATCAGAGTAATTCAGAATAACAGTATCCTGGGAATACGTAGATCAAAACAACTCGTATATCAAAAATCATTTGTCAGGTTGCTATCATAAGTAGTATTGGCAGTTGAATTACTTTCTCTCTCTATGTTACTAGATCTCGAAGTGTTTAACTCTCTATGTGATAGCTCTCCGTGATTAGTTTCAAAGTATCATATGCGGTTTATTTCCAAGATAGGAAGGAACCCAAGAAAAAGTATTTATTTACTAATATAAACTTTCATATCGTGATCATACGCAAATGCGTACATTATCTGTGGACTTTGATTGGGATAGGCTAGGATGGAAGAATTAGAAACTTCTGCCTCCCATAATAAACTGATTAATATTTGTGATTTTGGAATTTGAACTTATTGTCAGTCAAGTTAAATAAAATAACTTTTAAAAAATGTATCTGGAAGAGTTAAGGTTCATAAGCAATGTAACAGGATCCAGAGACTTTAATATAAATGAGACTTTGACAAAAATAATCACGCATTGTGCACTCATAAAGTGTTTTCTGTGAAAGAGATTTTGCTGTAAATATTAAATTCAAAATAGAGAATCTGTGATACTTAAACCAGTCTTAAACAATTATTCAAGTATTTAGTTCCCTAATATTGTCCAAGAAGATTCTGAAAGTGAACATATATCTGTGAAATTCATAATGAATCATTTAATATGTGAAAGAAAAATCGATCAATTTTGATTAGAAGAAACTTCTAATGAAATTTTTTTCTAAAGAATAATTCAATAGAAAGGAATCAGGTACAAATAATATCTTTTGTGATTGGCTTCAAACTGTTTGAACTACTGGGACTCATGATTCAATTTTTTCTGTTTATTAAATATAAGCCCCTGAGAAACGGAATTTCATACTTAAACATTATAAAAAATATTTAATTTTAAATGATACACAGAACCAATATTTACAGTATGAAAAATTCAACAAAGATATAAATTGTATTAATTACAAAGAAGTACCAGGTCTACCAACTTAAATTTCATACTGAGGTGCCAAATAAAATTTTGAAACCATCCATCCACTACAACTGTGAAAGTCAAGCCGAATCTACAGCTTACAAGTCACAAGGTCAAACCAAAATACAAGACAATCAATGTGAAGCCCCTCTACAAATCACACTTCATGTTTTTGCCATACGCGCAGGTGAATTTTCTTGCACTTGAGAGTCATGAAAAATACTGTCCAAGTCCACAGTGTGTATGACATTTACTACATGGACTGTTCTCTGCGGATCACTGTTTGTAATGGCACTGTTATTGGAATTTTTGTTCTGTATACACACTGCCTGTACATGTCCTGATTTGCCACATTGATAACAGATGGCGTCGCGACTAGGGCATTGCGCACCTTTGTGGCGAGATACAAATAGGCAGCAAGATTTACGAACATTTTTCTAAAAAGAGTGTTGATGCCCATTACCCACATTACTTTGTCTAACACTACAGTCCGACCTTTGTGTCATGCTTTTACACTGGCTACTGTTCACTGACTGTTCACCATGGCCGGTAGAATTATAAGACTCACTAGGGTCAAACTGAGAACTTCGACTAGGAAAGCATCTGTTGTGATGCACTAAATTAACACTGTGGCTTTGCACTTCTACATATGCCAAATCAAAGGTGTCATGCACTTCAATAAGCTGCAGTACACTATCTAAGGAGGGGTCAGGCTGTTTCAAAATCGCAGCCCTAATTCTGGGGTCCTCTGTGTTCTGTGTAATCACATCTCTCAGCATGATATCACTATAAGAAAGTCCACAAGAGCAAGTAAATTAACATCTGTGGGTTAAGCCCTTCAACTCTGTGATCTGATATGTTTGATACAATGATTTTTCAGTCTGAAAAACTGGTATTACGCAGCGGCTACAAGAACTTTTCACTTGTAATGAGTATTGAGTGCATCTATAAGTTGATCAAAGTATAGATCGTGAGGAGACATGTGGGGGAAAAGTTTCTGCAGCAATACTAATGTCTTGGTGCCTACGACTGTTAAGAAGAAGTGCAAGACTGTGTGACCTGTAAGTTGATGAGCCATGATGAGTTCTTGAAATTACACTAAGTATTCATGCCATTCTTCATCCCATTTGTCATACTGGCAAAACGTAGGGAGCATTGCGGCAGCAGGTGTTGGCGCCTGATGCAACAGCTGTTATTGCTGAGCTGCCTGCACTGTCAACTGGGACACCACTTAGAGTAGGTGAGTGATTTACACTGTCTGTAACTGAATAATTTCCATTAAGTTTGGGTTCAGGGTAGTGGCCATGCTAACCGATTAGGCACTGAGCATACAAGGAAATAACAACAAAACACAGATGCAATGTAAAGGAGGGCTCGTTGCAACAAAAAAGTCCACAAAACACGTAACAGAATATCTTCCCCCAAAAATCTTATAATAAGGATGGGTGGACGGGAGTGATTTCTGTGTGCTCCAACTGCTGCTGTCTGGCTGCTGCAAGCGGGCTGGTCCAAGAGTCTTCTACTGCTCCTCGTCACCTCTTTTGTGCCTCGTTGCAATCTGTTGTCCTTGGTGTCGGTGGCTGAGTGTAGAGAGACTGACACAAGGAAGTAGGATGCACGTGGGTACTGAGTCTGAGGTGACCAGCCTGTGGGACAGCAGATACTAGAAACACTAAGCTATATTAGTAAAAGATATATATTTCACAGTGATAGTACAAAACTTAACTTTGTTAATTGAAGACTAGTGGAAAGCAGATAAATAGTTTAACTAGTTAGAGGTCTGCCTACTGATGAGAGACTTATTTAGTACCTGTCCTATTGCCAAGTGGCCGATACAGTTCAGTGGTTGCCATAAGCGGGATTGTAATAGAGGGCGCCCGCGTCTGACGTCTTAAGATCGCCGCGCTGTACTTGCATTGCTGCGTGCAGCGAAAGTACATGGCGCCCACTTCAGACTTGTACGACATCACACTTAGTGACTTACAATGAACTTGAAACATAATTGCAAACATTCTTTATCTTTTTTCTTGCCGAGAACTACATCAAAATGATGAAATTGTTGTTGTTGGGTTTTTAAAGGGGGCTAAACAGCTAGGTTATCAGTCTCCTGTCCCCAGCTAAGAGACAACAGCATTGAATGAGCTGGTGAAAATCAGGTACTCCACATCTAGTACACGAGTTGGTCAAAGTGACAATGAGTGCTAAAATGACAACATTTAAAGGAGAACCACTAAAGTAGTGGACCAAATAGACAATAGCACTAAAATAGCACAGCATAAGAGCGTGGCTGGCTGATCGCAAGGATAATAATGGATGAGCCAGCCATTCTGCACATAATAGAACTACCAGTCAAAGACATGGCTGACAGAGTGGAAGTGACAGATTAAAACCATTTCGAATGTTGGTTGCCTGAGAGATCAGAGACCATTAAATCACATGATTAAAACCAGCTGCCTGAATGAAACGTAAAACACGGTCAAGCACAGTAGCATTGTCTCCTAGCATAAAAGATAGCTCATCTGCCAGATTAAAAGATTGTCGCAGGGCAACTAAAAATGAACAATCTACCAGAATCTGAACCATTGTCAAGAAGGCGGCACAGACACTGTGAGGCCATATGTCAGCCACGTGTGGCCAATTCACAGGTGACAGATAACAACCGATTCCCTACAAGATGACCACATTGAGGACTTCCATGTGGCTTTAGATAGCTTCACTGCATGGAACTTATTTGGTTGATCCAAGTTAGCTCACTCAAAATTCCAAAGGCCAAGTATCTTCCGATGGAACTCCAGTCAGAGGTTGCTCTCCAGAAGACCAATTTTCAATGGGCTGGAGGTAGTAGCCTGCTTAGCCAGCTGATCCACGTTTAGTCCCTTTAAAAATAAAACCAACCAACCAAACCAACCAGCTGATCCACATGTTCGTTGACAGGAATGCCTATGTGGTCCGGGGTCAAAACAGACCAAAGAGCGACCATACCGAACAAGACTGGAAACAGACTCCTGAATGGATTGCACCAAAGGGTGTTTTAGGAAACACTTGCCGAGGGCTTGCAAGCCACTTAGGGAGTCGGAGCAGATAACTATAGACTCCTCAGTGCAGCCTCTCAGATGTTCAAGTGCCTGAAAGATGACAACCAACTCTGCAGTGAACATGCTACTTCTAAAGGGCAATGTATGCTGTTTTATATGCTCACCATGGGCATAGGCGTACCCAGCACAGCCGTCGACTAGGAAAGCATCCGTGTGCACAACTTCCGCACCATGGAACGACTCCAAAACCGCCTATATCTGGTGACGGAGATTCAGTGGTGCAACAGAGGCTTTTGAGTCATGCAACAATTCCAGCCGAAGCTGCAGACATGGAGGGGACCAAGGCATGGTATGGAAAGAGTAGTGAAAAGTAAGAGGGATGAGAAGGGACTCTAGTGAGCGAACAGACATGAACCGTGATCGGAAGACCCGACCTCAGCCGTCGTCGTGGGGATGGGAGTACTGCAGCTTGGAAAAGAAGCCTGCAATTTGGGTGGTGAGGTTATGCATGAACGTGGGCAGCATAGGCAGATAATAACTGCTGCCAGTGAAATTGTATGGGAAGGACTCCAGCTTCAAAAAGGAGGCTTGCCACTGGACTTGTCCAAAAGGCTCCTCTGGCTAAACAGATGCCACTGTGGAGGATAGGGTCCAAGACTCGCAATACAGATGGAGTTGCTGAATCGTACACAAAGCTCCCATAATTGAGGTGTGATTTGAATGAGAACCTTATAGATCTGCAAGAGACTTGGACAGGCAGCTCCCCAACCAGTGTGGCTGAGGCATCGTAGAATATTTAAGTACCGCCAGCACTTCTGCTTGAGCTGACGAAGGTGTGGAACCCAAGTGAGCTGGCTATCAAAGAGCATGCCGAGAAATCGGTGAGTCTCTTCGACACAAAGCAGTTCATTGTACAAATAAAGCTCTGTGTCCAAGTGGACAGCTCGTCGGTGGCAAAAGTAGATAACCTGGGTTTTCGATGGAGACAATTGGAACCCATGGGTTAGGTCCCATGACTGCACCTTTTGGATGGCTCCCTGCAGACGTCTTTCTGCTTCACTGATCCTAGCTAAGCTGAAGTATAAACAAGTCATCAGTGAACAAGGAGGAAGAAACCAATGACCCCACAGCCTCCACAAGACCATTGATAGTAATTAAAAAGAGAGGGACACTAAGGGTGGACCACTGCAGGATACGTTCTCCTGGACTTTGGGGGAGCTGAGGGAGGTACCAACCTGTACCCGAAAAGAGCGGAAGGAAAGAAAGTTTCGAATAAAAAGCGGAAGCGGACCCCTCAAGCCTCAACCATGCAGTGTAGCCAGAATGTTGTGGCACCAGGTGGTGTTGTAAGCCTTCCTGAGGTCAAAAAAGACGGCAACAAAATGCTCACGCCTGCTAAATGCAGTATGGATGGTAGACTCCAGAGCCACCAGGTTATCTACAGTGGACCGATCTTGGCGGAAAGCCCCCTCTTGTGGGGACAACAGACCCCGATGTTCAAGTATCCACATGAGCCACTGACTCACCATATGTTCTAAGAGCTTGCAAAGAAAGTTGGTGAGGCTGATTGGGCATTAACTATCAGCTACCTATGGATCAGCACTAGGTTTAATCATCAAGATAATGATGCTTACCCATCTTTGTGACGGGAAACCCCCTCTGCCCACAGATGGTTGAACAAGGCGAGAAGCTGGTGTTGGAATTCTGCTGGGAGGTGCCGGATGAACTGGCTGTGGATCCTGTCTGCCCCAGAGAGGTATTGGGGCATGCAACGAGGGCAGTTTGGAATTCCCATTCACTGAAAAGGAAATTGTTTGTTTCTTCCCAGTGCGTATGGAAGGACAGCCGATGCCGTTCAACCCGCTCCTTGAGTGCATGGAAGTTTGCACTGTATGCTGCATTTTCGGAGTTGTGAGCATAATGCTCCAGCATATGCTCTGTGATAGTAACTGCATCTGTGTATACAGTATTCTGGATCTGTAAGCTGGGGATTGCTGCTGATGGACGGTACCCAAAAAGGCACCTCACCTGGGAGCACACCTTAGATGATGAAGTGTGAGAGCTGATGCTGACAACATACTTCTCCCAGCTATCCTGCTTGCTCTACCAGATGAGCTGTAGAGCTCGAGCCCAGACCCATTTGAAGGCTATCAGGGTTTCTATGGTGGTGCAGCACCGATGGCGCTGGAGCACCCACTGATGTTCCTGGATGGCCGCAGCAATCACTGGTGTCCACCAGGGCACGGACTTACACTGAGGGGCGCCAGAGGTGGTGGTAACAGTGGCCTCAGTGGTGGAAACAATGGCAACAGTGACTTGAGGAACTGCCATGTCCACGTTGGCAGGCACTGGTATAGGAAAAGTAGCAGTGGAGGTGTAATCCTGCCAATAAGCTCTACGGATTGACCAACTAGGTGGGCGGACTGCAGGATGCAAATGCAGGTGGGACACAAGGATAGGAAAGTGGTCACTGCCGCAAAGTTCTTCATGGGTCCTTCGATGGAAATGTAGGAGTAGATTTGGACTACATAGAGAGAGGTCGATTGCTGAGTAGGTGCCTCGCACCGTGCAAAAATGCGTGGTAGTCCCAGTGTTTAATAGGCAGATCTCCTGCTGTAACAAAAGCGTCTCTACATGCCTACCACGAATTGTTATCTTTGTCCCATCCCACAATGGATGGTGGGCATTAAAATCTCCCAAGAGGAGAAATTGCAGGGGTAGTTGTGCAATCATTGCAGTGACGTCAGTGATAGAAACAACCGCATCCGAGGGAAGGTTGGTGAAATCCTGCCTCACCCAGATGCGATCAGTGACTCCCTCTATGATCGTTTGGAGAGGTACAGCAGCACTAGGGTCAGTTGTGACGATGTAAACAGTGACACCACCTATCGCATGTAGCCTGGTTTCGGTAGTAGCCCCGATAGCCTCGAAGGGCTGGGGTCCTCTGAACAGGAAACCACGTTTCCTGCAGTGCCAGAAAAATCACAGGGATGTGGCACAACAACTGCTGCAACTCAGCTATGAGGTTGAAGAAACCACCACAGTTCCATAGCAGAATGACTTTGTCTCCTAGCTGAAAATTCATAAAGAAACACTGAGCAGCAGATTATTCCATTGGGTCTTTATCTGCCTTTTGCTCAGAACCTATGGAATTGTTATCTATAAGGTCTAACAGTTCAATAAGTGCGATATCATCGGGGGATGCTAGGATCTTGACTTCAGCCTCTTTTTTTTTTTCTCTTTGCGTTTCGCTGGCCCATAGGTTTTATGGGCTGGGAGAGCTCCTCAGTCATCGCTTCAGGGGCTGACGATGAGCAGGAGGCCCAAGCCTCAGAAGGGAGTGTCTCTAGGAACCCCTAGGAGCCGGAGAAGGCTGTTGGTTCTATGGCTGTGGGGTGGGGAACAATGTCCTCATTCATTAAGAGGTTTATGTTCCCAAAATTCGATGTGCCCCCATCGGCCAATGGGGCAGATGTTGATGGTTGGGCTTGGGAGCCCTCTAGGAATGACTGTACAGGTGGGACGAAGACCTGGCAAATGAGTCTGCTCCAGTCCCAAAGCTCTGAACCAGTACACCAATAACCTAATAACATTATCAACACTGATAATGAGAATGTCACTCGATAACCTTATATACCTACGATATGTCATGTAATATTACAGAACCTTGTTTGACTTAAAAAAACACTTAATAAAGTAGCAAACATTTAGTAATGTCAAATCACGAACACATATTTAAACAACTTTGTCTAAACAGTGTAGCCACATCTCACAATTTCACATGTTATTTAAGTATTTACTTATAATATTCACTCCTAAAATCCAACAATGTCACCCATTATTAAAAGTTATCAAGCAGAGAGCTTAGGTTCAGCAGTGTCTGGTGTATGTTATATGAAACATGTATGTTTCTATGTAAGAGTTGCACAAAAGTTCTGGGCTGGCCGGAGCCCATTCTGAAATCCTCATTAGATACAGGAAGATCATATGGCACAAAGCCTAAAACAATACCCATAATAATATGACCACCTTTTTAGAATATGTCTGAATAGTATTTTTATAATTCAATATAATACATACAAAATGAGTGTTCCCATGAACAAAAAGTATTTCTTTCAATTTACTCATATAGTGCCAGACATCAACTAATAGTTTAATCATGTGTCATATAATCAGGAAGGATTTCGCGAGAGGACACTACATACAAAATTATTATTATATTAGATACAATAAAATAAAAACACTTTCATAAAAATTGCAACATCAAAACAAAAGAAATATTTATACACTTTTAGCCCATAAAACAATAATATTACTTTTGAATCAAATTTTATGATATTCATATCATAAATGACAAGTACCTCTATGCATTACACATAAGTTCTTTGGTGGCATACTGCTGTAATATGTATTAAACAAATGTGTTGTTTTCAATAACATTGAACATAAAACAAACAAAAAATACATATTTAATATTTATTTACAAACTCCGAACGTTGTTTCAGTAGGTCTATAAAGGAGGGGGGGGGGGAGATTTGGGGATGGGGGTGGTTATAAGCTCATACTAGCAAATCTTGGCACAATTACCTGGTGGCTGGTGTATAAGTGATAAGAGCACTGACAGTTGATCAGATTCTTTCACGTACCCTGTCACAATTATCCCATTGCCAAAACCCAGTCCCTCCTCAAATCCATAGACCACCCCACTAACTCTCAGCACTCTCTCTCTCTCTCTCTCTCTCTCTCTCTCTCTCTCTCCCTCCCTCCTCACCCCCTCCAATACCAGTACCCCGACCTTCAACATGCTCTTTAAAGTTCACAAACCCAACTACCCTGGCCATCCCATTGTGGTCGGTTATGGTGCTTTCACTAAGACAGTCTCTGCTCTCATAGACCAACACTTTCAACCTATCACCCACAACCTACCATCCTATACAAAAGACACCAATCATTTCCTCCACCAACTCTCCAGAGTTTCTGTTTCTTTACCACCTGGTACCATGCTTGTCACAGTTGATACCATCTCCTCTACAGTAACATCCCCAATACTCATGGCCTTGCCACTGTTGAACACCACCTTTCACAATGCCTGACTGACTCCAAGCCCGCAACCTCCTTCCTTGATACCTTGACCAATTACATCCTCATGCGCAATTACTTCTACTTTGAAGTCATCACCTACAAACAAATTTGTGGAACAGTCATGGGCACCCTTATGGCACCTTCCTGTGTCAACCTGTTTGTGGGCCATCTAGAGGAATCCTTTGTAACTAACCAGATTCCCAAACCCCCTCATCTGGTTTAGATTTACTGATGACATCTTCATAACCTGGACTGAAGGTGAGGACATTCTATCCTCTTTCCTTCAAAACCTCAACACCTTCTCCTCATTTTACGTCAGCTGGTCAAACTCAACACAATGAACCACCTTCCTTGATCTTAACCTATATTTCAAAGATGGCCTTATCATAACTCTGTCCACATCAAACCTACCACCATCAGCAATACCTCCATTTTTACAACTGCCACCCATTCCACACCAAAAAATCCATTCCACAAACCCTAGCCACTCATTGTCATCTCATCTGCTATGACAAGCAGTCCCTCTCCAAATACACCCAATTCCTCACTGAGGCCTTCACTGACCACAATTACCCTCCAAACCTTATGCATTGCAGGCCCTGTCTGTCCAATCACCCACCACCTCCCCCACAGCAACTGTTTGCTCACAAAGGAGCATCCCTCTTGTGACCCAGTACCAGTACCCAGGACTGGAGCAGTTGAACCACATTCTCCACCAGGGCTTTGACTACCTTTCAGCCTGTCCTGAAATGAGAAACCCCTACCCAATATCCCTCCCCCCCCCCCTTAGTGGTATTCTGTCACCTACCAAACCTACGTTATATCTTTGTCCATCCTTACCTCCATCCCTGCTCCCAACACCTTACCCCATGGGTCATATCCCCACAATAGACCCAGATGCAAAACCAGTCATATCCATCCTACCACCACCTACTCCAGTCCTGTGACAGACATTTCCTATCCAATAAAAGGCACGGACACCTCTGAAAGCAGACATGTTATCTACAAACTGAGCTGCAACCACTGTACCACTTTCTACAAGAGCATGACCATCAACAGGCTACCTATCCAAATAAATGGTCACCATCTAACTGTGGCCAGGAGACAGCTGGACTGTCCTGTTGCAGAGCATGCAGCACTGCATTATGTGGCTCACTTCAATGGTTACTTCACATCCTGTGCCATATGGATCCTTCCCACTAACACCAGCTTTTCTGAATTGTGTAGGTGGAACTCTCCCTATGATATATCCTACATTCCTGCAATCCCCAGGCCTACTCTTTCACTAGTTCCTGCCCCCATCATGCTCCCCTCCCCTTCCCTGCACCACTCTATCCTTACGTATGTGTCCTATCTCGCCACACATTCCAGTCCCTACCCTTCCTTCTGCCCTGTCCATCAGACAACACTGGCGCATTCCTCCACCCCTACCATTCACCTCTCCCCTCCTCTCCTGCTTCCCTTTTCTTGCCACTTCCTAACCCCCACCACTGCTTGATCTCACCTCGGCTGTACTGAGTCTCACTGAAGGGCTGCAGTGGTCAGAGACAGCGGCCGTCTCTCTCTCTCTCTCTCTCTCTCTCTCTCTCTCTCTCTCTCTCTCTCTCTCTCTGTGTGTGTGTGTGTGTGTGTGTGTGTGTGTGTGTGTGTGTGTGTTTGGGGGGGGGGGGGGGGTTCTCCAACTGATGAGGGCCATATCAGTCGAAAGCTTTGCAGTTGTTTTCTATTATTTGTGCCTTTCTGCAGCTCATCAGACACCTCTGTGGTGAGCAGCAAATTTAATACTTGAGACTTTTCACTAAATAATGTGTTTTCTCATAAAATTATACATTTTTGACATATAAAAATTATGCATACAATACTGTTATGCTTGAATATTCAAAAGCATATTTGTAAATACTAAATTATCATGTGACAACTCTGTTTAAGTAGTAATATTTCCTGAATTACAAAATACAGAAAAAAAGTGTCTTGTTCTCAACACAGTAGTATAGACATAGTTCTTTTAAAGGGAGTTGGTAAATCAAAACTAACCATTATGATTAGAGTCAGATTATAACATATTTCTGACTCCAGGACAACTTTGCCTTGAAGAACATATTTACTGTTTTGCTATCAGTATTCTGAACAATAATTCTTTGAAACTGTGAGTTCAAGAAAAAACTGATATTTAATGTATCCAGTAAGTAAAATTAATAAGGAAATAAAAAATACATATTAAATTAAGTGTTTCATCATAGCAAGTAGAGTAATTCTATCAACTTACATTTCAGCCCAATCTTATTCTATATGAACTCGCACCCACTTTTCCTTCCATCAAAAAGGAAAGGCCCTCAACAACCCCTCCCTACCCCCCCCCCCCCCACCCCTCAAACACAAACTAAGTTTTTTTATTGTTATATTTATTAATCCAAATATTGATACTGCTGTTGACAATTATACTTCGTTGTCTCTGCCTACCTCTCATACTTTCATACCACTTCCCTGCTCCATTCTTGCCCTATAGTTCTTTGCTTTACTTCTTTACCTGCACTTGTCAGCCATGGCATTGGGTGCATATGTAATCTGTTCCTAAGACTATGTGTTAACCATTTAACTACTAGTAAGTGTTTGCCAAATTTCCTCATTTTTGTGTGTTATTCTTATTTTGTTTAATTTTTTCAGATCACAGCTCGTGACATTAATGTGAAGGAAGCAGCTGTGCAACAAGCAAATGATGAAATAGAGGAATTCAGGCAAAATTATCAATCAGTAGCAAGACATTCAGCCTTTCTTTATTATTGCATAACTGATCTTCGTGCAATGAACTATATGTACCAATACTCTCTGGACTGGTTCCTGAATTTGTATACAGCCTCTTGCACCAAAAAGTAAGTTCTGTTGTTTAGTTTTAATATTCTGTAACATTCTTCACTAAGATAAATAGGGAGAGAGACTACCACAAGAAACATTGGGAAAAAAAAAAAACTGTGCACAGAATATGCAAATAGTGTTGTTTTTCATATAACTAAACTCCATTGTAACCATTACATCTAACATGTGTTCTACCTAACAATGAAGGAGTAACAACAGTATATGATCATGTTAATGAAATATTTTAAGAAAGACTCAGTTGAAATACTGTGTTCTACAAATGTAGTGGTTTGAATAGTAACAAAAACTAATGTCATTTTAATGATAAAAGATAGTGATCAGTTGACAATAAACGTGCCAGCTATAAAAATATATCCATTACTGTAGGGAAAATGAACATTTGGTAAGTTAGGAGCAATTTATTAGCATTTGAACATTTTTGAAAACTGAAAATGCTTTATTATATTTGAATCAAATAACTCAATGGCAGAAGATCAGATTGAATACTTTGTTCCTCAAGATTATTCTGTTTATGGCATTAACGTGTAGATGTGTAGAAACAATGGAGGTGCTCTAATATTTTTAAGATACTATGATGTTTTCTAAGTTGGATGTTAGGTGTATATATACCAGGCGAAGGGGCACAGGCAGTGATAGCAACAAATAAACACACAGACACACACACACACACAAACGCAAGCTTTCGCAGCCTAGCTGCTTCGTCAGGCAGAAGGGAGGAGAGGGAAAAGGAAATGATGAGGGTTTTAAGGGAGTGGATAAGGAGTCATTACAATCCCGGGAATGCGATGGAATATTTCCTTTCATGCTGACAACCCACTTCCTCACCTAAAACCTCTTTCCTTAATACCCTAGCCAGCTTCATCCTAACCCACAACTTCTTCACTTTTGAGGGCCAGACATACCAACAACTAAAGGGAACAGCCATGGGGACCAGGATGGCCCCCTCGTACACAAACTTATTTATGGGACGCTTAGAGGAAGCCTTCCTGGACACCCAAGCCTATCAACCGAAAGTCTGGTATAGATTCATTGACGAAATCTTCATGATCTGGACTCACAGTGAAGAAGAACTCCAGAATTTCCTCTCCAACCTCAACTCCTTTGGTCCCATCAAATTCACCTGGTCCTATTCCAAATCCCATGCCACTTTCCTTGATGTCGACCTTCATCTATCCAATGGCCAACTACACACATCCGTCCACATCAAACCTACCAATAAACAACAGTACCTGCATTATGACAGCTGCCATCCTTTCCACATCAAACGTTCCCTTCCCTACAGCTTAGGTCTTCGTGGCAAACGAGTCTGCTCCAGTCCTGAATCCCTGAACCAATACACCAATAACTTGATAACAGCCTTCACATCCCGTAGCTATCCTCCTGATCTGGTACAGAAGCAAATTGCCAGAGCCACTTCCTCATCCCCCCAAATTCAGAACCTACAACAGAACCGCAGAAGTGCCCCTCTTGTCACCGGATAGCTTCCGGGACTGTAGCGGACTCTGAATGTGGGTCTTCAGCAAGGATACAACTTCCTAAAATCCTGCCCCAAAATGAGATCCATCCTTCATGACATCCTCCCCACTCCTCCGAGAGTGTCTTTCCGCCGCCCACCTAACCTCCGTAACCTCCTAGTCCATCCCTATGAAATCCCCAAACCACCTTTCCTACCTTCTGGCTGCTACCCTTGTAACCGCCCCCGTTGTAAAACCTGCCCTATGCACCCTTCCACCACCACTTACTCCAGTCCCGTAACCCGGAGGGTAACACGATCAAGGGCAGAGCCACTTGCGACAGCACCCACGTGATTTACCAACTGACATGCCTGCACTGTGAAGTGTTGTATGTGGGAATGACCAGCAACAAACTGTCCATTCGCATGAATGGTCACAGGCAGACAGTGTTTGTTGGTAATGAGGATCACCCTGTGGCTAAACACGCCTTGGGGCATGGCCAGCACATCTTGGCACAGTGTTACATTGCCCGGGTTATCTGGATACTACCCACTGACACCAATCCTTCAGAACTCCAGAGATGGGAACTAGCCCTTCAGCATATTCTCTCTTCCCGTTGCCCACCTGGTCTCAACCTCCACTAAATTTGAATTCCCACCCACCATCTTAACATCTTTGCCTTGGTTCTCTGGACAGAGCCTCTGCCTCAAGTGGCATCTCTGGCTAACTTCTAACTTCTTTGCTTTCTACAGTTCTACAGTATGTCTGCCTAAGTGTACTTGCATCTGTGTAAATGTGTGGGTGTGTGTGTGTATTTGTTTACCCTCCTTTTTTCCCACCAAGGTAAGTCTTTCCTGTCCCGGGATTGGAATGACTCCTTATCCACACCCTTAAAACCCTCATCATTTCCTTTTCCCTCTCCTTCCCTTCTGCCTGATGAAGCAGCTAGGCTGTGAAAGCTTGCGTTTGTGTGTGTGTGTGTGTGTCTGTGTGTTTATTTGTTGCTATCACTGCCTGCGCCCCTTCGCCTGGTAAGTGTACTTCGTCTATTTTTTACGTATAGGTGTTTGTGCCTATATTTCACCCTGTGTCCAAAACTACACATCAAAAATGAATAGTGTTTGTATATGGTAGTAGGTATCAGTCTCCCATTGTGCACTGTCCACTTTGGTGATAGAGTATTGATAACGATAAGAGGGTGGAAGATATGGGAGTTGAAAGTTACTGACTTACATAAAATTCTATGTGTGTGTGTCAATATTTTGCTCTTCAGCAAAAACCATACAATGGACATGAACGATCTCTCTGTGTTGTTTTAGTACAAAGTCTCCCATTGTACACATAGTAGTTCTGTGTTGATAGTTATAAGAGAGTGGAAGATATAGTGGTTGAAATTCATCAGCTTAAATAAAATTCGGAATGAAGACCATCAATGAGTTTTGACACTATAATAGCAAAGAAGATTTTTGAAAATACGTTGCTATTAAGGCAATTTTGAAGCAAGAAATACAAAACTTCAGATGTAGATTTTTGATTAGAATTTAAAATACATGTGTTTCGATATTTTTGGAAATTCAACGATTAAGTGGGTGAAATAAGGGGAAATCTGTTAAGGGTGCTACTAAGACTATTTTGATGCTACAAATGCAAAGATTTGGATTTGGAACCATTGTCAGGATTTTTTTCAGGTTGTTTTGTATTCTGCCATCAGTGGTCCAATAGGGGGTAGCAAGTTGTATCTAAATACTTGATTAGTAAAACATTTTTAAAGCTAAATCTATGAAAATTTATATTTAGAAGTAGAAACAACCAATGCAGACCATTCAGTCTACATGTGTGAGGCAGCAAGGATTAAGCTAGTATTCCATAGATTTCCAGATGCAGATGTACATACATTTCTTGAAAGATCTGAGCTGATTATGGGGAAATATTTAAAATCTAAAACAAAACTATTTATTTAATGGTGAACAGGAAAGGTGCATGTTCTTTCAAAATTCATTGACAGGGAATGAGAGGAATAATCTTTTGTGTCCACCATGAAATATATAAATACTGCTGTTCTTGCCCTGTTGTTGATGGTTTCTTGATGTACCCTTGTCTGATGAGCATATTAATTATCCTTGTAAATATTAAAATTTTACAAACCATAAATACTAAGGCTATATCATATGGTGGAGAGTTAGTCCACTCTGACTTCAACATGCTTTTATTTAAAAAGCACAACCAGTTTTGCGATATAATCAGTGCCTGATAATACATGTACAATACACGAAACCAGATGTGCTTTTCAAATAAAAGCTTGTTGCAGTCAGAGTGAATCTCCACAATGACAACATTTGTCTGTGGATGCTCACATTTCAAGATAACATGCTACTTCTGATCGGCCACCCAAACATGACTCCCGATAGGTTGCCTTCATCTCCCATTATTCATCTTGTCGTTGCCAATATCTACACATCAAATGCCACATGTAATAAATTGCACTTTAACCCAATAGATATTGAACCTTTTCTACATATATCACAAGAACTAAAAGTAAATTTACTTTATATTTTTTCCTCTATACATTTTACCATATAATTTTAGTTGCCACTGGAATTTCATTCCTCTAGGTACTCATCTAGTGGATAGAAGCGGTGCTTCACCAAGTAATTCTTCAGTCAGTTTTGAATTAGTTTGTGTCCATTATTCTTTTTGTGGCTTTGGGTAGCTTAATTCCGAAATGTAGTATTACCCTCTGAAATAGTGTTATATATGTTTGATTTACATGAAGATAACTTTTTTTCTTGTGTGGTAACTGTGTATTAATTCATTACTGGTGCATGAACAACTGCTATTTAATTTTACTTTTATAATAATTATTTTTTCTAGTACGTACATGTATGGAAGTGGGAGTATTTTGTTTTTGTAAAAAATTATTTATTATT
This sequence comes from Locusta migratoria, assembly GCA_026315105.1. Classification (NCBI taxonomy): domain Eukaryota; kingdom Metazoa; phylum Arthropoda; class Insecta; order Orthoptera; family Acrididae; genus Locusta; species Locusta migratoria. Next base: position 390,032,115 of record CM048747.1, read on the forward strand.
ACCAGCATAATATGAGCTAAGGTAAAACAGTGAAACAGATGTTATTAAGTTTGATTCATCTTGTGATGAATTTATTTTTACACCTACTTTTACTGTATTAAAACTGGTTTTGTTGCTTTCATTCAGCTTAGGTTCAATGAGCATAGAGGAACGTTTGAAGCTACTAACAGATACATTTACAATCAGTCTTTATCAGCAAGTTTCTCAGTCTCTCTTTGAAAAGGACAAGTTAGCATTTGCATTTGTTCTCTGCTGTAGGATATTGATGTAAGTAAACAGTTATATATTTACCATAGTGTAAACAGTACAGATAAGAACTAAATGAAAATTTTGTGTTGCTACAGTATATTACTGTATATTGGTTTTTGAATGCATTGTTCTTAAAGACATTTCCAGAAGTGCTGGGTAATGTTCACTGTTGTCACACAGACAAAATGTGACTGTTACTAGTAGTTGCAAAATTTGTTTTAAATGGGGATATTAGAAATACTGAATTAAGAGATACTACTACTACTTCTATGTAATATTGTACTTAATACAGCTTACATATGAGAAAAATTGAAACAAGACATGTAGCTGATGCAGGAATGGGCTTTAATCCATTTAATTCTACTCTGCTGTTTCCTGATTAAAATACGTTCTTGTGTGACAATGTGAACAGTACATGTAACATATTTTGGAGGTGTGAATAGTCTCAAATCTTTATTTTAAAGTTGTGTGTTGTATTAACAAATCATTAATCTGTCATAGAGGATTCAGGTAAGGACATATTCTGCAAAATGAGTTGCTCTTCTGATTTTAATAAGTTTATTTACTTACAATAGTGTGTATATTACCCACCTTCTGCACATTTGACAATTAACTAACACATTGTCTAACATCCAATAATTGATGAATCTGTCATTCTGGCCATGTTCATTGGCCATCAATGTTTCGAAGATTTACCAACTACATTTTGTGGATACTGAAAATATATTCACTAACAGTAACTTGAACTATGGCAGTAACAGCCCTATGTAGTGAATTATGATTCATTAAAATGAATGCTACATAATGTTTAATTCAGAGGATATTTTTGCAGAATGAGCTGAATTTTTATAATTTATTCGTCTGTTTTCCCCCTCATAATTCATATCTATTGTGTTATTCCAAATTCCAATGGCTTTCATTGAGGATTACAATTTACAGCTTTACAAATGGAGGACCCATACTGGTATTTGCATGAAATCTTGAATCTGAAATTGTACACATGGCCAAACTCCATATTATCGCATTCACTGCTGGAGAAAGAATAGAGAAAAGGTATGCTGGAACATAGTGTCCAAATGATCCACACAATGAAGCAGCTGAATTACACAGATGAAAGCGCTCTCTCCAACATATCTTTCCTGTCCTCTCATCACTCCTTCTCTGGCTAGATCATATACCATTTACAATGTTTTATTGCCCTACATGAGATTAATACCTTACTACAAAGGCATCCAAGCACATGTATTAAAATTTGAGGTACAGAAGAGTTACAATGAGTTTATGATGCTTCAACTAAAAAAAAGTTGCAAGTGAAAATTATAGAATGAAACTTTCCTGGTGGGATAAACAAATATAAAATGTACAAAACAGATGACTTACCCAAAGGACAGGCTCATTGGCAGACACAAATAAAATCACACACAAACACACATACAACCTTTTGGGAAAAAGAGGGAGGAAGGAGAGGAGAAAGACAAGGATATGGGTTTTATAAAAAAATTTCTGTCTAGGTGTGTTTGCGTTTGGATATGTGTGAGAGTGTGTGTGTATTTGTTTACCTTCCTTTTTTCCCCTAAGGTAAGTCCTTCTACTCCTGGGATTGGAATGACTCCTTTTCCACTTCCTTAAAATCCATATCCTTCCCTTTCTCCTCTCCTTCCTTCCTCTTCTTCAATCCTGTTTGGAAAAATGTTTATAAAATGTAAAGAAAGTTGGACTTACCAGGCCAGAAGGCACTAGTCCATTGATACACAAATAAAAATAAACACACACACACACACACACACACACACACACACACACCAAGGCAGGCAGTTGCAAATTGCGAAGAAGTTGGACAGAGATGCCAGTCGAAGCAGAGGCTCTGTCTAAAGATTGAAGGGAAAGATGTTGTAGAATGATGGGCAGGAATTTAAAACTAATGACGGTTGAGACCACGTGGGCAACGGGAAGATAGAATATGTTGAAGGGCAATTTCCCATCTCCGGAGTTCTGAAAGGTTGGGGTCAGTGGGAAGTATCCATATAACTCAGACGGTGTGCACATCTTGGCATAGTGTTACACTGTCTAGGTTATATGGATACTTCCCACTGACACCAACCTTTCAGAACTCCGGAGATGGGAACTTGCCCTTCAACATATTCCACCTGGTCTCAAACTTTGTTTGTTTTAAATTCCTGCCCACCATTCCACAACATCTTTCCTCCAATCTCTGGACAGAGCCTCTGCCTCGACTGGCATCTCTGTCAAACTTCTTTGCATTTTGCTTATGTCTGCCTTGGTGTGTGTGTGTGTGTGTGTGTGTGTGTGTGTGTGTGTGTGTGTGTGTGTGTATGTGGGTGTGTGTACATGTGTGTGGGTGTGGGTGTGTGTGTTTGTTTACCTATCTTTTCTCTCCCAAGGTAAGTCTTTTTTCTCTTCCGAGATTGGAATGACTCCTTACCCACTTCCTTAAAACCCTCTTCCTTGATTTCTTTCCTTTCCCCTCTTCAACCCTGCTCTTTCTGAAGAAGCAACCTAAGGTTGTGTAAGCTCAGTTTTGTGTGTATGTGTATGTTTTTATTTGTGTATGAACGAACCAGTGCCTTTTCGCCTGTTAAGTCTAACTTCCTTTATATATATTGCGCTTGTGTATATGTGTGGGTGTGTGTGTATTTGATTACCCTCCTTTTTTCCCCCCAAGGTAAGTCTTTCCTGTCCTGGGATTGGAATGACTCCATACCCACTCCCTAAAGCCCTCATCATTTCCTTTTCCCTCTCCTTCCCTTCTGCCTGATGAAGCAGCTATGCTGCAAAAGCTAGTGTTTGTGTGTGTGTGTGTGTGTGTGTGTGTGTGTGTGTGTGTGTGTGTTTATTCGTTACTATCACTGCCTGTGCTCCTTCACCTGGTAAGTAGACTTCATATATATTTTTACATATATAAAATAAAGATTTTGGACTTACCTAAAGTACAGGCTCGTCGATAGAAACATAAAACACACATAAAAACATACAAACATTCGAGCTTTCGCCACCACTGGCAGCTTCTTCGGGAAAAAGAGGAAGGAAGGAGAGGAGAAAGGGAAGGATACGGGTTTTTAAAAAGTTGCAAAGGAGCCATTCCAATCCCAGGAGTGGAAGGACTTACCTTAGGAGACAAAAAGGAAGGTAAACAAATACACACACACTCACACATATCCTCATGCAAACACACCTAGGCAGACATTTGTAGAAACCAAAGAAGTTGGACAGAGATACCACTTCAGGCAGAGGCTCTGTCCACAGAACCGAGGCAAAGAAGTTAAAGATGATGGGAGGGATTTGAATTTAGCGGAGGTTGAGACCAGGTGGGCAACGGGAAGACAGAATATGCTGAAGGGCTAGTTCCCATCTCCGGAGTTCTGAAGGATTGGTGTCAGTGGGTAGTATCCAGATAACCCGGGCAATGTAACACTGTGCCAAGATGTGCTGGCCATGCCCCAAGGCGTGTTTAGCCACAGGGTGATCCTCATTACCAACAAACACTGTCTGCCTGTGACCATTCATGCGAATGGACAGTTTGTTGCTGGTCATTCCCACATACAACACTTCACAGTGCAGGCATGTCAGTTGGTAAATCACGTGGGTGCTGTCGCAAGTGGCTCTGCCCTTGATCGTGTTACCCTCCGGGTTACGGGACTGGAGTAAGTGGTGGTGGAAGGGTGCATAGGGCAGGTTTTACAACGGGGGCAGTTACAAGGGTAGGAGCCAGAAGGTAGGAAAGGTGGTTTGGGGATTTCATAGGGATGGACTAGGAGGTTACGGAGGTTAGGTGGGCGGCAGAAAGACACTCTCGGAGGAGTGGGGAGGATGTCATGAAGGATGGATCTCATTTTGGGGCAGGATTTTAGGAAGTTGTATCCTTGCTGAAGACCCACATTCAGAGTCCGCTCCAGTCCCGGAAACTATCCGGTGACAAGAGGGGCACTTCTAGGATTCTTCTGTTGAAGGTTCTGAATTTGGGGGGATGAGGAAGTGGCTCTGGCTATTTGCTTCTCTACCAGATTAGGAGGATAGCTGCGGGATGTGAAAGCTGTTATTAGGTTATTGGTGTACTGGTTCAGAGCTTCGGGACTGGAGCAGACTCGTTTGCCATGAAGACCTAAGCTGTAAGGAAGGGAACGTTTGATGTGGAATGGATGGCAGCTGTCATAATGCAGGTACTGTTGTTTATTGGTAGGTTTGATGTGGACAGATGTGTGAAGTTGGCCATTGGACAGATGGAGGTCGACATCGGGGAAAGTGGCTTGGGATTTGGAATAGGACCAGGTGAATTTGATGGGACCAACGGAGTTGAGGTTGAAGAGGAAATTCTGGAGTTCTTCTTCACTGTGTGTCCAGATCATGAAGTTGTCATCAATGAATCTGTACCAAACTTTGGATTGACAGGCTTTGGTATCCAGGAAGGCTTCTTCTAAGAATCCCATGAATAAGTTTGCATACGAGGGGGCCATTCTGGTTCCCATGGTTGTTCCCTTTAGTTGTTGGTATGTCTGGCCCTCAAAAGTGAAGAAGTTGTGGGTTAGGATGAAGCTAGCTATCCTCCAAATCTGGTAGAGAAGCAAACTGCCAGAGCCACTTCCTCATCCCCCCCCCCCCCAAATTCAGAACCTTCAACAGAAGAATCCCAGAAGTGCCCCTCTTGTCACCGGATACTTTCTGGGACTGGAGCGGACTCTGAATGTGGCTCTCCAGCACTTCCCTAAATCCTGCCCCGAAATGAGGTCCGTCCTTCATGACATCCTTCCTACTCCACTGAAAGTGTCTTTCTGCTGCCCACCTAACCTCCATAACCTCCTAGTCCATCCCAATGAAAACCCCAAACCACCTTCCCTACCTTCTGGATCCTAACCTTGTAACCGCCCCCGTTGTAAAACCTGCCCTATGCACCCTTCCACCACCACCTACTCTAGTCCCATAACCCGAAGGTGTACACAATCAAAGGCAGAGCCACTTGCGATAGTACCCACGTGATCTACAACTGACATGCCTGCACTGTGAAGCTTTGTATGTGGGAATGACCAGCAACAAACTGTCCATTTGCATGAATGGACACAGGCAGTCAGTGTTTGTTGGTAATGAGGATCACCCTGTGGCTAAATACGCCTTGGTGCACTCCCAGCATATCTTGTCACAGTGCTACACCATCCGGGTTATCTGGATACTTCCCACTGACACCAATCCTTCAGAACTCCAGAGATTGGAACTTGCCCTTCAGCATATTTTCTCTTCCCGTTGCCCACCCGGTCTTAACCTCCGCTAAATTTGAATTCCCGCCTGCCATCTTTAACATCTTAACATCTTTGCCTTGGTCCTCTGGACAGAGCCTCTGCCTCTAGTGGCATCTCTGTCTAACTTCTTAACTTCTTTGGTTTCTATAGTATGTCTGCCTAGGTGTGTTTGTGTCTGTGTAAATGTACGGGTGTGTATGTATTTGTTCACCTTCCTTTCCTTCCCCCAAGGTAAGTCTTTCCTCTCCCGGGATTGGACTGGCTCTTTACCCCCTTCCTTAAAACCCTAATCATTTCCTTTTCCCTGTCCTTCCCTTCTGCCTGAAGAAGCAACTGTGTTGCGAAAGCTTGCATTTGTGTGTGTGTGTGTGTGTGTGTGTGTGTGTGTGTGTGTGTGTGTGTGTGTGTATTCATTTATTTATTTGTGATGCTGTCACACCTGTGCTCCTTCGCCTGGTGAGTAATGTTCGTCTATTTTTTATATATAATTTTTCCTGCTAGGAATTTTTCATCTTAATATTCGTATTATATGTTGTTGTTGTTGTTGTGGTCTTCAGTCCGGAGACTGGTTTGATGCAGCTCTCCACAATACCCTATCCTGAGCAAGCCTCTTCATCTCCACATAAGAATGGCAACCTATATCTGTCTGAATCTGCTTACTGTATCCATATCTTGGTCTTCCTCTGCGATTTTTTCCCCACAGGCTTCCCTCCAATGCTAAATTCACAATTCCTTGATGTCTAAGAATGTGACCTACCAATCTATCCCTTCTTTTAGTCAAGGTATGCCAGAAATTTCTTTCCTCCCCAATTCTGTTCAGTAACTCCTCATTAGTTACACGATCCACCCACATAATCTTCAGCATTCTTCTGTAGCACCATATTTCAAAAGCCTCAATCCTCTTCCTGTCCACACTGTTTATCGTCCATGTCTCACTCCCATACAAGGCAACACTCCACACAAATGCCTTCAGAAAGGACTTATTTGGGCTTAAATAAATATTCGAGGTTAACAAATTTCTCTTTTTCAAGAACGCTTTTCTACCCATTGCCATTCTGCATTTTATATCCTCTGTACTGCGACCATCATTTCTTATTTTACTACCGAAGTAACAAAACTCATCTACCTCCTTTATTGCTTCGTTTCCCAGTCTAACTCCTTCAGCATCACCTGATTTTCTTACACTGCACTCCATTATTCTAGTTTTGCTCTTGTTAATGTTCATCTTATATGCACCTTTCAGCACACTGTCCATTCCATTCAATTCCTCTTCCAGGTCCTTTGCTGTATCTGACAGAATTACTATGTCATCGGCAAAACGCAATGTTTTTAATTCTTCCCCCTGAACTTTTATTCCTTCACCAAATTTATCCTTGCTTTCCTTTATAGCTTGTTCAATGTACAAATTGAATAACATTGGAGAAAGGCTACAACCCTGTCTCACTCCCTTCCCAACCACTGCATCCCTTTCATGCCCTTCAACTCTGACAACCGCTGTCTGGTTTTTGTACAAGTTGTAAATAACCTTACGCTCCCTATAATTTACTCCTGCTTGCTTCAGAACTTGGAAGAGTTTATTCCAATCAACATTGTCAAAAGCCTTCTCCTAATCTACAAAAGCTAGAAATGTAGGTTTGCCTTTTCTTAATCTATCTTCTAGGATAAGTCGTAAAGTGAGAATTGCCTCCCGTGTTCCTACATTTCTCCTGAACCCAAACTGATCTTCCCTGAGGTCGGCTTCTACCAGCTTTTCCATCTTTCTGTATATAATTCGTGTTAATATTTTACAACCATGACTTATTAAACTGATGGTTCTGTAGTTTTCACACCTGTCTGCACCTGCTTTCTTTGGAATGGGGATTATATCATTTTTCTTAAATTCTGAGGGTATTTCGCCTGTCTCATACATCTTACACACCAGGTGAAACAGGTTTGTCATGGCTGGTTCTCCCAGAGACTTCATTAGATCTGATGGAATATCATCTACTCCAGGGGCCTTGTTTCAACTTAGGTCTTTCAGGGCTCTGTCAAATGCTTCTCTCAGTACAGTATCTCGTATTTCATCTTCATCTTCATCCTCTTCCCTTCCTACAATATTGTCTCAAAGTTCATTTCCTTTGTAGAGCCCCTCTATATACTCTTTCCACCTTTCAGCTTTCCCTTCTTTGCTGAGAACTGGTTTTCCATCAGTGTCCTTGATATTCATAGAGCTGTTTTTCTTATCTCCAAATGTCTCTTTTATTTTCCTGTAGGCTGTATCTATTTTTCCCCTATTTATACATTCTTCTACATCCTTGCATTTGCCTTCTAGCCACTTCCTGTCAATCTCATTTCTTAGTCGTCTGTACTCCATTTTGCCTGTTTCATTTACTGCATTTTTATATTTTCTCCTTTCATCGATTAAATTTAGTATCTCCTGTGATATCCAAGGATTTTTTGTTGGTCTTGCCTTCCTACCTATTTTGTCCTCTGCTACCTTCACTATTTCATCTCTCAATTTTACCCATTCTTCCTCTACTGTTTTATTTTCCCCCGTTCCTGTCAATTGTTGCCTAAAGCTCCCTCTGAAATTCTTAAGAACCTCAGGTTCCTTCAATTTATCCAGGTCCCATCTCCTTATTTTCCTACCTTTTTGTAGTTTCTTTAGTTTCAGCCTACACTTCATAACCAAAAAGTTATGGTCAGAGTCTATGTCTGCCCCTGGGTATGTCCTACACCTCAAAACCTGGTTCCGAAATCTATGTCTTACCATTATAAAATCTATCTGGTATCTCCTGGTGTCTCCTGGTCTCTTCCACGTATACAACCTTCTTTTGTGATTCTTGAACCAGGTGTTTGTTACAACTAAATTATGTTCTGTGCAAAATTCTACCAGGCAGCTTCCTCTTTCATTCCTTATGCCCAGACCATATTCACCTACTATCTTCCCTTGCCTTTCTTGTCCTACTACCGAATTCCAGAGTCCCATAACAAATAAGTTTTCCTCTCCCTTAATTGTCTGAATAATTTCCTTTAGCTCCTCATATATTTCTTCGATTTCCTCATCATCGGCAGAGCTAGTTGGCATATAAACCTGTACTACTGTTGTCGGTGTTGGCTTCGTATCTATCTTGACAATGATAATGCGATCACTGTGCTGGTCATAGTAGTTTACCCGCATTCCTATTTTCTTATTCATTATCAATCCTGCTCCTGTGATACCCCCAATTGATTTTGTATTTATAATCCTGTACTCACCTGACCAGAAATCCTGTTCATCCTGCCACCGTACTTCACTAATCCCCACTAAATCTAACTTCAACCTATCCATTTCCCTTTTTAAATTTTCTAATTTTCCTACTCGATTAAGGGATCTAACATTCCACGCTCCGACACGTAGAATGCCAGTATTGTCTTTCCTGATGATCACATCCTCCTGAGTAGTCCCCGCCCGGAGATCTGAATGGGGGACTATTTTACCTTCGGAATATTTTACCCGAGAGGATGCCATCATCATATGTTCATACAGTAGAGCTGCATGTCCTCAGGAAAGGTAACGGCTGTATCATATATATATATATATATATATATATATATATATATATATATATATATATATATATATATATATATATATATATATATATATATATATATATATATATATATAATAGATGAAGATTACTCACCAGGTGAAGAAGCACAGGTGGTGATAGTAGCACAAATAAAACACACACACAAATGCAAGCTTTCGCAACCCAGTTGCTTCTTCAGGCAGAAGGGAAGGAGAGGGAAAGGAAATGGTGAGGGTTTCAAGGAAGGGGGTATGGAGCCAATCCAATCCTGGGAGAGAAACCTAGGCAGACATACTGTAGAAACCAAAGACATTAAGGAGTTAACTCCTTCACCTGGTGAGTAACCCTTCTCACACACACACACATATATATATAAAAGAGATGACTTACCAAAAGGACCGGCTCGTCGATAGAAACAAATAAAATCACACACAAACACACATACAAGCTTTCGCCACCACTGGCAGCTTCTTCAGGAAAAAGAGGAAAAAAGGGAAGGATATGGGTTTTAAGGAAGTGGAAAAGGAGTCATTCCAATCCCAGGAGTGGAAGGACTTACCCTAGGGGAAAAAAAGGAATGTAAACAAATACACACACTCTCAGACATATCGAAACGCAAACACACCTAGACAGACATTTGGCTTTTTACAAATGTCTGTAAAAAATGGCATTTATGGCCATTAGGCCCGAACCGCGGATCATGTTCAGCCTGCCTGGTGCAAGGTGTTTTAGCTGACACCACATTTTTAAAAGTGAAAGTTAGGTTAGGTACAGGACACACAAGAGTGTTTCTTTCCAGTAGGTAATCATGCGTAACACATGAATCTCTGGTTCAGAAACATTCACTTATTCCATACATATCATTTCAAAATCTATTGTTTCGATATATATCATTTGGAGTTCGAAGCCTAGTTATAGCTGCGCTATGCAGCACATCTGCGATATTACGCTGATTAAATTTACATTGTGGAGGAAAGATTCACAAAAACAAAGTTTTGCACAATTAAAAAAAAAATGCTTTTCGAGTTTTATTAATTTACTGAGTGGACAAGGGCTTATGCAAATAAGCTATATACCATAAAGCAGGAAGAGAATTAATTATTTACAATGCAGCTTAATTTTACATTGTCACTTGTCAAAAATAATTTCTCAATATATCCAGAGTAGCACTGAAATGATTAAAGGATAATTACGTATGGAGCAGTCAAAGGGTTAAAATATTTCACAGCTATACACAACAATTGTGGAAGGAAGGAAGGAAAAAAGGAAGGAAGGAAGGAAGGAAGGAAGGAAGGAAAAAAGGAAGGAAGGAAGGAAAAAAGGAAAAGAAAAAAAGGAAAAAAGAAAAAAAGGGGGAAAAAAAAAAAAAAAAAAAAAAGGCGCTTCTTCATAAGCGGATATAACATAACACTACACGCACAAAACTTCAAAAGTAGACCGCAAACACTGCAACAAAGGATGAAATCCAGGTGTACCACTCATGGAAACTCTTTATGGTGGCTTCTAATGGCATTTTTCAGAACTTCCTGAAACTTTACCTCTGATCCCAAAAAATGGGGAAAAAAGTGCATCATGTGTTCGGCTAAATATGATAACTTGGGGGGGTCAGATATATGCTTCAATTGTAAAATTTTTAGAAAATTTGTACCTTGTCTTATCTGAAGGTATTCTTATTTGCGAAAATATATGGGATAGTGAGTGTCATAATGAGTACAAAGCATTTAATAAATTTAAGAATATGATCTTTTGTAATATTTCCAATGAAAAAAAAACTGTATTGTAAAACTTGTTTATTTTATTTTTTATTATTATTTATTTTTTAATTATTTGCTTGATTCTGGACCATCATATTGAGGAATTATCAATTCCATACAATTGAAATGAAGTTGGAAATATACCACTAAATTGAATCAAAGGGGATGAAGTTTACTTTCTGGATAACACTTGTGGTGCTTTAGAGCCACCAACACAATAATTACCCTTTTTTTACTGTAAAGACGAATGATTTATTATACCAAGATGCTTAAAGTTCAAATATACAGCAAAGACTGGTGTATAAACAAAGCCATGCTGGGAAGCAGCCGCGGTGGAGTAGCCGAGCGGTCTAAAGCGCCTCGCTGCGGAGCGCATGGTTGCTCACCGTGGAGGTTCGAGTCCTCCCTGGGGCATGGGTGGGTGTGTGTTGTCCTTAGGTTAGTTTACCTAGGTTTAACTAGTTTGTAAGCTACGGACTGATGACCACACAGTTTGGTCCAATAGATTTACAAACATTTGAACATTTTTTGCTGGGAAGCAGCTACAAAGAACAGACCATGAAGATATCACACTCAATCACAATACTGCTGGGAGTGCCGATCGCCACACAGCCCCCCTCCCCTCCCCAATTCCAGTGCGGAGCATGGTGTTGTCCTGGTGATGGGGTGATGTGAAGCCTGGAGTGTGGCATCGGCGTCCGGAGCTGCTGTACTGAAACTGTAAAGGGCAGTTCGAAGGAAAAATCTTTAAGCCAGCATGGACGACATAGTAAGTGTCCAGCTCAGGAATGAGTGGTAGTAGGGAGGGGATCTTGGCACTCTTAAAGAGGAGTTTGTATGAATAATGTGCCTGAGGTGTCGATAAAGGAAGTTTTGGAAGTGGCATTCACAGATTCAGGAATGGTGAAAGTGCACAAGACAGTGAGGTATGACTCATCAACAGGATCTAGTGTTCTAGGGAGGTTGTATAAAACCATCAGGAGGTTGTTACACAGTTGAAGTTTGATGTCATCTGGGGCAAAAGATGAGACGTCACAAGAGAAATGTATGTGATCAGTTGTTGAGGTGAAACGTGAGTGAATGGGGAACAGGATTTGGGAGGGGTGTTCGGCGTAGAAGACACAGAACGGTACCCCTGGTGATGAACACTCTCCTGGTATAGAGTCATCTGCATCGGTGGTGGTGAGTGTGGCAGTCGGCGTGGGACTGTTGTCATCCTGGGCTGGGGATCGGGGTGGTTCGTTGGGAGCCTGTGGATCCTTGGTGGCATGTATCATCATCCATGTGCTTTAAGTCTGACAAGGGAGACTCAATGGTTTTTGGTTGAACAGGATTTTGAATATCTGTGGGCTGCATGCTAGTACCTGGTGTGGACTGGTGTATGGTTGCTGGAGAGAAACTCGCACTGTGTCGGTATGTAAAAACACGTAATCACATGATGCTAACTCGCGGTGTACGAACACCTTCTGTTGAGTATGTGCGCAAGGGGGTGGCACATGGCAAGAAGCAACAAGCTCTCTGACTTGTTCGACGAGACCCGGTAGTTTATCGGCCTCGATGAGAGGTGTGTCGCAGACATATTGCGGAGGGAGTGCAATTGTTTCACCGTAGAGGACTCAGCCATTGAACAACATGTGTCTTCTTTGTAGGTTGTGTGTAAACCTAGCTACTCCCAGGGCAGTGCATCAGGCCAGTTGTCAGTGTGACACATGAGGGCCACGTTCAGTGATCTGTGTGCCTGTTCAACCACGCCATGCCTGCGGGTGGTAGGCTGTCGTCTGGAACCGGTGTTGATGTCTGTGGGTTTCACCCTATTGATTGATACAGTGAGAAGTGCTTTGTTCACAGAAGTTCACAGAAATAATGAAGGTGTTGTCACCCCTCTTCAGGACCTGGTGAGGACCAGAATATGGAGGGTGAAGAGGGATACGGACAGTGTCATCATGTAGGAAGACATGCCAGTGCATTTGGGACATGCGGAGAGGGAGGGAAGTTCTAGATGGGAGAAGGAGAGAAAAATTTTCAACTGGAAAGGCGAACTTGGTCAATAAAGGATGGAAGATCAAAGGGGGGAGGAGGGGAAGAGTGGACAAGTTTGCCAGGAAGGGATTGGGTTTGTCTGCAGACAAACTCTGTGATGGTGCCCTTCAGGTCTCATTTGTAAGTGGAGCAAAGACCAAGGAGGACCAGGAGGAGAGCCTCTTAGTCACAGTGTGTCATGGCACATGAGGGACGCTTTGAAAGTGTGGTGTCAATGCTCGACTATGCCATTTCCTTCAGGGTGATAGGCTGTGATGTGGATGTTTTTAATTCTTAACAAGTTGCACAGGTTTTGAAATAGAGCAGATTCGAACTGTTGTCCTTGGTTGGTGGTGATGACAGCTGGACAGCTGAAACAGGAGATCCAAGAGTGCATGAATGCACATGCGACAGTTTCTGCAGTGATGTTTGGAAAGGGCGTAGCTTCAGCCTAGTGGGTCATGTGATCAATCAAAGTGAGAAGGTAATGAAAACCATAGAATGGGAGAAGGCGGCCAACTAGATCAATACGAACATGCTGGAAGTGCTCAGCAGGGATGGGAAAAGAGCCCAGTGGAGGGGAGGTGTCTTTATGAATTCTCTGTTTTTGGCAGGGAACACAGGTGCGAGCCCAGGCTTTGCAGTTGCAACTCATGTCCTGCCGGAGGAACTGGTCCGTGACTAACTTGGTAGAGTCCTTTATGCCAAGATGAGATCTCGTGCCTGAGGCAGCAAGGAATGTTGGGTGGAGAGTGTCAGTAGTTTCATCGCAGCAAACCTCACCCGATACACCAGGGAAGGTGTGCGGATAGCTCACAAAGAAGAGGAAGAGTCTTGAATTAGTTGCATTGTGTCATCATCTGCCACTTGAACAGTGGTGAGCTGACAGAGATCTAAGAGAGACAAAATGGCATCAATGCGTGAGAGAAAATTGGCAATGACATTGTCCACACCCTTGATGTAGCAGACGTTGGTGGTGAATTGAGAAATATAGTCCAAATAGCGGAACCGACAGGGAGGAGGGTAACTAGGAAGGTTTGTGATTGCAGCGACAAGAGACTTGTGGATGGTTACAACATAAAGAAAGGTCTACATGGCAGAGCGGAAATCCTTGATAGCCTCATAGATGGCAGAGTATTTCTTTTGAGCAGTGTTGCATTTTTTTTTAGAAGAATTGCAGAGGAGATGTGACACCATTGAGTGATTGGCTCAGAACTGCATGATGGCAGTATCACTTGCATCTGTGGTAATAAAAAGTTCAGCAGCAGGATGAGCGTGAGCAATAGTGACAGCTCAAGTGAATAGGTCTTTGAGAGTAGAGAATTCAGAAGCCATAGCATCTGTCCAGGCAACAGGTTGATTTCCAGAGGTGTGTTTGCCAGCCAAGGCACCAGTGAGCGGGTCTTAAAAGCTCAGTAGCACCAGGTAAGTGTTGTCGATAATAATTAATGTCAACGTCAGCCAAGGTGTGAAGAAGGATTTGTAAATGTTTCTTATTCTCCTTGGTCGAATTACAGAACACTAATATGTCATCAAGGTATGCAAAACAAAACTTCATGGGAAATAAAATCTCATTAATGAAATGCTGCCAAGTGTGTGTGTCATTTTTACGTGTATTAAGGCATGAACCAAAAGTGGAATAAACCTATGGGAGTAGTCATAGCAGTCCTTTCAATGTTCTCAGGAGCCATAGGAATCTGGTGGTAAGCATGCTTACAGCCACAAGCGAGAACACTTTCGCACCAGCCAGAGTTTGGAACAGGATAATTGTCCATAAGCCTATTGTAATCACCACACATTCACCAAGAGCCATCTTGCTTTGACACCAGATGAATGGGAGACAACCAGCTGCTGGATGGGGCTCAATGACACCCAACTTTAAAAGGTTTGTAATTTGTTATTTGATGGCCACCAATTTCTCCAGTCCAAGATGGCACAGTTTGCTAGAGATGGGAGGACCATCAACAAGACAGAGTTTGTGAACTGTGCCATTCATGACAACTGAGACACTGTTAGAAGCAGTGGCAAAGCTTTGTTTACATGCATGGTTGCTGTTTGTTGTGACAGGGCGGGTGGGCACCGGGAGAGGGAGCTTGGCTCAGTGCAAGTTAAATGGAGTCTGCGAGGAGGAGGAAGGGCTCAGTAGCACTTGTGGCCAACAGAGTGAACCAAGGTGCCAGGGAAGTTACAGTTCCTGACTTGGGGAGCCACAGGTGCTCTGGAGCAAGATGGTGTCATGTGAAAGTTCCTCAAGCGGCCATTAGCTGGTAGAAGTGTGTGCATTGTGGTAACAGACTTCTCGACTAGAGGGGCAGAAACAAGAGATGATCGCGAGGTGTAAGAGAAAGAGGAAGTGTAAGTGGTGGCCACCAGAATGGAACACCAAGCAGTGCATTGGCATGGAAACTGAGTTCTGCTTGCAAATGTCCACGTGCGAGCAGCGTGGATGGGGAGAACTTTAACAGACACTATTAACTCTGTGCGTGGGTGTGACAGCACTGAGAACACTTGCTGAGGTAACACTCGTGCTACCCTTGGAGCGATAGGCCTTCCGAAGCGACTGCAGAGGCAACAGTTGGCGCAGAGTGGACGTCAGCTGTGATTCCGTGTATCCAAGGTGGCAGGTGGAGCACACATTTACATGCACTCTGCCACCTTGACAAGAGCAATTTGGATTGTGTAATGATGTTGAAGCACTAGTGAACAATGTTCTCCTTTTCGTGACACAGTTTGCTCACCTGTTCATGTTCACTGCACAACTTTGAAAACAGAGCCTCAAACTTTTTAACTGTCTGAAGACACTCAGGAATGGTCGGTGCATTAGTGGAGAAAGAGTCAGAGCACAAGAAAAATGAGTGTTTGTGGGGTTGTGAGACACTGAATGTCGCACAATATCAGGGCAAAGTTTATGATAAGTTAGGAAATTCATGCCTAAAATTGGTTCTTGCACCTCCGCTACCAAAAAGTTCTACGGATGTAGCACCCGTGTCTATAAGGAAACAAGCATTTGTAGCACAGTCACAGAGGTACAAATGACAACACAATGGAGAAACATCACAAACAGGAAGAAACACGTGTAGGTGTCCCATGTATGTCAGAGCATGAGGCGGTACCTAAACCATTCTGCACTCAGCATTTCGGTAGTGACACAGCAAATGACTCTTCCTTGCTGTGTCTTTCAAGCAACTGTGGAAGTAGCAGTAAGGGTAATACAGAGCTTTCTCTTGCAAAAGTGAAGGAGCAAAGGTGGTCCGTCCTTGGTGTTGGAGAAGCTGCTTCCAGAAAGCACTGTTTTGCATGTCAGAGACGGCAAATCTGTCACCCAGTCTGTGTGCAGGCGAACTTTGATGCCTTGTTCCTTGCCCGCAGTTTACTTATTGCACGGGCGACCCCACCCAGCAATAGGTGCATGCTGCAAAGGTTGAGTCTTGGACAAAAATTGCAGCTCACATGCCTCATGCAGGTATGCGTAGTACACCCTGTCGGCAATGAGGATGCGTTCGCTTGGAGACAGGAGAATGTTATAGGTGAGGGCAGTCTGGACTGTGAGCGAAAGCTTGCTCAACCAAACAGCCATGAGGGTAGAATCCGGCATGTCATCTTCATTTGCAAGAAGCTGGTGGCACTGCCAGAGCTGTGACGGCTTTTTGTCACCCAGTTATTCTTCGTGGATAATGAGTCTGATCATATATTCCAGGGTGTGCGTGACCCTCTCTTGGTGATGGAATACTGGTCCACCACAGGAGGAGAGGTCACAAGGTCACAGATGAAGTCAACATGTTCCTGAAGATGTGTAATTAGGCATAGGTAGTGGGCTGAATCGTCAAGTGAGTAGTGGTCGAATATCTGCTCAGTGATGGTGAACCACATCATGGGAGTCTCGAAGGAGAAAGGTGGCAGTTTGGGAAGGCGCCCAGCAATGGTGGTGCCGAGGTGTTGATGCAGAGCTGTTGTGGCATTGTGAGAGAGCTTGACGCAGCCATCAGCCTGGGCGGAGCTTCGAAGATGAGTGAGCAGGTCACAGAAGAAAGATGTGAGACAAAGCAGGCACCCGGCATGGTTTGCGACACGGGTGTGTGCCATGAAAGCAGGATGAATGAATGGGTGTGGCCAAGAATGTTCTAATATCTAAGTAGTGTGGTACAGTGGGAGCAATTGTTGAACTTGTGACTTGGCGGGCACATAATGTGATATGGGTAGCACATGGGGCACATCAGCAACTTGAGGAAAATGTTTGGTTATATTACCACTGATGGATGACCAGTTCTGGTTGGGGAATCACTCAGTGCTCCAGATTGCACAAGGCTAGCCAACACAATACTTGCTAGTGTCCAGGTCAGCTGTGTGATTGGAAAAAGGTGCACACAGAGTGTGAATATATTTTCCATAATTAATTGAGTGTGTGGGGTGCCTTCAAAACTAGAGCATTGAATCCAGGCCAGTGTTGGTTAAGCTTCTGGTTGTACACTGAGCACTCAACGTGGCAAACAAGTATTGTGAGTGTTTATTCTGAAAACGAAAATGCGAAGCACAAAAAAACTGGAGACACTGAATTTGAAATGAAGAAGTTGATGCAGTGAGAAATCCAGGTGGGGGTGGCTCTGTCATGGTCATTGTAGGAACTGTCGAGACAATGACACACAAAAAATAGGTTGCTGCTGCACAGCTCTTAAGATTTGATAGTATACTCGACTTCAGGGTCACCGATGTGGATTTAGCATGGGGGTAGAGCCCCAATAAAAACCACATGTAATTGATCTATACACTTTATTGTGAACACAGCAGCATGTAATACAGAACTGAGACAATATGGCTGGTGGGCACAGAGAGGCTGTGTCCCCACAGATGTCAGCTGGAAAGTCATTTCACAATGGACTATTGAGGCAAAGGTTGAGTGGTCACCACATAATATTTATTTATTTTATTTTTTCACTCACACACCTACCTCTGCACCTCCCCTTTTTCTTTCTCCCATCCCTTCCCTTTACTTAACAGTGTTCCAAGCTTTTACAATTTGTCACATAATGCGGAATGTCATCTTCCAACCAGGATTATCCGTCATTAGAAATTGCTTTTTCATATGTTTCTTTGAAGTGAGGAGTGATGCCTGTACTCAGTAAAAATGTCATCTTATGAAATGTTGCGCATTTTCATCATTCTATTTATGCTGCAGATTGACTCAGTAAACAGATAAAACTATCATTTTGTGGAAATGATACTAATTGTGTCACTAGTTAATCAGTAATAACTTGCAGATGAGGGATCACTTTTAATAAAACTGAGGTTAAATCTACATAAGTGTAGAAGTATTACAGTGAATTTAACTAAATATTTGCTACTTGTACACACTGTAATCACCAAAGAAAAAATTTTATTCAGTTTTTACAATATTTGGATAATTGCTTGGATCAGATAAAATTACGACCTCTTGTACTTTGAACCATGCAAACTATGGACAAACTCTAGGCAGAATAATAATAACCTAGCTATAAAAAGCTATATACATTATGAGATCAAAAACATCTGGACCCACACAAAAACATTTGTTTTTCGTATTCAGTGTATTGTACTTTCATCTAATGTCAGGTGCTCCATATCAGCAACCTCAGTAGTTATTAGACTTTATGAGAGAACAGAATGGGGCACTCTGTGGAACTAACAGACTTCAAAATTGGTCAAGTGATTGGGAGTAACTTGTGTCAGAAGACTATCCATGAGATTTCCTCACCCCTAAACATCCCTGGGCCTTCTGTTTCTGATGTGATTGTGAAGTGTAAATACAAAGGGACAAGTACAGCATAAAAGGGTACAGGTCAACCTTGTCTGTTGACTGACCAAGACCCTTCTGTTTCTGATATGAAAGTGAAGTGGAAATGTGAAGGGACAACCACAGCATCCAAAAGTGTACAGCTGACTTTGTCTGTTGACTGACAGAAACCACCAACAGTTGAAGATGGTCATACAGTGAAACAGGCAGGCATCTATCCAGACCATCATACAGAAATTCCAAACTGCATCAGAATCCTCTCCAAGTTCTATGACAGTTAGGCAGGAGGTGAAAGAACTTGGATTTCATGGTCAAGCAGCTGCCCATTGCGAGGTTATTTAAGGGCTGTGTATGGAGAATCTTATATAAAGTTTACACAATCAAGTTCACTGGCTCAATAAGTTCTGCTCTGTACAGGGTATGATACAAATTCACCCACAGTCCCCACCTGCATATGGTTAATAAGACACAAATAAAAAATGAGAAGAAAGGGTGTATTACATAGAAATAACTTTCACAACACTTTCATTTAAACTTTTACATATTAAGTTTATTTATCAGATCAAATCACTATCACTGGTAATAGCACTGTAGGTTGGTGTATCTAACGTAGCTTGTGAACCCCCAGACATAATTTACTTTGCTGCCACCCCTCGCCAACGTACAATGCTTTGCCAAGTTTACTTACATTCTTACATATACATTTTAAACACTTATACTAACGCAAACTAATATGTAGCTGATCATAGTAATTAACATGTTTGATTTATCATTTCCCTATTTTGCGATTCAGATATCAATATCAACTCTCCCACCATTTGCAGTATTGGTTTCCTCTTTTAAACTTATTTATTTGATAAACCCTATTGCAAAAATTTGTATGAAACATGTTTTCAAATAATTTTGGCTTACTCTTTACAATAGAACAAATATTTTGGAGTACCATTTCAAATTATACAATTATGTATTATTATATACAAATTAATTATTTAAAGAAAGAAAACATGCATAAGTAAATTTTGAACAATGTGATTTTGTGGTATAATCATTTCTAATATGACACATGCAAACAAACACTACCATGCTGATTGTGCATCAATCTTGTACATTATGTTATTAACAAATTTATACAATCGTATTAGTGAAATACGTTTTCTGTAATCAGTAATTATCTTACATCAAATGAAAGCATATCAGGTGATGCACCTTGTTGAGACCTGTTATATGAGCCCTAGCTCACCTCTGTATGTTAAATGGTTTAAAAGTTACAAAATTTTAACTAATTACTAAACTGGCATATTTTTATTCTATTAACACATTTTATATGTACATGATAGGAAGGATGTCTATGCATCACCAGACGTTTCATACAAAACCCTTTCAGAAACTGTGCCACACTTCTCTGTCTCAATTATGTTTTATTCTTTAACTTAACTTTATCATTTACAATACACTGCCTCCTCCCTGGCTGTGCAGAGAATTTCCAAATGCTCAGGTCCCCCCTAGTCAGCTGTTTCTGCCTTATACACACAAGCTCTCTGCTGGCCAACCCTCTATGAGCCCTAGCCACATAGCTGCTAAACATGATTTTTCTAAATTATTGATTTATACACATAATGCATTGCCATCAATGTCACCTGTCTTCATAGGTATAATGCTACCAAAATTAATAGCTAATATAAAAGAGTGTAACAACGTTGTGCATTGGCAAGGTCAGTGTTTGTGGTGCATTTAATCTATCTTGAAAAATTAAGTGGGATTATGGTTGTCAATTTTTCCAGTCATCATGACTGAGAGCTACTTGTTGGGCTGTACTGACACACCATAAGCCACAGATCACACAGACTGATGTGAGATGATTCCTTGCTTGGTGTAAGGAGCATAAATATTGGATGATTGAACAGTGGAAAAATGCCATATGGAGTGATGAATCACAGTACACAATGTGCTGTTCTGACAGCAGGGTGTGGGTATGGCAAATGCCTGGTGAACGTCATCTGTCAGTGTGTGTAGTGACAAAATTAAAATTCAGAGGTGGTGGTGTTATGGTGTGGTTGTGTTTTTTTCTGGAAGGGGCTTGCACTCTTTGTTGTTTTGCATGCCACTGACACAACACAGGCCTACGTGGATGTTTTAAGCATCTCCTTGCTTCCCACTGTAGAAAAGCAATTCAGTAATGGTAACTGCATCTTTCAACATGATTGAGCACCTGTTAATGATGCACAGCATGTGGCAGAATGGTTACATGATAATGACATCACTTTAATGGAATGACCTGCACGGAGTCCTGACTTGAATCCTATAGAACACCTTTAGGATGTTTTGGAACATTGACTTTGTGCCAGGCCTCAATGACCTACGTCAGTACCTCTCCTGAGAACAGCACTATGTGAAGAATGGGCTGTCATTCCCCAGTAAACCTTCCAGAACCTGATTTGAATGTATGTGTGCGAGAGTGGTAGCTGTCATCAAGGCTAAGGGAATTGAATGCCAGCATTACCAATGGACGGTGCCATGAACTTGTGAGTGCTTTCCAGCCAGGTCTCCATATACTTTTGATCACATAGTGTATTTATTTAAATTCATTAACATAAGGCAACAATTTTTAAAGATGCAATGATTTTTAATAATTGCAAACAATTTAAATGATTGAACAACATCCAAATGTTTTCAACTAATGAACAAAATCGGCTGAAATGAAAGAATAAATATAGCAACCCCTAAAACTAAAATAGTAAGTGTTACATTTATTTTAATCTAGCTGATAATACATTCTGAGAAACAAACATTTTCTTCAAGTTACACTATGATTGAGGTACATTAGTTTCTCCTACTGTACTGAAGTTTCGCATATCTAGAAACTTTATTTCATATTTAAAGTACGGTTTGTAAATGCAATGTGCATAAAATGCAATATTGTTTTGTACTGTATTTAATCTTGTCTTCTATATTTAAATATTTTGTTTGTTGAAGCTGTTTTGATTATATGTGGTATCACCTAATTAATTTTATTGTATGTATATAGAGCACAGGAGGAACTGCCCAGGGAGGACTTCATGTTTTTTGTTACAAACATTGTTGATGTAGAAAGTTTAGAGCCTAACCCTGCTCCTGAATGGTTAAGAAATGAAGCGTGGAGAGTTCTGTGCCAAGTAGAAATATTGCCAGCTTTCAAAGGTGAGCTTAGGTGCAATAATTCAAATCAAGTAAGTCTCTTAAAAACCTGACTTAAATCATCATAGCATCTGACAATCAATACATGTATTACTAATGTGCTTACACTAAATAACATTTGTTTTTTGTTAAGGTTTCAAAGAACATTTCAAGAAGCAAATAAATGATTGGCGGCAGTATTCTAGTGGTGTGGATGCGTCATTGGCTATGTTACCATCTCCTTGGTCACAGTGTCTTTCACAGTTTGAAGCTCTGATACTTATTCGAGTATTCCATCCTGATAAGGTATCTACTATAGATAATTTCATTGATAGAATAGTCAGATCCATTGTAAAACATGAACACACACTTTTCTGTACATATTTCAAAGGTAAAAAATAATGCTAGGATGAGAAACAATATTGACAAACTGTTCTAGATATGAGTATTGTGCAAATGAAAAGGTATGAAATGACACTGGGGTATAAGCAAAGTCTTCATTCAATAGTAATCACCAGAGGTCTGAGCACAACTATCCTACTGTTTAGCAAGGATTCCCTGTCCCCAGAATTTCTGTGGCTGTAACTACTTAGTCCTGTACTGTGTAATTCCATTCATTGTTTGAGTTGAAGCACTTCCCTTTGTGATGTTTTTTCACTGGATCAAATAGATGGAAGTCACAGGGCATTGCAGCTGTCACCCGTCATTCAGTCCCGAGGATGTGTGCCTCCAGCAGGAAGCACGCTGACTTCTCCGGACCAGCAGCCACTTCTTCAGAGTTGTCACCCATCATTCAGTCATGCACAGATTCATGTTCCGTGGAAAGGGTCTTGTCCGGGACACTTTCGCCCATACATTTGAGTGGCACCACATGATTTGTCCGCAACACATTAAGAGCCAATGGATGTCTCCATACGGTACAACACCTTCGCAATGTGAAGTGAATTTCCCAAATTAGGAAAAGTCTTGTGACAGTGCATTTATCGTCGTCATTTTTTATCTCAAGTTCCCCAGGTGTGGCTAACATGTCATCCAATCTTGATATAGCATTTGGTCTTGGACATCATCCCAGTTAAAACCGTTCTTCTCTATGTCTGATTGTACTTCCTCTATCCGTCATCTCCTTGACCTTCCCCTTGGTCTTCTTCCTCCCACTTCCATTCTGAAGTATTATTTTGTTGTTCTAGTGCTATCCATTCACATTACATGGCCATACCACTGCAGTCTTTGTTTTCTCAAGATGTTGGCAATAGGAACCCTGATACCCGGGCTGCTGAAACTTTGCACTTGACGTTTACAAATAACAAGTGAAGAGCAAGAAGCATGAGGCACTAGTTGCTAGGAACGATCCAATCACAGCGCGATAAACACTTCCAGTGATCATGTTCCGTGACATCAACGTTTCCGCATTGCCAGCTTTGTTCAGTTCTACCGTAAACAAAGTTGTGCATTGTGTTTATTGCGTGTTTATGTTGTGTGTGCTTTTTTCACTGCTATTTGTTTTACTGTGAATGGTTTAACTTGACTAGGAACGATCCAATCCCAGCGCGATAAACACTTCCAGTGATCATGTTCCGTGACATCAACGTTCCCGCATTGCCGGCTTTGTTAAGTTCTACCGTAAACAAAGTTGTGCATTGTATTTATTGCGTGTTTATATTGTGTGTGCTTTTTTCACTGCTATTTGTTTTACTGTGAATGGTTTAACTTGACTTTCCAAGTTCATGTAATTGGATGATGTCACCGAAAGATGTTTGTCTAGTGACGTTTTCTGAGTAAGTTCTCAATTTCGTGTGAATAAAAACTTCAAAGCTTGTGCTATGAGCAGGAAGTCTCGCTTCAAACAATCGTAAAAAAACTTTTTTCATAATTCATAATTGTTGAACTATCATTACATAGCATAGATACAGACTGAAGTCATACTGAATAAACTTAATGAAGTTGCATGTTAATAGGTATACACTTCATTTGTGTAAACAGTACATAAGTTTCAAAAAAATCATAAAACATTAAATTTCAGCAAGACAGTATAAAATTGATTACTAGTTATGGTGCATTGGTTACAAGAAAGAAATATTGGTGCATATGTGTCAGCTTTTATATTCGCTTGTGAAACAAAATAAGCTTGTTACACCCACATATGCAGTAGACAAAATTGCAAAGGAACAGCGTCACAATGAAATAAATCTGCCCCCTTTTCACTGCCGTTTTAAACCTATAAAATTGGTATGGAGTGATGTGAAGAATTACTTAAGGAACAATAAGTCTTTCACAATAACAGAGATGGCAAAGCTGTTGCATGAAACTGTTGCCAATGTGGATGCTGCATCTTGGGAAAAAAAAAGGGTCGAGCACATTGAAAAAGTGATTTGGACAGCACAAACAATGGAAGGGATCATGAACAGTTAATGATTTGTCTTGGTGATGATTTTGGCAGTGATGACAACAGTGAAGATGGGGAGCTGGATGTAATTGTAACGTTGTCTCCATAAATTGGTGAGTGAAAATCATTGATTATAAACTGTAGAGAGAGAAGTTACTATATTGATTATTGTTTATTTCGTATCTGTCATGATCCAGTGTTTATTTTCGATATTGCTTTGCTCCATGATTGAACCCGTGTGCATTCATTAATATGCCGTTAATTAATTGCTGCTCAAGAATGAATTATTATATGCACTTTTATTGCTCAAGAGCTTACATTTACGAGATACGTGAAACGTCAAGTGCAACGTTTCAGCAGCCCGGGTTATAGCTTATAATAGATTTTTTATATATAATAATAATAATAATAATAATAATACTATTATACTAAAACCATTATTTTTCCGTACATCACCTTCATCTGTCGGTTGTTCAGTGGTCTCAAAGATCTCTTAGCTCGCCTGCCAGTAATACATCACAAAATAATAAGATGTTGGGTTCTTCCAAGTCATGGAAACTTTCAATTTGACACGTTTCATTTTTAACGTATTTATTTATTTATCCATTCTTGATGAAGCACAGAAGTAATACAAAAGTAAGACAGCATGAGTACACTTAGACTGACTTATTACTACTTCAGACTTGCAACTAACTCATACGGACTGAGTTCGTGCCAGTTTGTGTGTATTAATATCTATTGTACTTTTTCTAGAACACGGAAGTTACAAAGTTTTACATTTAATAATTTGTTGATGAAACATAAATAAATCATGCTTTACAAAAAAATACACAAAATAATGACAAATGCAATAAAAAGTTTTTCATATGGAAATAAACAATACAAAAGATCATAAGTAAATAACAATTAGCGCAGTGTTAATATATGTTTACATTATTGTTTGACATTAAGCTTCAATAATTTAATTAAGTTTGTTAGAAGACCCTAGTAATGCAAATGATAATCAATGTGACTTGACAGAAGTGCTATAAAATGCTTATGTAATATAAACATGGAATATTAGTTTACCATACTATGACCAACCATGGTATCGTATACTTCCATTATTCAAACAAACGGGACCCTCCTGGCTACATTACAATATCCTCCTCACACATTGTCAGACATCACATGTGGATGGCATTGAGTGACAAAAGAATTGGGGAGTATATACAATCAGTAAAGATTTTAAATTTATATCACACAAGACAAAATTATGATCAGTTTTTAGGATGAATAAGAGCACATGATTTTTTTTCTTTTTTTTTCTTTTTTTTTTTTTTTTAATCCTACAAATTTTATAGTATATCACTCAAATTCAATTTTAAATCATGCTATAGTAACATAAAATATAATTTATAGAAAACTGTTACCAAAATAACAATTTACTACTGATGATATGATTACTGAAATGCACATTCTTTAAATTAACTACCATGACATTAGATATAGGAGAACAATAAATTGTTTTATAGAACAAGCAGACAGTTTTGTTGAACTACCATTACATAGCATAGATACAGACTGAAGTCATACTGGATAAACTTAATGAAGTTGCATGTTAATAGGTATACACTTCATTTGTGTAAAGAGTACATAAGTTTCAAAAAAATCATAGAACATTAAATTTCAGCAAGACAGTATAAAATTGATTACTAGAACAATCTTTTGGTTACAATTGTACATTGAGTGAATTCATAAGAAGTTAATACAATTTTTAAACACTGGAAGTAATTTTATAATGCAAAATAATTATTCAAGTTTCAAATTGCAATACAGATATCAGAACTTTACCATGTCTTATTTAGCAAACAGTCATAAAAATCATTGATTATGGTAATTATGTGAGGGTTATTGCTCTGTGAATATTAACAGCAAAATAACCAGTAATGTGTCTTAATGACAATATAAAAGTGTAAAGCTAGTTTATGACATAATACATCAACAAATGTGACCAGAATATTTAGAACACAAACCCTACCAGTTCAGCACATTTGTGAACCGCACACAAGCACCTAAAAATTTGCAAGAAAAATATGCTGCTGTAAATTTTACATCCACAGCCTGCACAGCTACAAGTCAGCAGATGATATGGCACCACCTTTAAAACTACGGCTGTTGAGCTCACCATAGAAATTCACTTATAAAAATTATTAAATTCATATTGTTTCATGAATGCATAATTCTTTCGTATTATATTACGAATGTATTAATTCAAACAAGTTTCATCTCACTAACCTCCATGAATGACAACAATAGACCCCAGCCAGCAAAGTCAAAGTTAACCACATCAAAATTTTACATCATCAAAACACAAAATACATAGTCAGGCTTGGTACACGAAAGTCATAGTCAAAGATAATATACAATGTGTCAGATCAGTTAAATAATCATTTAACCCCCCCCCCCCCCCCCACTTTATAAATAATTTTGTACAAGATGGTTACCAGGATAAAAATTACAACAAATATACAAAAGTTAACAATTAATTTAAAAAATTTCATGTAAGCACTAATAAAAATATCTATTGCTCATACAATTCAAAAACAGTTCATGATTATGGTGTATGTCAGATTTAGTGAAGCATGAAAAATACAGCTTACTTAGAGAAACCAATTTGCTACATATTTAGTAAAGCATGAACATACAGCTTGCTTATAGAAACCAATTTGAAAAATTTCATTAAATTAAAGTATCCAATCATAAAAATTGCTTATTCAAGATCTCGAGATTTAGTGAAAAATGAAATATTAGTAACCAAAGCATGTAACATACAAACATTTCAGATTACTCAAACAAGAGACTGTGTGACGCAGAAAATATTGTTTTACCAAAAGCATAACATTACAGGCCGTTAATTTTAATTGTTCCCAAAGATTCTCAGAATATCTTACACAAAGTACTTTGTAAGGCAAAGAAATCATCAAATCAATATTTTCACTATAAGTTTAAACAATAAACATTTCACAACTATAGCCTATGGCGTCTGTAGAGTATTTGGATTATGCAATAATATTAGTTTAGTATGAGAGATACAGTCATCTGTTGAATCAATTCAAGAATTATTTTAAAATGAAAGTATCTACTAATGGCTGTTACAAGATTTTCATGACAATGGCAAATACTATCAGAACATTTTCATATATTTAAACAAGACTATGTGACCAGAAAAATACCATCTTATCCAAAAAAATTTCATTGCAGACAGTTAAATTTGATTATGTCATTAAGATTCTCAAAATGTTTTGCAGAAAGTACTTCAGAAACAATACTACCATCACAGAGACCTAATCAGTTTAAGCAAAAAGAGAGAATGCATAGAAAAATATGAAAGGTTTAGCTTACATAATGATAGAATGATCTTGCAGTCAAATTCATGAAAATGTACATCATTATGTTTCTTATACTAGGTAATTTTTAATAGTATTCATAATAATTATACAGAACATTGTTTTACAACATAAACAGGCCTACCATCAGTGAACATTTTAAACTTACACATTAACATTTACCAAAACTTCAAAAGAATCAACAGATGTCAAATAGTTTACTAAAAGTTTATGAAATAAGTCAAAAATATCTATACTGCCCAGTTTAAAGCAAATAAAATAAATTATAATGCCTGAATCTGCTTGGGATTGTGTTTCAGTTATGAGAGATCTCATGCCAACAATAGTGTGCTTATTTCTTTTTACTTTCCGGTGTTTCCACCACTCTGGATACAATTTTTCCCGTCTTAATTCTAATTTCTTCCATATAAAGTATATGAGATTTTTAAACTTCTGCCTTACTGTTTTCTTTTCACAAATCAAATCAGGTAAGTTATGGTCAATTTTAGTTAAGACAATATCGTTCAAGTTTACTTTTTCAGTATTATTTTCAAGACACAAAATTGTTTGATCAGCAACTTCACTGTCTTCAACAATTTCATCACAAACATTTTTAAACCCTTCATCGATAGTAGTAAGTTACCAATTTTCAACATTAATATCTTCAATATTCTTCTTAGTACACAATTTATCTGCTTCATTACTCTTTTTCACAAAATCCCTATTTTCATTATATAAAGTATTCTCATTACCAAGCATAATATTAACATCATGAACATCAACATTGTTATTACATTGTTCTGTACATACTCCACAGACACATCATTACTGTAAACAAACTTCTTATCAACTTCATCAGTGCTGCTACTTCCAAAATCAGAAATAACAGTTTTTCCATATGTATTTTCATTTTCAGTGGGTATCATTTTACACACATCACTAGATACCTCACTTATGTCAGTATAAACATTATTTCTTACAATACCAGTGCCACATTCAAGTAAATTATAATGGCTTTCAGTAGCATGCACAAATTCCAAATTACCATTATCACATTCAAATACAAATACATCATCAAATTTAGGTTTTATTTGTGTATTAGCATGTGAACTTTAAAATTCTCTTGGCAGATCGAATATTCATAGAAGTTTCGGGTATGCAGCCGGTCGTAGTCTAAAACAGTTCAGCTGTCCTCTTCACTGCTGCTCACAACCAACGTCAGCACTCTCTGTCGTCTTCGATCTGAGCAAATTTTAGTAATGACGGGATTCCATGCTTTGTCAAGTTGGTAGCCACTATCCCGATTCATCAAATTTTCCGCGACACCTATTTCTGCAGATTCTTTGATAATGGAGTCCCAAAAAGATGTTGCTGTTGTCATATTACCGTTTTATCATACTCCATAGAGTGTCCGGTGGAAATGCAATGTTCAACAATAGCAGACTTGCTTGGCTGTAAAAAGCGTGTGTTGCATTTGTGTTCACTGCAACATTCTTCAACAGTGCGCGTAGTCTGGCCTATATAAGCCATACCACATTGGCAGGGAACTTTGTAGACACCAGCCTTACGTAACAACACGTCCTTAACCGAACCCAGCAAGCCTGAAATTTTGGATGGTGGGCAGAAAATTACTTTCACTTGAAAATTATGGAGAATTCTTGCTATTTTAAAAGAAATATTGCCTAAAAATGGAAGAAAAGCAAGGGATTTTGCCAGTGTATCCTCCTCGTTCTCCACTCTCTTGTTCTTCTTTCGAAGTGAGAGTGCCTTACTTATTTGCTGGTTAGATACATGTGTAGATATAAATCAGTATGAGGTGGCTTCCGATAAACTGAGTGTCTCAAAGAGCCATCATCCTTCCTTTTAACTAAAACATCCAAAAAAGGTAAGCATCCATTTTGCTCTACTTCCACAGTGAACCAAATGTTATCATGAAGGGAGTTGAGATGATGTAAAAACTTCTTTAGATTATCTTCCCCATGAGGCCACACAATGAAAGTATCATCTATATACCTCCAAAACACCGTAGGTTTAAGGGGTGCTGATTCAAGGGCTCGTTCCTCGAAGTCCTCCATAAAAATGTTAGCCACCATGGGAGATAGCGGGCTACCCATGGCGACAGCGTCAGTTTTCTCAAAGTATTCTTTGTTGAAAATAAAATAGGTTGAGGAAAGAACATGCTGAAAGAGAGCAGTGACATCAGCTTGAAAATTTTTACTAATTAGATTCAAAGAATCTGTGAGAGGAACCTTTGTAAAAAGAGATACCACATTGAAGCTGACTAAAAGATCAGAGCTACTAAGACGAAGAGCCCCCAGTCTATTGATAAAATCTGCAGAATTCCTTATATGGTGTGAGCATGTGGGGGCGCCAATATTGCTAACTATGGGACGCAAAGGCAAATTTTCCTTATGAACCTTAGGAAGGCCATACAATCTTGGTGGTACAGAGCCATGTGGTCTTAATCTCTTGATGGTAACTTGAGGTAATGAGGAAGATTTTAAAAGAGAAATAGTTTTCCTTTGCACCCGTCCTGTAGGATCATCATCCAAATTTCTATAGGCAGAATCATTTAATAGCCCATACATCTTATCTACGTACACAGTATGAGGTAGTAGAACTGTTGCATTCCCTTTGTCAGACTTCAAAATCACAGTATCAGGATCCTCTCTCAGATTTCAAAGTGCAGCCCTTTCTCCGGAGGTTGTGGAGGAGCTTTCATCAGAGCAGGGCTGGTCTCTCTTTTCTTCTTATTTCTTCTGCAGCATCCGTCAGAACGAGTCGTACGGCTTCTTCAACCCCACTCAAAAAATTTTTAAAGGAAGTACTTTGGGTGTAGGAGCAAAATTTAGTCCTTTACCTAAAACAGATAACGTCATATCGTCCAAACTTTTCTCCGTAAAATTAATAACGGAACGTCGGGTAGTTACCTCCTGTGGTGACACCTTTTGAGGCAGTAGACAATGAAATTTTGATTTTTGCTGGGACGTAGCATCGTTTTGCATCCAATCAGACTTAGCCGAGGTCACTCAACAACCCATTCCCACGATACAGGTGAAAG
Organism: Locusta migratoria; assembly: GCA_026315105.1. Lineage (NCBI taxonomy): Eukaryota > Metazoa > Arthropoda > Insecta > Orthoptera > Acrididae > Locusta > Locusta migratoria. The sequence goes on from CM048747.1 coordinate 390,062,672, forward strand.
AAGCGCTGCCATTTTCAAATGCAGGTGAAATAATTCTTCTGAGATAACATCCAATCTTCTCCTCATGTAGCAAATCCTCTCTTTAACAACAGCAAAACTAGCTTTCTCCATAATCTTCCATGCAGTAAAGGTCTTAATGAAATGTGTCACTCTGGCGAATTTTGGTAATATACCATGGTCCCAACATTTACATAAAAAGTTTAGAGTTTTGCTCTCTTACCACATAACTTATCCAGACTTTGGACGTTTGAGGCCATCTCCTCCCCGTAGAGGTGTCTAATGTGAACTTTAAAATTCTCCCCCGGCGGATCGAATATTCATAGAAGTTTCGGGTATGCAGCCGGTTGTCATCTAAAACATCACACAATATTTCAGCCAGACTCCTGCTAGCCATACTCAGGTGAGTTGATGAAGACTGAAGAGTGCATCCAACGTTCCACTATATATAGAAAACCTGGTGGTTACAGCACATGCGTCAGAACATAAACAGACAGGCCACACTGCCGGATGGCAGTGCCCTCGCTGGTGGAGCCGCGGAATTCAGCTGTCCTCTTCACTGCCGCTCACAGCCGACATCAGCGCTCTCTGTCGTCTTCGATCTGAGCAAATTTTAGTAATGACCATATTCCATGCTTTGTCAAGTTGGTAGCCACTATCCCGATTCATCAAATTTTCCACGACACGTATTTCTACAGATTCTTTGATAATGGAGTCCCAAAAAGATGTTGCTGTTGTTAAAATTACCATTTTATCATACTCCATAGAGTGTCCGGTGAAAATTCAATGCTCAGCAATAGCAGACTTCTTTCGAATTGAGAGTGCCTTACTTATTTGCTGAATATTATTGAAACGAGATAGAATGGCTAGTCCTTTTTGTCCCCTCTTTTCTGTTTCTTCATTTGTGTTACTATCGGCGGTACAGCAAAAAGGTAAGTACTGGCTAGCCATTCTATCTCGTTTCAATAATATTTATCATCTCTGAGGAGAATTTTCATCATTAATCGAATATTACTTATTTGCTGGTTAGAATATCCGTAGTCTCGAAACACTTGCTGGAGGTGAGTCAGCTCTTGTGGCAGACTATCAGCATCTGAGATTGTATGGGCTCTGTGAACAAGTGTTTTAAGGACACTGCTGGTTTGCGAAGGATGGTGACAACTTGAAGCCTGTAGATATAAATCAGCAGTGTCCTTAAAGTGTCCAGTGTGGATCTCTGATATGCTGCAGGTTTTTGGCCATCATATTTTTGTGAGGTCCCTGTAGAAGTGTCATGTCCAGTAATTTCTTTTATACATCTGAGGTGTGTTTTAGTCTTGAATGCACACTTTAATCCACTGCTGGCCAGCTATGCCTAACATAGCTTCATCAGAGCCCTGTTAGCCGCCATTTTTCAGGGTTTCTGTGAGGCCTTTATAGCTGCTATAGTGGTCACACAACTCACATTCTCTCCACTGTACTTCACCCTTTCAAATAATTCCTTACTTCACGCCGCTGCCGTCTCCCATGACATGGACGAGGGGTTGGCCTTGTGGGAGACTGTGACAGTGCATTGTTAATTCAAATATGTTGCCATATATAATATGCGCAAAGTAATGTAGGGGTGCTATGACAACTATAAAGTGCCACCTAAGTGAACTGGGGCTTGCCTGCAACTCAGCGGAGCACGGCAATCTGTAGTGAACAATGATACTAGACACTCAAAGTAAAGAGTTTGTTTTCCTTGTATAATAAAATTTGAAACACTAATGTACTCACTGGAAGAGCCTCATATGGCCCAAAAAATTATCAATTATGAAACACTAAAGGATACATTTGAGGTGTTGTTGGGCACTGGCTCCATCCCTGAAAACTAATGGGCTTTAATTTACAGAAACTGTGTAACCTGTTGATAGATATTTGATGCCACATACCTCTAAAAACTGATTGAGGACTTTTCAAATCCTTGCCATTCAGAATTGCTGTAGAATTGCCTTCCAAATGTGAAGTGTCACATATTAAATATATATTCATTAATATTTGGTTCATTAGCTTGTATAAATTGTTAGCTGTTATGTATCTTACAAGATACAAGTATGTTGCTCTATTTTGAGGTAATATGTTAAGTATCACATTCAAATTCAAGACTGTAACATATATTTAATTTTTTGTGACATGTAACTTAATGATTTGTAGCTGATTGATCATTCAATCTTGTTGGATTAGTTCTTTGTCAACCTAGTATTCAGTTTTACAACCTAGTATTCAGTTTGATCACATTATTTCTTTCTCTTGCAGTTAATCTATTATGTTAGAGAGTTCATACAGTCTTACATGGGTATGAAGTTAATGAAGCCACTAAGTTTTGATATAGAAAAGGCTTATGAAGATTCTGATGTGATGTGCCCACTTATATTTATCTCATCATCACGCCAAAATCCTATTAAAGAGCTATACAGATTTGCTCAACGCAAAGAATATGGATCAAAATTTATTCCTATATCCCTTGGAGAAGGTCAGGTATGTATGTCACACAGATATTATTAAATTCTGGAATGAAATAAATTATTTTGAAAGTCTTCTGTTTAGCTGGGTAAGGTACCAGTATTATTAACTAGATAATTGTTAGGGTCTTGATTTGCTAGGGTCTTTATTTGGCACAGAATATACATGTCATGCTCTGAAAAGGAAAAATATATATATATATATATAATGGCAAATCTAGGTTTAATGTCAATAATGTGAGGATAGGTAGCAATTCACCATAAAGATGATTGCTGACACAGACAGCCACATAGAAACACTTGACCACCATATCTGGCCACTACACATATATTTAATGATATGGAGGGAGAAAATATCTACTTACCAAGCAGCAGTAGAAGAAAACTGCAGTTCTATGGGGACCTATTTTAGTACTTCTTTTAGACCTACAGCCTCATGTGTGTCAATCCCAGGACAGCCACACAACCATCTAACATTTTCAGTAGCTTGTTTGACTCTCAAAGGATGGAATGTGTGCCATTGCATTCATTTCCTGTAGTTATAATTTATCACACACAAGGTACTATGCATTTGAGACAGTCAGTGAATCTAATACAAGTATAAAAGTACTGAATGAAAAACAAATATATAAACACATTATGTGTTCAACTTTAGTCATTTATTAAACCACTTATTTCACACTGATGTCTAAAAGTTCTGATAATCAGTGCAAATGTTAATATATCGAAGCAGTATCACACAGTTCTAAGGCAGCATGTGGTAGTGTATTAACGGATCTTCAAAGTGTACACAGTCCTACTACAAATTGTTCTAGTCATTAAAATATATACATGTACTATGATATCTGTGTGTGAAAGGAACAGATATTGGTGATGGTCCACAATTGTATGTACAAAATAATCAGATATTAATTCCCAACTTTTGAAAACTGTTGACTTTTTCTACTCTTCTTAGATGTCTGTCAGTTGGTGACATATGAAAATTTTTGCCAGACCAAGACTTGGACCTCGATCTCCTACTTTTCACAAAAATTGAGAGATCTGTGCTCAAGTCTCAATCTAGCACAAATTTTTATATGTGTGGGTTAACTGAGGGGTTGGAGACCCAATAAGACCACATGTACTTTATCTTTTTTAGGGTCCAATTGCTCAGAATACAATTCGTGCAGCACAAGCTGATGGCAGCTGGGTCTGTTTACAAAACTGCCATCTTGCATGTGCATGGATGCCAACATTGCAGAGGATATGGGAAACAATAGATAACAACAATTCTAGTCCAGGATTTAGACTTTGGATAACAACAGAAGTTTCAGAGGGGGTAACTATTATTCATGTTTACATTGATTATTAATAAATACCAATTATATTCAGAATCTAAGTGATTTTATACTGATGTTTCACAAAGAAAAAATGTACTGGTAAATCACCTAATTATAAGTACCATCTGTTATTACATTATTATGTGTTTAGCAACTAGGTTCAGTTTCACAGTGAAGTGCTGTGCTATGTTTGTCATGTTCACGTGTATTTATAAGCAGTGTTACTTGGCAGCTGTCATTCAGCCTCAACCACCAGCCACCAGGGACTCTGACATCCTAAGTGATTTGTTATTGCAGGATGTCAGAGATATTATTTGACAGTGTTTCATATGTGTTTTGCTGTTATTCTAATTAGCAACTCTTGTTGATGATATATCTTTATGCAGGGAGGTTTGAGTATCACTGACTACAAATTACTTATAAATTACTTATTGTAACTGGTTTGTAAAGAATTTGCCTCCTTGCTGGACACAATAAAAATCCTGTTCATGTATACCTGTAAATCATTTACCACACCTATAGGCTAGATGGCAAATCTGTTGACAGTTAATCACTATATAATGACCACATTGGTGACTGTGACTTGATTATAGCATATGGGGGACCACCACTGATGGGACGTTACTTTTAATGGTGGCCTTCACATGAAGCCGCTCAGTAGTGTTGTTGATTAGCCAACCAGCGGGTGAACACATATGAACAAAGGGTACATATCGTTGGTGTAGCAGTACCACTTTATTTTGTAGGGTCAATCTGGGTATACAAATCATATCATAATTAAACAATACTTTAGAACCCATCCTACTTTTTATTAATTAAAAACTGTCATTATTTAATAACTTTACATAAAAAAACTCAACAAACATATACATGAATTGTCTAGTTTGTATAATTTTCTGCTATTCACAATAACAGAAAGTTTCCACTCTGTCCCAACAACAACAACATATTGAATGAACTTTAAACAGCGAGACTGTTCACTGGATGTTTACCTAGGTAAACATTTGACCCAAAACAATAGTAACAGAACGCAGGAAATACAGAAAATTAGTGGTAATTCTTAGTCATGCCTGAGAGAGCAAATAAACTATACTGTCTGCAATTTCCCCAGTGTCTGAAATCCCCATTTGATGGTGCCAAATTGCAAAATACTGTGTGTTAAATTATACATTAAAAATATGGAAACAGAAGTAGAAGGTCCACAGTCTTAACAGTGGTTTTTGAAATGTAAAAGATTATATGAGTGCTGAGTTAATGAGATTTAAAACAGTATTCTAACCACCTCCAAACCTTACAACCAGTTTTAAAATTGTCATATGTGTATTTATTGTACAATGTACTAAAATGAATGCTAATTTGCACTGTTCATCCAATAATCTTGTTATATAAAGTTACACAAACAGAAAACTTTCTAGATGTATAATTTAAAATGCATTTGCTCATATTCTATATTTGTTCAAAATTATGTAATGTTTTACTAACAAACTATCAACAGAATAACTAAAATTACCATGCAACCTTGAAACAAGTATAAATTAAATTCATACCGAAATAAATGAGGCAGCAGTAATCATAAATGAGTCGTAATATGGGACTGTTTTTGTAAACCAATGAACATCTATAATGATAGGACATATGAAATGTGACACAAAAGTTACCAGTAATTTTCTCATTTTGATTCACATGTAGTTTATGTTTTTGTATAAGTCATCATTGTGATAAACTATTTTGTAAATTTTAAAGTATTTCAAAATGTTTAAAACTAGTTTTGGAGCACCTCCCAAATATTACACAGTAGTGATTCAATTGAAAACCATAAAGTCTCAAATTTTGAAAAGTTGTGTGATGGAAGAATGAGAATAAGAAGAAAGAAGATTAGGTTTTATGACTAGAAGTTTTTTTATATAATAATGCTAATATTACACTAAAACCACATTTTGTATACATCACCTTGTTTCGGTCGTTCAGTGGTAGAGCTTGTTTTAATATTATTAAATAATAATGAAAACATCAGGATCACGGATTCTTGGACGTCTTGGAACCAGTAATATGATACATTTCATTTTATGTAATTTTTATTTATTATTTTATTTATTTATTTATTCATTCTTGGAAGCTTATATGATGCTTGAAGTATAATTGACTACATGTTGACTGACTTCTAGACTCACTTAATACTGATTTCATACTGGTTAAAACCAACTTATTACTGATTGTGTTCTACATATTGACTGCTGAAGTAATACTAACTTGCATTCGTGCCCATTTAATACATATTATAGTTTCGAGAACATTCTAGAACACGGAAATAGTGAAATACAGTTTTAATAATTTGTTTATGAAACATAAATTAATCATTCATCAAGAAAAGATAAGAAAAATTATGACAAATATAATGATTTGGTTTTCGTATGAAAACAAAACAATACAAAAGATCGTAAGTAAATAACAATTAGTGCAGTGTTAATATATGTTTACATTATTTAAAATTGTTAACTCAAATCAACTATGCAATTCTACAGTCATCAAAGTATTACATTAAGGACATCACATAATGTTAGTTATTAATTTCATTAACAAACACATTATTGTCTAACCTTACAATTTTCAATAATTAATTAATTAAGTTTATTAGAAGACTCAAGTAAAGAAGCGACCAAATCAATGTGACCAGGTAGTGGTGTTATGAAATGCTTATATAATATAAATATGGAATATTAGGGGGCACAAACCACGATCAAATGTGGTATCGTACTTTTCATTTATCCAAATAAACGAGACTTTCCAGGCCAAATACATTACATGACACATTGACATCTTGGTCATTAGAAGTGTATTGTCTGATGCAATTATTGCAGGCAGCAGTGCTTTTTGAGGTTCACAAAATGACAAGTAAGTGGCAGACTCATGCTGCAATGTAGGAGGAGGCAGTAGTACCCACAATAAGGTAGCCACCCCACTGTCAATATGCATCATGATAGAGCAGTGATGTGTGATACATTTGCTGTGAAGTGAAGGTGCCAAACCAAACAAAATTCATTGCAGAACGACAGTGCAATATGGTTATGGTGATTTAGGTTTGTCATTGTAGTATGTGTACAAGTTGTTTATGAAATTTAAAGTGTTTTAACTTCTGTGGAAGATGCCCCAAAGAACAGGTTAGACTCACCATTTAGTGACAGATAAGAATTTTATGTCCATGGAGGAGCTGCAGGTATAGAATACTAAGGTTTTTTTCCCTTTAAGAACACAATTTTACATTCCTAGATTTAACCCTCGAGCAGACGTGCCTGTGTATGAAGTGCGCCAATAACATTGTTGTGTATCATTTCATTGTTGTCTGACAGTAGTAAGCCCCAAACTATTCCTGCATTATTGATTCAGCTAGCACAGTGTGAAGTTGTGTTGTCATAGGTTTTCATGAGCTACAGTAATTTAAAATAAACTGTGAGTGTGTCATCCTAGTATACATGGTACACCATGCGCCCGCTCATGTAAGTAATTTTACCTCCACTTTTATTTCACTTTTTTATGGAGATCAAATAATAACATGTAACAAGCGAGTATATCACTTTGTAGGGGGAGATCAAAGCTGACAGACAACGGGTTTCGATGGCTACTCAATGAGGATCCAGATTTCGACACTGTACCAGACAACAAAAATGATGATGACTCTGAGGAGGAAGAAGAAATTATCAAACAAAGTGATCACAATTCAGATTGTGATCAAGTCCATGACTCAGATGTTGACTACAAAGAGCTACTCTCCACTAGTGGTATTTTATTGGGAGGGACAAAACTTGTAAACGGAATTAAAATATGCCCTAATGTCTCTTCAAAAACGAAAAGAAAGAATATTGTGAAAATATTCCCTGGACCTACATTGTTGTCAGAGCTTTCACAAGTGAAAGAGAGGCTTACCATGGAAATGATTGATGATATTGTAAGATGCATGAACATGTACATTTATGATAGCATGTCCACATTGATATATATACTAATGTGTATCTTTGGGCCAATATTTTGGGAGCCAGATTATCTGAGCTTTGTAAGCTACGTAGTTAGTCTGAAATTGTACTTGAAGCTATCAACAATAAAGTGCATTTCTAGTTCATATATGTGGTTTCTACACGGCTCAAACCCTTCATGATCCTCATACTGCTGACTCCAAGCTTCTTTTTACGTTCATTCGACCGCATAACTGAAATCTGCAACTTTTGTGCCGATTTTTTGCCAAAAATATGATGTGCCACCAGCCAACAATCAACGGCCACAATCACTTCACCATTCCAGACTTCAGCCAGATTTCACTTTGAACCTCCACGTGTTCTACAAGTGCCTAATCTGCATGGTACAATGAGTGCTTCATCTTTGACCTTGACACAACATTTTTTGCAAGATTTTTTTCTCCACTCTGCTTCCTACAACTGCAGTCATGAATTGTAAAGACTCCGGCTTTGCTATGCCCAATGTGCTTCATAATGTTTATCCTTTATTTAGTGCCAACAAACAATTGAACATTCTACCGTGTGATTCTAATTTTCCAAATGTATATTTTTCAGAGTTGCAACATTTGAACAATGGACTTCCAACCACAAGTTACATAATTGGTCAACAATGTGCTACACTGCCACCACAATCAAACTTTATTCTCCCGGGACGTAGTGACTTTCCTGATTGTGCAATTTCAAGTTTTTGTATTCTTCAAGTTTTTAATTCTTGATATTTGGATCAGTTCTGTCACACTCTGAGTGCATCTTTTTCTGCATGCACAATGAATTTTCCAGATGATGCTGCAAGTTTTGCCCAACAATCTTTCCCTTGTATGAACTGTGAGAGTGTTGTTGCTTCAAACTACCACCATAGTGACTTTGCATTTTCACATCCTGTGTCCTGTGATGGTGTTTATGTGCAGCCATGTGCTGCGTCACGTGATGCATCTTCCATGCCACAACCATAACAGTCCATTTTGCACTCACACATGACTGACACATTTGTACATTCGCGACCGCCCGTTTATGTGTCACATTCCGGTGCCTTGGCCGCATCGGTCTACAGTGCCATCACGTCGCAAACAGAACCTATGACGCCCACTCTTGTGATGACCATCAAAATCTATTTGTGCCTACACTGCATTATACACCTCACCTCCCTGCTGTCGTTCGAGGTTGCTCCCGCAACATAGACAACACAAACAAGTTACATTATTCGTCTCGCCACCCGCATGCTGCCCGAGTTCTGGCCTCACTGCCTCCTTCACCAGTGATTGAGCTGGCCCCTTTGCACTGAGTTATTACAACTCGTCGAGTAACTTCAAAGGATAATCGCACCAAGGTCAGCAGTTGTGTTTCCCTTGCAAGTGTTATTAGTGATATTCGCCTAAGTTCAAGGTTTCCAGTGCTTCTGACAGTTCTGTTTTCCCACACTGCTCCTACGCTAGTCAACAAAACTTGGTTGCTATGCCAACGCCTCGATTGGACACACTGTCGGCACTTCGTTCTATGCTAGTAGTCGCCTCTGACATTACTCTTTCTCCTCCTGTGTGGCAATCTTCTTCTGTTTCATGCTCTCTTGCCCTGTTGTTCGAGCATGAATCTGGAACATCAACATTTCTGACTTGCACATCAGCACCCGAGTGTGTTCGTCTTGGGGACTGCTCGAACACATCTTTTGCACCGCCATCTTGTGCCTGCACAACAGTGCATCATGATGCCCATACATTCAATCTAAGAAAGAATGTGTACAGTATTCCAGAGACAGGAACACAAAGGAAACTACAAGGTGTGAAATAAAGGGATTGCTGTATCTTGATTGCACTATGAAAGTAAACCATACAAATGGCATTGAACTGTGGACAGCAGATGATACTGGTATGGAGATTACGAGAGCTGTGATGACCTACAGATAATTTCTATTCCTTTTATGATGTTTCAGTTTTGACGACAAGAGTACAAGGCAAGAAAGAAGCTGATAAGCTTGCTGCAATAAGGCAAATATTGGATGACTTTGTAGCGAACTGCAAGAAAGCTTACAGTGTAGGGCAATTTGTGACAGTAGATGACAAGTTGCAAGCTTTCTGGGGTCGCTGTTCTTTTGTTCAGCATATTCCAAACAAACCAGCAAAGTACAGCATAAGGACCATACGATGTTTCAGTTCTACCTGTGATATTGTAGGAAGACTTATTACACACATTGAAGGCTCAGGAAGAAATGTTACAATGGGATAATTGCTACACTAGCTATTCTTTAGCAAACTCCCTGTTGAAAAAGTGACTAACGTGCATCGTCACGCTGAGGAAAAACAAACATGAGATTTGACAAGAATTTTTACCTGAGAAATATGGGGCTATCCACTCCTCTTTATTGGTTTTCAGAATGATACAATGCCAAAGGAAAACATGGCATTTTTATTACTATCAACCATTTTGTAACCATTGATGAATTTACAGGTAAAACAGAGATAGTTTTGGATTACAATAGAAGAAAGGGAGGAGTCGACACAGTCGATCAACTGGGAGGTGCATATTCTGTTGTGGAGGTAGCAAGAAGATGGCAATCGGTTGTATTCTATGCCCTAATGGATACAGCAGGAATCAATGCACAAATAATTTTTCATGCAAATGAGGCAAATTCAAAATAGAAGGGAATAATTTTCCTGAAAGATTTAGCATTGTCTCTTATGAAACCTCAACTATTGGAAAGAGCTACTATACCTTCACTTCATGATGTCATTGCAACTTTCCTCGAGAAATACAAAGATCAATGTGTTGAAAGAACTGAGGAGCCTGCCACCAAGAAAAGAGGTCAGTGTGTCACATGTGGATGAGCAAGAAACACATGTACTACCATAAGGTGTAACTCATACCATATCTTTGTTTGCAAAAGACATGTAAAAATAGTGCATACGTGTAAGAAATGTAATGGCTTTTCCGAAAATAAGCAAGATTATTAACTGTGTTGATGCAAGGAACTTTGTGGTAATGAAACACCTTCGATATAAAAAGCTTTTGTCCTTTCAATTTGCTATGAAATAACAGCTTTGTTCATTGTGTGCTTAAAAAAGTGTTGGATTGATTCCGATATCAGATGCGCCACTAAAAGATATGAAATGTTTCTCATTTGTTAAAAGAAACAGTAAATTAGATGTAATAAGTTTATTGTATTGTTGTGCACTAATTTAAAAAATACCTGTTTTTGAATTTTTGGAAATTCAACCATCAAGGTGGTTAAATTGGAGAGGGCATGTTTTTCAAAAAAATTTGCTGTTGAGGTAATTTTGAAGCTACTACCACATAAAGTGGTATATGTTTTCTTGATCAGAATAAAAAACACGTGTTCTGGTATTTTCAGAAAATTAATCATTTAGGGGATGAAATAGGGGATGTAACGTTGCTTCTAAGCCAATTTTGAACCCAAAATTACAAAAAAATTATATTTGCATACTTGGTTGAAATTTAAAAGACACATGGGGTATTTTTTGAAATTCAACTATTAAGTAGTGCCATAGGGGGTTACGAGTAGTAAAATCAAATGTTCAAAAATCTTGAGAGACTTAACTATGAGGTCATCAGTCCCTGAGGCTTACAAACTAATTAAACTAACTTAAACTAACTTATGCTAAGGACAACACAAACATTCATGCCCAAGGGGTGAATCAAACTTCCGACAGTGAACAGCAGTGCACACTGCAGCATGGCCATTCTGCCTCAATACGCATGGCCATTCTGCCATGGCTACAAGTAGTATCACTACATTTCATTATGATACTACTTAAGCTATATCTATGAAAATTAATATTAAGAGGAAAAAGAACTGGTGCAGACCAACCAGCCTACGCATGTGAAGCTGCGGGCATTAAGCTAGTACATAATATATCCCTTTTCCCAACAAACAGCTCAGTTCATACATGCAATAATAGGAACAAATATGATCTACACAATGACTTAAAAGCACTTACTTTAGTTCTAAAACGGGTCCACTACTCTGGAACACACATTTTTAATAATTTACCAGCAACAAAAAAAATTTAACTAGAAATAAAGATTAGTTTAAGAGGAGCCTAAAACACTTTCTAGTGGCCAACTCCTTCTACTCCACTGACGAATTTTTAAATAGAGCCAAATGATGTATATATGAGTGTTAGTATTATTATGTTATGAACTCAATTTAAAAAAAAGAAAAGAAAAGAAAACGATCTACTTCACTAGTTTAAAGAAATCTCAGTACTTATTCAATAATCATCTTCTTCTTTTACATCCTCCAGGGTCAATGTAAACAGCTGTAACAAAAAAATTCCTGGATTTAATGAATCGCTGTGCTCATGTCCACAAAGTGCAAGCTTAAAAGCACCACAAAATTTAATTCAATCCACTATTTTAGTGGGTACATAATGATTTTTGCAAATCTGATCATTGTGCCTTTCAACTGATTGCCTGTAAGCACTGCCAAGTCACTGTGTAATATATTGTTTACCTAAGAGGTTGTACTCTAACTTTGCAGTCATATGTGATGCAGAATGCTTGCTTTTTTTAACTTTAAATGTCCAAGATCGTCAATGCCTTTTACGCATCCAAGTTATTTCACACCCAGAATTTTCTTTGGCTAATGGACATAATAAACAGCAAAACTTGTTTGTAATTTCAGAACCACACAGTGGTGGACTACGAGAGGGGTGGGGGAAGCAGTCCACCCCAGGGCATCTTGTCTTGTGGGAGAGAGGGTGGTTTTTTTTTTTCAGTCAAATTTTTTTATAATAATACATGTATTTCCAAGTGTACAGGGGAGGGGGGGAGCGTCAAATTTTGTTTTGCCGCCGCCCCGGACCTCCGATAGCCTTAGTCTGCACACTACAACCACATATCCTTTCCACTCTCCCATAAATGTCTGGTTTGAAAGTTCTTACAATTTTTCTATTTTTATTATTAGTTGTTGTTCCCTCCACCCCCCCCCCCTCACTTGATATCTGGTTTTGGTCTCTCTAAGTCCTTGATACGAAGCTTCTCTTGGAGTGAAAGTGAAGGAAAACAATCAGTCTCTCTTAGCCTCTGCATTGTATTATCACACATGTTAACTTCACAATTAAGAGTACAAAATTGACAACTCATGTCTTCAAACTCACAACTGCATATTTAAGCCTCATGCCATCATGCATAACCAGCTGTAAAAGCTGGCCACAATGTTGGTAACTTCACTGCAACAAACAGCATAATATTGTTGTCTGTTGTTGCTAATAACTAGATTCAGCTTATTTAGTTAAGAAACTTAACTGCTAGCAGGGATCAATGCTAACATGAGACATTATAATGCTACAGAAGATTCTATTTGTGTGGCATGTTGGCTGAAGAAATGGGGAGGAATAGGAACTGCACGCTGGCGAGGTGCGGCAGCAGGGTGGGGTGGGGGGGGGGGGGAGGGGGGGAACACCCCTCACCCAGAAGTCAGTGGCTGCAATACCATCATGGGGCAGTGCAGAACATGATTTTGTGCAAGGACGAAGCAGGCCTGTTAGAGCTGACTACCGAAGTTTGTAACTTCACTCTTTATCTTTCCACGTTGAAAGTTGTGGTTTTAAGTTTTTACCCATGCACTCCTGTTTAAATGAATTTCAGTAAGAGCTGGAAGGCTTTTTCTAAGTGTGAATTTCTCTACTTCCTCTTCATATTGTCAGGTATTCATGAAGTTGAGGTTAATTGTGGTCCTCCCATGTGGTGCTATATAGATGTATGTAGTCCTCTCAGTACAACAGTCACAGCTAATAGTCCATAAAAAAATCCATGAGCATTTGAGATTTTTGTATTTCATTTGCTTATGTGGGAATTTAGATCTCTATCCCAAAAAGTTTGGCTTTCCTTCTTCTATATTTTCCAGTAACTATTGTAGCCCAGCATTGATGTCCTCAGGTTTCTTATTGAATATGAGGTGTATAGCTACCATATTTATTTTACTGGTGAGCACTGCTAACATGATACATGTTTGGTTGGTTAAGCTGATAGAGTGCAGATACATTTTATCATCTGTCACCTTCTTGGTTGGGGAGTGAATTTAATAGAATTTTCCATTACTTATGTCTTCAGTGTTGTACGTTTATGTGATGAATAGTTCATCACTATCGTGGAGGGTGGGCAGGGAGGGGGGGGAGGCATGGAGATTATACGTTTCAACTCTTCTATGTTCCATGCCATTATTCAAATGTAAACTTTGTCATTACCACTGCTTAGGGAGTTCCACTCTCAACAGCTCTTGGTGGCAAAAAATGTATCTCCTGTCTATTATCCCTTCTGGCCACAGGTGGAAAGTTGTTATATTCTCTTTGTGTAGCAACTGATCACCACAGATTTCTCTTGATGTTCCATTTTTTACATCTACATCCACCCATACTTAAAAAAGCTTATTAGATTTTCCTGTCACATACTTCGATGTAGTTTACCCACATTTTTACTTCAATTTTTATTTATTTATTTATTTTTTATGGATTCTTGGATGATAGAACAATTTTATGTTTTGAGTTAAAACAAATAAACTGTATTTGTTGTACTTGTTTCTTTATTCACTTGAAATAAAAAAAGATTTATAGAACAAAAATTGTTTGCAGAATGAATCTTTCACACTGCAGCGGAGTGTGCACTGATATGAAACTTATGCTTTATGTTCAAATATTATTACAGTTCTGGAGACTGGAAACCTCTTTTGTAGAAATCAACTTGGTTTTCAAAAGCATCAATCATATGAAAACCAGCTGGTGCTATTCATCCTCAAGACTCATCACACATTAGATACATGCTCCTATGTAGGTGCCATGTTTCTTGACTTATTCAGTACCATTCTACACCATCACCTCATTAACATAATGTAGCATATGGAATATCAGACCAAATGTGTGACTGGACTGAGGCATATCTAGGTAACAGAAAACAGCATGTCATTCTCAATGAAGACAAGTCTTCAGGTGCTACAATGATTTCAGGTGTGCCCCACAGGATAGTTATAGGGCCACTGCTTTTCATAATATATACAAATGACCTTGTAGATGACACTGGAAATTCAGCGATGTTTTGGGCGTATTATGCTGTAGTTTACTGAGAAGTCGCAACACTGGATAAGGGTAGTGAAATGCAGGATGATTTGCAGCGTATCTCTGAATGGTATAGGTAATGGCAATTGAGCCTTAACGTAAATAAATCTTCAATTATCCATTTACATAGAAAGTATATAACTATGAAATAGCAAAACAAACACTGGAAACAGTTACATCCATAAAATACCTAAGAGTATACATAAGAAGTGATTCATAATGGAACAATGATATAAAATTAATTGTGGGTAAAGTGGATCCCAGACTGAGATTCATTGGAATGAATCCTCAAGAAGTGTAGTCTTCCAATAAAGGAAGTATGTTACAAAACTTTAATTTGGCCAGCGCTTAAATACTGCTTATCAGTGTGGGATCCATATAAGCTAGAGCTAATTCATGACATAGAAATGATCCAATGAAGAACAGTACACTTCATTGTGAGCTCATTTTGTAAGTGTGAAAACATCACAGAAATGATTAGGAAACTCCTGTGACAGACACTACAAGAGAGATTTTTTTTTTTTTTATCGTGATAAAGGCTTCTGTAAAAGTTCTGAGAGTAAATGTTTCATGAAGAGGCAGCCAAATATTGCTTCCTCATTTTTTTCAAAATGATCACTAATATAAAATTAGAGAGATTAGAGTCCATAAAGAATTTCCAGTGAATCATATATGACTGGAACAGTAAGAACAAGTAAAAATAGAAGACAAAGCACCTTCCACCATACTCCATGAAGTGGATTGCGGAGTTTCGATGAACCTGTAGATGTATATGTTCATGTTTCAGCTGCTGATTCTGCCACTGATGATTCTGCTGCTTCTTCTGATATTTTTGCTGATTCTGCTTTTTCTGCACCTGAGAATGGTCCTGTGGGTTTATCGTGAGGAGTGAGCCCCAGAAAACACACTTTTCTGTGTATCAACACTTATTGAACTGCCAGTTCAAAAGCATAACAGAGACTGAAATGTAATTGTTGGTGGTGGCCGAGAGGTGGCTCGCACAAAGACAATCCTAAAGATATGATTGTTTGTGCAGAGTCGATTATGGCTATCACAGCCACACAGCTCATAGCCCCCCCGCCTTTCCCCCCGCAGTACAGAGTACTTTTGTTGAGGTGAGTGTGGAGCGAGGGGAGGGGGAGGGACGGGCGACAGCCAGAGATGGTTGTGGACTTGGAGTCCAAGTCATGGACGGCTCCACGGAGCTGTCTGACAGAGGGAACAGTCCATGAAGGCGGTTACCAGTGGGGCCGAAAACTTTGAAGTCCTTGAGGTGAGGGGTCTGGCGAACCTGACACACCAACTGGTGGTGGTTGCCTGAGGGTTACGCAGGCAGAAGGAGAAGTACCACTCTAACCACACCTGAGGGGAGCAGAAAAACTCATGTGGTGTCAACTCGTACCTATATTTCTGGGGGGGGGGGGGGGGGATTGCTGGGCCTTCATGGGGGGGGGGGGAGTGCTGGGCCTTCATGGGGGGGGGGGGGGGGAGTGCTGGGCCTTCATGCAAAAGAATTGCAATGTTGAAAGAGAGTTGGGGAGGAATAGAAACCTCGAATACCAGGACCGGGTCTCAGGAAGAGGTTGAATGCCAAAGCCTCGGCAGGGGGAGGTGGTAGAGTGTGGAGAGACCTCAAACGGGGAGGAGGGGGAAGGAGGAGTCAGAGAGGCAACTCGAGCAGGAGGGGGGGAAGCATTGGCAGGAGACAATGGAGAAGCTGAAGAGACCGGAAGGGAGGTATCTGGTTTGAACGTTATGAGGGGAGGAGGATTGCCCTCAACTGAAGATGAGGAGGAGGGCTCCACATGAGCAGGTTTAATGCGGTTTACCGACACAGTGGAGGGAGAGTTATTGATAAGCAAGGTGAAGATGATGGAGGAGCACCTGAGCACCTGATGAGGGTCCGAGTAAGGAGAATTGAGCAAAAGACAGACCATATCGTACTGAAGCATGGCGAACTTGCAAGATTCCAGGCTCTTTGGCAACAATGACCTGTGGAGGAGTGTGACTGGAGGCAGGTGGAGGGCAGTTCCTCACTCAATGTTGACGCACTCAGTCAACCAGGTTGGGGACGTAAGAGGAGTGAGGAATGGGAGAGGGGGAGATGAGTTCACCAAGTAAATTATTAGAGAAATTCAGCTAAGGTGCCATGGAGGTCCTTTTTGAAGGTCGCTTGTAACCTGAGCAAAACGAGGGAAAGTGGCTCCATCCATAGAGAGTCCTGGCACCAGAGAGAAGTTTTAAGAGTTCTTTGTCACTGATTACCAGCCCATTGCTTTGGGGATGGTAGGCGGTGCTGTGGATGTGTTTGATGCCACAGAGGTGGCAAAGGTCGGAAAAGACAGCGGATTAGAACTGGCAGGATTGGTCTGTGGTGATGACCAAGGGACAGCCGAACCAAGAAACCCAAGAATGAAGGAAGGCTTTAGCCACTGTGTCTGTTGTGATGTTGGTAAGAGGGGTGGTCTCAGCCCAGGGGATCATCCATTGATAGTAAACAAGACATAGCGGAAACCGTCAGCCAGAGGAAGAGGGCCGATGAGGTCGATATGGACATGTTGAAATCTGCCTGCAGTAATGGGGAAAGAGCCCAAAGAAGGGGAGGTGTAGGAGGTGATTTTGCGGCATGGGCAGGGAATGCAGGCCCGAACCCAAGCTTGACAGTCTGGCTTGACATCTCGCCAGACGAAACGTTCAGTGACAAGTCTGGTCAAGTCACAGATGCCAGTGTGCAAAAGCTCAGGCAAGTGTTGGAAAACCTTGCACTGTAAGGGGGGAGGGATGAAGGGGTGAAGCTTTCCAGTGGAATAGTCACACTTAATTTCGCCCGTCATCCCAGAAAAAGTTGGTCCTGATAAAGATGTCCGACTCAGGGTGAGTGTGAGCGATAGTAATAGCATTCAATGAAAGGTCTTTAAGGAAAGAGAAAGCCTCAGACATCGCAGGGGTCCAAGAAACGTGGCAAGTGCCCAAAGTATTCTTACCTGCCAGTGCATCAGTGAGGGGAGCTTGAATGTCAGCAGCACCGGGGATGTCCTAATGATAATAATTAATAGTACCTAATAAATGCCTCAATTCTTTGAATGTGGAGGGGTGTGGTAATTCCTTGATGACATTGACCTTTTCAGAGAGAGGGGAATGCCATAAGCCAAAACAGTGCACCCCCAAAACTTAACAGAAGGTAGGTGCTGTGATTCAATTTAATGCCTGCCTTACCCAAAGTGTCACAGAGAATTTGTACATGACGTTTTCTATCCTCAACAGAGGTAGTGAATAGTTAAATATCAGCTAAGTAAACAAAACTTTAGGGGAAGGAGAATCTCAGTGATGAAGCATTGCCAGGTTAGTGTGGCATTTTTAAGTTCGAATGGCATGAAGCAATAGTGGTATAAACCTCCCGGAGTCGTGATGACAGTTTTCTCAACATCCTCCAGAGCATCTGATTGTACGGATGTTTGCAGTCAACAACAGAAAAAATTTAGCACCTGCGAGAGCATGAGTGAAACAGCTACATTAGGGATAGGATACCTGTCCATGATGGTCTTAGCATTGAGTCTACGTTAGTCCCCACACATTCCCAAAGAACCATTTCTTTTCTTTACTAAGTGAATGGGGGAAGACCAACCGCTATAAGCAATTGAAATTATGCCTGTTCTGTAATCTTTGCTCTCACAGCCGTGAATTTCTCAGCACAAAGGCATTGTGGTTTGTTACACACAGGCATGTCATCAGTGAATCTGGATCTGTGATCCATGCCGTTAGTTACTACAGAAATGCACTGCCAACGGAGGGAGACAAGGGGGGGGGGGGGGGTCATGGAATCTGGTGTGTCTGATTCAGTGGACGATGTTGTGACAGCTGGCATGGGGATGGGAGGGGACAGCCGACTGTCCCGGCTGGCTGTGAAATCCTCTGATGCCACAGGAGGCGTGACAAGTGCGAGGACGCGTGGGGACGTGTGGGTCGGCATGTGGAGTAGTTGAAGCGGGCGCCACTGTAGCAGACAAGGGCACCAGCTGGGTGTGCGAGCAAGATGGCGGCCAAGCTGCGGTGATGTGCGAATCTGCTGGCAGAGCAGTTGACATGGCAACCACTGTGGCAGGTGGCGGCACCACCTGTGGCACAGCGCAAGATGGCAGCTATGCCAAAGTAGCCGGGAGACGGATGTTATGGCGGTGGCCACCGAAGCACACGGGTGCACTACCGTTGCAGAAACGGTAGGCGGCTGAACTGAGGCAAGCATGGCACCAGGCATGCAAACATTTGAAACACTGCACACCTGTTGGAAAACACTAGAGTTTGAGTGTTTAGCTTGAACTGAAGCACAATTGTTGCCAGTGGAGATAACCTTGGTTTTATGTTTGCCCATAGCCTGGTGAGGGACAGGTTGTTTAGAGACAGGAAAGTTAAAGCTTCAGTTATTAGGTTAGTAGGTTGAGAGTTGTGAATATTTGCAGAGCAGGTGCCAGAGGGCAGAGTGCACCTCCAGTTTTGACAGCTGTGGTGCTAGGCCTAGCAACTGAATTTAGTTTGCACATATCAGTGTAGGAGTGAGGAGCAAGGTTAGGCAGGTTGTCTGAAGCACGGCACTTCTTGGCAGCTGCACCAAAGTGACTGTGGAAGAAACAGTACAAATAGTGAGGCAGCTGTTCCAGTGGAAAGCGAATGTGTGGCTGAGGTCCATCTTCAGATTCTGTGGCAGAGGCCAACTGTGGTGTCTCAGTTGTGAGGCGACACGGAATGCCGGGCAGCTTGACGAGGCCAGGTGGGTTGACGAGGTTGGCTGGCATGCAGGAGTGGCCCTGAGCTAAGGTGTGAGTAGGTGCATTTGAGCACGAACAAATGCATCGAAACGGGCTTCACGTATGTAGGCAGCGTGAACCCGTTCAGCGAAGCAGATAAGCTCACTTGGAGACTCAAGGATATTGCAAGCCTGAGAAATCTGGACCAGTAGAGGCAGCTTGTTGGTCCAGACTGCCATCAGGGTTGAGTCGGGAATTACCTGCTCACTGACCAGCAACTGGAAAGGCTTCCTGTTGCTGATATGTTCCTCCTGCAGAATGTAGCGGATGATTTCATCATGAGTGTGTGTGACACACTCCATTATGGTCTGCTTCACCATGAAGTAGCAACAAGTCATTGGAGGCGATGTTACCAGATCGCATATTAGGTCTGTGTGCTCATGCAGGTGTGTGATGAGACAGAGATAACAAGAAGCATCATCCAGGGAATGGTGGTCAAAGATTTGTTCTACTAAGGCAAATCACATAGTCAGAGCCTCGAATGAAAATAGGTGCAGCTTGGACAGACATTCAGGCAGCAGAGAAGGAGGAGAAGACGGTGCTTGAGATCCTGCATCTCACACCGCAGTGTCAGGCTGATGTTTCAGTTATTGAGGAGGCATGACGTGGAAGGCAGATGCGTCAGAGGCAGTGAATTGTGCCAATGAAATGGGCAGTTGAGCACGAGATAACATAAGAGAATCACACTATGTGCCAGCCACATGAGCTGATGTGTTAGGCCCCAGAGGGTGCGATGCGGCAGGGCTGTGACGGGACGCCGAACGTGGTTGCACATTAAACACATTGTTCTGTCCTGACAAGTTCACTTGCGAGAAATCACTTGACTTTAATTTTTTAAGTGTTCCAGATTACAAAAGGATATAACATTCACATAAGCAGAATAATGATATAGTTTCACAAAGATCAAAAGCTACAGAAATTACAAATTAAATATAAACACAAGCTTTACACATTTTCAGTTGAAGTTGACGGAACAGGCTCAGATTTATTTGAGTGCTACTATTTAGTGCTGTGCAACTGTTTTAGAGTAAAACCCATACATGTAGAAACCCATACAACAGAGGTTAGCAAAAGTGTTTTTTTTTTGTTTTTTTTTTCATTGTTAGTGCTTTCACTGTTTCTAGCTTTAATCTATTACTAATTAATAATATAGTAAGGACAGTTCACAACTCACCACAAAGATGTGGTGACGAGCTGCGACAGGCACATACAAAAGACACACACATACAACACTTTCAGCTATCGACCATAGCCTTCTTCAGAAAATAGAACACTCACACAATCATACAGCCACACCACACAGTCATACAACCATCACCTCCAGCTGCCACACTACGAATCATGCTCTGCGGCTAATCGGAGACGGGAGGGAAAAGGGGGGGGGGGGGGGGATGGAAGAGGGGATAGGAACATTATGTCACGGTGGTGGGGATGGGTTACATGGGAATAATGAGATGCAGCTTAGGAATGGAGTGGGGAGGCAGGTGAGGGGAGAAAAGGAAATAAAATAAACAAAATAAAATAAATATACAAAATGCATGCACACTGCAAGTACACAAGACCGCATACATATACACACACACACACACACACACACACACACACACACACACACTCAAAATGCGCGCACGCACGCACATGCTCTCTCTCTCTCTCTCTCTCTCTCTCTCTCTCTCTCTCTCTCTCTCTCTCTCACACACACACACACACACACACGATCGCACATTCACACACCACGCAAAATAGGTGAGGTTTGGGATAGAGAGGTAAGAACTGTAAGGTATGAGGAAAAAATAAGGAAATTATCGTAGGTTGAGACCTGGTTGATTTCAGGATCGGAGAATGTATTGTAGGAATAACTCCCATCTGTGCAGTTCAGAAAAGCTGGTGGAGGATGGGAGGATCCAAACGGCCCACGTTGTGAAGCAGCCATTGAAATCAAGCATGTGCTCCACTGCATGTTGTGCCACAGGGTGGTCCACCTTGTTTTTGGCCACAGTTTGGCGGTGGCCATTCATCCTAATGGATAGCTGGTTGGTGGTCATGCCAATATAGAAAGCTGTACAGTGTTTGCAGCACAGTTGGTAAATTACGTGGCTGCTTTCACAGGTGGCCCAGCCTCTGATAGGGTAGGATAAGCCTGTGACAGGACTGGAATAGGAAGTGCTGGGTGGGTGGATTGGACACGTCTTGCAGCAGGGTCTTCCACAAGGATATGATCCTTTCGGGGTGGCATAAGGATGAACTAGGATGTTTTGGAGGTTGGGAAGGCTACGGAACACCACTTTAGGAGGGGTGGGAAGGATCTTGGGCAGGATGTCTTTCATTTCTGGGCATGAGAATAGAAAATCAAAACCTTGGTGAATGATGTAAATTAGTTGTTCGAGTCCAGGGTAGTATTGGGTGACAAGGGGAGCGCTCTTTTGTGGATGGTTACTGGTGTTAGGAGGAGGGCTTGGGATGTGTGAGGATAATGCATGAGAGATCTGTTTGCGGACTAGGTCTGTGGGGTAGTTCCTGTCTGCAAAGGCCTTTGTGAGAACCTCAGCATATTCAGAAAGGGAGTTTTTGTCACAGCAGATATGCCGTCCACGGGTGGCCAGGCTGTAAGGGAGGGATTTTTTTCCTCACCTATTTTGCGTAGTGCGTGAATGTGCGATTGTGTGTGTGTGTATGTGTGTGTGTGAGAGAGAGAGAGAGAGAGAGAGAGAGAGAGAGGGAGGGAGGGAGAGAGGATGTGCGTGTGTGTGCACACATTTGTGTGTATGTGTGTGTGTGTGTGTGTGTGTGTGTGTGTGTTTGTGTATGTATGTGGTCTTGTGTACTTGCAGTGTGCACGCATTTTGTATATTTATTTTATTTTACTTTTCTCCCCTCACCCACCTCCCCACTCCATTCCTAAGCTGCATCTCATTATTCCCATGCAACCCATCCCCATCACCATGACGTAACGTTCCTATCCTCTCTCCCCTCCCCTTCCCTCCTGTCTCCAATTCACCACAGAGCGTGATTCGAAATGTGGCAGCCGGAGGTGATGGTTGTATGACTGTGTTGTGTGCCTGTGTGATTGTGTGAGTGTTCTACTTTCTGAAGAAGGCCATGGCCGATAGCTGAAAGTGTTGTATGTGTATGTCTTTTGTATGTGCCTGTCACAGCTCATCGCCACGTCTTTGCGGTGAGTTGTAAACTGTCCTTACTATATTGTTAAGTCCAACCTGAACTTTCCATCATTATATTCACTCTATTATTTTATGTGTCCACATAGTATTTATTATTGAAAACACTCGGTAATTTCCAAGAAAGCTTACACTCAAAACTGTGTGGCTGAAATCGATAAATAGTGAATGTAGATTATGTCAGTATTGGCTACTTATTAAGTTTGGAGAACATATTTCATTAAATCTTCTAATTAAGAAAGTGCATTTGCAACTGGTAGAGTATTTCAAGATGAATACTTCAATCATTAATAAAGTAACTCATTTTTTATGAATTGATTTCCAGTAATAAAACGTATTTGTATGTTATGATACATTAATAAATGTCTGTATTTACTCATCTCATAAGCGAAGTAACTTCTTTGTTATTGGTAGCTTTCTAGTAAGAAAATGTATTTTTATGTTATCATACATTAGTAAATACCGATATTTACACATCGCAGACTTGAATAGCTGCATAATCAACATTTGATTAAAACTAAAATATAATTAACAACTATCACTGCTACAAGCACTCAAAATATGAAACTGATAGTGCAAGGAACAACTCATACTTTGTAAACATCAAGTATGTGACACTGTTTCTGGCTGAAGGTCTTTGCCTTCAGTCAGCCAAACATTTTTCTTACACCTATCGACTTGTAAACTGCTTTTACAGTCACAGGAAAGGTCGATAACGCTACAATATATCAAACTTGAAGGTAAAGAGAACATTGTACCAGCATATCAAAACTTGAGGCCAACAAAATGATGTATTAGGACACATTTTGATTTTAGTATGAAAAGAAAGACCACACTGTATATTATGAAATCTGGGACATTTAGCTGTCCCCAGAGAAGTCGTGGAGACACCAGGACATTGTACTAAAATCCGCGACTGTCCCTGAAAAATCGGGACAGATGGGAACCCTAGTCAAAGGTCCTGAATTAAATTCAGAACTCAAAGAAAAGTCAGGAATGAGTCCACTAGCCAGTTCATTAGACACAGTTGGCGAATTATATTTCTGTAACAGCTTACCACTGTTCAAACTGTGCCCAGGCATGTAGGTCTTGGATAGATACACTGCTGCACATGGTGGAGCTGTGGCAGTTTTTGAATACAAATTTGAAGCACAGTACACTGAACTATCTGCTGTTGGCACTTGGGAACGTGCGTGCACAAAATGGTCCTGCAAAACATGAATAGTGTTCATCATTTGAGCTCTGGAATTCAAGTTCGGGGTCACAAAGCCAGAGTCCATTATGTGACACTGTGCATTGTTGTTCTGGGCTGAATTGAACAAGTCTGGAGAAAATTGTTGAGACATGTGGTGAGGCATCAAAACAAATACACTCGACAAATCACACAACAGCGGTGAGTTGAACATTAGTTGAGAAACCGTGGTGAAGCCCAATGGAAGTCGGACCAGTGTGTTCATTGTGGTCGTAACCATTGGATCACATCCTGCCGTATTTCACTAATTAACCCAGCACGGGCGAACTAAATGCACTGAAACATGCACTGCAGCACAAAAACTCAGTATGGGGTCATCAGTGTGGGTTTTTCACGGTGTATGTGCCCCAGAAATCACACTTTTCTGTGTCTCAACACTTTATTGAACTGACAGTTCACAAGCATAACACAGACTTAAATGTGATTGTTGGTGGCGGCTGAGAGGCAGCTCACCCAAAGATCATTGTAAAGATATGACTGCTTGTTAAGAGTTGATTATGGCTATCGCCGACACAGCCCCATACATGGAATGTTGCTGTTCACATTCTCTCTGCATGCAGTTCTTATTTATCAATGTACACAAAGAGTTATTTACTTCATAACTTAGATGCATTCCATGCCTGTTGGGCTGGCATTTGTCCTATTTGCCTACATCAAGTCCGCTAAATTTTCCAAACAAAGAACACATGTGTTTTACTGTTATGTTAGTGTTTTGGATTTCTTTGTTTACACGTAAGTGAATCATTAAAACACATATGTGTGGTACAGGTGCAACTATTGTATTTTGTTGTTTATTACATTCCAGGAACTACTTTAGCTCTGTTAGACATTTGATTGCTTCGTTTTTTTGCAACTTTCTTTGCACCCTCTATACATACCGCATATTCATTTTTGCTTAACATTTTGTCAAGTAAGTTGACACCAATAATGGTTTTTTTGTTTCTCCTGGCTTCACAATACTTGTTGCTTTACATCTTCTATCTTCTCTTAAAATAAACTGTTTGTCATTAAAAATATTACATGACTGGTAGTTTTATGTTCACTGTTGTAAGTTTTGTTCATAGTGCCTTTCTCAGAAGTTCCATTATTATATGCAAAAGATGGAAAGCTCAATTTTTCACTATAATTGTTTATCTAAATGTTTTTCAACATCATCATTCTATTGAGAAAATTTGTTTGAAGTTTTGTGTTCACCTACTGATATATAAATCCACCTCTTCACTAATGTAAAAAACTTGAAATTTATTTTTAATCACTGGTCATTTTCTGTGTGTGTGTGTGTGTATGGGTGGGTGTGTTTTCACACTTCTGTTTTTATACAGAAATTTTGTCCATGTGTTAGAGTTTTCTTGGGAAGAGAATTGGACTTTTGTTTGACTAATGGCTGAATCATTTATTTTGAATTTGGACCTTTCAATATTCAATCCATTAATTATTTCCTGAATGCTAGAAATGCAATCATTTAGCTTCTTAATTTTCTCCATACATTTCAACAAACCATATTTTTACTGACTTTTTTTGTTCCTCTGCCATCTTGTTCTGTTCTTTCTTTAAAATAAAACTTTATTTTATTTTATTTAAGCCTACCAGAATTAATATTTCATAATTGGTATCTGCTTGAGGTATCAGCTCTACAGATTTGTGATTGGATGGTTAACAGTTGTGATGAACAGTTTGACTCTTGTGCATGGCATTGGGGGAACATCATTCATTACATTAGTATGACTGTCCCTTGGGTCTCACTTATCAGACTTACTAAACTCCTGTCCAGTGGATGTAACTTTACATTGGTTACTGATTGATGTTTTACATTTTTCTCAAATAAGTTACATCATTTCTTTTACAAAGTGCACGGGGTTAAATTGGAGAGGGGGGTGTTTTTCGAAAATCTGTTGCTATGTAGGCAATTTTGAAGTTAAAATTACAAATTTTCGGATTTGGATTCGGGGTTTGAATTTAAAAGACACGTGTTTCAGTATTTTTGGAAATTAGACTAATAAGGGGGTGAAATACGAGATGCAAAAATTGATTTTCAAAACTGTGGTTCTGTTAACTTAAATTTCAAGCTATAACTACGAAACCTAAGATATGGATTCTTCATCGGGTTTAAAAAGAAACAACTGGTGCAGACCAACCAGCCTACACATGCGAAGCAGCAGTGGTTCAGCTAGTAAACATATACACAGTAACATACAGGGTCCGCAAGAATACATAACTCTCCTTGTTTCATATTTTTAGATATCTAAGTCAAACTTTTAGTAAACTTTTCTGCATCAGCAGAATAGTTATGATATTACTAACCTTATATTTTAAATAGGTTTCATAGTTCAGTCTGATATGTAAAAAAACACTTTTTTTTACAGGTTTAGCACTACTTAAAATCTACTTTTACATGATTAGAGTCGTAGTGTATGTCACACACACACACAATATCTAGAAGGTATTTATCCCCCTAAAGATTAACAAAATTGTCTCCTCTCCACTTCTCCATCTGTTGCAGTTCCATTTCCTCTGCAGCTCTCTTGAATATGGAAATTCCATATGGTTTTATAAAAAATGGATCATGTTCTCTCAACTTTAACTTGCATTGGTACCCAAATTTGCTCCCCATTTTGTTGTGCTTCAAACGTACAGGTCTTTTGTGAAGTGAAAACTAGTTTCCCTGCCCGTTTCTTCTGTTTTCTGTGTCCCTGGGATGTGACTGTCCGTCATTCTGTGTGTTCCTAGGGTCCTGACCTCTAAAATTTTCCCCACTCCTGTTATTTTGATTATGATTACAGGTATTTCCATCAGTATTATTAGGTTGTCTACTGTCCCCCTATTGTCTCTTTCCCTTTGATAATTGATTCCCCAGCTTCTGTTCTGGTGAAAACCTGGTTCTCTATTACTATCCCCATTTCTATCAGCCATATCCAACTTATCTACATACTTAAGGAAAGTTTCAATAGAGTCATCAGGTACATACACCAGGTTCCATTGTAACCTTCTAGGTAAACATCTTTTCAAGGCATCTATCTGGATCATTTCATCCAGAGGTTTGTCTAAATGCACTAGTTTTCTTAATTGTTCCTCACAAAACTCTTTAATAGTCTTAATGCCTTCTCTATAATATGGACCATTCAAGAATTCAGATTTGATCCTAGATTGTTTCATTTCAGACCAAAATTTTGTCAGAAATTTTCTTTCAAAATCTTCAAATGTCGTATCATAATGCGCATTTAGATTAGCCTACGATAGAGTCTCTCCATCCAAGAATTTCTTAATGAATTTAATTTTCATTGCATCAGACATAAATTGTGTCATATTATCTTTACATTGGAAAATAAAGTCCACAGGGTGAACTTTATTATCCCCAGGAAAAGTTTTGATTGTTAGATAATTAATAAAGCCACCCCTAACAAAACCTGATGTGTTAGTTGCAACACTTTCTTGGAGTTCATCAACTCATGAATTTACTTGCTGAACATTATTGTTACATGCATCAATATCTCTTTTAACATCTGAGAAATTCTGGTAAATTACTTTATGACTAGCTCTAACATTATTTGCAAACATTGCAAAATTTTTGTGTATCTTGATGATCATCATCTTTGACACACTGTTGACATCTCTTGTGGCCATAAACATTTGTAATGTGAAATAACAATATCCATCTTTTTGTCGTCATCATTCTCATCTTATTGTGGATTTTATGGTTGCTCCAAGTCTTGTTTTTATGGGGCTAGCACACTGCAATGGATTATATCTGATTCGGACTTGAGGCCCCAAATTAAAAAGTTTTACCACCTTACAGTATGCTGTTCTCCAACTCAGTGATTGTGGTCTACATCTTAATAAATCTCCACAGCATCAAAGTTCACGACAATTACCTTGATATCTTGTGGATGTAGAATCTTCTTAAAACACAGCATCTACTTAACCTGCTTACAGTAATCCCTAGAATTTATTCAGAATACATGCAGCTAGAGAAATGTTCTCTGTTTCATGTGTGCATCAACATTAAGGCAAGAACTCAGAGAAAACACTAGGTATCTGAAATGCATTACAACAATATTTACATTGGTGCCCAATCCAGCATAGTGGCGGCTTGGAAAGCTTTTACAATACTGCCTTTTTCGATCTTTGTGTGGCCTCCTTTTATAGTCTGACCTATAATACCATACATTGTTACAACTATTAAGGATATGAAAAACAATTAGTTTTGGCATGTTATGGCAAGATAATAGCAGCTCTACATTCTAAATTAAGGTAATTATTAATTTACATTGATTCATAATAATCCTGCTTTCATATATTGCGTTGCAGATCTGAAATAAGCTTAACTATAAAATACAACAATATATTGTTTGTTTATATTAATATCTTGAAAAATAGTGAAGGGCAAATGTTCCTACC
The DNA here is from genome assembly GCA_026315105.1 of Locusta migratoria. Taxonomy (NCBI): domain Eukaryota; kingdom Metazoa; phylum Arthropoda; class Insecta; order Orthoptera; family Acrididae; genus Locusta; species Locusta migratoria. Next base: position 390,091,167 of record CM048747.1, read on the forward strand.
ATGTACAGAATAACGAAATAAAGTATTAGTAGTTTTGCTGTATACAAGAACAAGGGAATATTTCATATAGGCTTAGTTAATCTACAATGCTGTCCATGCAGGCAAGTTTATATTCAAAACCTTTATTATATTTGTTTTATCATGGCCAGTTCCTACTCAAATATACAATAGAATAGATCTCTAAGCATGCTATTTCACTTTTTGTTTTCCTAAAGTGCATATTAGCAGGTTTTAGTTTCATGGCCATGTGCTCTTGTTTATTTTCCTATTTTATGATGAAATGTTATTTGTTTGTCTTCCTAGCAATGTATATATTTCTCTTAACCATTACTTTATCTAGAAATCATGTTTCTTATATTACACACACTCTGAGATCACAAACTGGCAGATAACAGTTGAGGTTCTAATAAAATAACTTGTTTAATTTGTTATTTGGGTGATGAAGTAGTAAACACTTAGCTCTATAGCTTGCCTATTACATCCCAATTTCATGTCATTAAAAAAAAAATTAAATAAATAAATTAAAAAAATTAAAAAAAAACACTTATACATATTTATTTTGTAAAATAAGTATTCAGCAGTATCTAAAGTGTATTCAGTTAACATATTACAGAAGTAATAAATTTACTGTTGCTTGGACTCACCAGAAGATATGTGGTTGCAGAATACACTTTCATCTGTTTGATGTACACATCTGAATAAATTAATCAATTAATTAATTACAAGTGTAATGTTACAAACCAGGCTGGGAGTATAGAATTATAACATTCATATATTGTAGTATTTGATACTAGTTGTCAGTACTGTTTACTGCAAATTGCAGGTTATTTCAGTTTTAAACCAACAGTTACGAGCATTATTTTAGACTGAAAGTCTTGATAAAGGTATGCAACCATCGTGATCAATTTTTTTAATGATTCTAAAATTGCTTGTATGTTGCTTGAATAATCGCTTAGTTATTGCTACTAGATTATTTATTGTAAATATGCAGAGAATGGTTTGATGCAGCTCTCCGCCCTACTCTAATCTGAAGTAAGCCTCTTAATCTCCTCGTAAGAATAACAACCATCGTGATCAATTTTTTTAATGATTCTAAAATTGCTTGTATGTTGCTTGAATAATCGCTTAGTTATTGCTACTAGATTATTTATTGTAAATATGCAGAGAATGGTTTGATGCAGCTCTCCGCCCTACTCTAATCTGAAGTAAGCCTCTTAATCTCCTCGTAAGAATAACAACCCACAGCCATTTGAATATGCTTACTGTATTGTCTCTTGGTCTCTCTCTGCAATTTTTACCCCCACATTTCCCTCCAATTCTAAATTTACAACGTCTGAAAATGTGGCCTACCAAGCAAGTCCTTCTTTTAATTCCTTTTCTGCCCAATTCTGTTCAGTCTATCCTCATCAGTTATGCAATCTAGTATCTACCCACCTAATCTTCAGCATTCATCTGTGACACCACATTTGAAAAGCTTCTATCCTCTTCCTCTCTGAACTATTTATTGTCCATTTTTGACTCCTGTACAAGGCAACACTTCACACAAATACCTTCAGAAAAGACTTCCTTACCCATACATTAATATTCCACATTTACCAATTTCTCTTTTTCAGAATTGCTTTTCTTTCCATTGCCATTCTGCATGTTATATTCTTTGTACTGCAACCATCACTGCCCAAGTATCAAAACTCATCTACCACCTTTATTATTTCATTATCTAATCCAATTTTCTTATACTGCATTCCATTACCCTTGTTTTGCTATTGTTAATGTCCATTTTATATGCTTCTTTCAACGCACTGTCCATTCTGTTCAATCGTTCTTCCAGATATGTGCTTGCAGAATACACTTTCATCTATTTGATGTACACATCTGAATAAATTAATCAATTAATTAATTACAAGTGTAATGTTACAAACCAGAAACACATTGGAGAAAGGTGAAAGGCTACAATGCTGTCTTACTCCCTTGCTAACCAACGCTTCCCTTTCATGCCCTTCGAATCTAATAACTGTGGTCTGGTTTTTGTACAAGTTGTAAATACCCTTCTGTTCCATATTTTTACTCCTTTGACTTCAGAATTTAAAAAAAGTCAAAAGATTTCTTAAAATCTACAAAAGCTAGAAATATAAGTTTGCCTTTCCTCAATCTATCTTCTAAAATAAGTCCATGGGTGACTATTGCCTACCATTTTTCTACATTTATTCTAAATCCAAACTGATCTTCCTCAAGGTGAAGTTCTTACAGATCTTTCATTCTTCTGTAAATAATTCATGTTAAAATTTTGCAGCCATGACTTATTAAATTGATTGTTTTTCAATTTTAACACCTGTCTGTGCCTGCTTCCTTTGGAATAGGGATTATTACATTTTTCTTAAAGTCTGAGAATATTTTGCCTGTCTCATATCTCTTACACACCAGTTGAAATAGTTTTGTCATGGTTGGCTATCCCAGAGACTCCCGTAGCTCTGAGGGAATGTTGACGGTTCCACAGGCCTTGATTTGACTTAGGTGTTTCAGTGCTCTGTCAAATTTATCTCTCAGTGTAGTATCTCTTATTTCATCTTCATCTCTTTCCTCTTCAGTTCCTACAATGTTGCCATGAAGTTCATTTCCTTTGTAGAACCCCTCTATATTTTCTTGCCACCTATTTGCTTTCCTATCTTTTCTCAGAATGTGTTTTCCATCTAATCTTTTGATATTCAGACAGCTGCTTTTCTTGTCTCCAAATGTTTCTTTTATTTTTGTATAGGAGGTTACCATTTTCCCCCCTACTTATACATTATTCTAGAAACTTGCATTTGCCTTCTAGCTACTCATGCATAGCCAATTTGCACTTCCTGTCAATCTCATTTCTTAGTTGTCTGTATTCTATTTTACCAGCTTCATTTATTGCATTTCTATATTTTCTCCTTTCATCAATTAAATTCAGTATTTCCTGTTAAATACAGGGATTTTTGTATGTCTGGCCTTCCTAACTATTTGGTCCTCCATTTCCTACACTATTTCACCCCTCAAAACTGCATTATTTCCCCCTGTTCCAGTCAATTATCACCTTAAGCTCCTTCTGAAATTCTTGAGCACTTCAGGTTCCTTCAGTCTATCCTGGTCTCAACTCCTTATATTCCTACCTTTGCTGCAGTTTCAGTCTACAGTTCACAACCAATAAGATATGGTCAGATTCTATATCTACCCCTGGATATGTCTTAACAGAGTAAAGCCTGGATCTGAAATGTATGACTTATATAATCTATCTGCTGCTTTCCAGTGTCATCACAATTCAGTTTTCCTTCTAAATAATTTCTTTTATCTCCTCATACATGCCAGTGTTGTCATTCTTTATTCATGTGGATGGCTGTAATTATTATTACCATTTTTTCAGGTCATTTTACTGTAACTGAATATTTGTTTGTTTCTCAACATTCCATCAAATTGTAATTTTAACTATAATTTGTAACAGATTCATACAATATATTTCTTGTTGACGTAATATAAAGAAATGGTAGCTGCACCGATCGAGGGTTTCACGTGTTGATCAACTTTTGACCTTTGATCTGTGTTACTGTGCAGAATACACATTCTGGAATCCAACAATTAACATTTGGTGTCTTATTTAGCAACTGCAGAATCCACACATATTGATTCCACACAGCAGGCAGATTTCACCCTGGAATCCTCAAATTTCTTCAACTACAGCCAAATGAATATTTATGTTCAATATTATTTCATACATTCTGTTGTGACTACTTAACTCTATGTGATGCATCGGCCTACCCAGCTTCATCACTGATATTTTAATTTTATTTTCAAATTATTTATTTTATTTTGCTACTAGTGTGACATTACAGAAGCAATTATCAAATTTTGGAGTATTTTCTTTGTACATTATTGAATACTAATTTTTTAGTTTAATATTTAATGTTGTTCATTATATTAACTTTAAACATCAATTTTAGTTTCCAGAATCTCTTTTACAAAATGGAATTAAACTCACATTCGATCCACCAGAGGGTGTTAAACGAAATATGTGTGGTATATACATGTCAGAAATGATAAAAGATCCACGTGTCTTTGAGAGTTATGGTGGTCGATACAAAGAATTCAGCAGATTGCTGTTTGCATTATCCTTTTTCCATGTGGCACTGCAAGAGAGAAGCAAATTTGGTCCTGTTAGTTGGACAACTCCGTATCAGTATGATGATTCAGAACTGGTTTCATCAATATTAATTTTACAGGTAAGTATGATTTTAATATACCATAATCATATTTCATAAACAGGGATCATATTATTATTGTATCCAAAAATATAGTAGAAAGACTTCTTCTTATAAGAAATGAAATTATACCAAATACATGTGATGAGAAACATAATTTTCATGAATGACTGAAAAATTATGCAACTTTCTGGAACAAAATAAGACTGTAAAAGACTTGCAACTGTATTGAAAGCGAAACTTTTTCCAAATTATTTGTGTACCAATTTTCTTATGGAGTGTTGTTGTTGTTCTTCTTGTTGTCTTCAGTCTGCAGAGTGGTTTGATGCAGCTCTCCACACTACCCTCACCTGTGCATGCCTCATTATCTGAGAGTATGTATTGCAACCTACATCCTTTTGAATCTGCTTACTGTATTCATCCTTCAATCTCCCTCTATGATTTTTACCCCACACACTTCCTTCTAATGCTAAGTTGATGATTCCTTGATGTCTTAGAATGTGTCCCACCAACCTATCCCTACTCTTAGTCAGAATATGCCAGGAATTCCTTTTTTCACCAATTCTGTTAAGAACCTCATCATTAGTTAGATGGTCTACCCACATAATCTTCATCATTTGTCTGTAGCACCACATTTTGAAATCTTCTTTCATCTTTTTGTCTGAACTTCTTATTGTCCACATTTCACTCCCATACAATGCTACACTCCAGACAAATGCTTTCAGATAGGCCTGCCTAACATTTAAACTACTATTGGATGTCAACAAACTTGGCTTCTTCAGAAACGTTTTTCTTCCCACAGCTATTCTATATTTTACATCTTCTTTACTTTGGTCATTAAAAATTATCTTGCTACCCAAATAACAAAACCCATTACTACTATTATTGTCCCATTACCTAATCTAATTCCTTCAGCATCATCTGATTTTCTGACACTAAGTTCCATTACCCTCTTTTACTCTTGTTAATGTTCATCTTATACCTTCTTTTCAAGACAGTGTCCATTCTGTTTAATTGGTCTTCCAGGTTCTTTGCTATCTCTGACAGAATTACTATGTCATCAGCAAACTGCATTCCATCACAGCTTGTTCAGTGTACAGACTGAACAACATAGGGGAAAGGTTACAGCCTTGTCTTACTCCCTTCCCAACCACTGTGACTCTTTCATGCCCTTAGTATCTAATAATTGCTGTCTGGTTTTTGTACAAGTTAAATATAGCTCTTTGCTCCCTATATTTTACCCTGCCACCTTCGGAATCTGAAAAAGTGTATGCTAGTTTACATTGTCAAAAGTTTTTTTTTCCATATCCACAGATGCTAAAATATAGGTTTCCCTTTCCTTAATCGATCTTCTAAGATAAGTCATAATGTGACAATTGCCTCGCACGCTTCTCCATTTCTTCTAAATTGGTCTTCCCCAAGGTCAGTTTCCACCAGTTTTTCCATTCTTCAGTAATTAATTTGGTGTTAGTATTATTATACTGATAGTTCTGTAATTTTCACAATTGTCTGCACTTGTTTTCTTAGGTATTGATATCACTATATTCTTCTTGAAGTCAGAGGGTATTTTGCCTGTCTCTCCACATCTTGCATACCAGGTGGAACAGTTTCTTCATGACTGGCTCTCCTAACGATCATAGCAGTTCAGATGGAACACCATCTACTCCAGGGGTCTTTTTATTCTACTCAAATCTGTTAGTGCTCTGTGAAATTCTTTTCACAGTATTGTATCTCCTATTTCATCTTCCTCTGTTTGTCTTCCATTTCTAGAATACTGCGTTTATTTCCTTGTACAGGCTTTCTATATATTCCTTCCACCTTTCAGCTGCCCCTTCTTTGCTTAGTACAGGTTTTCCATCTGAGTTCTTGATATTCATAATGCTACTTTCTTGTCTCCAAATATCTCTTTTATTTTTTTGTAGATGGTATCTATCTTTCCTCTAGTCATACTGTGCGCGGTATTAATATGTTTGTAAATGGCGCATGCGAATTTGTGCTTCTATAGGGGCCCATATCTCAGGTTCTGTTCATCTCAGAGTGAAGGGGTAAAGAGTTCAGGATAGATCTTGGACTAATGACCATTTGTGTATGTATTAAAAGAATGGATATACTATAGCTATCAAACAGTACATCATCAAAATTTTCAAAGTTACACACTTCCTGGAGCCCATCCAAATTGAGCATATCAGTTGGCTTTTGTACATGATGTGTGGTCTATGGTAGGCTTTAAACAGCGTACAAAAGCACCATTCATTCATGGGCGGTTCCTGAGAAAACCTCAATAAACCATTATTTTTGGGTACCAAAAAAAAACACGAATTGTGGTGATGGTCACTTCGATACTTCCTGTTTATTGCAAATCTTCGAAATTTTTACCATATGTTCTTATGATGATATTCTCGAGGCCATTTTTAAATTTTTTCAATATCGTTATCTGTTACCGAGATCCAGAGGTTGAAACTTATCATAGTTTTGCACAAAATCACAAAACCCTATTTTTAGCCATTTTAGCACTGTGAATCGCAAATATCTAAATAACTAACTGTAGAAAATTGTTCAAATTTTTAAATGCATCCTGTAGACATTTATCTATAAATGGCTTTTTTCAGTTTTCGTAAATCTTAGTCCATTAGCAAGATAAGGCCAAAAAACTGCGATATTTTGCTAAAAAAAAGTGTGTATGGTGCTGAAAGACAGCGTTCGGACAGCTCTGAAACTTACCATGTGATTTGGAAAAAGGTACTCAGCGAAAAAATTTCATTTTTGTGCATCTTAAAGATTGAAATCTTCGGTTGATGAATGGATGATTTTTGTTTTCGTTTACTTTATGGTTAATATGCAGCATCCGGTTTAGTGAACTATTGCAACATATTTTAAAGAGTTTGCAGAGGTAGAAACACATTGGGTAGACTTCTTGTATGGTTAATTTTAGGTTACACATAGCTGTGTATGAGATGTAGATAACATATCGAAATTTTATTTAAAGTTTAGAACAGAACGATATCTTATGTGGTTCTTATGTGATAATAGGTTTGAAAACTCTATTTCTGATTGTGAGGTAACGTATCTTGAGGAATAGGAAATGACTAAAATGATATGTTTAGAAAATGTTACTTAACAATAATATGATACAAATATTAAGACGAAAAATTCCTAGCAGGAAAAATAAAATATAAAAAATAGACGAAGATTACTCACCAGACGAAGGAGCACAGGTGTGACAGCATCTCAAATAAATAAATGAATACACACACACACAAACAATCGCAAGCTTTCGCAACCCAGTTGCGTCTTCAGGCAGTAGGGAAGGAGAGGGAAAAGGAAATGATGAGGGTTTTAAGGAAGGGGGTAAGGAGCCATTCCAATCCCGGGAGAGGAAAGACTTACCTTGGGGGAAAAAATGGAGGGTAAACAAATGCACACATGCCCACACATTCACACAGACACAAGTACACCTAGGCAGACATACTGTAGAAAGCAAAGAACGAAAGCTTGCGATTGTTTGTGTGTGTGTGTGTGTATTCATTTATTTATTTGTGATGCTGTCACACCTGTGCTCCTTCGCCTGGTGAGTAATCTTCATCTATTTTTTATATTTTACTTAACAATAATATACATGTGATGCAGTGTTATTAATCCATTGATATTTCATCAACATTCACATCTTTCAGACCACTGGACATACAAAATTCGCCATCATAATGGTTAGATTAACATGAACAACTTTAATTATCATGAAATAGCAACATCATATAAAACTAAATTCACAGCTGGACTCAAAAATATTTACATGCTTTTTATGGAATGATATTGACAGTGTTTAATGATGTTCTTTGAAATAGTTAAGCGTATTTTGCAAACATCTGTATGTGAAGCTCTTTTTAGAAAGTAAACTACTACATAGTCAATTTGGTCTGACGTTTGTACAAATGTATCAAGGTATATAAAATATTATCCAAATTTTACTCACCATCGATTTCAGGTTATATAAGCAGTACATTCTGATGTAACAGGAAAAAGACGGGAACCAGCTGAAAAATGCTCCTGCTGGAGCACAAAAAAAGCGAATATGTTCTCTGACACAAAAGTGTGGCACCAGCTGCCTCAATCCTCATTCTGACTTCCTCACCAAAAATTTTGGCATGCAAACATATTAGCACTTTTTTCGGCTGAATGTGAGTAGGAAAGAACAGAGAACAGAAACAGAGAAAGTGTCAGTTGAGGAGAAAGGCATATGCATGAAAACAGCAGTGGGAAGCGAAACGAGATGTCTGAAGTCGGGAACAGTGGTAACAACAAACTAAGACAGATGCAGATAGTAGCAATTGGAGCAAAAGATAAAACAGTGGGAAACTGAGATGAATGGAGACCATACAAAAAGCATGAGCGTGTGGCTCTCCGTTACTATAGCACGAAACAATTTGTCCAATTTTTCCCATCCTCAGTACCCGCTTGCTAAAGGTTTCCAGTTTACAGGTCAAACCCCAAACAAACCATCCCTATGGACATATGTGTAAAGGAGACAATCATGATTGAAGACAATAAAAGCCGACTCTGAGAAAGAAAGGATACTGGCAACAGGACAGAAAGTGAATGGGACAGCGTCAGTGGGGCAGAGATACAATGAAAGTGGCAGAAACAGACAGTGGTGAGGAATTGCAAGGGAAAGGGCTGAAGATATTGAAAGTTTGACACAGACAGAAAGCGGCAGTGGGAGAAACAGCAAACAAATGGACAGAGACATATATAGACACTGATAGTGAGATAACATAGCTGACTATGACGTCTTAACTGGGCAAAAGTATTTACAAAGTTATGCGCTAAAAGTGCGCAAATATGTTTGTATGCCAAAATTTTTGGTGGGGAAGTCGGAATGAGGTTTGAGGCAGCTGGTTCCACACTTTTGTATCAGAGAACATATTTGCTTTTTCTGTGCTCCAGTAGGAGCATTTTTCAGCTTGTTATACATTCTTGCATTTCTCCTCAAGCCACTCCTGCTTAGCCAGTTATCACTTCATGTTAACATCATTTTTCTGACATCTGTACTCCCTTTTGCCTCCTTCACTTGATACATTTTTATATTTTCTCCTTTGATCAGTTAAGTTCAGTATCTCCTGTGTTATTCAAGGATCTCTATTAGGCCTTGCCCTTCAGCCTATAGGATGATCTATGGCCTTCACTACTCTATCTCTCAGACCTACTCATTCTTCTTCTTCTACATTACTTTCCTCTGTTTCATCCAATCCTTGCCTAATGCTCATTCTGACACTCTCAACTACTTCTGCTTCCTTCAATTTGTCCAGGTTCCATCTCCTTAATTTTCTACTTTTTTGCAGCTCTTTAAGTTTCAAACTACAATTCATACCAATAAGTTACGGTCAGAGTCTATATTTGCCCCTGGATATGTCTTACAGATTAAAACCTGATTTCTAAACTTTTGCCTTACCATCAAATGGTCAATCTGGTACCTCCCAGTGTCTCCTGGTCTCTTCCATGTATATAACCTTCTTTCAGGATGATTGCACTTGTTTGTGACGATTAAATTCTGCTCTGCACAAAACTCCACCAGGCGATCTCCTCTTTCATTCCTTTTCCCCAGTCCATATTCACCTACTACATTTCCTTCTCTTCCCTTTCCTACTAATGAGTTCCAGTCCCCCATCACAATTAATTTTTCTTCTCCTTTAATGGTCTGACAACTGTGAAAACGACAGTACTACTAGCAGTTCAATAAGTCATTGTTGCAAAATACTAACATGAATAATTTACAGAGGACTGGAATAACTGGTGGAATTTGACCTTGGGGGAGGTAATTTGAATTTAGGAGAAATTTTGGAACACACTATGCAATACCAGTACTCACATTATGACTTATGTTAGAAGATAGGTTAAGGAACGGAAAACCTACATTTCTAGCTTTTGTAGAATTAGAGAAAGTCTTTGACTGGGATACATTCTTCCAAATTTTGAAGGTTACAGGGGTAAAAGTATAGGGAGCTAAAGTTATATTCAACTTGTATAAAAAGCAGAGAGCAGTTACAAGAATTGTAGGACATAAGACGAACACAGCGGTTGTCTATGAAATAAGCCTTTCCATAATGTTGTTCAATCTGTACATTGAGCAAACTTTGAAAGTTAGCAGTGAGAAATTTGAAGAAGTAATTAAATTTTTGGGTGAAATAATAAAAACTCTATGGTTTGCCAATCACATTGTAATTCTTTCAGAGACCACAAAGATCAATTGAATAAAATTGACAGTATCTTGAAGGGAGTGGGGTGTAAGATCAACATTAACCCATTTGTGCTGATTTTTATTTATTTATTTATTTATTTTTATTTTTATTATTATTATTTTTTCTAGTATTTTTATCTATTATGTCTCAAGGCAGGTTAAATAAATTAAATGCAGTGTTAGAATAATTATCACATGTTTAATTTTCAAAATAAGTGCCATTGCCATATGGCAATGCCGGGCGCTTACAGGAGCTAATTCTCTGAATTTAGAAAAGAATGATCTTGATGATCAGATTTACATTCATAATCACATCAGTAAATGAAATTAAATATGAACAGGAAGTCTTAACTTATAACGACAATGAAACAGGATGAAACAATCAATGCATAATCCTACTTTGCACTTTGAACACATTGTTCTTAAATAGATTTGAAATTACTTCCAGCACATCTTTTCTTTCTCTTCTCTTCAGTGTGCTGAATGAAATGATCAGTCTGGTCAAACCCTATGGAATCTGATATCTTGCTATCTGTTGAAACATTTTATGCAGATTGTCCCCCAGCTCCTTTTCGAGGGACCTGGGACTTACATAAAAGTACATTTGCTATTTCCCGTCTGAATTGCAGCTGAAACATTTTTGGTTGGGGTGATTTGTTATACAGGATCCAACTGTTCTGCATAGCCACATCAAACATCCATGTTAACAGAGGCCAATACCATTTCTTGCTACAAATTCCAATTCATTAGCATATCAGGTTTTGGTCCATTTGGTCTGTTCCTCCCGTGTATGTGTTATATTTTGCAGTAACTTGAGGTCTCGGGATTACCACACTCCTCTTCATTTTCTGTGAAAATCTCTTCACTGTACCAACAGGTTGGCTTCCACATGATGAAGAGATCATTGTGTCGAAAGCATTGTCCATCCATCGGCAATACAGTAGACCACCATTTTTCTCAATCACAGTTTCATAATATCCATGATCTTTCTTGGAAAAATACCCTTTACTCCCAAGAGGATAGTTTTTTGGAATTCTATTTTCTCTTATAGTTCCAATGGCTGAATACCCAGAGAATTTTAAAAACTAGAAAAGTGCAGAACCAGAAAACAGATTATCCATGAAAATTGTATAATTTAAGTCTCTCTTGTCCACTGGAATTTCATCAATTTATACTAATAATGGCCTTGCTGCCTTTCCAAATACTTTCTCATACTCTGTGTTGCCTTTTGGAGCTTTACCCTGGTAAAGCTCAAAATTCACCAAATATCCACTCTTAGTATTGAGGCTCCACATTTTGTACCTAAATCTTATAGGTTTACCCGTAATAAATTGCTTGCATCCATGGCGGCCAAAATATTTGTCCATGCTTTCATCATAGGCCAGGTGCTCTTCAGGTACAAAATTATCTATACATCATTTCTTTAGCATTTCTATAATTGGGCAGATTTTCCAAGCTTTATCACTAGGGTCAATTTTGGTGTTGTCAGCGCAGTGCAGAAACCGACATATTTGTAAAAATCTATCACGTCTCATGGAGTTGGATACAGCCAGGTTCATCATATGGTCATTACTATCCCAGTAATGTCTTTTGGATGGGAGAATATTGTACCCACTAACAAACAAAATTCCAATGAAGCATCTAATCTCCTCAACTGTTATTTGTGGATCAGGACAGTTGATAAATAAAGCATAACATCTTGTTTCACAAACAAAATGCTCAATAATCTCATGATCTATAAAACTTTTCACAAATCTTCAAAGCAGACCTTCTGTTATATTTAGAATAATCAGCTTCAGGAAATGAAGTACGTGATTCTTTACCAAAATCTGCTCTGTTTATCCACTGTGGTTGACCGGTTTCTCTCTCATTGCTCCTTTTTGTTACCTTTGACAATGAAGGGGTTTGCATAGTACCAACATTGGTTGAAGATACATTAGGGTGTGAAGCTGAATCAAAGGTAAAGATCCCGCGGATGAAGTGTGGGTGTCACAATCGATGCCTATTCTTTCATTATTGACAAGTCTGACATCTGCATTGGCCCTCAACTGCCAAGATGATAGATTATCAACAAGCCTGTAATGGTATATTCAAACTGATAAGTGATATGCATAATCACATAAGCAAAATTTTTAAATATATTGGAAATTATATATTTACCTGCCATCAATCTCACCTGCTGAATCTTCATCAGTGTCTACATTGACGTCTGGAGGCTCCATGAAAACAGCTCCATTTATATCATCATTTAATAACATATCTAATGCTTCAGCAAGCAAAAAGTCAGGCCTAATATATAGAAGTAGCATGAAAAATAATTTAGGTAGTGCAAATGCCTGACATTGCCATATGGCAGCACCAACATTCAGAACAAGATCTGCGGGTCACGGTTTATTCAAATTACTAAATACTGTAATATCACACTCAGGAGTCTATCTATAACACAACTAAATTATATATTTCTTTAAAAAACTATTTTATAGGCTCAATAATTAACTTACTCAAAGTGCATGCTCATATTGTCTGCAGCGTCCCACAATGGTCCCATTACTACGATGGTAGCAGGACAACAATTAGATGGAATCGAGAAACGACTATATTGTTGAGTTCTGCATACTTCTCTGCATTCACAAAGATGTTCCACACCACTCTACCTTCAAATCTGAGTAAGTAGGAAAATATAAAGTACAGACATGTGCATCATTGCCATATGGGAACACTAGGCGTTAATTGGTTAACATGAACAAAATAAGAATAGTAAAATAGTCCAAGAAAATTGTGCAATGCTGAAGGTAGAGAGAGAATAAACATAAGATGTATTATGTTATTTTGGTAGAGAAAAAAGTTATGATCACCAAAATAAAGAAGAAATAAAATGCAGAATGTCTATGAGAAGAAAGAAAAACATATCCAAAGAAGAGGAATTTGTGTCATTCTCTATTAATTTAAATGTCAGGAAGTCTTATCTGAAAGCATTTGTCTGGAATTTAGCATCTTATGGGAGTGAAACATAGATAATAAAGGGTTCACACAAAATTATGATAGAAGCATTTGAAATGTGGTGCTGCAGATGAAAGCTGAAGATTAGAGAGGTAGATTGTGCAGCTAATGAGGAGGTATTGAACAAAGTTGGGGAGAAAAGAAATTTCTGGCAGTATTTGACTAAAGGAAAGAATCAATTGGTGGGACGCATTCTCAGACATCAAAGAATAATCAATTTAGCAATGAAGGGAAGTATGTGGGGTAAAAATCACAGAAGGAAACCAACAGATGATTACATTAAGCAGTTTCCAAAGAGTGTCAGTTGCTGTTCTTATCCAGAGAGGAAGAGACATGTACAGGAGAGGGTAGCATGGAGAGCAGCATCATACCACTCTTTGGACTGAAGATGATGACAGCAACAGGAACCATTTGGTGTGAGGGTGACGTCCAAGTCATGGCATAAACAGGAGTTGGTCAGGCAGTTGCAAGAATTGTGTGACACTAGCCTGTGGTTTAGTGCTCATGGTTTGTTGGTAGTGTTGTTGAAGCAGTCTGGCTGCAGCTGTGTTACTGGTTGCTGGCATCTATTTCTTCTCTAAGATGATCTAATCTTGCAATCAATATTGTTCCTGAAATTTTTGCTTATTATAGATGATTTGATGCCTTGAATCCAAAACTATATCCACACATGTTAGCTTATCGTTGATTGAGACCACACTTTTCCAATAAATCATTAGTTGTGTTACTTCTATTGTCATACCTTATTAGATATAAATTTGTTGTTTGTGGCTAAGCTTAATTTGCTTTCAATGATTGAGCATCTCCTCAGAAGTGTACTGATTTCCCTTTAATCTATTATTGTAATTATAATTGTTATATATTCCATTTAAGTAATCTCTATCGCTCTCAGAACGAACACTCGCAAGACGTATGCACCACGCCAAGTGCTCTGTGTATCACCAGCAACTTAACTGACTCTGGCCTGGATTTGCTACTCATGTTTTCTAGTGTTTCATCTGTGAACAATGTTAATCATTTACCTCACCACAACTTGTGAGCTCCTACCACTCAGGCTTTGCAGAACATGAACTTATTGAAGTTGCAGAATTTGAATTTCAGGCTGGCAACTGCCCCTCCAAGTGTGTTTGTGTATCATTCCATCGACCACGTACTACACCAACGAGGTGTGGTTTAGTCTAATCAGTCAAACTTTTCTGGTGCTTCTGGGCTTAGTCTCTATTCTGAAGGCACCCATCACAACTCATTCATCAACCACTCGATTAATTATGGACAATTTATTCAGGCTCCAGGTGCACCTTTTTTCCATCTGTGCAGTCGACTTGGACAGTGCAGTTATTGTGTTGGCTAGCCTTGTGCAACTGCACCACCAAGCGTATTCCAACCAGGTCTGCTTGTCCTGTCTATGGTGATATAAACTCAAATTTTCCTCAAGTTGCTGATGTGTCCCATGTGCTACCCACATCACGTAATGCTCCTGCCATGTCACGAGTTCAACAATTTCTTTCAATGTACCACACTGTTCACACACAAGAACATTCTTGGCTGCACCCATTCGTGAATCCACTCACTTTCATGACATACACTGGTGCCGCTACTGCACCCATCACCCATGTCTTCCTACTTGAATCCACTCACTCATCTTCGAAGCACTGTTGGGATTGACCACTGCTCGAGTTCTCTCACATTGTCACAACAAGTCTGCATCAACACCTCAGCTGATGTTATAGAAGCACCACCATTGCCACCTCCGAGCACCTTCCTAAACTGCCTTTGAGGCTCTCACAATGTGGTTTGCCATTGCTGAGATATTCAACCACTAATCACACATCTTCATGAACATGGCAACTTGATCTGTGATCTAGTGACTTCTCCTCCAGTGAATGACCATTATCCCATCGCCAAACAAACGATCCTCAGGAGGCTCACTCGCATCATCCACGAATAACATCTGGGGGACAAGAAGCCATCATAGCTCTGACACCACCTCCATCTTTTGTCAATGAACACAACATGCTGGATTCTATTTTCATGACTGTTTGGTCAAGCAAGCTTCCACTTGCAGTCCAAACCACCCTCACTTATAACATTCTCCAGGCTACAAGTGAACACATGCACATCACCGACAGTGTGTACTTTGACTACCTGTGCAAGGCAAGTGAGCTGCAATCTTCATCCAAGACTCAATCTTTGCCACGTGCACCCACTGCTGGGTGGTGCCACTTGCAAAACAAGGACACTATGGACATGAAACCATGCATCAACATCTTCTTGCACGCAGACCAGGTGACAGCTTTACTGTCTCTGACAAGCCCACCAGCACGGAGCAAGGAGCTCCTCCAACACTGAGGATGGGCCGCCTCCACTGTTCGCTTTCCACAAGAGAAAGTTCCTTATTCCCCTTGATCCTACTTTCATAGTCATTTCAGTGATGCGGCAAGGAAACGTCGTTTGCTGTGTCACTATCCAAACGCAGTGCACAGGATGGTTTAGGCACCACCTCCTGCTCTGACATACACAATTACCTGCAAGTGATCTATTCTGTTAGTAACATTTCTCCATCATGTAGTCATTTGTACCTATATGACTGTGCTTCAAATGCTTATTTCCTTATTTATACCAAAAGTGATGTATCACTATTACCAACTTCAATGCCTACCAGCCCTCTCTGCCCTCACAGTACTACACTTCGTGCTGTCAATGCCACTCAGCTGTCATGTGCAGGTTCAATGACTTTTACTATTTGCTACTCAATGAAGTGTAATTGTTCGTAGCACTTTTTGGTAGCGGAGGTGCAAGAACCAATTTTAGGCATGAATTTCCTCACTTATCATAAACTTTGCTCTCATATTGTATGATGTTTGATGTTTCACCACCCACAAACACTCATTTTACTTGTGCTCCATCAAACTCTGAGTCTTTCTCCACTAATGCACCAACCATTCCCGAGTGTTTTAAGACAGTCGTAGAAATTGACGCTCTGTTTTCAAAGTTGTGTCATGAACATGAACAGGTGATCAAACTGTGTCACAAAAAAAATATTGTTTGCTAGTGCTTTGATTCCATTACACAATCTAAATCGTTCTTGTCAAAGTGATTGAGTAACATAAAGTTGTGCTCCATCTGCGTCGCAAAAATGAGAACATCGCCTGCCGCCTCGCAGACACAGAATCGCAGCTGATGTCCACTCTGCAAGAACTGTCATCTCTACAATCATTTCAGAAGAACAATTACTCCAAGGTTAATACAAGGTTCACCTTACCAAGTGTTACCAGTGCCGTCACACCTGCATGTAGGATCAATAGTGTTTGTGACAGTTGCCCCCTCCATGGCACTAGTATGTGGATGTTTGCAAACAGAACTTGGTTTCCATGACAATGCCTTGCCAGGACACACATTCTGTGTGGTGTTTCACTCTGGTAACTGCCTCTAATACTTCCTCTTTCTCTCACACCTTGCGATTATCACTTGTTTCTGCTCCATTACTCGAGCAGTTTGCTACCACAATGCAACCACAGCGTAAACGCAATGCCATCTTGCTCTAGAGCGCCTGTGGCACCCTCAAGTTAAATACGTGGCTGGAACTGTAACTCCCTTGGTACCTTGGCTCACTCCATTGGCTATTAGCACTGCCAAGCCCCCCTCCTCCTTGCAGACTCCATGTGTATGTGACTGACGCAAAGCCACAACCCCTCTCCTGATATCCGCCTGCCCTGTCACAATAAACAGCTACTACACATCTAAACAAAACTCTCCCACCATTTGTCATGGTATCTCAGTGGTCACGTAAGGCATAGTTCACAAACTTCGCCTTGTTAATGAGCATCCCATCTCTAGCAAACTACGCCATCATAGCCTGGAGAAATTGGTGGCCATCAAAGAACAAATTGCAGACCTTTTAAAGTCGGGTGTCACTAAGCCCTCATCCGGCAACTGACCGTCTCCCACTCATTTGGTGCCTAAGCAAGACAGCTCATGGCGCATGTGTGATGATTACTGCAGGCTCAATTCTCATACCCTTATGGACAATTATCCTATTTCAAACATTGCATACTTCACACAAACTATGGTAGGCACGAAAGTGTTCTTGGTTGTGGACTGTAAGTGTGCTTACCACCAAATTCCTATGACCCCTGAGGACATTGCAAAGACTGCTATTACTACTCCCATAGATTTTATTCCACTACCAGTTCGTACCTCTCGGCCTTACAAACGCCACAGAAACTTGGCAGCATTTTATCAGTGAGAAGTTTTGTTTTGCATATCTCAATGACATTAGTATTCACGAGAATAAAAAACATTTACAAATCCTTCTTGATACCTTGGCTGCAGCGGGCATCAAACTTGACGATAGCAAATGCCAACGAGATCAAACTTCAGTGCTTTTCCTCAGTTTCATGGTTTCTCCCAATGGGGATAACATCCCACCTGAGAAAATTGATTACATCAGAAACCTGTTGTCTCCTTCAGCATTCAAAGAATTACATCGTTCCTTCACACCATTAATTATCTGACAACACTTACCCGGCACTGCTGAGCATCAAGCCTGCTGACTATAATGATACGGTTTCCTTTCCCCGATATTATCAGAGAAAATTTTTGTATTTTTATATTATTTTGGCATGTTAAAATAGTTATCTATGAAAGTCAGAGAAAGAAAATTTAGGAACAACACTTTCAATTCTTTTGTAAGAAAGAAGACACTCTTGCTTTGTACTTCGTAGCGATAGCATCTTGCAGACTGGAGTTGTACTTTATTATTTTATGTGGCCGCTATTATGTACATTCAGGTAAATATATGTGATGTGCGCGTATCTTAAATTTATAAATAAACCCCCACCTCTCACTTAAATTCGTATTTATGAATATTTATTAATAATTTTGCCCTATCCTCCCTCCGCTCATAATGTCTTTTTCAGCCTTGTTGAATCACCGCAACAATGGATGGCATAGTTTTTAGTTAATATTGAATGGTGATATTTCGTGTAGCCTGCCAGTCTTGTTTAAAAATTTATTCCATAATATTGTCATTTACTGGTAATAGAACCTGCAGTCGATTTTCTTGTAAATTTTTTAGAAGTCCAATGTGATTGACTTACGTAATATTCCTATCCGATTTATATCATGTCAATTATCTTACTTTACTGTCGTAGTTTGACATTGACGAACTGCCATCCACTGTTCGGCGAGTGGTTATCATAATATTAAAATTTCATCTACAGCCAAATTTCAACCACCGATGGATCTCTTGTTAAAGGTAACTGCTCGTCGATTCTTTTTGTAATGTTCTGCCTGCACAACACTCCACCGCTAATTAGCTTACCATTTCATTTAAATGCATGTAATAATTTTCCCGTAATTTAACGATTGGGATCTTTCATAGCTTCTAACTTCAAAACACTTCCTTCTGTAAATTTGTTAATCTCAAAAATTAACAGCCAGGCTGGAACATTATATGACTGACACCTTGGCTGGCAAACACACCTCTGGCAATCAGCCTGTTCCCTGGACAGATGCTATGTCTTCTGCATTCACTGCTCTCAAAGACCTACTCGCTCGAGCAGTTACTATTGCTCAACTGCATCCTGATGCTAAACTTTTTATTGCCACATACACAAGTGATTCCACCACCGGCACAGTGTTCTCAGCCAATCCTTTGACAGTGTCACAGTTCAAATATGCTCTATTTCAAAACCTGTGCAAGCTGTTTGGAATCAAACTCATCTATACCACAGCCTATCACCCTAAAGGGAAGAGCTTAGTCAAGTGTTGACACCACACTCTCAAAGCGGCCATCATGTGTCATGACAATCTTTGGTTAGAAGCTCTCCTCTTGGTCTTTGTACCACCTACAAACTGAACCTGAAGGACACAGTCACAGAGTTTATCTATGGACAAACCCCTCCCCTCCTCTACCCTCCCTCCTTCAGCAATCGTGTCCACGTTTATTGCACAAAATTCTCTCTCCCTTCCTCTTCCAGTCACTCCCCTCCCTCCCTGCATGTCCCTTCTTCACTGGCAACGTGCATCCATGTCTTTCTCCATGACAACACTGTCTGTCTCCTTCTTCAGCCCCTGTATTCTGGCCCTCACCAGGTCCTGAATATGGGTGACAATACCTTAATCATTTATATGAACAATGCACCTGTCACTGTATCAATTAATAGGGTTGACACCCTTTCTCCTCCTCCACAGCTAGATCTCCAGTGTCTCCCTCCACCCCTCCTCTTGCCACTCCACTCCCTCTCTCTCTAGTCCTTCTCCTCCACCTCTTTCCACAGTTTCTTACTCTCCACTCTTCCTCTTCCCCTGCACTAGAATTCATTGTGCCTGCCCCCCTCCTGTTGTGACAGGCATTTCCATAATTCTTTAGGATCTCTCGAATTTTATTCTCTGTCAGACTTCTGCTTCTTCCCTCCTTCCACCAACAAGTGGCAACTGCTGTTACACCTTCCTCCCACCACCATCTCACATGCCAGCCACATCTTCCTTCTGCTGCTTGCTGAGAAGCTCATCATCGCTTCTCTGAGCTCTGCTTGCCTGATGATGTGCCCAGCCACACATATGGTTATTTTCATAACAAAAATTTTCTAGTGTATTGTGTTGACAAATACAGATTATCAAAAACAGGAACAGGTTTTATAGATAATTATCTAAACAATGTACAGATAACTTTTTTTGTGATTTGCCACTATCCAAGATATGACTCTTTAAAAACAATTTTTTTAACATATTGCCATCACCTGCTATTGTGCACAGGACGATAGCTTGGGATCAAAGATATCATTTTCCTCTCAACACTCAATAAAATTTTGATATGTTATCTACATTTCATGCACGGCTATGTATTACCTAAAATAAACCATTTAATTAGTCTACACAGTGAGTTTGATCCTGTAACGGGCAAAGACCAACTCGTTTGCTCAATTTGGATGGGCTCCACAAAGTGTGTTATATTTAAAATTTTGTTCTGTACTGTAGGACAGCTATGGTATTGCCATTCATCTAATATGTTTACAAATGATTACTAGGTCAAGGGCAATCCAGAACACTTTAGCCCTTAACTCTGTGATTAACAAAACTCAAGATATGGGTCCCTAAGAATCGTTAACTCGTGCAGGACATTCTACATCTACATACATACTCCGCAATTCTCCGTAAGGTGCGTGGCGGAGGGTACACTACTAGGACATTTACGAACATGTTAATACTGTGCTCTGAAATGTGCACTAGGATTAGGACAAAATACAGTGGATGAATGCTGCAGGCTAATTAGCACATCTTAAAAACTGCTCACATGCTCTAGCCATGTCGTCTGACTTTGGTTACAATATCTCCTAAAAAGTCACCCAATTTCCCTTGTGTATCTCTCTGTGGGATTAATACATTGGTAATAAACGAAAATGAGAATATTTTTTTTTTTATGTTTTCATATTCTAAGAAGATTTTGGATGTTTTGGAGATGAATTGTTTGCCTTTTTCACATACTATCCCCTTTGGTGTTCCTACATTTGAGAAATAATCAATCATTATAATTACAATAATATTACTAGTGGCCTTTTTTAAATGCATAAAATTTCACAAATTTGAAAAACATGTCTACCATTGCAAATGTGAAATTAATTTCTCCTTTAGACTTTAGCAACATAACATACAAGTCAACAACTACAAATTCTAATTGTTTGCATAAATCCCCTACAGGTCTGATATCTCTGTTAGTAATCACAAGTTACTAGCAATTTCTTCACTCTTCTAAAGATGTTATAAAAGTCTATGTTCTAATGGATCTCTTGTACACACTTTTGGGTTCCACAATGATTGAAACTTTCATGAAAAATCTAGCTGGAATGTTAATAATGGAGGATAGAAAACGACTCACTGTAAAGAGGCTCACTGAGTTGCTGACAGGCACGAAAATAGATAATCACATTCACACAACTTATATTTTCAGCCATTGCCATCACCAGAGAAACACATACATTCACACATTCACCCAGACAATTATACACACACAACCACCATGTCTGGCCACACCAGTGCCACAAGCATCCAGACTGTGAGTGAGGTGGGAAATGGAGGGAGAAGGGTACCAGGTAAGGGTGGAGATAGAAAATTTCACATTGCATGATGGATTGTAAAGGCTGCTATAAGCGAGTATTTGAATTGTGGCATTGAATACAGTGAAGGGAAGAGGTGGTAAATGATAAAAGGATGGGGTAGATATGTGTGAGGAGACAGTGGGGGATTTGAAATGCTAACACAATAAATAAAAAATGAAATTTAAAAAGTAATTAATTAAGAGGATATTGTAACGGGTGACACACAGTTGCAAGGAAGACATGAATTGGAGAAATACAGGCTAATGAGTGGTGAAGGAGGGGTCGGGGGGGGGGGATGTTAGGCACAGGGTGTAGGGATTGGAAGTTGTCTTAGGTTGAAGCCAGAATAGTTCCAGGACCATAGAATATATTGAAGGGACAGCTCCCCCCTGCACAATTCAGAAAAGCTGGTGGTGGAGGCAAGTGACTAAATGGCTCGGGTAGTGAAGCAGCCATTGAAGTCCATAGTGCTGTGTTCAGCCGCATGCTGTGCCACAGTGGCTTATCTTGCTTTTTGCCACAATTTGACAGTGGCCCTCCATCATGATGGACAGATGGTTCGTCGTCATACCAATATAACACTTTGCAGTGATTGTAGTAAAGTTGGTATGTCACATGGCTGCTTTCACAGGTGGCCCAACCGATGATGGGGTAGGGTAAGACTGCAACAGGACTGTAATAGGAAGTGCTGGGTGGGTGAATTAGGCAGGTTTTGCATGGGGGTTGGGGTTCAGAGTGTCATAGGGATGGACTAAGATGTTGTGGAGGTTAGGTGGGCAACAGAACACCACTTTAGGAGGGGTCAGAAAGGTCTTGGATAGAAGGTCTCTCATTTCAGGGCATGATGACAGATAATAAAAGCCCTGATTAAGGATGTGATTTTGGGTGTTCCAGTCCAGAGTGTATTGGGTGACAAGAAGGACACTCCTTCATAACTGGTTATTGGGCTTGGTGGGAGAATTGGTGGTGTGTGGGGAGATGTCATGGGAAATCTGTTTCCAGACTAGGTCAGGATGGTAATGTCTGCCTATGAAGGCCTTTGTGAGGCCTTCGGTATACTGGGTAAAGGACTTCTCATCACTACAAATTTGCTGTCCAGGAGTGACAAAGTTGCATAGAAGAAATTTTTTGGTGTGGAATAGATGGCAGCTATTAAAGTGTAAGTACTATTGGTAATTAGTAGGTCTAATGTGGACAGAGATGTGGATGGAGCCATCAGTGATGTGTAGATTAACATCCAGGAAGGAGACTTGTCTGGTTGAGAAGTACCAAGTGAAACTGATGGGGAAGATGGAGTTGAGGTTATGAAGGAATGAGGATAGGGTGACCCAGTCCTGAGTTCATATCATGAAAATATCATCAATGAGCCTGGACCAGACCAGTGGTTTGGGGAGGCTAGGAAGGTTTCCTCTAGATGGCTCATAAATGGGTTTGCAAAGGAGGGTGCTGTAAGCTTGCCAGTGGCTATGCCACAGATATTATTGTATACTTCCCCTTCAAAGTATAATGACACGTTTTCCTTTCCTCGATATTATCAGAAAAAGTTTTGTATTTTTATATTATTTCTGCATGTTAAAATAATTATCTATGAAAGTCAGAGAAAGAAAATTTAGGAACAACACTTTCAATTTTTTTGTAAGAAAGAAGACACTCTTGCTTTGTACTTCGTAGCGATAGCATCTTGCAGACTGGAGCTGTACTTTAGTATTTTTATGTGGCCGCTATTATGTACATTCAGGTAAATATATGTGATGTGCGCGTATCTTAAATTTATAAATAAACCCCCACCTCTCATTTAAATTCGCACTTATGAATTTTTATTAATAATTTTACCCTGTCCTCCCTCCGCCCATAATGTCTTTTTCAGCCTTGTTGAACCACCGCAACAATGGATGGCATAGTTTTTAGTTAATATTGAATGGTGCTATTTCGTGTAGCCTGCCAGTCTTGTTTAAAAATTTATTCCATAATATTATCATTTACTGGTAATAGAACCTGCAGTCGATTTTCTTGTAAATTTTTAGAAGTCTGATGTGTTGACTTACGTAATATTCCTATCCGATTTATATCATGTCAATTATCTTACTTTACTGAAACTACCTGGCAGATTAAAATTGTGTGCCGGAACCGGGACTCGAACCTGAGACCTTTGCCTTTCGCGGGCAAGCGCACTACCGACTGTGCTATCCCGACACGACTCATGATGCCGCCTCACAACTTTACTTCTGCCAGTACCTCGCCTCCTACTTTCCAAACTTCACAGAAGCTCTCCTGCAAACACGCAAGACTAGCACTCCTGGAAGAAAGGATATGGTGGAGACATGGCTTAGCCACAGCCTAAGGGATGTTTCCAGAATGAAACTTCACTCTGCAGCGGAGTGTGCGCTGATATGAAACTACCTGGCAGATTAAAATTGTGTGCCGGAACCGGGACTCGAACCTGGGACCTTTGCCTTTCGCGGGCAAGCGCACTACCGACTGTGCTATCCCAACACGACTCACGATGCCGCCTCACAACTTTACTTCTGCCAGTACCTCGCCTCCTACTTTCCAAACTTCACAGTCTTGCGTGTTTGCAGGAGAGCTTCTGTGAAGTTTGGAAAGTAGGAGGCGAGGTACTGGCAGAAGTAAAGTTGTGAGGCGGCATTGTGAGTCATGTCGGGATAGCACAGTCGGTAGTGTGCTTGCCCGCGAAAGGCAAAGGTCCCAGGTTCGAGTCCCGGTTCCGGGACACAATTTTAATCTGCCAGGTAGTTTCATATCAGCACACACTCCGCTGCAGAGTGAAGTTTCATTCTGGAAACATCCCTTAGGCTGTGGCTAAGCCATGTCTCCACCATATCCTTTCTTCCAGGAGTACTAGTCTTGTGTGTTTGCAGGAGAGCTTCTGTGAAGTTTGGAAAGTAGGAGGCAAGGTACTGGCAGAAGTAAAGTTGTGAGGCAGCATCGTGAGTCGTGTCGGGATAGCACAGTCAGTAGTGCGCTTGCCCGCGAAAGGCAAAGGTCCCAGTTTCGAGTCCCGGCTCCGGCACACAATTTTAATCTGCCAGGTAGTTTCATATCAGCACACACTCCACTGCAGAGTGAAGTTTCATTCTGGAAACATCCCTTAGGCTGTGGCTAAGCCATGTCTCCACCATATCCTTTCTTCCAGGAGTGCTAGTCTTGCGTGTTTGCAGGAGAGCTTCTGTGAAGTTTGTTAAGTAGGAGGCGAGGTACTGGCAGAAGTAAAATTGTGAGGCGGCATCGTGAGTCGTGTCGGGATAGCACAGTCGGTAGTGCGCTTGCCCGCGAAAGGCAAAGGTCCCAGGTTCGAGTCCCGGTTCCAGCACACAATTGTAATCTGTCAGGTAGTTTCATATCAGCGCACACTCCGCTGCAGAGTGAAGTTTCATTCTGGAACCATCTTACTTTACTGTTTGCTACACGAGTCGTAGTTTAATATTGACGAACTGCCATCCACTGTTCGGCGAGTAGTTATCATATTATTAAAATTTCATTTACAGCCAAATTTGAACCACCAATGGATCTATTGTTAAAGGTAACTAATCGTCGATTCTTTTTGTAATGTTCTGCCTGCACAACACTCCACCGTTAATTAGCTTACCATTTCATTTAAATGCATGTAATAATTTTCCCCGTAATTTACCGGTTGGGATCTTTCATAGCTTCTAACTTCAAACCACTTCCTTCTCTAAATTTGTTAATCTCGAAAATTAATAGCTAGGCTGGAACATTATAAAAGGAAAAGTAATTGTTTATTAGGATGTAACTGGTTATGGTTACAAGTAATGAGTTATCAGAATTGTAGTGTTCAACAACAGCAAGCCCATGGTCATGTAGAATATTGGTGTAAGTGGCATCAGACGGTAAAGGGGTGGGGATGATGGAGAGTTGGTGAAGGAAATGGTTGGTATCTTGGATGTGGTGGTCTAGGTTTCAAACAATTGGTTGATGGTGCTGTTCCGCAAGGGCTTTCAGTGGAAGCACAGTAATGAGCCACAATTGGGTGTCCAGGAATTCCTCACATCCAACTTGGCAACACCATCCATCCCCAAGTTCCTTCCTAAGAATACTCACCTTTTGGCAGAAGAAAAGAATGCCTTACACAACCTCAGAACAGATCCCACCTAATCATCTTCCCTGCAGACAAAAATTCCACCATTGGTTTGATGAATTACAGTAATTACATGACAGAAGGCCTGTGTCAGTTCTCTAATTATTACATCTACAAGTTGTGCCAGGATGACTTCATCCCAAAAGCTTATGACACTTACCAGAACCTCTCCCCTGAATCCATTTGCCTCCTCACTCCAACAACACTCCATGCATCTACTTTCTACATGCTCCCAAATATCCATAAACCTAACAATCCTGGACACCCAAGTGACGTTGGTTACTGTGCACCCACTGAAAGAATTTCATCACTCATTGACAAACATCTTCAATTAATAGTTTGAAATCTAGAGTCCCACGTTCAAGATTCCAACCATTTCCTTCACTGACTCTCCACCACCTCCACCCCTTTACCTACTGGATCCTTTCTCGTCAATGTTGATGCGACTTACCTATATGCTAGTATCACATATGCCTATACTCTTGCTGTGCTCGAACACTACCTGTTTCAGTGTCCTTCAGATTCCAAGGCCAAAACCCCATCCACTATAGTCCTTACCTAGTAAATTAATTAATTCTCCTTTGCAGGAAAAGTTTACAATCATCAGCAACACAGCCTTGGGAACCTGTATGGTAACCACCAATGCCAACCTATTTATGGGTTACATAGAGAAGGCTTTCCTACCCTCCTAAAACCACAAAGCCCTGGTCTACTTCAGATTCATTAATGATATTTTCATGATTTGGATTCAGAACCAGGACACCCTAACCTCATTCCTTCACTGTCTCAACTCATTCTCCCCTATCAGTTTCACTTGGTCCTTCCCAACCCAGCAAGTCACCTTCCTGGATGTTAACCTCCACATCAGTGATGACTCTGTCAACACCTCCATCCACATGAAACCTCCTAATTACTAATATTTCCAGCACTTTGACAGCTGCCATTCATTCCACATCAAAAAATCTCTCCTCTATAGCCTTTCCATCTATTGACAGCAAATTGGCAATGAGAAGTCCTTTACCCAATATGGTGAAGGCCTCACAAAGGCCTACACTGACAGACCTAAGTCCACAAATAGATTTCCCGTGCCATATCCATGCACACCACCATTCCTCCCAATAACTAGTCACTAAGGAGTGTCCTTATTGTCATCCAGTACCACCCCAGACTGGAACAACTAAACCACATCCTTTGTCAGCACTTTGATTATCTGTCATCAAGTGCTGAAATGACAGATATCCTTCCCAAGACCTTTCTGACCCCTCCTAAAGTGGTGTTCCATTGCTCACCCAACATCCAAAATATCCTAGTCCATCCCTATGCCACTCGGAACCCGGACCCCTTACATGGGGATCATATCTCTGTGGAAGACCCTGATGCAAAAACTGTCCAATCCACCCACCTACCCAGCACTTCCTATTCCAGTCCTGTCACAGGCTTATCCTACTGCATCAGAGATCAGGCCACCTATGAAAGCAGCCATTTGATTTACCAACTCTGCTGAAATCTTTGCACAGTGTTTTATGTTGGTATGACAACAAACCAGTTGTCCATCAGCATGAATGGACACTGCCAAACTGTTGTGGAAAGCAAGATAAGCCACTGTGGCACAGCATGTGGTTGAACATAGCACTATGAATTTCAATGGCTGCTTCCTACCCAAGCATCTGGATCCCCCCTCCCCCCACCAACACCACCACCACCACAAGCTATTGTAAACTGCACAGCTGGGAGTTGTCCCTTCAACACGCTCTACGATCCCACAACCATCCTCTCCTCAACCTAAGATAACTTCCCATTCCTACACCCTGTGCTTAACATCTCCCCCACTCCTCTTCCCCACTATTTTTATTTTTTCCTTATTATTTTATCAAATCTCCCATGGCCACCCCATACTCCTCTACACCTCCCTTTTATCCTTTCCCACCCCTTACCTAAACAATCCATCGTGCACCGCGGAACTTTCCTTCCCTGTCCTTACCCGGTATCCTTTCCACCTCCACTCCCCACTTACCTCACAGTGAGGACGCTTGTGGCACTGGAGTGTGAATGTATGTGTTCCTTTTTCTAATGAAGGCCTTGGCCAAAAAATTAAGTTGTGTGAATGTGATTGTCTATTTTTCATGCCTGTCAGTAGCTCAGTGAGCCTATCTATGGTGAGATGTTATCTATACTCCATTATTAACATAATTTCATGAAACATATTTAATAAGCACATGAATATATATTGTTCTAGCCATCACAGTTTCTACACATTACTTCTACACTCATTCTCCTAAAAAGTGTTTCCTTGTAAATCTTGTAGTGCTGCTCTACTTTCTTTTCACCCCAGTTTTGTATTAGGCCCTTGACTAGTTTCCAGTCTGAATCATGAGTCTTAAGCCTTCTAATTTCTCACAGATTCCAAAAATTATTTTAGCTGCTGTTTGATTCTTGGCACTGGGAATTTTGCAGTGTCCTCAAGAAACTGGCTCAACTCATTTTTTAATGTTTTTAACACTTCAAGCTTTTTACTTGTTTGTCTTAAGTATTTGATCATAATAACTTAGTAGACAATATCAAGTAATAAACCAAAGAGTTCATTAGAATATTTGTCAGTTAGCATTATTGTACAGCTTAAAAAAAAAAAAGATAATAATAAATAAATAGTTTGTTATTTTTAGTTTGATTATTTTCTAACATCTTAACACCTATATATACAACTACTCCATATTATAGATAATTAAATCATTGAACCTACTAAGAGTTAATGACTTTTGCAGGCTTTCCTAAATACTGACAAGAAAGTACCATATGAAGCTATCCAATATACAATTGGTGAATGCGTATATGGTGCTGTTCTTACTGATGAATGGGATCACCGAACACTAATTACACTTTTAAATGAATTTATAAATGAAGAGCTTGTTGTTTCTCAAAATTATGTGTTTTCAGAGAGTAATAAAGTGTACTCTGTACCGTCAGACATCACACATACTGCTTGTTTGCAGAAAATTGAGGTAAGATAATGTATTTAGACTCGATAAAAGAATTCTGAATTGTTATTATTAAACAGTGTTCTGAAATTTCAATTGCTTGTTAGCATAGTCTCTGGTGGAGGGTGTGTGAAATACATAGGCCACAGGTCACTAGGTGCTATGTTGCACAGAAAGTATAAGAAAGGGGGATGGAAAGAAGGTAATTGTAGAAAATGTAGTACACTCATATAGTGGGAGAAATATGTGTGGTTGGAGTGTGGGTGGGGCAGGGGAGAATACTATATACTACGCAATTCCGAAAATCTGGTGTTGCTAGAAAGCATCCAGATGGCACAGGTTGCTAAGCAGTCACTGAAGTGAACCATATCACCTATAGCTGTATGATTAGTAACTAGAAGATCTAGCTTTCTCTAAGCCACAGTTTGTCTTTAACCTTTCTTGCACATAGACAGCTTTTTAGTTGTTATTCTTGTCCAGAAAGCTGCCTAGTTGATGTAGCTCTGTTTTTACATCACGAGAATGCTTTCAGAGGTTGTCCTGCTTTTGATGAAACAAGAGAGACATGTGACAGGACTGGAGTAGGTACTGGTGGGATGATTTGTAGGGCATGCCTCACACTCAAATTTATTGCAGGTATATGAGCAATTTGGCATATTGCCAAAGACTCTGCTCATCAATACAGATGCAATTACCAAAGATGGCTAGACTGTATGAAAGGGACTTCTTGGTAGCATCCGTCAGATTGGAGCTATTGTTCACGATTGGTAGATTTGATGTGGATGATTGAGGAGGACTAGGTGAAGTAAATGGGAGGCAGTGGCGTAACTATGGAGGGGGATAGAACCCCCCCCTCCCCCAGAACCCGCCCAAAAAAGAAAGAAAGAAATTGTTTAACCGCAATCTGGTAAAGGTAAAGATTGGAAACTCGGGGTGTTTTACCATAAGCTTTTATTGGATGGGAGTGAATTAATCTTAAACGGGAGTAGTAGATGGCAGTATATCTGAAAACTGACTAAAATTTTGCTCATCAAGCAGATCTGTCCCCCCCCCCCCCCCCCCCCTCCCAAAGCCAAGTCCTAGTTACGTCACTGATGGGAGGTAATGGGTTGATGTTTTCGACAAATATGGATAGTGTCCTCATCTTCTGTCCAGATCATGAAGATCTCATCACTGAATCTGAATCAAAAGAGGGGTTTGGAATTCTGGGTAATTAAGAAGGATTCCTGTAGCTGGTCCGTGAATAGGTTGATATAAGATGGTGCCATATGAGTGCCCATTGCTGTACTGCATATTTATTACTATTGTCTAAAACGTTGCTGTACTCAGTGTCCTTTCTCTTCTTTCATGTGTTTTTTCTATCTTCTAAATTGCATACCCACTGAATCCAAAGTAATACGAAATTGCTGAAAATAGAGTTTTCTTATTCATTCAAGATCTATAAAAGAAGATAATGGCACTTCTGTGATCCAACAGGAGTCATTTTCAGGTGATATTTACATATTTATGTTAATCTTTTGAACTTTTAACAATGTAGAGAGTGTACGATATGTGTTCTGAGGGTAAAATAAAACTTATGATTGTCTAATGGGACTTTGTTTCAATTTGTTGTGCAAAACTATATCCTAAAGTCAAATCAGTAACATAATTATAGGCTGAAAACTGCCAAATAATTGAGTATATAAAACAAACCTGTTGTTATTGATAAACTTGTGTTTGAGTGTAGTAATTAATTGACACACCTCTGGATACTGATTTGATTCTCCACTGAATTCCAGAAGCCTTTAATGTGATTATTGCCCCTCTTTCTCTCTCTCTCTCTACTTTTTTTTTTTTTTTTTTTTTTTTTTTTTTTTTTTTTTTTTTTTTTTTTTTTAAGAAAACTTGTCTTTAGTTAGTTTTATTTTTTACTTCTAGTAATTGTAATTGATCATCCACATGTGGAGAATGTACTTATTTTTGAAACTGGTCTGAGGACTCTAATATTATTCATTACTAGCTTATATGCCCATGCTTCACAACAGTTCTTGAAGAGGGATCTATGTATATCATGGTATTTTAAGGTTCCAGACCTAGGTCAGCAAAAACAGAATCCTTGTTGTATCTCTCTGTCAATAAACTCAGTTCTCCTAGCCAAGATGTCAAATTTAAGTATAAGTCATTGTTGAAAATGATGAATGTTCATAAAGTTTTTCATACAAAAAGTGAAATTAATTAAAGACCGTACTCCGCAATGATGTAAATTCAATGTTAGGTTGTGTTCATAAAGTTAAGACTGCGCTGTGTAATTGTTTGTTTGAGGTCAACTTCTGGAAACACTTCTATCATTGAGAGGAGAAATAGTAATAATAACAGCGCCATGTATTGGTTCTATGGTATAGTACTAAACTATTTATCTAACACTGTAAGTGTATGCTCAACTATTAGTATGTTACAGTGTAGCACTGGGGACAATGTAGTTATTCTGTATGCAGTGCTCCCTATTATCAAAAACTTGACAAATGCTGAAAGTCTGGTAATTCAATCAACAGGGCAGTTCATGTCTGTTTTTATATAAGACGTCATGGTGGTGTTAATGTGCAATAAAGTAAGTCTGGGTACTCGTTGAAGGAATGGCGTCAGCTGATCATCTGTATAAAACTTTCCATTAAATATAGTAGTATTTCCAGTGAATTGTCTTGACTGTGTTAGGAGCATTGACAACTGTGTCAGCTAATACATGTCCCCAAGTCATGCAGTGATTACTTTGTAAAGCACAAAGTTGAAATCGACCTTGTGTAGTAGAACAATATATTCAGAAGTAGGATTATAACTAAGTGCAATTGTCTCTGCAAAAGAATATGCCTTTCTCCATCTTAATGTATTCTGCACCAAAAGTAAGTAATTGCAAATTTTAATCATAGTATTGTACCTAACAAATATGAAAGCACAGATGTTTCTGATGATTTTGTTGCTTGTGTGTGTATATTATCTCTAGTGGCTGGTACAGAACAGAAATATGTCTGGAGTGATCAATCAGATGCACAGAACAGATTTTGTGTCCTCAACATTAAGATGGAAATGTCACATGATATTATTGACTTTATCTTAGTTCCTTTTTGTTCGGTTAAGACGCTATGTATAAATGGCCCTTCAAGCGAGACTTCCTCAACTTTCTTGTTGCTTCTGTGGTACATTTATTTACATATTATTTCATGTTATGTGGTTGCTCCACAAAAGGGAGGTGGGGCTTCTATGCAGACAATTCAGTACAAATCAACCGTAATCTATACTAATAATAAATCTGTAAATGTAGGCCTGTCGCTGTTCACTTAAATCTTCAAAACTACTAGATGTATCTTTATGTAGTTTTCACAGGAAACATGAGAAAAATTTGGGTCAACATACAGGCATAATTTTATCAAAATTGGATCACAGAACAAAAAGGTATTGTAATGTTAAATGTTTTCAGTAACGCCGTGTCTGTTTGTTCAAGTATTAAAAACCTCTTATCTCCAAAACTACTTCATGAATTTGCATGGGGAGTTCACAGGTAAAGAGCTCTTTGCTTTCTACAAATGTCTACCTTTTTGTGTTAGCGTGTGTGTGTGTGTGTGTGTGTGTGTGTGTGTGTGTGTGTGTTTGCCTTTCCTTTTATCCCTTTAAGGTATGTCCTTTCACTCCTGTGATTGGAATGACTCCTTTTTTACTTCCTTAGAACTTGTATCCTTCCCTTTCTCCCCTCCTTCCTTCCTCTTTTCCTGAAGAAGCTACCAGCGGTGGCAAAAGCTTGTATGTGTATGATTTTATTTGTGTCTGTCGACAAGCCTGTGCTGTGGGTAAGTCATCCAATTTCTATTTTTCATATAAATTTATCCCACCAGGAAAGTTTCCTTCTATAATTTTCATTTCATTAGTTTGAACCCAACAATCAAAATCATTATATGAGAGAGAGAGAGAGAGAGAGAGAGAGAGAGAGAGAGAGAGAGAGAGAGAGAGAGAGGAAAAATATATATAAAAAGTAGATGTGATTTACTTACCAGGCGAAAGAGCACAGGTACACAGAAACACAAATAAAAAACACACACACAAACAAATGCTTAGCTATTGCAACTCTGGGTTGCTTCTTCAGAAAAAGAGCAGGGAAGGAGAGGGAAAAGGAAAGGATGCAGGTTTAAAGGAGCGGGTGAGAAGTCATTCCAATCCCGGAAGAGGAAAGACATACCTTGGGGGAAAAAGGATAGGTAAACAAACACACACACCCATACACATGCACACACACCAAGGCAGACATATGTAAAAAGGCAAGACATGTGTCTGCCTTGGTGCATATATATATATATAAATCACTCCTGGCCATTAAAATTGGTACACCACAAAGACGACATGCTACATACATGAAATTTAACCAACACGAAGAAGATGCAGTGATATGCAAATTATTATCTTTTCATAGCATTCACACATGTTTGGCGCTGGTGGTGACACCTACAATGTGCTGACATGAGGGAAGTTTCCAACTGATTTCTCATACACAAACAGCAGTTGACCAGTGTTGCCTGGTGAAACGTTGTTGTGATGCCTCGTGTAAGGAGGAGAAATGTGCACCATCACATTTCTGACTTTGATAAAGGTCGGATTGTAGACTATTATGATTGTGGTTTATCGTATCGCAACATTGCTGCTCGTGTTGGTTACAGTCCAATGACTTTTTGCAAAATATGGAATCGGTGGGTTCAGGGGGCAATATGGAATGCAACACTGGATTCCAATGGCCTCATATCAGTCGAGGTAACAGGCATCCACATCTTGATCCCTGAGTCAACAGATGGGGAGATTTGCAAGACAACAACCATCTACATGAACAGTTCGACAACATTTGTAGCAGCATGGACTATCAGCTCAGAGACCACGGCTGCGGTTACCCTTGATGCTGCATCACAGACAGGAGCACTATCGATGGTGTACATGACGACAAACCTGGGTGCACAAATGGCAAAACGTCATTTTTACGGATGAATCCAGGTTCTGTTTACAGCATCCATGTTTGGTGACATCACGGTGAACACATGTTGGAACCGTGTATTCGTCATCAACATACTGGCATACCACCCGGTGTGATGGTACGGGGTGCCATTGGTTACATGTTTCGATCACCTCCTGTTCACATTGGCGGCACTTTGAACAGTGGCTGTTACATTTCAGATGTGTTACAATCCGTGGCTCTACCCTTTATTGTGTAACGTTTCTGCTATGTTGCATGCTTCTTACAAAAAATCAGTTGCCAACATTACAAACACGAAATATCGGACACCTAAAATAAAACTTCGCTACCGGACATGTAAAATCACAACAGTTTGACATACTATTAACACTATTAGTAACATACTTTTAAGGAACAGTATGTTGATTTAAACATAACTTTGGCTGTCCTTTTACATAATTTTCAATGTTTATACTTTCGTAAATAATAGCTGAAAACACTAAAAATGCATTACACTTAGTTTCAGAAATTGCTGAACCTATAAAGATACTAATTTGTATAAAAACAACAATATTGCACGTCATAACTATTGCAGAACATGATTACATATGTACCCTTTGTTTAAATATATTTGGGCAGACAATGTTTTATGTATCACTAAATTGAATACTAATCATTTTTCACATACTAAAATTAATAATCCTTTTGGTACAAAGAAACTATCTTCAAAATAGACAAAACTATTACAACTTTACACAAATTAGTATTAATAAAAAATTAGACCGCAAACTGAAATACATTAAAATTCCATGTCTAAATAATAGTATGCCTACAAAATATTGGCAAAACAGATAAGTGTGCATTTCAAAAACATAAATAATGTATATAAATTGAGTTATTTTAAAACCCTAGTCAAAACACTGCTTTCAATTTTTGTGCCACATTAAATAGAAATTTCATGAAACACGTACATACATTGAAATAAATAGTTAAAACTTAAATGTAATATTTTAATTTCTGTATGAACTCCCATGAACCACAGACATTGCCGAGGTGGGGTGGCTTGCGTGCCTCAACGATACAGATAGCCATACCGTAGGTGCAACCACAGCAGAAGGGTATCTGTGGAGAGGTGTGGTTCCTGAAGAGGGGCAGCAGCCTTTTCCGTAGTTACAGGGACAACAGTCTGGATGATTGACTGAGCTGGCCATGTAACATCAGCTAATGTAGTTTTGCCACACAGCTACTGCGAACGGCTGAAAGCAAGGGGAAACTACAGCCGTTACCCTTCCCAAGGACATGCAGCTCTACTGTATGAACATATGATGATGGCATCCTCTTGGGTAAAATATTCCGGAGGTAAAATAGCCCCCCATTCGGATCTCTGGGCGGGGACTACTCAGGAGGATGTGATCATCAGGAAAGACAATACTGGCATTCTACGGGTCGGAGTGTGGAATGTTAGATACCTTAATCGAGTAGGAAAATTAGAAAATTTAAAAAGGGAAATGGATAGGTTGAAGTTAGATATAGTGGGGATTAGTGAAGTTCGGTGGCAGGATGAACAGGATTTCTGGGCAGGTGAGTACAGGATTATAAATACAAAATCAGTTGGGGGTATCACAGGAGTAGGATAGATAATGAATAAGAAAATAGGAATGTGGGTAAACTACAGCACAGTGATTGCATTATCATTGTCAAGATAGATACAAAGCCAACGACAATAGTAGTACAGGTTTATATGCCAACTAGTTCAGCCGATGATGAGGAAATCGAAGAAATATATGAGGAGGTAAATTAAGGGAGAGGAAAATTTAATTGTTATGGGAGACTGGAATTCGGTAGTAGGACAAGGAAGGGAAGGGAAGATAGTAGGTGAATATGGTCTGGGCAAAAGGAATGAAAGAGGAAGCTGCCTGGTAGAATTTGGCACAGAACATAATTTAGTTATTACAAACACCTGGTTTAAGAATCACAAAAGAAAGTTGTATACGTGGAAGAAACCAGGAGACACCGGGAGATACCAGATAGATTTTATAATGGTAAGACACAGATTACGGAATCAGGTTCTACAGTGTAAGATATACCCAGGGGCAGATATAGACTCTGACCATAACTTGTTGGTTATGAACTGTAGGCTGAAACTAAAGAAACTACAAAAAGGTAGGAAAATAAGGAGATGGGACCTGGATAAATTGAAGGAACCTGAGGTTCTTAAGAATTTCAGAGGGAGCTTTAGGCAACAATTGACAGAAACGGGGGGAAATAAAACAGTAGAGGAGGAATGGGTAAAATTGAGAGATGAAATAGTGAAGGTAGCAGAGGACAAAATAGGTAGGAAGGAAAGACCTACAAAAAATCCTTGGATATCGCAGGAGATACTAAATTTAATCGATGAAAGGAGAAAATATAAAAATGCAGTAAATGAAACAGGCAAAATGGAGTACAGACGACTAAGAAATGAGATTGTCAGGAAGTGCAAATTGGCTAAGCAGGAGTGGCTAGAAGGCAAATGCAAGGATGTAGAAGAATGTATAAATAGGGGAAAAATAGATACAGCCTACAGGAAAATAAAAGAAACATTTGGAGATAAGAGAAACAGATCTATGAATATCAAGGACACTGATGGAAAACCACTTCTCAGCAAAGAAGGGAAAGCTGAAAGGTGGAAAGAATATATAGAGGGGCTCTACAAAGGAAATGAATTTTGAGACAATATTTTAGGAAGGGAAGAGGTTGTAGATGAAGATGAAATAGGAGATACTGTACTGAGAGAAGAATTTGACAGAGCCCTGAAAGACCTAAGTCGAAACAAGGCCCCTGGAGTAGATGATATTCCCTCAGAGCTACTGAAGTCTCTGGGAGAACCAGCCATGACAAAATTGTTTCACCTGGTGTGTAAGATGTATGAGACAGGCGAAGTACCCTCAGACTTTAAGAAAAATGTTATAATCCCCATCCCTAAGAAAGCAGGTGCAGACAGGTGTGAAAACTACAGAACCATCAGTTTAATAAGTCATGGCTGCAAAATATTAACGCGAATTATATACAGAAGGATGGAAAAGCTGGTAGAAGCCGACCTCGGGGAAGATCAGTTTGGGTTCAGGAGAAATGTAGGAACACGGGAGGCAATACTCACTTTACAGCTTATCCTAGAAGATAGATTAAGAAAAGGCAAACCTACATTTCTAGCTTTTTTAGATTTGGAGAAGGCTTTTGACAATGTTGATTGGAACAAACTCTTTCAAGTTCTGAAGCAAGCAGGAGTAAAATATAGGGAACATAAGGTTATTTACAACTTGTACAAAAACCAGACAGCGGTTGTCAGAGTTGAAGGGCATGAAAGGGATGCAGTGGTTGGAAAGGGAGTAAGACAGGGTTGTAGTCTTTCTCCATTGTTGCTCAATTTGTACATTGAGCAAGCTATAAAGGAAAGCAAGGAGAAATTTGGAGAAGGAATTAAAGTTCAGGGTGAAGAATTAAAAACATTGCGTTTTGCCGATGACATAGTAATTCTGTCAGATACAGCAAAGGACCTGGAAGAGCAATTGAACGGAATGGACAGTGTGCTGAAAGGTGCATATAAGATGAACATTAACAAGAGTAAAACTAGGGTAATGGAGTGCAGTGTAAGAAAATCAGGTGATGCTGAAGGAATTAGATTGGGAAACGAAGCAATAAAGGAGGTAGATGAGTTCTGTTACTTGGGCAGTAAAATAACAAATGAGGGATGCAGTACAGAGGATATAAAATGCAGAATGGCAATGGGTAGAAAAGCGTTCTTGAAAAAGAGAAATTTGTTAACATCGAATATTGATTTAAACCTAAGGAAGTCCTTTCTGAAGGCATTTGTGTGGAGTGTTGCCTTGTATGGGAGTGAGACATGGATGATAAACAGTGCGGACAGGAAGAGGATTGAAGCTTTTGAAATATGGTGCTACAGAAGAATGCTGAAGATTAGGTGGGTGGATCACATAACTAATGAGGAGGTACTGAACAGAATTGGGGACAAAAGGAATTTCTGGCATACCTTGACTAAAAGAAGGGATAGATTGGTAGGACACATTCTTAGACATCAAGGAATTGTGAATTTAGCGTTGGAGGGAAGTGTGTGGGGAAAAAATCGCAGGGGAAGACCAAGATATGGAT
Organism: Locusta migratoria; assembly: GCA_026315105.1. NCBI lineage: Eukaryota > Metazoa > Arthropoda > Insecta > Orthoptera > Acrididae > Locusta > Locusta migratoria. The sequence continues at coordinate 390,128,916 of CM048747.1, forward strand.
ACAGTAAGCAGATTCAGACAGATGTAGGTTGTCGTTCTTATGTGGAGATGAAAAGGCTTGCTCAGGATAGGGTATTGTGGAGAGCTGCATCAAACCAGTCTCCGGACTGAAGACCACAACAACAACAATTTCTGTATTTTGGCATATTTAAAGTAAAAGAAAATTGTTTAATTGTGAATTATAAAACATTGCCATTAGCCTTATTACGCGGTTATGCTGCAAAAGTTTGAGTGGGAGCCATGCTCAGGTACTTGGTTGGTAGTCTCAAATTTGTAAACATCTCTGTTATCTGAGGCTAAATGTTTCACAACTAAATAAATTTGTTTCCATCACAATGGTACTATTATCAAGAATGTCTGTGATTATTTAATTGAATCTCCTGAAAGATATTCTACTATTTTGTGGAATGCTGAGCATCAACAACTCAGATGTCCGTCTTCAAGAACCAAGATAAATAAAATATTCATGTTCGATCTTCCCCATCTAAAGTGAAGTGGATTGCTATAAATCTGACTGTTGAAATGAAATATGTATCCTTTATGTAGGATACTTCTATTTCAACAGTTAAATCTACATTCCAGAAGAGTTGGTGTCGTTGGAATTTGATCTCTGCGAAACCCTACATTTCAGCATGATAGTACATGACCGCATGTTGCAGGTCCTGTATGGGCCTTTCTGGATACAGAAAATGTTTGATGGCTGCCCTGGCCAGCACAATCTCCAGATCTCTCACCAACTGAAAACGTCTGTTCAATGGTGACCAAGCAACTGGCTTGTCACAAAACGCCAGTCTCTACTCTTGACGAACTGTGGTATCGTGTTGAAGCTGCATGGGCAGCTGTACACACCATCCAAGCTCTGTTTGACTCAATGCCCAGGCATGTCAAGGCCATTATTATGCCCAGAGGTAATTGTTCTGGGTACCAATTTCTCAGGATCTTGCACCCAAATTGCATGAAAATGTAATCACATGTCAGTTCTAGTATAATATATTTGTCCAATTAATACCCATTTATCATCTGCATTTCTTCTTGGTGTAGCAGTTTTAATGCCCAGATATACAGGGTGATTCAAAAAGAATACCACAACTTTAAAAATGTGTATTTAATAAAAGACACATAATATAACCTTCTGTTATACATCATTACAAAGAGTATTTAAAAAGGTTTTTTTCACTCAAAAACAAGTTCAGAGATGTTCAATATGGCCCCCTCCAAACACTTGAGCAATATCAACCCGATACTCCAACTCGTTCCACACTCTCTGTAGCATATCATGCGTAACAGTTCGGATAGCTGCTGTTATTTCTCGTTTCAAATCATCAATGGTGGCTGGGAGAGGTGGCTGAAACACCATATCCTTAACATACCCCCATAAGAAAAAAATCGCAGAGGGTAAGATCAGGGCTTCTTGGAGGCCAGTGATGAAGTGCTCTGTCACGGGCTGCCTGGTGGCCAATTCATCGCCTCGGGTAGTTGATGTTCAGGTAGTTACGGACAGATAAGTGCCAATGTGGTGGCGCTCCATCCTGCTGAAATATGAATTGTTGTGCTTCTTGTTCGAGCTGAGGGAACAGCCAATTCTCTAACACCTCCAGATACTGTAGTCCAGTTACAGTAGCACCTTCGAAGAAAAAGGGACCAAAAACTTTATTGGCTGAAATGGCACAGGAAACGTTCACCTTAGGCAAGTCAAGTTCATACTGAGTTGTTTCCTGCGGATTCTCAGTGCCCCATACACAGACATTGTGACGGTTGACTTTCCCGTTAGTGTGGAAAGTTGCTTCATCACTAATCAATCTTTGAAACGAAAGATTCATCTGTTTCCATTTGAGCAAGGATAAAATCACATAAATCGATTCTTTTAATCTTATGTACAACTAAATGAAACTTTATAGCTCCCTTAATTCGCCAACAGATAGTGCTTAGCTCTGCCTTTTGTTATTGCAGAGTTTTAAATTCCTAAAGTTGTGGTATTCTTTTTGAATCACCCTGTATATTTCTTGAATTTTACCATTATTGCTACGTTTTTCATTTGAAACCTAGCTATGATTTTGTTTTCCCTTGCAGTGAATCATTAAATGCTCCTCACTTTCTTATCAGATGAGTGAAGAGTCTTACTTGTATTTCTGCCTCTGCTATATTGGGAACATAACTTGTAATGTCAGCTGCAGTTTCTTTTGTCACATTATGTGGGAGAAAGACTCAAGTCTGCTTACATGAATGTTGACAAAACCTTTATAGTACTTTCATTTTCTCTGTGGTTTTTGAGTTGTTGTCTGCTTATACAAAGGGTATACCAGGGAAAATTCATGGGTTTTAATGGGGAAGAAGTCTCCTAGTTTTGATAGAAATCCTAAAGCAGTTATATTCAAAATGCTGACTACATACAACGAATGTTTTGAAAGGCTGCCATATGATGTTTTTTCTGGTCCCTGTCATGATATAACCTATTGCCATTTTTCACACAAATCATTATTTGCTGGACATTTAAGGACTGGGACATTAACTGCCTTTGAATCCTCATTTGTACAAAATAGAACATATCAATACATCATGTAAGACATGCATATTCAGAAACAATAATGTGAAATAGTTCCGTAGCCCAACAGTAGCCTAGAATGCTCTGAAAATAGGTACTATGCTTACGTAATGCAAGCATGTGTTAAGGTGTGGTAGTGTCCTTTTTATTATGACTCATAAAGTAGAGACAATTCTTGATAAAGGGAAAAAATGCAGCAAGTAAGTACATTCCAACCTTAAGACCATTATATTACAGTCTACAGTGCAACCACTTAGTCACCATAACATCTGCCTGTTGCATAACAGTTAACAGTATATCCATAAAAGCATAGTTGTGTTTTAATCATCAATGTCCATGCAGTTGTCATTGCACAATGTGTTCAATAGTAAAAAAATAATTACAACCTGTACAATTACTGCTACTCCAGCTGAGAAATCTCACATGAGATTTTTATATCATTGTTAGGTGGTGTTGTAATTCCTAAACTTACATGTTCACTGCAAATATTTATCATGAATAGTCACAGAAGCAATGCCAGCACTCTAAGCAGCAGCACTATAGATAGAGAACAATGATGGTTGGCTCTTCTGCCACTAGGGGGGCTACTGTCTTTCCAAATGCTATTCATAAACTTTTACATATAGGTTAATAAATATATTAACCCAATCACTACCAAACATTACAGGACCACCCGCTGGGTTTATATGAAGATTTCCTGCAGATTTCATCAAAACTGCTCCAGGCATCTTGGAATCAATAGGGAACAAACATACTTACATACATACAAACATACACAAATCCATTTTATAGATAAAATTGGTGTATTAAAACAACCATAAGTGGTCTCAGATCTCAAGGAAGTAAAATATCATAACAAACCAGATTTTGTGTTTCTGGTAGGAAAAGAAACAATTGCACTGTGTAATCTTGTGGAAATGTAACTATTGAACTTAAAAACAAATGTGCAGTGCTAGACATGTGTAAAAACAGCAAAGCAAAGAGAAAACTGTTCCAGAAAAGTCATTGTTGGTAGTAGTAAAAATACAAGTGTATGAAGTAAAAGCAATAGTGATGACATGTGGACATGGTCTTGGATTTGCTTTTATCTCTATGAAACAACTCCCGAAAGATATACACACACACATCAAAACACTTCAATAAAATGTCCTCTAGAATAGATTATATTTGATTCTTATCCAAAAAAAGGTGATAAAGCAAATACAAAAACTACAGACAAGTGTCTTAATTATCAGCTTTTTCAAAACTCATTGAAAGAATCATGTACAACAGATGAATGGAAATCCTATGAAGCCCAGCATGGCCATTGGAAAAACAAATGTATGACTACTGCCATCTAAATTTTTTTAGAAAATGATCCAAAAGTAGTGTACGATAAAAAAAAACACAGCAGGTATTTTCTTAGAGCTACGCAAATCTTTGGACATTGTTGACCACAAAATCCTGCTGGAAAAATTACAAACTTGTGGCATTGGAGGCACCCCATTAGAATGTTTCTCTTCGGACTTAACAAACCAGACACAGAAAGTGATAACAACTCATGACCTAAATGGCAGCTCTAGAACATGCTTATCCAGATGCAAGAGAAATACTATATGGAATCCCTCAAGGATCCATACTTGGACCTATCCCTTTTCTTCTATACATAAATGACTTAGATCTAATAATCAAATCACTTATTAATATCTTGTTTGTAGACATCACTAGTCTCCTCCTCATATGGAAAACTGCCAGTGACATACACATATCCCTGTATGTAAGATGGTAGATAGATTGCCACTCTGTAAACAGAAATTGTAAATAGTAAGAAAAAAGTGTAATATGTGTATATGTTAATTGTAATATTAATTTATTGTATGATTGTTGAGGTAGCATGAAGAAGGAACTTGGAAACAGGTTTTTTTATATATCTATACACTGAAACAGGTTTAATATGGCAGATGTTCTTCCAAACTATAATACAGCCATTGGAAATAAAAATATGCTTACGACTTTCAATAATTAATTAATTTAGTTTGTGAGGAAATCCAACTAAAGAAGTGACCAAATCAAAGTGACCAGCCAGAGGTGCCATAAAATGCTTATATAATATAAACATGGAATATTAGGGCACAATACTACGATCAAATGTGGTATTGAACATTTCATTAATCCAAACAAATGAGACTTTCCAGGCCATATACATTACAATACCCCCCTCACACAATGTCAGACATCACATGTGGATGATACTGTGTGATTACAGAATTGGGGAGTATTTACAATCAGCAAAGATTTTCAGAATGAAACTTTCACTCTGTGCTGTGCTGATATGAAACTTCCTGGCAGATTAAAATTGCCAGGAAGTTTCATATCAGCGCACATTCCGCTGCAGAGTGAAAGTTTCATTCTGAAAACATCCCTTAGGCTGTGGCTAAGCCATGTCTCCACCATATCCTTTCTTCCATGAGTGCTAGTCTTGCATGGTTTGCAGGAGAGCTTCTGTGCAGTTTGGAAACTAGGAGGCGAGGTACTGGTGGAAGTAAAGTTGTGAGGCGGCATCGTGAGTCATGTCGGGATAGCACAATCAGTAGTGCGCTTGCCCGCGAAAGGCAAAGGTCCCAGTTGCGGCACATAATTTTAATCTGCCAGGAAGTTTCAGCAAAGATTTTGATTTTAAACTACATATCTGTCAAATTCAATTTTAAATCATATTACAGTTACCAATTTTAGTGTTTCAAACATAAAGTGACTGATTTTATAATAAACAAGTTACCAAAATAATATTTTTACTACTGTTCTGGTTTTTCAAATGCACAACTATTTAAGTTCAATACCATCAGATAGATACAGAAGGACAATAAATTGTTTTATAGAACAAGCATGAATAAGCAGACAAATTTTTGTTAAACTATCATTACATAGCATAGATATAGACTAAAGTCATACTGGATAAACTTAATGAAGTTGCATGTTAATTAGTGTACACTACATTTATGTAGACAGTGCATAAATTTCAAAAAATCAGAGAACATTAAATTTCAGCAAGACAGTATAAAATTGAGCGTAACTCGGGTAACATATAGACTTCGTTTCATAAAAATCGGATCACGGAAAAAAAGAATATTGTAATTTGAAATTTTTTATCTACAGCCGTCATGTCTGTCTGTCTCTTTGAACACATTTATCTCCAAAACTACTTGACAAATTTTCATGGGGTTTTCACACGTAACTTGAACATATCGTGTGGTTATATAAAGGCTTCAATAATTAAAATTGGATCAGAGGAAATGAAGATTTAACTATTTGTTTAATAGCCTTCATGTATGTCTATTTGTTTAAGGTAATCTCCAAAAGTACTACATGAACTTTCATGGGTTTCCACAGGTACATTTGGAATAGTTTGCAGAGTAACATAGACTACATTTCATCAAAATCGGATCAGAGGAAGGAAAGATATCGTAATTTGAAGTTTTATGTGTATACCATGATTATAAGTATGTTATAGTTCAACAAATCTCCAAGAATACTATATGAACTTTCGTGGTGTTTCATAGGTCAACTGAGAGTACCTTGGGGAACATATAAGCTTCATTTCATTAAAATCGGATCAGGGGAAGAAGAGATATCATAATTTGCAGTTTCTGGTGTAAGCTGTGCTTGAATGGCAGCGTAGTATAGCAAAGATCTGATAGAGGTGCTGTTCGTAACATAATATACCAAATAACTAATAGATGACGCTGTAGCATTTTTTATTCATGTAACTTAGGTGTAATATACTGACACGAGGGCTACGATTTTCCTTACGGCAGCGGTGTTGTGTATTGATGTTGGCAACGGCCGTTGAATCCTTTTAGAAAAATCAGTCACGTACAATGAAGGGAATAATTCTTTGTGTTGATGATGAAATAAATAAATAATGTTGTCCCGATCAGTAAATTAATGATCCCCCCCTAAAGTGAATATTTAGTTACCAATGTTAACATACTAACCCGCTGCCATTGGAAGTCAAATTTAACCCAGGTACGACACATAAAAAATTAATTTTTTACTAGCTGTATCCTGCATGCCTTGCAATGCCATGGAAAGAAAAAAGTGCTTCTTTCCGGGGGTATCATTTTCATTTAAAACATAATGACTTTCCTTCGCGTCTATCGATGTTTCCATTTACTAAGAATTCTTTACGAGAAAACACGAATTTATGTAGTTTCCTTTCTGATATCAGCGCATACTTATTACATCTTGAGTCCATTCTGTTTAGTAATGCCTAGAAAACTAGATAGTACAGTACAGAACAAACAGAGGCCCTGTTAGTTACGTAGTGCACCAAAGAACTAATAGTTGCGGCTGCTGAAGTTTTCAATTTTTACCCCCCCTTAAGATTATGCCATAGAACAGCAATGAACCACTGAAGGTGCTGTTGGTTTCGTAGTGCTGCAAAGAAACAATACATGATCGTGTAGTGCGTATTCCCGCAATGACAGTGGCGTAGCTATCATAGGGCTAGGCGGGGCAACGCTCCAGGGCCCCCGAGCTCCAGGGGCCCCTCGGCCTTCGTGAGCGCCGATCGAATTTTTTTTTACCCTCCCACTCTATCGTCCACCATATCCCCTTCCCCTCAAACCAAGTTTCCCACAGTAGCCACACTGGGCCACTGGCTACCGGAACAATGCTTCTAATTGGGCCCTCACAAGACGCCACTATGCGGCACTGCTCTCAGGCGAAGCTGCCTGTCAGTGTGTCCAACAATCGGCACACTTCAGTCGGCAAGCAGAAGAAGTAGCGGCAGCATCGAAGCTGCTCACAGCAACAGCTGTGCCTTGCAAGTGTTGCGGCGTGCCTCTCGGCACAGTGTGAAGGATCGCGCTCCTCCAAATACAGTATACATACATTTACTGTGCAGTACTTCTTATTGGCAAATATAAGTGTAAAGATCGAATAAAACAGTTTTCCGAATATCCATGTCACTAGATTACTTCAGATAACAGATGTTATACTGTATATAATATTTTACTTGAAAGAAGGAATTTCGACTTTTAATTTCTCCTGACGAAATTGACCTCAACATGGACAGTTCGTCAATTATGTAAGGAAATTATAACAAATTATGCATTATTAGAATGTGAGGTTATGGAAGTATTTAGTTTTATTCTTGTGCAGCAGCCGCAAGGTCGTACAGAGTTATACCGACCCTTCCAAAGTGCACCTCATAAATCACAGAAGACGTAGTGCGCAGACAGACCTGGAGAGTGCGCATTTTCCACAAAATGAGTTGTGCCAGGAAACAGGCATGTTTATTTTCCACAAATGTGTTAATACTGAAAGGAATACCGAACAGAATCTTCATACATTTCTACACATTACCTTGCAAAGGTAGGCGGTAAATGGATTCGGCATTCTGTGGAGTTTTTCTGGAAACGGCGCCTTCCCATACTATAAGAACTATTCGCTCTTCAATCTATGTTCATACTTACACTATACCCTCCGCCACATTCTGCTCAGTACTTGTATGTGAAAAAGAAACAACTTCATTGTGGTGAGAATTCAGCACTTCACGCAATCTTTTAAAGTACGTTTGTAATGGTACACTATTTGTTTATTCTGCCATTTAAAGGTTTAATTACATTCACGGATCAGAAGTTTCATGTAATAATTACTTTGTCTCAATAGTGAATTGTGCATCAAGACGCTGCCCTCACTGTCATGATAATAAGCGAAGATATCGACTTAGTTATTTTACTTATTACTTTTTCGTGGCCAGACACACATACTTCAAGAAGCCTGGTAGGGGCACAGCTCAATCCAAAGTGACCTTTCAATTAAACAAAATCCGCCAACTTCCTTTTACTGAAACCATCCTACATGAAAATTTTCCCTATTTTCGTTCTTTTACTGGGCTATCGACGAAATGAGCTAACAGCACAGTAGTTTAGCGAGAGTGAGTTGTCGGCACTAACAAAAGTCCGCCTGCTGTCACTGCTTTCGAAAAATATCCCATGGGGCATTTTCATCTGTATGTCCTACCTAGGTCCAACTCCATCTCTATCCCTCTGCAAAATTTTGTCCAAATCATCTAGTAATTTTTGCGTGGAAACATAACAAACAAACAAACTTTCACAATTATATTAGAGAATACGATTAAACATTATCTGCTGCGTGACACATAACAATTTACCTGGTTGTATTTAGGTTTGCATTATGTCTTCCAGTGGGCGGTAAGGAGCTAATGATGTAGTTTTGCATCTGTACAGTATTTGTGTAAAGAGGGCTCCAATGTCATTTTTGCCCCGGGGCTCTTGGTGACATGGCTACACCACTGCGCAATGACAGAAGTATTTTGAATTAAGAGCCGCAGTCTTATCTCTGCTAATACAAACTAACACTGAACAGCGAGTTGCTGATTACACTTTGTATATTCACAGCTTAACGACGTATCTTTGCTTCTTTTGACAGGGAACATTTGAATTAAAAGCAGAACGACATTCCTTCGCATCTATCGATACTGTAATTTACATAACAATTGTTTGCAAGAAAAATCGAATTTATGTCGTCTCCCCGGTGTATCCCAATTACATTTTGAGTGCATTCTCTTTAGGAATTCCTCGAAAACGCCATAGTACAGCAAAGGACAATGTGTGGCGACGTTAATTACATAGTACCCCAAAGAACTAATTATGGCATTGCTGCATTTTTCTTTTTCATTCTCATAACTATAGTGTAATATACTACAAGAAGGGGTACAATTTTACTTATGGCAGTGACGTTGTATGCTGATATTGGCAAGAGCCGTTGATTGGTTTTTTAAAAGTCAGTCACGTAAAATGAGGGGAATAATTCTTTATGTTCCCAATGAAATAAATAATTTATGCTGTCCTGGCCAGTAAAGTAATCATCCTTGAATAGTTAGTTGCCAATGATAGCAAACTAAATCGCTGCCACTGCAAGTAAAATTTTTTAACCCGGGTAGGGTACAATTTCTTTTTTTTCCCCCTAGCTGTATCCCATATGCTTTGCAATGTCATCAATGTGATATTGAGACAAATGCACTCTTTCCACAAATTTATTTGCTCTTACGATTGGTTTGTACTGCATTGGCTGCAAAGAAGAACCCCCCCCCCCCTCACCTCCATTTTGCAGAGCAACCACGTAATATGAAATAATATCTTAATAAATGTGTCACAGAAGCAACAAGGAAGTAGAGGAAGCGTCGCTAAAAGAGCCATCTACACATAGTCATCTGTCTTAACTGAACAAAAAAGGACCTAGATAAAGTCCACGATTAATATATTTTTCCCCAACATTTCATGACATATCCAATTTAATATTCAGGACATAAAAATTGTTCTGCGAATTTGGATGCTCACTCCAGAGATATTTCTGCTCTGTAACTGCCACTAACAAACTCATCAGAAACCTCTCTGATTTCATAATTGTTCCATACAATATTGAGAGTAAAATTTGAAATTACTTACTTTTGGTGAGGACTCCTCTACAATAGATACAGAGTTCTTCTTTTGCTGAGACAATTGCACTTAGTTATAATTCGACTTCTGAATATATAGTTCTACTACACAAGGTTGATTTCAACTACTTGCTTTACGAAGTACTGTAATCACTGTGGGACGTGAGGAGATGTATTAGCCGAAAGAGTGGCCGATGCTCCTAAAACATCGAGACAATTCACAGGAAATACTATATTTCATGGAAAATTCTATACAGTCGATCAGCTGACGCCATTCCTGCAATGATTACCCAGACTTACTTTATGGCTCATTGACCTCATTGACATCTTATTTATACAGACATGAACTGCTCTGTTGATTTAATTACCAATCTTTCAGCATTCATCGAGTTTTCGATAATAGGGAGCTCTACATACAGAATAACTACATTGTCTCCAGTGCAACACTGCAACATACTAATACTTCAGTATACACTTACAGTTTAGTACTACACCATAGAACCAATACATGGCGCTGTAATTATTATTACTATTTTTCATCTCAACGATAGACGTGTTTCCACAAGTTTACATCAAACAGACAATTTCACACCGCAGACTTATCTTTATGAACACAAACTAACATTAAATTTACATTGTTCCGGAGTATGGTCTTAAATTAATTTCACTTTTTGCATGGAAAACGTTATGAACATTCAGCATTTTCGACAATGACTTCTACTTAAATTTGACATCTTGGCTAGGAAAACTCAGTTTATTGACAGAGCGATCCAACAAGGATTCTGTTTTTGCTTACCTAGATTCGGAACCCTAGAAACCATGATATACACAGGTTCCTCTTTAACAACCGTTGTGAAGCACTGGCATATAAAATACATAGTCAGGCATGGTACACGAAAGTCATAGTCAAAGTTAATATACAATGTGTCAGTTCAGTTAAATAATCATAATCAAATTTTAAATGACAGGTACCCCTTCAAGTTTCTTAGACATAGATCATTTAACCCCCCCCCCCCCACTTTATAAATAATTTTGTAGAAGATGGTTACCAGGATAAAAATTACAACCAATACTTAAAATTCATCAATTAATTTGAAATATGTCATGAATGCATCTAATAATACAAATATCTATTGCTCATACAGTTCAACAACATTTCATGATTATGGTGTATGTTAGTGTATCATATGGTCTATGTAACGAATTTAATGAAGCATGAAAGATACAGCTTACTTAGAGAAACCAATTTGCAACTTTTTTATTAAAGCATGAAACTACAGCTTGCTTATACAGGTCAATTTGCAACATATTTAGTACAAAATGAGTATACAGCTTGCTTACAGAAACCAATTTGAGAAATTTCATGAATATAAAGTATCTAATTATAACCATTACATATACAAGATTTCAATATTTAGTGAAAAATCAAACATTAGTAACAGAAGCTTATACTATCCAAATATTTCATACTAGTCAGTCAGACTGTGGGAGTACCATTTTACCAAAAACATAACATTACAGGCCGTTAATTTTAATTGTGCCCTAAGAGTCTCATAGGATATCATAAAGTACTTTGGAAAGCAAAAATATCATCACATCAGAAACTTGATCTAGCAGTTTAAACAATAAACATATCACAACTATAGCCTATAGCATCAGTAGATCATGTGGATAATTCAACATATTTGGTTTAGTATGAAAAATACAGTCAGCTTTTATATCAAGTCAAGGATTTTCTTAAAATGAAAATGTCTACTAATGCGTGTTACAAAAAGATTCTCAAAATGTTTTGCACCAAGTACTTCAGAAACAATATTACCATCACAGAAACCTAATCAGTTTAAGCAATAAACATTCTTATAGTTTTCAGAAATAATGTGAAAGCACATCTGGATGCATAGTATGTCGTATGACACATTTACCAAGAGACAGATTCCATAGAAAAATATGAAAATGAGCTTAGTTTACTGAATGATATTGCAGTCAGTTTCATGAAAATATACCTAATATTTCTTATCCTAGGTAACTTTGAATATCAATCATAGCAAATACACAGAATATTGTTTTACAAAGAACGTAGGCCTACTATCAGTGAATATTTTACACTTACATATGAAACAGTTACCAAAACTTCAAAAGAATAAACATGTCAAATAGTTTACTAGAAGTTAATGAATTAAAGTGAAAATTAACTATATAGTTCAGGTTAAAGCAAATAAAATCAATTATAATGTCTGAGCTTGTGTGGGATTGTGTTTCAATTATTAGAAATCCCATACCAACAATCATCTGCCTATTTCTTTTTACTTTATGGTGTTTCCACCACTCTGGGTTCAATTTTTTGCAGCTCAATTCTAGCTTCTTCCATATAAAGTATATGTGATTTTTAAGCTTCTGAATTAATATTTTCTTTACAAAAGTCAAATCAGGTAAGTTATGGTCAATTTTAGTTAATACAATACCATTCAAGTTTACATTTTCAGTATTATTTCTAAGACACAACATAGTTTGATCAACATCTTCCCTGTCTTCAATAATTTCATCACAAACATTTCTAAAACCTTCATCATTAGCATTAAGATTCCCATTTTCAACATTTACATCTTCAACATACAATATACTGTCAGTTTCATTACCATTTTCCACAAAATCCCTACTTTCAACATTTTCATATAAAGTATTCTGATTACAAAGCATAATATTATCATCATCATTTTCATATTTAGTTCCATTATTGTTTGTAATATGCTCCTGTTCAGAACTATTATTATAAACCATATAGCTTTCATCATTATGAACATCAATATTGTAATTGTGAATACACAACACAGACACATCATTACTGTTAACATCAAAGCTACTACTTCCATAATCAAAAATTTCATCAACTATTTTCCCATTTTCGTTTTCAGTAGGTAACCTTTTACAAGAAACATTAGATACCTCACTTGTGTCAACATGAACATTACTTTTACCCCAACAATACAATTATCACACTCTGGTAAAATGTTATTGCTTTCAGTAGCATGCACAAATTCTAAGTTACCATTATCACATTCAGATACAAATACATGATCACATTTAGGTTTTATTTGTGTATTAGCATGTTTGTATTTTCTATTCTGAATTAAAATGTGTATTACCATATTTATTGTGTCTGTTTCTTTGCCACCCCCCCTCCATCTATTACTGTAATTAGACCTTTGCCTTTCAACAAGTTTGTCAATTTTGTACACAAAATGTAAAAATTCATCTATGTCATTATCAGATGCATGTATTAATTCCCTTTGCAAATAGTTTGGTAGCCTATTTTTCAACATATGAATTTGTGTCCTAACATATAATGGGTGCTGTAAATGTATTAGTTTCTGTAATTCTTTTTTACAAAAATTAAACAATCCTCCTCATCTTCCATTGAAAACTGGTCCATATAAAAATCTACTTTTAACACAGTGTTGATCGCTTTCTGACCAAAATGTATGTAAAAAAACTATTTTTAAATTCCTCATAATCTTACCAAAGTTTTCTGTATTGATTAGCCCAACTTAATGCCTCACCATTTAGATGATACTTAATGTATCTTATCTTATCATCATCTGTCATATGTACAACAAGTTTATTCTCACGTACACAATAAAATCTACAGGCTGCAAATCATTTTCTGGAAATATCTTTACAGGTGTTTTAGACCATAAACCAAAATTTTGAATGACATTTATTACAAGGTCATTATGCACTAAATCAACTGATGATAAATTGTTAACCTTTCCCCTCTTAACTTCTTTAACAAAGTCTACACCTTCAAATGTCTGTCCTGCTGATTCTACATTATTAAAACAACTCGTATAGTAATCATTTATTACGCCTAACCCTGTGTTCATATTTTCATGGTGTGTTTTGAAATCAGTACCTTCACACAGTACTTTAAATTCATCTATTAATTTGTCTTTAATTAGGTTTTGTTGGTCTGTTAACTATTTTAATAAATTATTTTCCATTTTGTTAAGCACTGATTGTAGCATATCTGAAGCAAAATCCCCTTCTACATTAAATGCTTTAATGTTTCCCTTTTCCTCATCCATATTGAATAACTGAACACTTTAACAAAATCAAAGTTGAATGACTTAGGCGTCCAGTCCATTACAAGTTCAAACATACTGTAACTTTTTTCTTGCTGCAGCGTCCTTTTTAACAAATTATTTCATCCGGGATACCATACCAGTTGAATTTATTCAAAAATTTCATCCATAAAACATGTGTACATGTACCTTTTCTTCTGCATATTGCTTCTTCGTTGTTTCTGAAACAGTGTCACATTTGTAGGTTTCCAAAATTCGACAATTTTTCCTGCCCCGAATGCACCATATGTGGTGCTTTTGAATTGCACTTACACTAAAGCCACATTATTTATACTTCACCTTCAGTTGTTCAGTGGTAGATGTTGTTTTAATTGCTCACCTGCCTTTAACTAAATATGCCAACATTAGAATGATGGATTCTTGGGCATCTTATGGAATGAATGTGACATGTTTGTTTTTTTAAGTATATTTATTTATATTCTTGATGAAGCACAAGTAAAAGTACAACTTTAAGACTGCTTGCTACATAATAACAAAAATAAGACTGCATGTTAACAACATAATGACTACACTTTGACTGATAACTCCCCCAGTTCGCTCCAATTTGCGCATGTAAATATCTATTATAGTTTCGAGAACATTCTAGAACACGGAAGTTACGAATTTTTATATTTAATAATTTGTTTATGAAACATAAATAAATCTTGCTTAATAAATCTTGCTTTATGTAAGATACACAAAATTATGACAAATGTAATAATAAGTTTTTCATATCAAAACAAAACAATACAAAAGATCGTAAGTAAATAACAATTGGCGCAGTGTTAATATATGTTTACATTGTTTAAAATTGTTAAATCAAAGCAACTAATCAGTTCTACAGTCAGCAAAGTATTACATTACAGACAATACATTATAGAGGACCTCAGATATTGTTAGTTAACAATTTTATTAACAAATGCATTCTTATCCAACATTAAGCTTACGACTTTCAATAATTAATTAATTTAGTTTGTTAGGAGATTCAAATAAAGAAGTGACCAAATCAACGTGACCAGCCAGGGGTGCCATATAATGGTTATATAATATAAACATGGAATATTAGGGCATAATACTACGATCAAATGTGGTATCGAACGTTTCGTTAATCCAAATAAACAAGACTCTCCAGGCCATATACATTGCAATGATCTGGGCTCAGGGCTAGGACATCCTATCCACCTTCCTTCAAAATCTGACTCCTCTACCTCCCCCCCCCCACCCCCAACCATTTCACCTGGTCTGCCAAAACCCGTGATGCCACATTCCTGGATGTCAATCTCTGCCTCACTGATGGCTCCATCCACACTTCTGTCCCTATTAAACCTAACAACCACCAACAAAACCTTGACAGTTGCCATCCTTTCTACATCAAAATGTCCCTCCCTTACAGCCTGGCAACCCATAGACGACATATCTGCAGTGACAAGAATTTCCTTTCTCAATATGCTGAGGGTCTCACAAAGACCTTCACAGACAGAATCTACCCCACAGACCTAGTTCATAAACAGATACCCACACATCCCAAATCCTCCGTTTTATCACTGTAACCATCAATGAAAGAGCACTGCCCTTGTCACCCAATACTACCCTGGAATTAAAACTAAATTGCGTCCTTTTACAAGGTTTTGATTTTCTGTCTCCATGCCCAGAAATGATTCCATCCCCTTGCCATCCCTAAACCAGTCCACTGTCACAGGGATCATATCCCTTTGGAAGACCCCATTGCAAGATCTATCCAATCCACCCACCCAGCACTTCCTATTCCAGTCCTGTCACAGGCTTATCCTACCCTATCAGAGCCAAGCCACCTATAATTTTTCCAACTGTGTTACAATCACTTCACAGCTCTCTATATTGGCATGACCACTAACCAGTTGTCCATTGGGATGAATGGTCACCACCAAACCATGTCCAAAAACAAGGCGGACCACCCTGTGATACAGCATGCAGTGGGGCTTGATTTCAATGGCTGCTTCACAACCCAGGCCATCTGGTTCCTCCCTCCCACTACCAGGTTTTCTCTACTGCACAGATCAGTGTTATCACTACAGTACATTCTCTGATCCCAAAATTATCCTTGCTTCAACCTACAATAACTGTCCTTTTTTCCACATACGTGTGTGTGCTGGTGTGTGGCATGTGTGTGCTTGATTTAATTTATTTTATTTATTTTCCTTCTCTCACCTGCCACCCACTCGATTCCTAAGCTGCATCTTGTTCCTCTCATCTAATACATATATGCCCTGCAAGGCTGTGCTGTATCCATCCCCACCACCGTATCACAACCTTCCTACTCCCCACCCCTCCCCTATTTCCACAACTCAGAGCATGATTTGGAATGCGGCAGCTGGAGATGACAGTTGGGTGACTGTGTTGTGTGCCTGTGTGATTGCATGAATGTTCTATTTTCTGAAGAAGGCAATGGTTGATAACTCAAGTGTTGTACATGTGTTCCTTTTTTATGTGCCTGATGCAGCTCATCGTCAAGTCTTTATGGCGAGTTATAAACTGGCCTCATTACTATAAAGTTTTAGCAGATATATCTATAGGTACGGTGCCTTGCTACGTCCAAGGAAAACAAAACTTGTATTAGAGTCAAATGGGAAATTATATTTCTTTAATTAATTCATCTTAAGGCAGCAGATACACTATTTTTTGTTTTTTCTCTTTGGAGTAAAAACGTATAAATTTTTGGTGTAGCTACATGGGAAGAAGCAACATACATTTGGTTAAGTATAAAGCAAAGGTCATTTAATCAGGTCATTCGAAAGTTCATAAAATTAACTAAATGTTTTGGATTGCATTAGGTTACACTTGGTAGGTATAAATAAATATTTTACTGTTAGTGAAAAAATTTAGTCTACTTTTAATTATTGAAATTAATCCAAAATATACTCATTAAAATTAATTAAGATCAGCACAAAGCATCTGGAGAAAAAATGAGGCAAGTATGTGAAGATGAACATAATCATTTTCTCTGAACTTAAAAACATTTGGTTAAAACTAATTTTGCACCTTTATCGATTATGAATCTGCTACTGTAAACCAATGTCTGTGAACCATATGTATTGTATAGCAGTGACTTTTAACGCTATAGTCTGATGTTAATATGAGACAGATTACTGCTTAGTTAGTTTTGCCCCTTTTTTCTATAGTAATATAGAAATAACAGGATTAAAATAGCAAGTTCTCATTCTGTACGATGCCATTCTTCTCTTACTGCAGTGCCACCACTTGTGGGATATCAGTATGTACGAGGGGCATTTGAAAAGTCATGCAAAAATAAAAACTACTAATGTGTTTGATGAAAACCATTTTTATTTTTCAGTATAGTCTCATTATATACTTATACACTTCATCCAATACCTTTCTAATTTGTTGATCCCTTCTGAATAATACAAATGTCCAAGCCTGCAAAATAGCTATTAGTTTCTTCAATCATCATCACATTTTGAATGAAATGTTCATCCCGCCAGCCATTTCTTCAAATTGGGAAACAAATAGTAGTCTGAGGGAACCAAGTCTGCAGAATAGGGGGGATATAATATGTGTTGGAAAGCTATTTCCAATAATTTTATGACCACAACTGCTGAGGTGTGTGCTGGTGCACTGTCATGGTGGAAAAGGAGTTTTTTGTAGGCCAATCACCAGCGATTTTCTTGCAGCTCAGTTTTCAAACAGTCCAGTAATGATGAATAATATGTACCTGTAATAGTTTTACCCTGTCTCAGGAGTATAGTAATGTATCCATTTATATCCACAGCGACAAAATGATGCTTAAAGTCTTGTGGATTCTTCCTGAACAGTTGCAAACCTTCCTTGTGACTCTTCACACAATTCTGTTTTTGGTCAAGTGTGAGCAATCGTGGCACCCATCTTGTGGATAGCTTTCTCATGTCCAAATGTTTATGCAAAATATTATGTACCCATTCATTTGAGATGCCCACAGCACTTGCAATCTCAGGCACCTTAACTCTTCTGTCATCCATCACCATATCATGGATTTTATCAATGATTTTTGGAGTAGTAACCTCCAAAGGGCGTCCAGAATGTTCAACATTACTTCTGCCCATATAGCCATTTTTCTTTGACAGTCACTCAACTTCCTTGATTTACAAGAATGCTAAACACAAAGAAATAGACCAATATGGCTGAAACTTGGTGTGCGCTCTTTCCAAAGATGCTACTAACTAAACAATTCCATATGCGCCGGTGGTGCCATCTCTCGGACTTTGCATGAACTTTTAAAATGCCCCTCATAAATGTGGATGAAACAAGCTGATTATTGTAATGGTAAAATTGAAAAGTCAAAGGGTAAATAGCTTTTCAAAAGAGTAATTATTGTTCCATATTTTGTGTTATATTCTTCAAATCAATAACTATCTTGATCCAGATGCTACTGAACTTCATAGAATTGACAATCAACTGTTGGGCTCATCTGAAGATTTTATCAAAATTGCTCTAGCTATCTTGAAATCCATAGGGGACATCCATACATGCATACATACATACACACATACAGATTTATTATTTGGTGAAAAGTTTGTCTGTTTTTGTCACAAATTTTGTATTGTAACTTGTTTCCCTTCTCCTCTGAATACCCCATATGACTCATTTTTGTTCTGGAATTAGAAGAAAAGACAAATTTCTTAAACTTTCCTTTTGCCTGCAGAGTTTTCCTCGAGATACAGAACCTGAAATATATGGCCTGCATAGTAATGATGGTTTAATTCAGAGAATAAAATATGAAAGAGAGTTTATGAATTCCTTGTTTCTCCTTCATGGACCAGCTGTACCACCTAAAATATCAGACATTGAAGATGTTCTAATTGACACATGTACTATTTTGCTGGAACAGGTACAAAATTTAAATTTAATTTAATCATTTACATATTTGCTAATTATAGGTCAACACATTTTAGAAAATTATAACAAAAATCAGAAAGAACCGCAGTAATCGTAATATGAAAAAATTGCTCTTATGATGTCATACAATGAATGCTGTATTCCACAATAAGAAAGTGATGCTCTATGTAATTAGTGTTATGATTTTAGTTGAGCAATGAATATTTTATAGAATTTAATATCTTAGTTAAAAATTGAAAAAATTCAAAAAGATTTTAAAAATGTAGAATATGTAAAAGTTTGTCAATGTAAGCTTCTCGTCATGAATAATTACCTCTGGGTATTTGTTCCTTCTTAGTGCTGACTTTCCCCTCTTAGGGCCACTAACATACTATTAGTCACACTCAACTAATTCTAGTTTTATGTATATTTATGTTTTTCTTGGGTGAGGGAGAGAGGATGTAATAGTTAGTTGTTAATAGTAAAAGAAAGGATAGGCAGATTTCAGATCCCTGATCATCAGGTTTCACGCCAATCTCCTATATTTACCCTCTCTACCATGTCTCATGGAGTGAGAGCATCAGGCATATGATTTTATTGAGAGTGATCTCATTCAAGTTAGATGAGTATGATGGGTTTCATGGCACTCATGATCCTACTTGAGGGGTATTAGCCCATTTCAAGGCACCAGGTTTCAGCCACTGCTTCTCTCATCATCCTCATCATCACCAGCAGCAGTAGAAGCAGCAGAACATTAATGGGACAAGAAGACTTAATTTTTTACATGGATAAGATTAATGATTTATTTATTTATTAATTTTGTTCCTGTGATATCTTATGCAGATATAGGACAAGTCAGTTACACAATGATTCATGCTATTTACATTACATTATTCATAAAATACATACAGATTTACATATAAAATGCCGTTCATACAATGCAACATATATAAGCACTATACTCAACTTAGTTTTGTAACATTATTTATGTGGTATGAAAATATATAATACAGATTTACATAGAAGATCAAGGTCATACACTGTGACACATACACAAGCACTATACACAAACACAATTAAATACAGTTATTCAATTTAGTTTTCACGTAATATTGTCATCTTCACTTTTACAAAATATGTATGCTTATATGTCAGCACAACTTATACCATAATTCAGTTGCTAAGGAATTCGCTTACAGAATAGAAGCTGTGGTTCATCAGATATAACTTGAAATTTTTCTTAAAGAGGTTTTCTTTCTTTTCCATTCTGATATATTCTGGGAGGTGATTGAACAGTATTGCACTGCTAGGAAGTACATTTTTCTGATAGCTAGAGGTTCTTGTCTGTTGCACATGAATGTTGTAATGATCTCTGGTGTTATGATTATGCACAGAGCAGTTTAGCTGATATGCATTAGTTTTGGCTAGATATTCTCTCATAAACAGTATTGTTTCATATATATTCAAAAATGGAACATTTAGAATTTCTAGTTCAGAAAAAAGAGGACAGCATGATTCTTGCGTTCATTTATTGCATATTATTCTGATAGCCTGTTTTTGGATTTTAAATACTGTATGACTGCAGTGTGAATTTCCCCAGAATATAATTCCATACTTTACTGCAGAGTGGAAATGAGCATGAAAGGCTTGCAGCACTATTTTTCTGTTGCAGCTTGCATTTAGTACTCACAGCATATAACAGACAGAAGATAACTTAGCTGCTAGTCCTTTAACATGCATATTTCATTTTAGGTCACTCTGTAAATGAAAGCCTAATAATTTTGCATCATCAACCACTTCTATGTTTTTATTATTTATTTTTAATGAGTGGCCGTTTTCTTGCTTTTGGTGTGACATATGAAAGTGCATGCCAACAGTTTTTTCAGTGTTTATTACTAGCTTACTTTTCTCGAACCACTGTGTTAGTTCCATCAGTGCTGTGTCTGCTGATGATTAAATGGCTTGTTTATTGGGCCCTGTGATGAGAATGCTGGTGTCATCTGCAAACAGAATTTTTGCTTTGCATGAATAGTGTTACTGATGTCATATATGTATAAGAGAAAGAGTATTGGGCCTAGAATAGATCCTTGGGGCACTACATACTTGATTTCTGTTTTTTCTGATGAGTATGTTTTTATATATATGTGGCGTCTGTTCCGAAAGATCCTGCAGGTGTTATTATTGAATATTCACAGAATATATGACATCAACTGCAATTGGGTAAAGCTGAAAATGTGTACCCAGCCGGGACTCGAACCCGGGTCTCCTGCTTTCTAGGCAGTTGCGCTGACCTCTACACCACTGGGGACACAGTGATCACCGCACCAGCAAGGACTACCTAAGCAAGCATCCCGTTAGATACAAATTCCCAGCTTTGCCCTGCCCACAGTACTCAAACTCGTAGTTATTAAACTAATTCCTGTAAGAGTAAGAGCTCCACATTTTCAGCTTTACCCAATCGCAGTTGATGTCATATATTCTGTGAATATTCAATAATAACAACTGCAGGATCAGAAGTGACGTCTTTCGGAACAGACGCCACATATATATATATATATATATATATATATATATATATATATATATATATATATATAATATGCTGGTAACGGGCAATGATCCTATCGTTAGTGGGGAGGGGTGGGCAATTTTGGAGCCCTTACTCTTACGGGAATTAGTTTAATAACTACGAGTTTGAGTACTGTGGGCAGGGCGAAGCTGGGAATTTGTATCTAACGGGATGCGTGCTTAGGTAGTCCTTGCAGGTGCAGTGATCACTGTGTCCCCAGTGGTGTAGAGGTCAGCGAAACTGCCTAGAAAGCAGGAGACCCGGGTTCAAGTCGTGGCTGGGTACACATTTTCAGCTTTACCCAATCGCAGTTGATGTCATATATTCTGTGAGTATGTTTTTGTTTTAATAGTGTTCTCAGTGACCAGGCCTTGTCTAAACACAACTTTTTGTTGTCGATTTGTAAGGTATGACCTAATCCGTGTATTTGGTATTCCTCTAATTCCTTTCTTTCTTATTTTTTGAGGAGTATATTATGGTCTATTACATTGAACGCTTTTGACAGGTCTAGGAATATTCCAGTAGCTAATTCTTTTCCGTCTATAGCTTTTAATATTTCATGGAGTTACTCATAGATAGCTGTTGTTGTTGATCTGGATTTTCTGAAGCCATGTTGATGATTTGATAGTAGTGAGTGTTTGTTGATGAATTCCAACAGCCTATTGTAAAACAGTTTTCAAATATTTTTGAGAAACAGCTAAGCTGCACTACAGGTCTGTAGTTGTTTACATTGTCTGTTGCCCCTTTTTTGTGTAGAGGGGTAACCTTAGCTAAAAGGTCAGGGAAAGCACCTGTAGAAAAGGAGTAGTTGATTATATGTCTCAGAGGTTCAAGGATGTAATAGCTTGTACATTTTATGATGTAGTCTGGAATATCATCAAACCCAGATGAGAATTTGTTAAGAGAGTTCATCACCAGGATGAGTTCAGCTTGTGAGACTTGGTTGAGGAATATTGATCCATGGGGAGGTTTGTTGCTGACAGTGTGATGATCATTTGGGCTATTAAAATTACTTTGAATAAGATCACTTGCTATCTTGCTAAAATATTCATTAAAATTCTAGCTACCAAATTAGTGTTAGTTACTAGTTCATTATCTACATTTAACCTAATACTTTTTTCTGTTTGTTTCGTGCCTGTTTCAGACCTGATAATGTTCCAAGTCTCTCATGTCTTGTTTTGTGATTTTGTGATATATTCATCATTTGCCATTCTTTTTGCTTCTTTTATGACTTTGAGGTAGGTCTTATTATATTGTGTGATGTAATTTTGCATTTCTGGTGATATTTGATTTTGCTTTTTATAGGAATGCAGAAGTCTTTTCTTTGCACTGAAAATTTTTATACCAGTTGTAATCCAATTTTTGTTTGCAACTGGTTTTATTCTGTGTTGTTTGGTTGGGAAAGCTAGGTCAAAGTAGTAGTCGTAGGTTTCATGGAAGATGAACATGGTGTTTACGTCTGATACATTGAACACATCATACCATGTTTCCCAGCTCAGCAGATAGCAGAAATATGCAATATTACCATCACTTAGGTCCCTGCACTCTTTCAATCTGGTGGGTGGCCTTTTCTCTAAACATAATTCCACTGATAGTAGCACAGCTTCATGGTCACTGTAGCCCATATTTATCACTTCTACATTATGTGAGAGCAGACTTGGTGAATAAAAATTTGGTCTAATGTGGTTTTGGTATTCTTAAAAATTCTTGTTGGTGTGTTAACTGTAGGGATTAAATTATAACTCTGTCATATACAGTAATTCCTCTCTGCATTTTGAGGATTTCAAGAAGTCAACACTAAAGTCACCACACAGGATTTTCTTTTTGTTAGAACATAGAGTACTTAACACACTTTCAAGTTTACATAAGAAGCCTTCAAAGTCCCCATCTGGGGATCTGTATATGTTTACTATAACTAATTGCATATCTATAAGTTCAATAGCTGTCAATTCAAAGTCTTTTTCTTTTGTTAAATTAGGATGTATCTGGATTTCTTTAAATTGCAAATTCTGTTTTATAAAGATAGCTGTTCCTCCACATTTATAGTGAGATATGCAGAATGAACAAGTAAGTTAAAAGCCACTGATATTTACTTTTTCTATTTGCTGCTTATCTAACCAGTTTTCAGTTATACAAATAATATCAACATCTAAGCCAGTCCCCAATATTACTTCTAATTCTTCTAATTTATTACTTAGGGATTGGACATTATGAACCATTAGTTTGAATTGGAAAAGATCAGATTTATTTTTCCTGTTACTGTCCCTACATTCAGTTATTTCTGATGAACCACATACCTTAGATGAGAACAGAGTACTATTTTACAACCCCTGGGCAGTGAAGAAGGTTCAGATTGTCTTCCTATGGGCACTGCAGCACAGCTGATATGTTGAGTTGTTTGCAAGTCCACTGCTGGTAGTGGACAAGGTTCGATTTCATTAAGTTTTTCGAGTTCAAAGTGACTGGTTTGAAGACTATTTTGATCCTGCTGGAGCATTTCTGTTTGCAATTTTCCAGACTGACCAGCAGGCTTTACAAGTGTCCCTGCTCCAGTGGAATTACTGAAAAGGTGGCCATTTCCTTACTCACAGTTTTGGTGATCTGTTCTGAGATTGATCTTCTTCCTTGATTGTTCAGGTGGAATCCTTGTCGTGTGTAGCACTCTCTGTCAAACTCGCTAGCTTTGATGATTGTGGTATTCTTGAATTTTGAACACAGGTGATATAGTCATTTGTTTACTTCCAATATTTCACGATTTACACAGGACCAGTTTGGAAGGTCATATCTGAAAGGGACGTACACAACAAACACTTTTTTAGATGTAATAATTGGTAATGTGCTTCTTAAACCTTTTATTAAGTCCGCACTGTTGTTTTTCTCTGTGTCATTCATTCCTGCAATAATCACGACAGAATCAGTTTGAGAAGTTTTCTTCTGAATGTTTTGTAAGATATGTTTGGCTTCTGCTGAAGGGTACACATACCCCAGAAACTCGATATTCACGTTTTCATTAAGGTAACTTGAAAGATTACGACCTTGACTATCACTCACTATGGTAACTTTATAGGTTTTGTGTAGGCCTACCGGTATTGGTTTTGTTTAGCGCACAGTTTCACTTCTGTTTGAATTTCATTTTGACATTTGAGAGCACTGTTTGGCCAGTAATGCACTAGGCAGCCAGGCTGCGGCAGCCAAAATATTGAGCAGCCAGTTGGTGGCAGCCAGCGTTGGCAGCCAGCTGACGGCCAGCTGTGCCCAATCGGCAGAGCGATATGGAAGATGTGATAATCGTCCACCTTTTGTCTCAAAAGAAACGCAACGCAAATAATAGATACTGGAATCATCCTCTGCTTGCGGAGTGGCCCTCGAAGGGTTTATTTAAAAATTACTTCAAGGATCTTTGATACTACCCAGATCGGTTTTTTATGGACTTAACTATGGGGTCATCAGTCCATAAACTTACAAACTATTTATGATCTACCTAATACTAAGGATGGCACAAATATCCATGCCCGAGGGGGGATTCGAACCCCCGACCGTAGTGGCTGTGCAGACCGTGACTGACGCACCTCAGTCCTCCAGTCCTCTCGGCCACCACAGCCGGCCCCAGATTTCTCTTCGTCTTTGAATTTCATGAATAAATTTCTCTGTGTCGAACATCATGACAGCTTGGATATAAGTTGGGCTGCTTCGTCAAGTGCGCGGAGATTGCTGGCAGCCACACGCATTCACTGCGAGGCTCGCTGTTCGCTACTGGCTGCCCGCAGCCAGCCAGCTGCCGTGCAGTCAGCCGCGTTTTGATGGCTGCTGCAGCCACGAATTCCTGGCTGCCCAGTGCGCGGCCTGCCATATGCCACCATTGTGCTGCTGCAGCCTGGCTGCCTAGTGCGTTACTGGCCTTTTTCTTCACTGCGAGTGTTTGTTGTTCACAGCTTCTTACATCACATTGTTCACAAAACTTGCTAACATTCACCCTGCAGTTATTAACGCACTTTTTGGCCAGACATAGCTGAGATGATTTATTTTCGTTGGCGGACTTCATTTGTCTTGGCAGATTATTTACTACTTCTGGCCTGTTGTGATGAGTCGTCAATGTTTCTCGACCACCACTTTGTTCACAATACTTGTTTACATTCACGCTATAGGTATTTACCCTGTCTCTGGTGGACAAAGCGGATAATATTTGTTTTCGTCAGAGAACCTTACTGTTCTTGGCTATCACTGACCTTTTATTATGTCGAACAGTTTCCCAAGGCGGAATTTCCTTTACATTATGAGCTACCTTCGATATATGTAAGTCATTGTTTAAGGCTTCTGAAATCCCATTTTCTCGCTGAGTGGATCTTAGCTGCTGATTTTCTTTCTTCAGGTCTGCGATATCTTTATGCAGAATCTCCACGGTTTTCTGTAGACTGATTATTCGTACATTTAGCTTCACAGTGATATGACACATATTTATTGTTTTTTACTACTGAACTGTAACTTTCGTGCACACGTAAATTACAAACACTACTACTTATCGCCAGGAACAGAGCTCAAGAACAAATGTAGAACACTTATAAAAGGTAAAATTTAATATTTATGTAGGTATTGGCTGGTCATTAACAGGTTTTAAAAATTTTAAGAATCTTCTCTGCATAGCAGACAAGCTGGATTGTTCACAACTCCAGGCATTATGAGAAATACAATTAACAGAATTAAATAGTATTTATCTTTCCAACCTTGCCTCAGTCAGTGAGGCTCACTCTGTTACTAAAGTGTAGCAGGATACTAGATCTTCAGGATTAACAGGGTAGAGCAACTGATTGAGCTTGGAATATACACATTACATAATTACATTTATTGAAATTTCTGTTAAATTTGCCTGGTTGACTTAAATACATTATTTCAAGTTTTGAAGAGTAACATATGGGGAATAAAACATTACATGCAGTTTTTACAGAAACTAGACAGTTGAAGGGCTTGAAAGGGATGAGGTGGTCATGAAGGGAGTAAGACAGGGTTTTAGCTTTGCTCAATATTATTCGATCTGTCTTAAAAAACAAGTCATGAAGGGAAGTGAGGAGAAATTTGGGAAGGCAATTAAAGTTTAGGGAGAAGACAATAAGAACTTAGCATGTTGCCAATGATAGTGTAATTCTGTCAGATAGAGATAGTGACTTGAAAGGAGGGTGTTCAATGAATATTGAGAAGAGCAAAACAAGGGCAATGGAATATAGTTTAATTAAATCAGGCAATTTCATTAGGAGATGAGACAGTAAAACTAGGTGATGAGTTTTGTTATTTGGCCAGTAAAATATGGCTGGAGTAGATAAGATACAAGATACAGGACGCCAGAGGAAAGAAAAAAAAAATAAACACTTTAGATTTGCTAGCAGTTTTATGACAGTGGGGGAAAAAACTGTTGTGTTTTAAAGTCCACTTTAGATTTTCCTGCAGGTTTATGATGTTTTGCAAACATTTTGGACAAAAATAATAAAAAATTTTGGACGATACAGTTATGACTCTACTGTTGTGATAATATCTATGCACCCAACACGTAATATTCTTTCTGACCTTATTTTAACATACACCCAAAATTATTTGACATTTGAATTTAGCTTTGAAGAAAATATTATTATTATTATTATTATTATTATTATTATTATTATTATTATTATTTGACCAAAAGTTTGGCAGCTGCGCTGTGAAAATAGGAACTGTCTGGTCAGGTAGCAACAGTTGAAATCCTGTTGTAGGCATGCAACTGGCCCTGACTTATGCAATGTTTCTCCTGCAGGCATAACTGTTGGTGCTCGGCCATAGCTCCTTCCTTTCATGCTTCCCCTATTGCTCCACCTCTATGGGTGGAAGCACTTTCTTACATGACGCCAGGTATAAAACTCCATTTGATGCCCTTTCGGTATGTTTCACTTACACTGCCAAGCGTATCACTGCTGCCACACATAATTTGTTATAACTCCAGAATGATACATCACATTTACCAGATACCCATTGGAAATTTTTGAGTTGAATCCAGGACACTGGGTTTCAAGATGGCTACTATGTTGCTGACATAGTGTATAGATTTCTTCCCCTCCACTTCCTCATGTGTAGGGCTTTTGTTTTACTTATTAATATTTTGTTTGGATTTTACAAGAGTGTTAACAAACTTCTGAACCACCTCATTGTGTGCAAATTCTAGCTTTCATCAGCAGTGGGTGCATGAAACAGGTGCCTGCCATAGAGTCCCATTCACAGAAACATTCAATGAATATTCATTCACCTCAATCATCTTTGACTCATGGTGCGCCAATACAAAAATGTTTCCTGTGGGGAGAGTTGACAATTTGTGCAAGGCTGAGATTTAAAACTGGGTCTCCTGTTTACTAGGCAGTCATGCTGTCTACCTAGACTTGGATACAACAGTAACTATGCCCTATCATGCCTCCCATCAGACCCAGATTTTGAACTTACTGAACTACTGTCATAGTGACCCTGCCCAATTTTCTCATTACTCATGGAGGTTCACCAATTGGTAGCTGTCCTTTTAACATCATATCTGAAAGAACAGATTGTATATTGTTTATTCAAAAACTATATTAAATGATTTCTTGTGTAATAATACATTTTTAAAGCGCCTGAAATTATAATTAGTAATGTTTCCACAGCTTCCAGAGAAAGAGTTTGATGAAAATGCTGCAAGAACAAAGTATCCATTTTCAGATAAGGATAACTTGAATAATGTACTTGTACTGGAAATTGAGAAATACAACCTTCTTCTCAAGAAAATTAGATTGACAGTACAAACAGTAATTCAAAGAATGAAAGGCCAAGAAATTATCGTTACTCCTGAAATAGAAGATTCAGTATCTTGCATATTGAAAAATAAGATACCTTCATCTTGGAAGAAAGTATCATATCCAAGTACAAAAACATTGGGAAATTATATTGCTGATTTCACCAAAAGATTTCAATATATGATGGTAAGTTGACATACATTTTATTTCCTTCTCAATATCTAATTCTCTCAAACTCACAAGGAAATGTATAATGTACGCTTAAAAAGTATTAATTGTGGTGTGAATGTAAATAAGGAATTAAACACCCCCAAAGAATTTTACAAATAACTACATGAAACTATGTGAAGTATATAAGTCTTTCAGTCACAAACCAGTGATTTACTGGAGGTCCGTGACCTTTATGTGAATGCAGAGTACTTCTTTTTTCATCATTTTATTTTGTCACAAAAAGCAATCTTTAACACAATTTTTTTAATATCATCAAAATATCTGCCATAAGACATCACAATTCTCATTAATGTACAAGCACTTACAGTGCTACCATTCTGTTCAGGTACACCACTGTGTGGAGATAACCATAGTGACCCATAATGTTGAGTTGTCAAGTTCTTTTTCCTCCCCTCCTGAAGAGGGGCATCAGCTAACATGGCTTTGCGCTTACTGCAAACAGCTGAAAGCAAGGGCAAACTACAGTCGATACTTTTCCCGAGGACATGAAGCTCTACTGTATGAATATATGATGATGGCGTCTTCTTGTGTAAAATATTCCGGAGGTAAAATAATCCTCCATTTCGATGTTCAGGTGGGGACTACTCAGGAGGGTGTCATCATCAAGAAAAACAAAACAGGCATTCTACAGATCGTAGCATGGAAAGTTCTGACACATAATCGGGTAGATAAGTTAGAAAATTTGAAAAGAGAAATGGATAAGTTAAAGTTAGATATGGTATGAATTACTGAAGTTCAGTGGCAAGATGAACATCATTTCTCGTCAGGTGAGTACAAGGTTATAAATACAAAATCTGTTAGAGGTGATGCAGGAGAAGGTCTGATAATGAATAAGAAAGTAGGAATGTGGGTAATTTACTATGAACAGCATAGTGAATGCATTATCATAGCAAAGACAGACACGAAGCCAACACTGACCACAGAAGTACAAGTTTATATGCCAACTAGCAAGGCTGATGACAAGAATATCAAAGAAATGTATGAGGAGATAACAGAACTCACTCAGAAAGTTAAGGGAGACAAAAACTTGAATGTGATGGTGGACTGTAACTCAGTAGTAGGAAAGGCAAGAAAAGGAAATGTATTTGGTGAATATGGACTAGGGGAAAGGAATGAAAGAAGAGATTGCCTGGTAGAATTTTGTGTAGAGCACAATTTAATAATCACAGACACTTGATTTAATCATCATGAAAGGAGGTTATATACATGGAAGAGACCAGGAGACACTGGGAGGTACCAGATTGACTTTATAACGGTAAGACAAAGGTTTATAAACCACGTTTTAAACTGTAAGACATAGACTCTAGGTCGTTGAGAGATTCAGAGGTAGCATTACACAAGAACTGACAGTGGCAAACCCACCACTGTCTCAGTGAACCAAGTCAAACCTGCTTGTGTCAAGTGTCTCCCTTGCATCAGGATGTGGCTGCCTTGCCTTCTCTCACAATGCATGATGTACCTCCCTCCCCCACAACTTCTTCAACTTCGGCGTCAAATAACAAGTCCACATCTTCTTCCCCTCTGCCACTTCTTCTCCATTTTGTGGATTGTCTCACGTTAGCCTTCCCTCAACTCCAGTGGTTGAGCTCGATGTCTTTGAGCCCCCCCCCCCCTTTTTCTCCTGACCTCTCGATCCTTTTATTCAGTGGCTCACTCTCTGCAGTCTGCATGGCAACAAGCAGTTCCCCCCCCCCCCTCCTATATGCAGGTGTGAGCTCCTCAAATCTTTCACTCCCCCTTTCTCTGGACGTCAATGCAACTCATGCTTTCCTCCTCCTCTCAAGTGAAGTGTGACTAATTATTGCCACTAGACCTTCAGCACAGCCTGCAATATGTTACCTCAAGCAACGATCCCATGCACCCCATCACCTCAAGGACTTCACCATCTTCGGTCCCAATGCATGTGTCACCTCCATGCTCTGCCGAGCCTTCCTGCCGATGCAGTATAGCTAACAGTGACTTGTACTTCGATGTCTTTGGCTGTTGTCATCAGCCCACCCCCTTTCCAGTTCAACAGGAGTAATCCATACTGTGGGGAGGGGGTCTTACTGTGCTATTGACCACCAACAGAAAGAACTCATATCTTTACAAATTTCTTTGACGAATCACTTCTTGGCCGCCATGTTAACATAACTCAATCTGTTTTCGTACTTTGCTTGAGATACAATGAAGTGTCGCCAATGAAGTATTTGGTGTTTTACTGGAGCCATAACCCATCTAAATCCCTTAGCCCAAAATAAAAAGCACAAAACAAAACAAATACTAGCACTGACACTGAATATCCCACGTATTAGTATGATGCACCAGTATATTGTTTACACCTCCTACACACTATAATAATGTTAATCACAGACATGCTTGCTAATTGATCTATGATGATGAGGATAAATGAAATTTCACACCCTCAATATTCAAGGAATTTTTTGTACATTTATTCCAGCATTCTCTTATGTGGTATCTGAATAATAATTGTGTACTCTCATATTGAGAGACATTTGAAATTAATGTTTTTATTATTTATTTATTTTTCTATTTGCAAACAATAGCCTAATCATTACTCCATTTAAAATCTTCATTCTCTTATTGCTGTGATTTTTATAACTAATTGGCTTAAGTTACATTTTTTTGTATTGTAATCCAATATTATTATTATTTGAAAGTTAAATAATTGTATGGATTTTAATTAAATCGGTACTGATAAGTTATGGAACCAGGATTGTTAATAGAGCTGAGCTGTCCATTTACAATCTTTTACTTGTTACACAATATTGCTGTTGGTCTATCAAGATCGTACAATAGTTTATTTACATTGCCCATCTCATTGACTTTAACTACCATTACATTGGTTATTGTTGTGGTCGTCTTCACTCTAGAGACTGGTTTTATGCACCTCTCCTTCCTAATCTATCCTGTACAAGCCTCTTCAGTTGTGATTAAGAATGGCAACCCACATCCATTTGAATCTGCATATTGGTATTCGTCTCTCGGTCTCCATTCACAATTTTTTCCACATACACTTCTCTCCAATGCCTGCAATGCTTAATTGACAATACCATGATGTCTCAGAATGCATCCCAACAATCAATCCCTTCTGATAGTCAAGATATGCCAGAAACTTATTTTCTCCACAATTCTCATTCAGCACCTCCTCATTAGTTACATGCTCTATCCATCTAATCTTTAGCGCTCATCTGTAGCACCACATTTCAAAAGTTTCTATCATCTTTTCATCTGAATTCCTTATCATCCACATTTCATGCCTTTTCAGTGGTACACTCCAGATAATGCCTTCAGATAGAACTTCTTAACATTAACTCACCAAATTTGTAAAAGATTTATTTTATAATGTCCATTCAGCCATGCAATCATTACTGAAATAACATACTTATCTCATGAGCCACAGTTGGCTTGAATATTATGAAACTAATTCACAATTCCACAACATGTGATGACAAAAAAGTAGCAGGGAGACATGATGAGAGATGAGGCCATGCCAGTTGAAGAAAAAGGTGCATCAGTGGTGGTGTGAGAGGGAGGATGATAGTGAAATATAAAGATAGGCTGATGTTTTCAATATCAGTGGAGATTGAAGATAGTTATGATTAATGAGAGACATGACTCACGGTTCAATCTCAGCTCAGTGGTAGAGCACTTGCCTGCGAAAGGCAAAGGTCCCAGGTTCGAGTCCAGATTATGGCTCACAATTTTAATCTACCAGGAAGTTTCATATCAGTGCACAGTCCACTGTAGAGTAAAAGTTTCATTCTGGAAACATCCCTTAGGCTGTGGCTAAGCCATGTCTCCACCATATCCTTCCTTCCAGAAAAGCTAGTCTTGCAAGATTCTCAGAACTTCTGTGAAGTTTGAAAAGTAGGAGGTGAGGTACTGGCAGAATTGAAGTTGTGAGGACAGACATGAGTTATGTCAGGATAGCTCAGTGGTAGAGTGCTTACCTGTGAAAGACTAAGGTCCCAGGTTCAAGTCCTGGTTCCAACACACAATATTAATTTGCCAGGAAGTTTCATATCAGCACACACTCCAATGCAGAGTGAAAGTTTCATTCTGGAAACATCCCTTAAGCTGTGGCTAAGCCATGTCTCCAACTATATCCTTTCTTTCAGGGGTACTAGTCTTGCAAGGTTCGCAGGAGAACTTCTGTGAAGTTTGGAAAGTAGAAGGCAAGGTACTGGCAGAATAGAAGTTGAGAGAATGGACTATGGGTCATGTCGAGATAGCTCAGTGATAGAGAGCTTGCCCGTAAAAGGCAAAGGTCCTAGGTTTGAGTCCCAGTTCTGGCACACAATTTTAATCTGTCAGGAAGTTTCATATCAGTGCACACTCTGCTGCAGAGTTAAAGTTCCATTCTGGACATTCAGTATTGTTCAAAGATACTTCGAGTTTGCAGCTGGTCATCGTAAACTTCATTGCATGATATTTTGACTGGACACTTGCAAGTCAACTTCAGGTGAGATATTGTGGACTGAGGATGAATCTGTTGAAATACACATTGCAGTAAGTCTAATGAACCATGGCACTGGCTACCCGTTGAATAATACATGGAATCCTGTCGTCTCCAAGATTTGAGCTAGACAAAGATGCCAGAATACTCTGATAAGGCGAGTGGCAGTATCGAAGACAGTTGATTCTTGCAGTTTCACCAGCGAGGGAATTGCTGCCAGGTGGTGTAGTACTGCCATCTTGTTTCAGATGCACGCACAGCAAGACAGCTATATAAGGCGCAGCAGAGAATATCTTTCTCAGTCCTCATTGGCTCACCTGAAGATCACTGGAAGGTGTCCAGTTGAAAATGAAGTTTACAACAACTGGCTGCAAACCCATAATTTCTTAGAATATTTAATTCGCAAGGCAAAATTTCATACTCAATATTGTTGGCAGGATTTGAATTAGTCCATGGATGAATGCTTTGTAACATCCCTTCCCCTTTAGAAAGTATATGCTCCGCCCGTGAGCAAGAGTGTTAGCTGTCAATCTCCATTCATTCCATGAAGGAAGCTACCCATATGTCCAAACTTGGTGAAGAGAGGTTCCTTACTGGTACAGAACAGTATAGAACAAAGTGATGATGCTAGGCAGTTGTATGTTCATCCAAGGATCGGTGTTGCATGTTGCATCTCAGCATCTGGCACTTTGACACCCAGCATCTCTTTCTGATGTAGGTTCTACATCTACATCTACATGGGATACTCTGAAAATCTCATTTAAGTGCCTGGCAGAGGGTTCATCAAACCACCATTATACTATTTATCTCCCATTCCATTCTCGAATAGCGCGCGGGAAGAAAGAACAACTGAATCTCACTGTTCGAGCTCTGATTTCTCGTATTTTATTCTGATGATCATTTCTACCTATGTAAGTGGGAGTCAACAATATATTTTTGCATTCGGAGGAGAATATTGGTGACTGGAGTTGTACAAGTCGCCCACACCACAGCATTAAGCGCCGTTGTTGTAATGATTCCCATCCCAGATCCTGTATCATTTCCATAATGCTGTCACCCCTGTATCGTGACAATACAAAATGAGCTGCCCTTCTTTAGACTCTTTCGATATCCTCCGTCAAACCCACCTGATAAGGATCCCACACTGGGATGCAATAGTCCAAAAATGGACGGACAAGTGTAGTGTATGCAGTTTCCTTTGTAGTTCTGTTGCATGTTTTAAGGGTTCTGCCAATAAAACGCAGTCTCTGGTTCGCCTTTCCCACTATATTATCTATGTGTTCTTTCCAATTTAAGTCTGAAGTAATAGTAATTCCTAGGTATTTTGTGGAGTTTACGGCCTTCACTTTTGATTGATTTATTTACACGCTGGAACTTTGTGATAGGGCAGAAATGGCAAGACTTGGGCACTGACAACTTTTAGAAATGACCAGTGAGAATGGATGGTGTTGTTCATTATTTTCTGGAACATCTGCAATGGGTGTCACAACACCTGGGAACACGGCTGCTGTGGCCTTGTTGGTAGGAGATGGTCATGCTCTCTTGCAGACCAGAGGGGATTCTTCTCTTGGCACATGGTGAGGCTGTAGCAGCATTGGTGAAGATGTGCAGGTGACCACAGGAGACACTAGTGCAGGAGGAGAAAGGTTGACTCCCAGGTCGGGAAGAGACTGCAAACCGTAGAGCTTGCATGGTCCACCAGGTGGCCCAGCTGCCACCCGTTCATGCAACTGATCATGGTGGTGCACTTCACCCCATCACAAGTCCGAACTTGAAAAAAGTGTTGACTTCACAAACTGTGCACCACTGCGGAAATACATTTAGGCTGACACCCAAACCCTCAGCCACAAACATGGTCCTGGGGCCACACCACAAAGAAGGTAACCAATCATTAACATGATGAGAGGAAGATGGATGTTGGTGCGAGGCTGATGCCCATGTAACTTTGGGGGACTTTTATCTCCTACGGGAGTGAATCAATAGCTACTAAAGAGCCACATTAAGGCCTCTATATTGGAAGAACCTTCAATATGTTTTTAATTTTGAACCTTGAATGTGCAGACCATGCTTTCCACCTGACTAGTAGAATGAGGATAAAATGGAGGATTCCGCATTCAGTGAAGGCCCTTCTGCCCATTGTCTGACACAATTGTAGAGGGAATTGCTTCAATAGCATAAAGATGAGACAGAGCCTGAATAGTGACCACTGAGGATGGGGATGCACAGCAAGCCACATTAGGAAATTATGAGAGGGTGTCAACAACAATCAGCCAGTACGAAGAGAAAAAGGGGCCCGAAAAATCAATGAGGATGCACTCCCAAGGATGCTGCGAGGCGAGCCATGGTGAGAGAGTAGAGTGTGGAGCCACCTGATGTTGAGCACACAGCAGGCATGCTGTGTAATCAGTAACCATATGAACAGTGTCATTATCAATGCCAGGCCAAAACACTTGGTGACATGCTAAAGATTTGGTACAAGAGGCACCCCCATGCCCGTGACAAAGTAACTGAAGGACAGGCCAGTGAAGAGCAGCCAGACTGGGAATTGAGCTGTCTGTAGGCAAGAGCAAAACACCATTACAGACAGTGAGGTGGTAGCACAGATCAAAGTAATTGTGCAATGGATTTGAAACCTTGCCCGGAAGCCTCTCCAGCCACCCATGCTGAACAAATGATACCACTTTACTGAGCATCGGATCCATAGTGGCAGCCGCAGCAATCCTGGAAGTCTATGAGAAATCTGTCCATGGTGTTTTGAGCCACTACATCCAGATGGAAACTCAGCAACTCACTGCTACCAATGGAGGGGTCCAGGCCCATCAAAAGCCAAGGGAGAGTATTGGCATTGGTGTGCTGCTTAGTAGGCTGAAAGAGTATCATATAGTGATACCTTGAAGAATCAGTGTCCTGTGTTGAAGCCTATGGGCAGCTTTGTCAGGCAAGGGCTCTGAAGGATTAAATAAATCAACTAATGGCTTGAGGTTGGTAATGAAGTGAAACTTAGATCCATATAGAAACATATGAAATTTCTGAAGGGCTTATACAATGACAAGTGCCTCCTTCTCAATTTGGGAGTATCACTGTTGAGGAGAATTGAGATTTTTAGTAGCAAATGCAGTAGGACACTTACAGCAATCATCTACATCTACATCCATACTCCACAAGCCACCCGATAGGAGTGTGGTGGAGGGTACCTTGAGTACCACTATCAGTTCTCCCTACTATTACAATCCAATATTGTTCGTGGAAAGAAAGATGGTCGGTAGGCCTCTGTGTGGGCTTTAATCTCTCTGATTTTATCTTCATGATCTCTATGCAAGATATACATAGGAGGGACTAATATACTGCTAGAATTCTCAGAAAAGGTAGGGTCTCGAAACTTCGACAAAAGCCCGTATCAAATGACAGAGCGTCTCTTCTGCAGAGTCTTCCACTGGAGTGTATCAATCATCTCCGTAATGCTTTCATGATTACAAAATGATCCTGTAACGAAGCATGCTGCTCTGCATTGGATCTTTTCTACTTCTTCTATCAACCCCACCTTGTACGGATCCCGCACCGGTGAACAGTATTCAAGCTGTGGGCAAACAACTCCTAACCTACTTCCTTTGTTTTCGGACTGCATTTCCTTAGGATTCTTCCAATGAATCTAAGTCTGGCATCTGCTTTACCAATGATTGATTTTATATGGTCGTTCCATTTTAAATCACTCCTAATGCCTACTCCCATATAATTTATGGAATTAACAGCTTCCAGTTGCTGACCTACTATAGTGTAGCTAAATGATAAAGGATCTTTCTTTCTATGTATTCACAGCACATTACACTTGTCTACATTGAGATTCAATTGCCATTCCCTGCACCATGCGTCAATTCGATTCAGATCCTCCTGCATTTCAATATAATTATCCATTGTTACAACCTCTCTGTATACTACAGCATCATCTGCAAAAGCCTCAGTGAGCTTCCGATTTTATCCGCAAGATCATTTGTATATATTGTGAACAGCAATGGACCCACAACACTCCCCTATGGCACACCTGACATCACTCTTACTTCGTAAGACTTCTCTCCATTGAGAATGACATGCTGCATTCTGTTATTTAGGAACTCCTCAATGCAACCACACTATTGGTCTGATTGACGATATGCTCTTACTTTGTTCATTAAATGTCTATGGGGTACTGTATCAAACGCCTTTTGGAAGTCAAGAAACACAGCATCTACCTGAGAACCCGTGTCTCTGGCCCTCTGAGTCTCATGGACGAATAGCACGAGCTGGGTTTCACATGATCACCTTTTTCGAAACCCATGCTGATTCGTACAGAGCAGATTTCTAGCCTTCAGAAACATCATTATACTTGAACATAATACATGTTCCAAAATTCTACAACTGACCGACGTTAGAGATATAGAACATCTGTTCGATGTCCCTTCTTAAAAATGAGGATGACCTGTGCCATTTTCCAATCTTTCTGAATGCTACGCTCTACAAGAGACCTACAGTGCACCACTGCAAGAAATGGGGCAAGTTCCTTCACACACTCTGTGTAAAATCGAAATGGTATTCTATATGGACCTGCAGGCTTTCCTCTTTTGAGCGATTTTAATTGTTTTTCTATCCCTCTGTCAATTATTTTGATATCTTCCATTTTGTGATCTGTGCGGCAATCTACAGAAGGAACTACTGTGCAATCTTCCTCTGTGAAACAGCTTTGGAAAAAGTCATTTAGTAATTCAGACTTTAGAGTGTCAACCTCTGTTTCAGTGCCTTTTTTGTCACAGAGTGTCTGGAGATTTTGTTTTGATCCACCTACCGCTTTGACATAAGACCAAAATTTCTTAGGATTTTCAGCCAAGTCAGTACATAGAACTTTACTTTCGAACTTGTTGAACGTCTCTTGCATAGTCCTCCTGATGCTACATTTCACTTTGTTTAATTTTTGTTTGTCTACAAGGCTTTGGCTATGTTTATGTATGCAGTGAAGTTCCCTTTGCTTCCGGAGCAGTTTTCTAATTCGGTTGTTGTACCATGGTGGCTCCTTTCCATCTCTTACGATCTTGTTTGGTACATACTTATCTAATGCATATTGTACGATGGCTTTGAATTTTGACCACTATTCCTCAACACTATCTGTACTTGCGATAAAACTTCTGTGTTGAGCTATCAAGTACTCTGAAATCCGCTTTTTGTCACTTTTTCTGAACAGAAAAATCTTCCTAATCTTACTACATATTTTAATATTTCTATTTATTGCTGAAATTATTGATGCTGTAACCACTTTATGATCTCTGATTCCCTGTTCTGCATTAACTGTTTCGAATAGTTCGGGTCTGTTTATCACCAATATCTAATATGTTGTTGCCACAAGTCGGTTCTGTGTTTAACTGCTCAAGGTAATTTTCAGATAATGCACTTCAAAACCATTTCACTGGACTCTTTGTTCCTTCCACCCATCTCAAATGTTTGGGTCTCCCAGTCTATATCTGGTAAATTAAAGTCACCTCTCAAAACTATAACATGATTGGGAAACCTACTCAAAATATTTTCCAAATTTTCCTTCAGGTGTTCTACCACAACAGCTGCTGAACCAGGAGGCCTATAGAAACATCCAGTTATCATGTTCGAGCCTACTTTAACCGTGACCTTCACCCAAATTATTTCACACTTTGGATCTCCGTCTATTTCCTTCGATACTAGTGTACTTTTTATTTCTATAAATATGCCTCCCCCTTCATTGTGCAGCCTGTCTCTGTGGTATACATTCCAACCTGAGTTTACAATCTCATTACTGTTTACATCTGGTTTCAGCCAACTTTCCGTCCTTAGTACTATGTCGGCATTGTGACCATTTATCAATGAGAGCAGTTCTGGGACCTTTCTATAGACGCTCCTGCAGTTAACTACTACTACATTGATCTTTTCATTCCCTGTTGTGTTCTGCCTACTGCTACCTTGTTGCAACTCAGGAGGTGTCTTGTTGGGCCTAGGGAGGGAATTCTCTAACCTAAAAAACCCACATGTGCACTCCACATGTACTCCGCTACCCTTGTAGCCACTTCCTGTGTGTAGTGCACACCTGACCTGTTCAGGGAAACCCTACATTTCTCCACCCGATATCGGAGGTCAAGAAATTTGCACCCTAGATCTCCGCAGAGCCTCTGGTTTAAACCTACCACTCGGCTCGGAACCAGAGGACTGCGATCAGTTCTGGGAACGATACTACAAATAGTTAGCTCAGATTCCACCCCAGGAGTGAGGCTCTCAGCCTTCACCAACTCCACCAACCGCCTGTATGAACTGAGGATGACTTCTGAAACCAGCCGGTAGGAGTCATTGGTGCCGACATGAGCAACAATTTGCAGTCGGGTCCACCCAGTGTTCTCTATTGCTGCCTCCTCCGCATCTCAGATGAGACCCTCCGCCAAGCAAACAGAGTGCACACTGGTCTTCTTCCCCGACCTTTCCGTGATTTCCTTAACGGGCTCCATCACCCTCATAACATTCGAGCTCCCAGTCACTAATATAACCCCCCCCCCCCCCATGTGCCTGCTCAGACTCTGCTCAAGGAGCGGCCGCATGTCCACTCACAGGAAGAGTGGGCGACGTCACACGGCCCGCCTCCACATTGACCTTTCGCCCTGAGCGACGTGAACCTGCCACACCTCTTGAGAAGAGGGTGGCTCAACTGCATCCGGCACGCCACACACAAAGATGTCCCGACAGCAGGGACCGTGGGTGAAGCATGGAAGCATGTAACCCTTGTGGTGTCCCATGTGATGCACCAGAGCCTCCACTGCTGCAACACTCCGAGGCAGCAGACTGAAGACGGCTGACTGCAGCCAACAACACACTCAGCTGCTCGCGAACAGTGGACAGCTCCTCCTGCGTCCGTACGCTGCAGTCTCACGTCCTATCCATCCTAACAAATCAACAATTGCCTGTAGAGAGTTAAGTATCTTGTAACTACCATAAGTTTATAAAAAACTGACACTGCTCAGCCCACAAACAAATCACAATAGTTCACTCCTGCTTAGCTGTAATGCTGCTGGTGCTCTGTGATTGCAGGTGGTGCGCCCAACACCATCTATCAAATACATGAAAATAAACTATTAAAAAAGTAGAATAAACGAAATATGCGTGACAAGCATGAAATGAGTTTTCAACTGTTGCAAAGCCTTTTCACAGGCTGGCGTCCACTGAAACGGAGCATTTTTTATGTAGTAATGTGTGCAGGGGATGAGCCACAGTGGCAGAATCAGGTAAAAATTTGTGGTATTAGGTAATCATACCTAAAAAGACTATGTCCTTAACACCAGAAGGCCTAGGCATTGCCATGATTGCAGCAACATGATCTTGCAAAGGTTGGATGCCATCTTTAGAAAGCTTGAAGCCAAGATAAACAACAAAAGGCTGGAAGAGGCTCGACTTGGAACGTTTGCCTTTGACACCATCCAAATGAAGGATCACGAGCAGTGTGTGAAGATTTGTTAAATGTTCTTTCTAGTGGGACCCTTTCATGACAATGTCATCCTGATAATGAACAAACTCTGGAACAGAAACACTCAGTTGTTCCAAAAAATGTTGAAAGGTCCCCAGAGTGCAGGCCATTCCAAATGGAAGATGTTGATAGTGGCACAACCTGAAGGCTGTGTGGAATACCAGAAATGTTGGAGAATTTGTCCAAGGTAACTTATAAATAAGCCTTTGATAAGTCAGTTTTGGAAAACGCTGCCCCCAGCAAGTTTTGCAAAAGTCTCATTCGGATATGGAAATGGGCATATGTCAATGATGCTTTGAGTATTCATGGTGTGCTTGAAGTCAACACAAAGACATAATTGGCTGTTAGGCTTTTTAACAGTGTTAAAATGTTATCGTACGATACCGTCTGCGTTGGAGCCAGAATCGTGTGGTGTAATAGTGATATATGTTGCGTGTGACGTTAAAAACGAAATAGCCAGTCAAGGAATCAGTGTAGGACAGTGTCTCGGTTACACTATGATTAAAACAAGTGATAGATTTCATTAATTAAGAGATTAGATGCTTTCCAGACAGTTCTATAAACAATAGTTCCACCATTGTACATTATTTCAATAACTAAACAGGCAAATTGTAAAAACTTTAGTAAAACAAAGAGACATCAAAATAAATAGCACTGTATATATGTTAGGCTCATAAACAAGTTGTATTGACGTGTTAATTAATGTTGTTGTTGTGGTCTTCAGTCCGGAGACTGGTTTGATGCAGCTCTCCACAATATCCTATCCTGAGCAAGCCTCTTCATCTCCACATAAGAACGGCAACCTACATCTATCTGAATCTGCTTACTGTATCGATCTCTTGGTCTTCCTCTGCGATTTTTTCCCCACACACTTCCCTCCAATGCTAAATTCACAATTCCTTGATGTCTAAGAATGTGTCCTACCAATCTATCCCTTCTTTTAGTCAAGGTATATAAGAAATTTCTTTTCTCCCCAATTCTGTTCAGTACCTCCTCATTAGTTACGCGATCCACCCACCTAATCTTCAGCATTCTTCTGTAGCACCACATTTCAAAAGCCTCAATCCTCTTCCTGTGCGCACTGTTTATCGTCCATGTCTCACTCCCATACAAGGCAACACTCCACACAAATGCCTTCAGAAAGGACTTCCTTAGGCTTAAATCAATATTCGATGTTAACAAATTTCTCTTTTTCAAGAACGCTTTTCTACCCATTGCCATTCTGAATTTTATATCCTCTGTATTTCGACCATCATTTGTTATTTTACTGCCCAAGTAACAAAACTCATCTACCTCCTTTATTGCTTCGTTTCCCAATCTAATTCCTTCAGCATCACCTGATTTTCTTACACTGCACTCCATTACCCTAGTTTTGCTCTTGTTAATGTTCATGTTATATGCACCTCTCAGCACACTGTCCATTCCGCTCAATTGCTCTTCCAGGTCCTTTGCTGTATCTGACAGAATTACTATGTCGTCGGCAAAACGCAATGTTTTTAATTCTTCACCCTGAACTTTAATTCCTTCTCCAAATTTCTCCTAGCTTTTCTTTATAGCTTGCTCAATGTACCAATTGAATAACAATGGAGAAAGACTACAACCCTGTCTTACTCCCTTTCCAACCACTGCATCCCTTTCATGCCCTTCAACTCTGACAACTGCTGTCTGGTTTTTGTACAAGTTGTAAATAACCTTACACTCCCTATATTTTACTCCTGCTTGCTTCAGAACTTGAGAAACTTTATTCCAATCAACATTTTCAAAAGCCTTCTCCAAATCTACAAAAGCTAGAAACGTAGGTTTGCCTTTTCTCAATCTATTTTCTAGGATAAGCCGTAAAGTGAGTATTGCCTCCCATGTTACTACATTTCTCCTGAACCCAAACTGATCTTCCCCAAGGTCGGCTTCTACCAGTTTTTCCATCCTTCTGTATATAATTCGTGTTAATATTTTGCAACCATGACTTATTAAACTGATGGTTCTGTAGTTTTCACACCTGTCTGCACCTGCTTTCTTTGGAATGGGGATTATAGCACTTTTCTTAAAGTCTGAGGGTACTTCGCCTGTCTCATACATCTTACACACCAGGTGAAACAGGTTTGTCATGGCTGGTTCTCCCAGAGACTTCAGTAGCTCTGAGGGTATATCATCTACTCCAGGGGCCTTGTTTCGACTTAGGTCTTTCAGGGCTCTGTCAAATTCTTCTCTCAGTACAGTATCTTCTATTTCATCTTCATCTACATCCTCTTCCCTTCCTACAGTATTGTCTCGAAGTTCATTTCCTTTGTAGAGCCCCTCTATATACTCTTTCCACCTTTTGGCTTTCCCTTTTTTGCTGAGAACTGGTTTCCCATCAGTGTCCTTGATATTCATAGAGCTGTTTTTCTTATCTCCAAATGTTTCTTTTATTTTCCTGTAGGCTGTATCTATTTTTCCCCTATTTATACATTCTTCTACATCCTTGCATTTGCCTTCTAGCCACTCCTGCTTAACCATTTTGCACTTCCTGTCAATCTCGTTTCTTATTCGTCTGTATTCCATTTTGCCTGTTTCATTTACTGCATTTTTATATTTTCTCCTTTCATCGATTAAATTTAGTATCTCCTGTGATATCCAAGGATTTTTTGTAGGTCTTGCCTTCCTACCTATTTTGTCCTCTGCTACCTTCACTATTTCATTTCTCAATTTTACCCATTCCTCCTCTACTGTTTTATTTTCCCCTGTTTCTGTCAATTGTTGCCTAAAGCTCCCTCTGAAATTCTTAAGAACCTCAGTTTCCTTCAATTTATCCAGGTCCCATCTCCTTATTTTCCTACCTTTTTGTAGTTTCTTCAGTTTC
Organism: Locusta migratoria; assembly: GCA_026315105.1. Classification (NCBI taxonomy): domain Eukaryota; kingdom Metazoa; phylum Arthropoda; class Insecta; order Orthoptera; family Acrididae; genus Locusta; species Locusta migratoria. The sequence continues at coordinate 390,172,242 of CM048747.1, forward strand.
AGCGTACAGTTCATAACCAACAAGTTATGGTCAGAGTCTATATCTGCCCCTGGGTATGTCTTACACTGTAAAACCTGGTTCTGAAATCTATGTCTTACCATTATAAAATCTATCTGGTATCTCCCGGTGTCTCCTGGTCTCTTCCACGTATACAACCATCTTTTGTGATTCTTGAACCAGGTGTTTGTTATAACTAAATTATGTTCTGTGCAAAATTCTACCAGGCGGCTTCCTCTTTCATTCCTTTTGCCCAGACCATATTCACCTACTATCTTCCCTTTCCTTCCTTGTTTTACTACCGAATTCCAGTCTCCCATAACAATTAAGTTTTCCTCTCCCTTAATTGTCTGAATAATTTCCTTTAGCTCCTCATATATTTCTTCGATTTCCTCATCATCGGCAGAGCTAGTTGGCATATAAACCTGTACTACTGTTGTCGGTGTTGGCTTTGTATCTATCTTGACAATGATAATGTGATCACTGTGCTGGTCATAGTAGTTTACCCGCATTCCTATTTTCTTATTCATTATCAATCCTACTTCTGTGATACCCACAACTGATTTTGTATTTATAATCCTGTACTCACCTGACCAGAAATCCTGTTCATCCTGCCACCGAACTTCACTAATCCCCACTATATCTAACTTCAACCTATCCCTTTCCCTTTTTGAATTTTCTAATTTTCCTACTCGATTAAGGTATCTAACATTCCACGCCCTGACCCGTAGAATGCCAGTATTGTCTTTCCTGATGATCACATCCTCCTGAGTAGTCCCCGACCGGAGATTCGAATGGGGGACTATTTTACCTCCGGAATATTTTACCCGAGAGGATGCCATCATCATATGTTCATACAGTAGAGCTGCATGTCCTCGGGAAAGTTAACGGCTGTAGTTTCCCCTTGCTTTCAGCCGTTTGCAGGAGCTGTGTGGCAAAGCCACATTAGCTGATGTTACAAGGCCAGCTCAGTCAATCATCCAGACTGTTGTCCCTGTAACTACTGAAAAGGCTGCTGCCCCTCTTCAGGAACCACACGTTTGTCTGGCCTCTCCACAGATACCCCTCTGCTGTGGTTGCACCTACGGTACGGCTATCTGCATCGTTGAGGCACGCAAGCCACCCCACCTCGGCAATGTCTGTGGTTCATGGGAGTGGTAATTAATGTAATAGTCGAAATTTGAATATTGTGATTTTTTGTATATATTGACTGACATGAGATTTTGAACCTATTTTCAGATTTGCGAAGATATTTGATAGTTCAATATATGTTAGGAACATGAATGATGTACTCATTAACTAATTAATCGACATTTAACATTGCTGTTTGTTGTAAAACAAAAAGTACCACTATTTTATCTTAAAAAGATGTGCCATGTAAAATTATTGTATTAATAGTTTTCATTTTATATTGAGATTACTTTTTTGTACATGAAATGTGTTCTTTGTTTGTTTCTTAATTGTAAATTAGTATATTCAATTGTTATGAACAATGCATAATGTAAGGTCATTATTGCCGATGTTATATATTTGCCTCACCGCCTTGCGTGGGAGAGTTCGAGTTTTGGCTTTTCTAAAGTGCACTGGAACCTATGTCAGTCTGTGTTTTGAAATGGAAGTACTACCAACTAAGTTGTGATGCATTGTTTATGTTTTGAAGTTGTAATGTTTTGGTGGAGAAGCAGTTTGATTTCAAATTAAAGAAGAAGTGAAAAATTGTACCTACGAGTATTTATTTCTACCATGACGCACCAGGAGAATTAATGTTGCAGCGAGCAGAACCCCCATACATCGTAATGTTGAAAAGCTAAGTATCATTTGGAAGTGGTAGAATGAAACTGTAATTACTTAAGAATATAGATAAACTTTATAAGTGGTGGAGCATAGCTGGCATTGCGTCATATACAGTGTCTACAGAGTGTTTCTGTTGCAGCAGAAGTATGATTGGATGTATATAATCAATGTTGGAAAAACTGAGGAGGACATGAATCCTGAATTATACAGCAATGCAAAACGGAGCACTTAACCTGAAAATTGGATGCTTGGGCCCGGATCGTCGCATTACTGGACATTGAATAACAAGATAAGTACAGCAGCACTCATTCATTTGTATTTTTAATCTGGGTTGGTTGGCACTGTAAAAGACGATGTCAACTGAGAATAGGAAATCTAGTGTAAACATGTCAGAACAGAATGTGATGGCCAGTACACCTCATAGCAATGTGTCAAATAGTGATGAAATAATTCTTGCATCACCAGGTCTTATAGAGTTGTTAAACCGATTTACAGAACAATTAACTGAACATATTGACAAGGATAATCATGAAGTGAGTAAACAAGTAGAATCTGTTAAAAAAAGGAGTGACGACAGTTAAGTATGATCTGAGCAAAAAGATAGATGATGGTTTAGCAGATTTAAAGTCTCAGTTGAATGAAACAAACAGAGCAGTTGATGAAATCAGGAAACGAACACATGTATGCATACATGCAGTATCTCTGATGTCCACACTCCCGAAACACCACCTTCATGACCTAGGTCATGAATTACCTTTCCCTTCTGTCCCCATCCTTTCTTCTTCCCTTCTCTCCCACCTGATGAAGGAACTGTGTTCCAAAAGCTTGTCCTTTATGTCCCCTTTTTTTCTGTTTCTTCATTTGCGTTACTATCAGCGGTACAGCACAAAGGTAAGTACTGGCCAGCCATTCTGTCTCGTTTCAACAATATTTATCATCTCTGAGGAGAATTTTCATCATTAATCAAATCTTTATTTGGCATGTGTGGATTTTACCACAAATATTTAAGTACTCAAGCCTTGAATGCCCCATGTTTGAACAACCTGCTGAAGAAAAATATTGTTTGGAATTGGTCAGAAGAATGCATACAAGCCTTTGAAGAGATAAAAAAGCAGCTTTGTAACAATAATATTTTATACAGATCGAACTTGTCATTACCATTTTGTCTAAGTAGTGACAGTATTGATTATGGAATTGGTGCTCATTTGTTTCAAGTGAAAACCATTGATAACCAGCCAGAACACTGGACCATTGTATTTGCAAGCAGGACATTACAGAAACATGAGAAGGTATACACCATTACAGAAAAGGAACTTTTAGCAATTTTTTGGGCTTCAAAAATTCAGAAACTACCTGTTAGGCCACAAAATTATTGTATTCACAGACCATAAGGCTTTGACCTACATTCAGGAATGCAAACTTTACCATAACCGGATTACCAGATGGGCACTGTTCTTGCAACAGTTTGTTTCTGTGTGGAATACATTAAGGTCAAGGACAATCTTGTTGCTGATTCACTCTCTCATTTGCCAGTGGGGGGTGAATTTGAAGATAACAGAACTCGAGCCATACAGACAGTATTGGGTAATATTAAGACTTTGTACAGGTGCTATTTTTGTAAAATTTATTGCAGCTATAAGAGTTTTGTATATATGTATTCTTTGATGAAATATCTATAAATTTGTATTGTAAATATGTTGGATATAAACTTTTGTAAACCTCAGGAAAGTACACATTCTGTGTGTGCTTAATGTGTTGGCAAGCACTGGGTTTCTGGCTATGTGGTAGCATACTTCTGATTTTGGTTTCTGGTGCCACATCTGTAACCTGTTCATATTATCTCATGTCTATCATTCTATCTTTCTTCTTTAGTATTAAGGTATGAAATGTGTGTATGTAATTTTATGTTAATAAGAATATTTATTTCAACATAGTTTGGTTAGACTTTTCTATGTATTAATTTATGTCACAGTTAAAACTTGAATTCAAATTTGTTGTCTGAGTATTAAAGAGTTAAAGTATTTGAGATATTGATAGAAGTAATGATAGAATCAATTAATTAATATTAGTGTCTTATGATTTTGTGAGATACTTAGTTTCATGTCCTCAAAGTTTTAACAAATTCAGTTCAGGAAGAGAGAACAGTAAATTTTACAGTATAGTTATGTGGATATTCTTTATCATATGTTTCTTGTGTATTTTGCTTTGATGCTTAAAAAGGTCAGACAATTTCAGTGTGGCAGATTCTTGAGTGTCAGCTGTTTTCGATTCTGCCCTCTGCTCTTGGTAGGCCATACCCTTGTCAACTACTTACTGCACTTGGAACTTTCAGGATCTGGTGATGCTTCGTGTGTGGACTGTGCTGTGCCAACCCCAGACAGGACTAAGTGAGGTACTGATGCAGCCAAGCCAGCCACCGTGTCCAAGCCATCCAAAGTAGCTGCTTTACTCTTACATCATCTCGACTTATGAGGACATCGTCGAGCTGATGGGGTGGTATTGTGACGATACTGCTGGCCCTCTCATCTCAATGTTATTGTACGATACCGTCTGCATCGGGGCCGGAATCGTGTGGTGTAATAGTGATATATGTTGCGTGTGACGTTAAAAACGAAATAGTCAGACTAGGAATCAGTGTAGGACAGTTTCTCTGTTATACTGTGATTAAAACAAGTGATAAATTTCATTAATTAAGAGATTCGTTTAGATGCTTTCCAGACAGTTCTATAAACAATAGTTCCACCATTATACATTATTTCAATAACTAAACAGGCAAATTGTAAAAACTTTAGTAAAACAAAGAGACATCAAAATAAATAGCATTGTATATATGTTAGGCTCATAAACAAGTTGTATTGACGAGTTAATTGTGTTAATTAATGTAATAGTCAAAATTTGAATATTGTGATTTTTTGTATATATTGATTGACGTGAGATTTTGAAATTATTTTCAGATTTGCAAAGATATTTGATAGTTCAATATATTTTAGGAACATGTATGATGTACTCATTAACTAATTAATTGACATTTAACATTGCTGTTTGTTGTAAAACAAAAAGTACTGCTATTTTATCTTAAAAAGATGTGCAATGTAAAATTATTGTATTTATAGTTTTCATTTTATATTGTGATTATTTTTGTGTACATGAAATGTTTTCTTTGTATGTTTGTTAATTGTAAATTAATATATTCAATTGTTATGAACAATGCATAATGCAAGGTCATTATTGCTGATGTTATATATTTGCCTCACCACCTTGCGTGGGAGAGTTCGCGTTTTGGATTTTCTAAAGTGCACTGGAATCTATGTCAGTCTGTGTTTTGAAATGGAAGTACTACCAGTTAAGTTCTGATGCATTGTTTATGTTTTGAAGTTGTAATGTTTTGGTGGAGAAGCAATTTGATTGCAAATTAAAGAAGAAGTGAAAATTTGTACCTACGAGTATTTATTTCTACCACGACGCCCCAGGAGAATTAATGTTGCAGCGATCAGAACCCCCATACATTGTAATGTTGGAAAGCTAAGTATCATTTGGAAGTGGTAGAATGAAACAGTAATTACTTAAGAATATAACAAAACATTATAACAGTCACCAAGGGCAATCACCACTCACTGGAGAGAATAGGCGGCAGGGAATAGAGAGAAGTCAACCTGTCCAAATCCTGATGAACTTGGTCTTGCAAAGCAACAGGTACAAGACACATGCATCCAAAAAAGTTGTGGATGAGCCATTTGTTTGAGGGTGATATGTGCCATAAAGTTGTTAGCAAAACCTAAACATTCCAAAAAGAGAAATGAACTTTCAGAGTATAATATCTCAATTTGCTGGTATGGAACATGTTCAGAAACAAGGTGGACAGAATTCATTATAAAAAACACAAAAGGTATCTGTGCTAAAGAAATTTGCATAATGAGGGTTATCTACCACCAAAAATATCAAGGGACAAACCACATTTTTATAAACCGCTGAAGCCATGAACTTTTTGAGAACCAGAATTCTTTGCTTGTTATAGCTGACCAAATTTCTTTTGGCTGAAGAGAGAGCAGGAAAACCCAGATCTACATAAGTTTGAGAATTTAGGAGTGTCACAGTAGCACTAGTCTTCAACTGTAAGTGAAGTGTTTGTCCTAATACTAAACAATTTGGTCATGCATGATGCTTTAGAAAAACTACAATTAATGTCTGTGGCAGAGTCTGAGCCAGCAGAAAACTGAGAATAATGACACATAGTGACAATAAGACCTTTCTTCCTACAATTTTGCATGTGGCACAATGGAAGTTGTGAGTGGGGCTTTTGTGGTGTCCGACATGACTGTTGTTGTGACATGGTTGGCTGATGTCCTAGGCAATGCTCGGGTGATGTATTTATTGCTCCTACACCCTTCCCGTCCTGTGAATCACCAAAAGAAGGACTTTGAAAAACAGGAACAACCACTGACACATCATACAAAGCTTCACTTTGATCGCCAACTGCCTGCAAAATCTCAAGGACTGAGCAATGTTCAATGCCCCAACCAACAAAGGGTTTTCACATTAAAGAGCACATTGAGAAACCACCTAGTCAGGAGCAAAATGAGTAACAGTATCACGTACCATGTAATCAGCATAAGAATCCTTGTGAGCATCTGTGATGAACAGACATCGCCGACTAGAACAATAGAGTTCTGCAACCCAGGTACAACTGACACATCTTGTCAAAAGAAAGAGGTGCTGGGTCCTGTAGAGGGGCCAGCTCACTCAGTAATTGATAGACAGAAGGATAAACGTATGATAAAGAAAAAATATATATGTTTGCATTTGTGACCCTGATTGAGAGAAAATGTTGTCAAATCTGCTTCTCTAAGTGTCCCAGTCATCATACTGAGGAAACAGGGGCAGAAACATTGACAGTGCAGAGACACATACAGACAATGTGGTGGAAAACATCATCATAGCAGACAAAAATGCTCTCTGCTGCTCAGGAGGAGCTTGAATCACAGCCTTGGTATCCACAGGCATGGACAAAAAAAAAAAAAAAAAAAAAAACACAGACGTGGAAAACACTTACAGAAATGTGGAAACTCATCACCAACTAATGTTGTAACACCCAACACTATACAAAGGATGACTACTATGACTACTATGCTTCGAAGGTGCTTACCATGAGAAATTTCAACGTAAACTGTCGACAGAGCCATGCATGCCTCAATCTGGTGGGCACCATTATTTTAATGTGCCCATAAAATTTAAAGTCTTCATTTTCTCATGTTACCATGTTGTTGTAGTGGCCTTCAGTCTGGTGACTGGTTTGATACAGTTCTCCACACTATATACTGAGCAAGATTCTTCATCTCCTGATAAGAATGGCAACCCACATCCATTTCTATTTGGTTACTGAATTTATCTCTTGGTCTCCCTCTGCGATTTTTACACCACACACTTTCCTCCAATGTTAAATTCATGACACCTTGATGTCTAAAAATGTGTTCTTCCAATCATGCCCTGCTTTTAGTGAAAGTATTCCAGCAATTCCTTTTCTCCCCAATTCTGTTTAGTATTTCCTCATTAGTTATATGATATACCCATCTACTCTTCAGCATTCTTCTGTAGCACCACATTTCAAAAGCTTCTATCCCCTTCCTGTCTGAACTATTTATTGTCCATGTTTCATTACTGTAGGCCTACAAAGCAACACTCCTCTCACATGCCTCCAGAAAAGACCTCCTAACATTTAAATTAAAATTCAATGTCAACAAATTGCTCTTTTTCAGAAATGCTTTTCTCCCTACTGTCATAATGCATTATACATCCTGTGTACTGCAACCATCATATGTTATTTTACTACCCAAGTAGTAAAACTCATTACTATCTTTATTATATTGTTACCTAATCAAATTTCTTCAGCATCACAAGATTTTCTTAGACTACATTTAATTACTACCCCCATTAACCACAGACATTGCTAGGGAGGATGGCTTGCGTGACTCAACAATGTGGAAAGCCTTACCATAGGTGCAACCACAGTGGAGGGGTATCCGTGAAGAGGCCAGACAAATTTGTGGTTTCTGAAGAGGGGCAGCAGCCTTTTCAGTAGTTGCGGGGACAACAGTCTGGATGATTGACTGAGCTGGCCTTGTATCATCAGCTAACATGGCTTTGCCATGCAGTTACTGCAAACAGCTGAAAGCAAGGGGAAACTACAGTCATTACTTTTCCTGAGGACATGCAGCTCTACCGTATGAATACATGATGATGGCATATTCTTGGGTAAAATATTCCAGAGGTAAAATAGTTCCCCATTGGGATCTCTGGGCGAGGACTACTTAGGAGAATGTCATCATCAACGAGACATTCAACGAGTCAGAGCGTGGAATATTCTAACCCTTCAACATGTAGGTAAGTTAGAAAATTTAAAAAGAGAACTGGATAGGTTAAAGTTAGATATGGTAGGGATTAATGAAGTTCAGTGGCAGGATGAACAGTATATCTGGCCAGGTGAGTACAGGTTTACACATACTAAATCATTTGGTGGTAACGCAGGAGTAGGTCTAATAATGAATGAGAAAATAGTAATGTGGGTAAGTTACTGTGAACAGCATAGTGAATGCATTATCAAAGCAAAAATAGACACAAAACCAACACCAAGCACAGAAGTACAAATTTATATGCCAACTAGCATGGCTGATGATGAGAATATTGAATGTATGAGAAGATAAAAGAACTCATTCAGAAAGTTAAGGGGGACAAAAACTTGAATGTGATGGGGGACTGGAACTTGGTAGTAGGAAAGGGAAGAGAAGGAAATGTAGTAGGTGAATATGGACTGGGAAAAAAGAATGAAAGAGGAGATTGCTTGGTAGAATTTTGTGCAGAGTACAATTTAATGATCATCAACACTTGGCTTAATCATCATGAAAGAAGGCTGTATATGTGGAAGAGACCAGGAGACACAGGAAGGGACCAGATTGACTTTATAATGGTAATATTCAATTAATGATGAAAATTCTCCTCAGAGATGATAAATATTGTTGAAATGAGATAGAATGGCTGGCCAGTACTTACTTTTGTGCTGTACCAACGATAGTAACACAAATGAAGAAACAGCAAAAAGGGGACAAAAAGGGCTTTCGGAACACAGTTCCTTCATCAGGTGGGAGAGAAGGGAAGAAGAAAGGATTGGGAACAGAAGAGAAAGGTAGTTCACAACCTTTCCCTTCTGTTCCCATCCTTTCTTCTTCCCTTCTCTCCCACCTGATGAAGGAACTGTGTTCCAAAAGCTTGTCCTTTTTGTTCCCTTTTTTTCTGTTTCTTCATTTGTGTTACTATCGGTGGTACAGCACAAAGGTAAGTACTGGCCAGCCATTCTATCTCGTTTCAACAATATTTATAATATGTAAGTAACTCATTTATAATGGTAATAAATAGATTTAGAAACCAGGTTTTAAACTTTAAGACATATCCAGGGGCAGATATAGACTCTGACCATAACTTACTGGTTGTGATCTGTAGATTAAAACTTAAGAGACTGCAGAAATGTAGAAAAGTTAGGAGATGGAACCTGGATAAACTGAAGGAACCAGAGGTGGTTGAGCATTTCAGAGGGAGCATTAGGCAAGAATTGGCTGAAATGGGGGAAAGTAATAAATTAGAAGAAGAATGGGTAGCTTTGAGTGATAGGGTAGTTAAGGCAGCAGAACATCATATAGGCAGAAGGACAAGGCCTAATAGAAATCCCTGGATAACACAGGATATACTAAACTTAATTGATGAGAGGAGAAAATTCAGCAAATGAAACAGTCAAAAGGGAGTAGAAACATCTGAAAAATGAGATTGACCAGAAGTGCAGACTGGCTAAGCAGGAGTGACTAGAGGACAAATGCAGAACCAAACAAGAATGTATAACTAGGGAAAAGGTAGATACTGCCTACAGGAAAATAAAAGAGATATTTGGAGACAAGAAAAGCAGCTGTTTGAATATCAAAAACTCAGACAGAAAACCAATACTAAGCAAAGAAGGAAAGGCTGAAATTTTGAAGGAATATATAAAGGGCCTACACAAATGAAATAAACTTGAAGGCAGTATTCTTGAAATGTAAGATTAAATGCAGGAACATGAGATAGAAGATATGATACTGTGAGCGCTGAATGATTTGAGTCAAAACAAGGCCCCTGGAGTAGATGATATTCTGTCTGAACTGCTGATATCATTAGAAGAGCCAGTAATGAAAAAATTGTTCCACCTGGTATGCAAGATGCATGAGACAGGGGCAGTACCCTCCGACTTCAAGAAGAATATTGTAATTCCAATTTCAAACAAAGCAAGTGCAGACCAATGTGAAAATTACAGAGCTATCAGTTTAATAAGTCATGGATGCAAAATACTAACACAAATTATTTACAGTCATATGGAAAAACTTATGGAATCCAACCATGGGGAAGAACAGTGTGGATTTAGGAGAAATGTAGGAACATGAGAGGAAATACATTATGGCTTATCTCATAAGATAGGCTAAGGAAAGGCAAATCTATGTTTTTAGTGTTTGTAGATTTGGAGAGAGCTTTTGAAAATGTCAACTGGAATACACTCTTTCAAATTCTAAAGGTAGCAGGGGTAAATGTATGGAGCGAAGAGTTATATTCAACCTATCCAAATCCAGACAGCAGTTATTAGAGTTGAAGGGCAAGAAAGGAACTCAGAGGTTGGGAAGGAAGTAAGACAGGGTTGTAGCTTTTCCCCAATGTTGTTCAGTCTGTACATTGAGCAAGCAGTGAAGGAATGCAAAGAGAAATTTGGAGAGGGAACTAAAATACAGGGAGAAGAAATAAAAAGTTTGCAGTTTGCTGATGACATAGTAATTTTGTCAGAGTGTGCAAACGATCCGGAAGAGCAGTTGAATGGAATGGACAGTGTCTTGAGAGGAAGATATAAGATGAACATTTACAAGAATAAAATGAGGGTAATGGAATGGAATGTCAGAAAATCAGGTGATGCTGAAGGAATTACATTAGGTAATAAGACAATAAAAGTAGTATATGAGTTTTATTATTTGGGTAGCAAGATAACCTCTGATTGTCGAAGTAAGGAAGATCTAAAATGTAGAATGACTATGGGAAGAAAAGTGTTTCTAAAGAAGTGAAACTTGTCAACATCCAATATTAATTTAAATATTAGGAAGTTATATTGTATGGAAGTGAAATGTGCACAATAAGGAGTTCAGACAAAAAGACGATAGAAGCCTTTGAAATGTGGTGCTGCAGACAAATGATGAAAATTAGATGGATAGATCACATAACTAATGAGGAGGTGCTTAGCTGAAATGGGAAGAAAAGGAGTCTCTGGCATATCCTGACTAAGAGAAGGGAAGGATTGGTGGAACATATTCTGAGACATCAAGGAATTGTGAACTTGGCATTAGAAGGAAGTGTGTGGGGTTGAAACTGAAGAGTAAGACCAAGGGATGAATACACTAAGCAGACCAAAAGGATGTAGGTTGCCAAACATATTCTCAGATGAAGATTAGGACAGAGTAGTTTGGAGAGCTGTATCAAACCAGTCTGCAGACTGAAGACCACAACAACAACAACCCATTCCATTACTCTTGTTTTGCTGTTGTTGATGTTCATATTATACACTCCTTTCAATACACTATCCATTCCATTCAGTTGCCCTTCTAGGTCCTTTGCTGCCTCTGAGAGAATTACAATGTCAGCAGCAAAACACGAAGTTTTTATTTCTTCAACTTGAACGTAAATGCCTTATATAACTCTCCCCTAGCTTTCCTTCACATCCTCTTCAATGTGCACATTGAATAACATTGGAAAGGCTACTGCCCTATCTTATTCCCAGCCCAACCACTGGGTCTCTTTCACACCCTTCGACTCTTTTAACTGCTGTTTGGGTTTTGCACAAATTGTAAATACCTTCTGTTGCCAATATTCTATCTCTGATGACTGCATAATTTGTAAGAGTGTATCCCAGTCAAAAATTTCCTCCAAATCTATAAAAGCTAGAAGCATAGGTTTGCATTTCTGTAACCTAGCTATTTTCTATGGTAAGTCATAAGGTGAATTTTGCCTCACGTGTTTCTTAATTTCTCCTAAATCCAAACTGATCATCCCCAAGGTCAGCTTCTACCAGCTTTTTCATTCTTCTGTAAATAAATCATGTTAAAATTATGGAATCATAACTTATTAAAATGATAGTTCTGTAATTTTTACACCTTTCTGCACTTGCTTTCTTTGGAATAGTTGTCTGAGTGATTCTGTGAATGTATGTGTTTCTCTTTATGATGAAGACCATAGACAAAAATTTCAGCTGTGTGAATGTGATTGTCTGTCCTACATTATTGACATTCCAGTTGGATTTTACACTGTTAAAATTTTACAAAATGGCCCTTCTTCCTTCTCAGACCCTGTGTTTATCCTGTGTTACTCTGACATTTTATTTCTTGTTTCGCTTACATCTCTTGTTGCCTTGTATCTGTATCACCACTCACAACAGTGTGCTAAATTATGGCACGGATTGTTGATGTAGTAATTATTGCCATACATGCCATTCCCACATCTTCCTCACATATTAATTTTTACCTGTGTTATTTATTTATTTATTATTTGTTTATCTATTTTCTCTTTCCTCATGTACCAGTGTTACACAATTCAGTACATTTTTAATCCCCCTCTATCTCTTCAATAATAAAAACAAACTCAGATACTTGTGTATTTTCCATATCCCATCACTTTCCTCAACTTACTATGTGTTTTTACTTATCTTTACCAATTTTTGCATACCCTTGCTTGCCTTTACATTATTCTGTTTGATTTTACATGTATGTGCATGTTTGGATATATTTATGTATAAAAAATCGGATAAAGCACAGGTTCGTCAACAGATACAAATAAAAACTCACATCTGTTGATGAGCCTGTGCTTTGGGTGAGTTATCCAATTTCTATTTTTTATACATATTTATCCCACCAGGAAAGTTTCCTTTTATAATATTTGGATATATTTACATGTATTGGATTTCATTTTTACATATTGGTGGGTAATTTATCATACTGTTACCCATTTATAGCTATTGGTGCATAATTTTCGAGTGTTGGTTCATATTTTCTCATATTGGTGCATAATTTTGCATAGTTATGCGAATTTTTGCGTTCTCTTAGGATATTAACACATTTTTGCGCAATTTCAACCTCCCTTTCCAGCTATCCAGCACCCCTTCAACCTCCTAATGCCTTCATCAATCTATTTCTCCATCATTTCCATTTTCCAATAGCATCCCTGTACCAATGAATCCCTGCTCCATCTTTCTACACCAGTTCAGAAGAATTTCCTTGTCCTTGGCCAAAACCCAGTCTCACATACTATTTCTCCCATGCTACCTAAACCATGGAATCCCTTCCAAAGGCCTAACCATAAAATTCCTGTCTCTGAATCTCATCCCTCCTTTCACGATGACCTCCTTTTCAGATTCCACCAATCCTTGTCGCTCACACACCCAGCAGTCCAAAAACACATCTCCATCACACTGGAATCCCTAAACAAATTACACTAATTATAAATAATATTGTATTCTGACCTAAATGCTGACATGATTTGTGTAACAGGACAATGGCTAGAAAAGCACCAAATAGAATCACTCAAGATCTCTGGCTTTTCCCTAGTCAATTCATTCTCCAGGACTGATTGTAAACTTAGGGTGGACAGAAATTTTTACAAAATTTAAATTAAGGTATAAATAAATCAAAATTAACCCTGACCTGATTAAAGAAAAGTCTTTGAAATGTTAGCTATTGAACTTGTTGATGAGCACCTTGTCATTGTAACTATATATAGATCTTCTGATGCAGACATTGAAGAATTATGGTAGAACTAACAAAAAAGAAAAATCATTTGTGGTGACTTTAATATGGTTTTGAAACCCTCAAACTACAAAGAGGAACTGCTATATATCACAAAGAGTTTCAACGCAATCCCCACAGTAATCTCCCCAGCAAGAGAAACTAACCATAGTAAAACTACACCAGACCAAATTTTTGTTCAAGAAACCTTTCCTTCATACAACAGTAAGTAGTTAAGATGGGTTACAGTAATTATGATGCTGTATTGTTAACTTTAGTATTATACTCAGGAAAGGCATCTCCCATTAAAATGATGAATTCAGCAATTTCAGTTATGGTAATATAGCAAACTTTTGCAACATATTAAGTTGGGAGAAGTGAGATGAAATATTTGATGAAACAAATGCAAATAAAATGTTCATTACCTTTCTTGATAAATACAAGTATTACTTTAACATAGCTTTCCCAATTCAGAAATGCAAACTAAACCACCTAAAAACAAAAGTTGGATTATAAATTGTATAAATCATCTTTCATTAGAAATGCAAAGTTATATCAGAGAGTACAATAAGATCTACTGCAAGGTTATTAAAGAGGCAAAAAGAGAAGGGTAATGATGATTATATTTGTAAATCAAAAAAACAAAACACAGGCCACATGGAACCTTATTAGAAATGAAGCAGACAGAAAACCACTGGCTAAAGGTCTTGCCCTAAAGCTGGAAAACAGACAAGTATCTGATGCTACCTCAATAGCTAATATCTTCAGTGTTTAGTTTAGCAGGATAGCAGATGATCTTATCCAAAAACCTTCCTATTCCTAGTACATATCACACCAAAAAGTGCAATCTCTTCCCCAAGGGATCTATGTTTCTCAGACAGGTCACATGCAGGTCATGCTGGCAAATAGCTCACTTAAGAAACTTTCATGTGGTTTCGGTGGTATTCCAGACTGCATTATTAGTGAAAGAAGATGTCATATTGCTGCACCTCTTATGCATATCATTAATCACTCCTTTTCCACAAGTATATTTCCAGACCTTCTTAAGGTTGCGAAAGTAACTCCCTTGCATAAAAAAGAAGCCACTTACAATGTTAACAATTACAAGCCTAGAGCTGAGCTTTCTATAAAGATTGATAGTCTATTAATAAAAACTCACTGCTCTCAAATCATCAGCATGGTTTTAGACAATAAGATCAACAACCACAGCAATCTATGTATATCTACATTCCATTCAAAAAGCTTTAGATGATAAGGAAATGGTTACTGGAATGTTTTTAGACGTATTCAAAGCATTTGACGTTATAGATCATGACATTCTGCTATGTAAGTTAGAAAACAAGGGAATTAGGGGTATATCAAATGAATGGGTTAGAACATTTCTCACTAATCAACAACAAAGAGTTGTTCTTAAGCAAGATACAACTACTGGAAGCATTTCCAGAAGAGCAACACATACATCAGGGAAAACTACAATTTATGCTTGACATTTTACTTATGTACTGCCTACTTGATGTTAATATTCAAAGTGCAAGATTTTGTGGGCCCACAGGGCTTGGATTCTAGTACTGAGGATAGTCAGGCACTGACGGAAATCGATCTTTATTGTATATAAAAAATAAAGATTTCAATGCGGCCAAAGCTAGTTCTTCCAATTTTAATAATTAAATATAGTGTACCACACGGTGTGACCTTAGGTCCAATCCTCTTTCTCTTATATATACATGACTTGAATGACACTGTACAGGCCAAACAGAAAGTCTTATTTGCTAATGATGTCAGTATTTTAATTACAGGGTTAGATCAAAAACACCTTCAACTATCAACAGACACATAACTGCCAGAGCTAACTGCCTGGTTTTAAAAAAAAAATCAACTTATAATAAAAAGTGATAAAACTGTAACCATGAACTTTCATTTATCCCACCAAAAACAACAAAATGACCACACAATGAAAATAAACAACAGCGTGTTCAAATTAGTAGATGATGTAAAGCTCCTAGGACTATATCTACAGAGTGATTTAAAATGGAACACTCATACTAAAGTTCTCTCAGCAAAACTCATCAATCTGTTACATGCTTTGGATACTAAACAAAAGCAGTAATAGAGAAGTAGTAATGCAAGCATATCATGCACATTTTCAGTCAGCCATTATATAGATATTGAATAATATTTTGGGGGAATGCACCCTGTAGCCAGTCTGTATTTAAAACCCAAAAACATGCTGTCAGAATCATATGTAACATGAAGAGACAAGATCCGTGTTGTCCTCTCTTCCCTACACTAGAGATACTCAATCTACCATGCCTCTACATAAGCAAAACAGCTAAATAATTCTATACACAATTACAGAACAAGAAATAACAATAACATCCATGTCTCCTATGCCAGAACATCAACCTACCAGAAAAGTGTCCTTCACAGTGGCACAAATCTACCTGACAGCAATAGAAGAAGAAAGCCTATTTAAAAAGACACTGAACTCATTTCTGATGCACCACAGTTTCTACTCTGTAGTTGAATTTCTTGCTGAACAGAATAGAGCTTTATAATGTAAAATTATGTCAAATGTTTATGTGTGTTAAGGTATTCTAAAAACTTTTTAAGTTGCATAATTCCTGTGACATATATTTCTCATGTGTAACATTAGTTATCTGTGTTTCACCATGTTGCATACTGGTACTTGTTTATTATGTGTGCTGGTAGGCCTACTTCAGTTATACATTTAACCATAATTTATCTGACTATGTATTCTTTTTTTTTTTTTTTAATCTTTCAATCAAACTGTATAAGTCCTAATCATCCTTCCTGTGGGCATGTGTTAGACCACTGTTGTGATTACGCAACAGAATGCCTATGTCAATTGCCTGATTCCTCCACCTAAAAGTTTTGCCAGGATGACCCCATCCCAAAAGTCCAAAATGACCTACAATCCCTGCTAAAATCTTATGGCACTTCCCAGATCATCTCCCCCAAATACATCTCCCTCCTCACTCCAACAACATCTCATTCACCTACCTTTTACATGCTCCCAAAAATCTATAAACCTAACTGTTAGGGCCTAGCGGGCCACTCAGATCACGCGCACCTGTATTGTGTTCCGTGGCTGGCGCGGACCGGCCGAGATAGTTCCCAGCCTAGCCACAGGAGGGCACGGGCGTCTAAACAGCTGACGTGAGTTGCGTGCCATCTGCTGGCGGCACGTTGTAAAACGGCCGGAGTGACCGCCGGGTCATTCGACCAGTGAATGTTTTCTTCAGTGGTGACGAGGTTTATGGTAGTGTGGTCTTCCTGCCGCAGTCATGGCAGAACATCTTAGCACGTTGATGACGAATCTTCAGTCATTACTGGAAGTTTTGGCTCAACAGAATGCTTCCCTCACAGCGTCTATTGACACCTTGACTAGGGCTTGACGAGGATTGGTCCGACTACGAACAGCGTTTACGCCAACACTTCGTAACCTTTCGGGTGTGTGATGAAGGTAAGCAAAAAGCTTATTTCCTTTCATGGCTCTTGCCTCATCTTTTTTGTTTGCTGGGTGACTTGGCGCCGCTTCAGACACAGGCATCCCTGTCCTTTTTGGGTATCTGTTCTCTCTTTGTGGCATATTTTCGCCGCCACTCTCACGTGGTGTCGGCCCGCATATATTTCTACCATTCGCGGAAACAGCCGGGTCAGTCGTACACCGCATGGGCCACGGAACTGCAGGGGCTAGCCCGTCATTGTCTGTTTCGGTCCTAGCCGCATGGTGATTCGTATGTGGACTCTATGGTCCACGATGTTTTGATTTGTTTTGCTCCCGACCTGGACGTTCGCAAGCAGGCTCTTCAATCGGACGATCCCTCATTAGCGGAGGTTTTGCGTATTGCGTGCGCGTTTGAAGTTTCTGAGGCTGTGGGGAGTCAACTTTCCGCTTGGGAGAGGTATCCTCAGTTGCCGATTCAGCCCAGTTATCCGCAGCGCCAGTTTCTTCAGTAGCTGTTGTTGCATTGCCCTCCCCTCCCTCCCTTTTGACGCTGCAGCACTCGCCTAGGTGTATAGGACAGGGGGAAGGTGGCGCACATCGCCCGCTTCAGAGAGCGAGCCGATTTCATGTCTTTCGTGCAGGGTGTCCCATTCTCGGAAATCGTGCCCGCACAGATGGGCCACGTGTAATCGTTGTGGAAAATTCGGACACAGTGCCCGATTGTGCCGCTCCTCTGCTAGGGGCCGCAAAAGGCCCTTTCACCCTCACGATTTCGGCGTGTCGCCCGTGGATATTAATAACAGCCACCGAAATTGTTTATAGACCTCAGCATTCTGCGAAAAACTGTCACGCTTCAAGTGGACACTGGCACAACGACATTGCTTCTAAGTTCAGCTACTCATCAAGCATTAGGCTCCCCCACTTTAAGTCCGGCACCTCACGCGTTGGTTAGCTACGGCGACCACCCTATTCCATTATTGGGGTCGTTTGTCGCCCAAGCTACATATCAGAACATTAGCCGCGTGGTACCGTTTGTGGTAATAAACAGTGCAACGGCTACGAATATCTTTGGCCTCGACACTTTCCACGCTTTTGGCTTTACTATTACTGGTTCTGTCTGCTTGGTTTCCGATCAAATTCCGTACGAGAGTCTCACACAGCTCTGCACGGAGTTCCCGTCCTTGTTTGCGCTGGGTCTTGGGTGTGCTAAGAATTTTCAGGCCAACATTACACTTAAAAATACAGCTCGCCCCATCTTCTATCAGGCTCGGCCTTACCCGAATGCTCTCCGGGGCACTGTTAAATCTGAATTAGATTGCCTGACAGCGGAAGGTATTTTGCATCCTATCACAGCAAGCTAGTGGGCCTCCCCTCTAGTTGTCATACGCAAACCCTCAGGGGCACTGCGTTTATGTGGCGACTTTAAGAAAACTGTAAAATCTCAATCCATCATTGATTCTTTTCCCATGCCTCGCCCAGCAGAATTGATAAATCAGTTGTAAGGGGGCCAGTATTTTTCGAAGATAGATCTGGCAGATGCTTATCTCCAGTTACCTTTAGATGATGCCTCCAAACAGGCGCTGGTAATTTCTACGCCTTTTGGCTTATATCAATATCAGAGATTGCCATTCGGGGTGGCCAGTGCCCCCGCAATCTTTCAGCGATTTTGGAGCAGTTGCTGGCCCTGGTTCCCTGTTTTGTGAACTACATGGATGATATTGTGGTGACGGGATCCACAGCTGCTGACCATATTGCCAACCTCCGTTCCTTGTTTTCTGTTCTGGAGGAGGCTGGACTCCGCTGTAATTTCCAGAAATCTTCTTTCTTCCCACCGTCTATCGAGTACTTGGACAACGAGGTATCCAGGTCAGGGGTGCATCCCGTTACTGATCACATGCGTGCGGTCGCAGATCTTCCCTGTCCTTCTTCCATTCACAAACTTCAAGTATTCTTGGGCAAGATCACCTATTACCACCGCTTCCTCCAGCAGGCAGCCACAGTGGCTCATCCCCTGCACCAATTGCTGCGTAAGGGTGTCCCGTTCCATTGGTCTCCAGCTTGTGAGCTGGCTTTTCAATCACTTAAAGTGGCTCTCCTTGAGGCTCCGTGCCTCGCTGCATACACCCCGGAAGTCCCGCATGTGGTGGCAGCAGAAGCCTTCCAGCACGGTGTGGGGGCGGTGCTGGCTCATCGGTTCCCCAATGGGTCGGAGCGCACATTGGCGTTTGCATATAAAACTCTTACGGAGGTGCAGCGCCGGTATTCCCAGGTGGACAAGGAGGCCCTAGCTATGTTTATCTCTGTAGGTCAAAGTTCACCCTATACACGGACCACCGACCATTAGTGTCTTTGTTCCACTCATCAGAGCCTCTTCCGGACAAGGCAACCCATCGTCTTCAACGCTGGGCCTTGTACCTCTCTCGTTTTCATTACGAGATACAGTGCCGCTCGCCGGCTCATCACACCAATACCGATGCCCTGTCGCACCTGCCGGTAGGCCCCGACCGAGTCTTTGATGCCGAAGAGCTTTTGTGTTTTGCACTCAATGAGTCGGCAGTAGATGTAGTCTCTGGTTTCCCTACCAATAGCTCACGGGTGAGGCAAGGCTGGTCGGAGCATCCTCCGGGTCGGGCATCAGACCCTCTCCACAATTATTATGCCATTTGTCACCGCCTTAGCACCTACGAGGGCATTTTACTTCTGTCCACGGAAGACGGCTCCCACCGAGTGGTCGTTCCACCATCATTGAGCCACCGAATTCTCGATCTTCTACATCGGGACCACTGGGCCATCTCTCACACAAAGATGCTTGCCCGCCAACATGTCTATTAGCCAAGCATAGGTGGGGACATAACTCACCTCATAGCAGGATGCTCTTCTTGTGCGTCCCAACAAGCAGCTCCTCGCTCATCTCTCTCTTCATGGCGCACTCTGTCAGCAGCTTGGGAATGACTCCATGTCGATTTTGTGTAGCCCTTCTTAGATAGCTACTGGCTGGCTTTGCATCATTTATGCATACTCCAACTTCCCGTTTGTTGTTCACCTGGCCTCCACGTCCGCGGAAGTTACCACACGTTCCCTGTTAAAGATATTTTCTATTGAAGGTCTCCCAGCCGCATTGGTGACAGATAACGAGCCACAATTTACTTCACAACACTTTCACAATTTTTGTTCTACCCATGGGATCCATCATATCCTGTCCCCACCTTTCCACCCGCAGTCAAATGGGGCAGCGGAGAGGTTTGTCTGCACTTTCAAGATGCAAATGTGCAAGTATGTGGCGCATCTTTCAGTGGAGGAAGCCCTCCTCCGATCCCTGTCATCTTATTGGTCCACTCAGTAGAGCCCCTCTGAGCTCCTTCACAGCCGCCCTCATAGTACACTGTTGTCCCTATTGCATCCGCGCCCTCCCGCATCCCTTCCTCATCCTCTGTCGCGTTTTGCCCCTGGCTCGGCTGTCTGGGCTCGAGGCTACGGCCGCCATCCTCATTGGGTCCCGGCCGTGTTCGTTCAGGGGCGTGGCCTTCGTCTCTGTGAGGTCCGTTCTCCAACTGGGATCTTCACCCGCCACCACGATCAGCTCCGGGTCTGCCATCCTTCTCCCACACCTACGGTCCCTTCCTCCTTTTCCGGGTTCTGCCCCCTCTGTCGAGAGTGCCATCAGGGTACAGTTCTCTACCAACTTCATTTCCACAGTCGTTGGCTGGTGGGCAAGGGGATTTTCCGCCACCGTCGGGGTCCGGGCCCCACTTCCCCGCAGCAGCCCCAGCGGCCAGCTCCAAGGAGAGGACAGCTCCGGTCACCGGCAGTGGGGGCACCTTGAAGCCAGCCAACGGGGGCCCCGAGTTGCCGATGGAAGTGCCACAGGAAGGGGGAATGGAGGACCCACCCCATCGCCAGTGCTGGGAGCTGCAAGACATCGCTCGTGAGTGTGAACCCCTCGTTGCTCAAAGGGGTTCCGTCTGTATGAGGTGGTTCCAGCTAGGGAGTGGATGGAGCCACCAGACGATCGGATGGAGGTGGAAGAGTCCCAGCAGCCAGCCTTCTGCACTTCCGTTCTGGAATCTGGCTCCTCACCCCAAGGGGGGAGGGATGTTATGGCCTAGTGGGCCATTCAGATAGCGCGCGCCTGTATTGTGTTCCGTGGCTGGCGCGGGCTGGCCGAGATAGTTCCCAGCCTAGCCACAGGAGGGCATGGGCGTCTAAACAGTTGATGTGAGCTGCGCACCAACTGCTGGCGGCGTGCTGTTAAACGGCCGGTGTGACGGCCGGGTTATTCGACCAGTGAATGCAGAATGAGCAACATCGTGTTTAAAACAAACAGTGTTTTCTTCACTAACAATCATGGACAACTAATTGTAGTTGGTTACTGTGCTCCCACTGCAAGAATTTTAGCTCTTGTTGACCAGCACCTCCAACCAATTGTTCTAAACCAAGCCTCCCACATCCAAGATATTAACCACTTCCTTTACTGACTCTCCATCATCCCCACACTTTTACCTCATGCTCTTTACTGGCCATTGTTTATCCTCCTAAGTGCTGGGAATTCTTTTGTTAACAAAATCATTGAAAAGGCATTTAGTGTGTTATTATGTTCACAAATAACAATGAAAAAATAAAGAAAAATTCTTTATTGCATAATTTTGATACAAAAAATGGGGTGAAATTTTGGACATCAGGACTCAATTAATACACTAAGTGAAGATAAACATTTTATTAATGTGTTCAAAAATACAAATATAGTGAACATTATACATTGAGAAAACTGTTTTAAGCTGTGTGATATTGAGGATAATGATTCTGTTTTGAAGTTAGGCAGAGAAACATCTTACATTCACAGCATAAATCATTAGTTTTGCTTCTGCATCCTTGGAATCTGCACCTTTTAAATGTTGAAGTTTTATTGTGTTCATTACCAACATATTGCAATCGTCATCAAGTCATCACCGGAAATATCTTCCACCTCAGATTCATTCAATATTGCTAGGATTTCATCAATATCTTTTTCTGAAGTGTAATTCTTATGTACCTCTTTAAATCAATCTTTAAATACTATATAAAAGGTACCCAAAAGCAAAATTATTAGATAAGTAAACATATAACTAACATGAGTAAATTTCATATTAGTAGTTATTGAGACCCAATGTCCTAAAATTGACACCACCCATTTCACATCTGTCTACAGTCTAAACACAAAACCATAAAAAATTTGTTCTTATGGCAAAATATCCTTCATAGTTTAATTGATAGAAAGCATATTTACTTTTAAAAATAACTAAATAGTTAAATTAGTAAATTTATCATTTACCTGGATTCAAGAAACACATACCGCCATTTTCATATGATTACTGTGGAGGGAAGAACACTGCAGATCCACCTATCAACCATCTACTACCAATACAACTGTAAACTTCGTGCACCAGTGGCACTCGCTGTGGTGACCCCATGAATTATGCTGTATTTGGTGTCAAATTTCACCCCACAGGACTTACGAGGATAAGCCACTTTGCTACACAACAATATTCCACATGCCCATGGTCTTGCTGCTCTCGAACACTAGCCTCTCAGCATTCTTCAGAGCCCAAGCCTGTTACCTCATTCCTTATAATCCCTACCAATTTCGCCCTAACAAACAATTACTTTTCCTTTGAAGAAAAAATATACAATAAAATCTGTAACACAGCCATGGGTACCTGTACTGTACCTCCTACACCTGCCTATTATGGTCTGCCTAGAGGAAAACTTCCTAAACTCTCAAACTCCAAACCCCTGGTCTGGTTCAAGTTCATTGATTATATTTTCATGATTTGTACTCAAAGCCAGGACACCCTATCCTCGTTACTTCACAACCTCAATTCCTTCTCCCCCATCAGTTTTGCTTGATTCTCAACCCAGCAAGTCACCTTTCTGCACGTAAATCTCCACCTCACTGACAGCTCCATCCACACCTCCATCCATATTAAATCTACTAACTGCCAAACGTACATGCACTTTGACAGCTGACATCAATCCAACATCAAAAAATCCCTCCCATACAGCATTGCCAGCCATGGACGGCAAATTTGCAGTAATCAGAAGTCGCTTACCACATCACCCTCCTGACCTAGTCTGCAAACAAATTTCTCTAGCCATATCCCCACACACCACCAATCCTCCCTCCAACCCCAATAACCAATCACAAAGGGATGTCCTTCTTGTCGCCCAGACCACCCCTGACTGGAAAAATTAAATCACATCCTTCATCAGGGCTTTGATTAGCTGTTATCATGCCCTGAAATGAGAGACATCCTAACCAAGATCCTCCCGACTCCTGTTAAAGTGGTGTTCTGTAGCCCACCCAACCTCAACAACATTGTAGTCTATCCCTATGTCATTCCCAAACCCAACTCTTTCCACAGAGATCTTAACCCAGTGGAAGATCCCAATGCAAAACCTGCCCAATCCGTCTACCCAGCACTTCCTATTCCAGTCCTGTCACGGGCTTATCAAACGCCATCATAGGTTGGTCAACCTGTGAAAGCAGCCTTATGGTTTATCAACTTTACTGCAATCATTGCACAATGTTTTATATTGGTATGATGAGGAACTAGCTGCCCATCAGGATGGAATGTCCACTGTAAAACTGTGGCTGAAAGCAAGATGGACCACCCTGTGGCACATCGTGCGGCTGAACACAGCACTAAGGATTTTCAATGGCAGCATTACTACCCGAGCCATCTGGATCCTCCCCTCTACCACCAGCTCCACTGAACTGCAGAGATGGGAGTTGTCCCTTCAACACATTCTGTAGCGTGCCCCATAAATTATATCCAGAATTCCGACAAAGAAAAGACACCTTGGTAGCGACTCTGTCCAATATTGTCTTCTACTCAGAACCCTGGCCATGGAAAAGAACCACTAATTTTATGGGTTAATGGGACAATAGTATTGTATTAATATACTGTAACAGGAACAACATGTTGATAACTTGCCCTGAATGTACAGTGCACAATTTTTTACAAACTAATAATGAATTAAAGTTCGGTATGATTAGAAGTCAAGAACTAGTCACCCTTACTTCCTTATATAAGTTAAAGTACTCAATCAGTGCCTTATGTACTCCAAAACTATTTAAAATCTAGTCTGAGTTGCACTTAGGTTCAAGAGTACATGAAAGACTAGAATAAGTTGTCACCGATAAATATTATCTGCAATACCATTCCCTCACTACTACCGATATCTCTGAATCGCTGTACTAATTGGGAGAAAAGATAATTAATTGTCACTGCCAAGGAAAGCTCACAAGCATACACTCTGCTTTTTGAATAAGTACAAAAATTTACTTAAGGCTCTACCCTGACTAGTGTGTGATGTTGTCAGCCCTGTGTTGCCACTCAGCCAACACAGAGATAACCTTTACTATGACATCCTAAAACGATAAAATTTAACGCACCTGACTGTTATTTTCCGAGATGTTCAGAAGAACTAGATTCGAACGGTTTTTCCAGTCATAGCGTGTGTTTTCAGGATGGTAATTTTTAAACAAACACAAGTTACGATTGCAGCCAGTATTTGATACTGTAGTCAATCTGATACTCTTCGGGTGCGATAACTGTTGTAATGTACCCACTGTTAAAGTTCCTTCTCAAGGACGCACACTAATGTTACACATACATAACATTAATGAACCTAAACCAAATTATATACTCTAACTACTTAAAATGCTGTAGAATTCAATTTTAGTTTCAACATGACCACGAGGATCATTTATTTGAAACATGATCAACATTTTGTTTTTGTCAATATTAAAAAATTTCTTTAATTACAGTTATTCTTTCCAGATGGCCAAACTTCACCTATAATGAACTACTTTCCAGATGTTCTCTATCTTTTTTTAATAAAAAAAAATATAAAATAAATCTACGGTGCTCCACCACTTCTCGGGCACCTCTCATGAATAAGTTTTATAAAAACAGAGGCGAGGGGCGTTCTTCAGGTGTGGGCAATAATAACTAACCAAATACTAATCTCTCACAACCCAAATTCATCTGCCATCAATTTTTTTTGAGCAGCCTAGGGAAATAATGAATGCAACTGTAACACTCACAAGGTTTTGCTCCTTTTGCCACAGACACGTTTTGATTCTCAAAATTGATATTAATAAAATATTAACTTTCAGTAGAATCTGTGCAGTATCAAAAAAATCATTTCCCTCAATAAGAAAACAAAACTATGCATCAGTCATGAAAGGAATTAACTAATTATTGAATTATTTATCACCTTTTTCTCCACTTAGCCTGTGAATTTTTCACACCACAACGTACCACATACGGTCCATATGCAGATCAGTCCTAACTTGGTAATCAAAATAATGAGTGGATCTTTGTCACACTCAAGATGTCTCAGGCAACATCAATACCACTAACCAATACTACACACTATTCCAAAGTTAAGCTGTCCCCTATTAAATGAAATGCAATTACCGCTGTATACACCAGGGTACCAATCAATAAATTTGTTACGACTGATTCGTCACTAATCACAAGGCTAAAAGAAATGGTTAACAACTGTAGGTTAATAATTAATAAATGAATAGGGATTAAATTCCTTATATGCTTTCAGCCATCACTCTCATGACTGGTAAGATTTACGAGGAAAAATTCTCGTAACACTCCTCAAAATTATTAACAATATTTTCATAACTATTCAATCATGGAATTTAACCACACAAGATAATGCACAGATCTACGACTACTCACTTACGCACATAACTCCTAGTGCATCGTAATAAAATCCATCACATGTAAAAAATAATTCACATTACCGTGAATACGCCTCTTACTGTGGCTGTAATTATCTTCAAGGCTCTCCTCTCTCTCAAAATTTGGACTTGCGTAATCACTTTAGCTAGATTATATTACATTTTGAAGTATACCAGATAAGAACCAACCATACATTAGCGCAAAACCTTGTAACCTACTGTTATTTTTTTCCCCTACATTTTATTCTGTGGCTCATTGCTCTGTGTGGAACACGGTGCTTTTCTCCTTGTCACCGCACTGTTTGAATAACCATGGGATCTGGCTCCATCTTACGATGTTCAACTGCCGCCGCCCTCATACTTCGCCGTGTTCACATGAAACATTAAAAAATCACAAAGTATAAATAACCTGTTCATACAAGATTTTCTGACCGTCAAAGAATACAGTTTCGTTTCAACCAAGTTGCCTGCGATCTATTTCATAATACGAGAGTCCTGCAACACTGCAGAAAAATTTCTGTACCGATACAATTCTATGGACCCACAACCATCCTGGCCTCAACCTAAGATAACTTACTATCCCTATACCCTATGCCAAACATTATTCTTCACCCCTCCTCCCCACTCATTAACTGGTATCCTTCCAATTCATGTCTCTCTTTCAACTGTGTGTCACCCCTTAAAATACCCTTTAATTAATCTTTGTTTTTATTTATTTTTCCTCTTATTATTTTTATCATTTCAAATCCCCCCTCTCCCTCCCCTGACTCATCTACACCTCCCTTTTATCCTATCCTGTCCCTTTCCTTCACTGTATTCAATGCCGAATCTCACATACCTGTCAATCAGAATCTTTACAATCCATCATGCAATGCGGAACTTTCCATCTCCACCACTGCCATCCTTCCTCCTCTACTCCCCCACCTCACTAACAGAAAAGATGCTTGTAGGGCTGGAGTGGCCAGACATGGTTGTTGTGTGTGTATAGTTGACTGCGTGGTTGTGTGAATGAATGTGTTTCATTTTTCGATAAAGATGATGGGCAACAATTTAAGCTGTGTGAATGTGATTGTCTATTTTTCGTGCCTGTCAGCAGTTCAGTGAGTTGTTATCTATCCTTCATTGTTGATGTACCAATTGGGTTTTCTTTGATATCTGTGGGTATTTTGCCTAACCCATACATCTTACACACCAGGTGAAATGTATTTGTCATGGCTGTCTTTCCCAGAGACTTCAGTAGCTCTGAGAGATTGCCATCTACTTCGGGACCCTTGTTTCAGCTTAGGTATTTGAGTAATCTGTCAAATTCATCTCTTAGTATAGTGTCTTCTATCTCATCTTCATCTACTTCCTCTTCCCTTTGTACAGTATTGTGCGGCTGCAGTGGCCGAGCGGTCTGCAGCGCGCCAGTTGCATTCTGTATGGCCATTACGGTCAAGAGTTCAGATCCCCCCTCGGGCATGGATGTTTGTGCCATCCTTAGTATTAGCTAGTTCATAAGTAATTTGTAAGTATAGGGACAGATGACCTTGTAGTTAAGCCCCTTAAGCTCTACAAACATTTCAACATTTGAACAATATTGTGTTGAAGTTCATTTCGTTTGAGAGCCCCTCTACTTTTCTTTCACCTTTCTATTTCTTTATTGCTTCTCTGCCTTACAGTTTCTCCAAAAGTAATTTTTATGTCTAATATTTTCCTAATTCCCTATCTTTCTTTTGAATTACTTCAATATTCCTCTTCCCTTTTATATTTAAACTTCCTGCTCCTTAAAGACATTCATATGAAATGATTTCCTATTTATGGAATACAGCAACGATAGAAATTAAATATTTCTTCAGTAAAAGCTGTCTTGATTGCAGAGTGTTTTATTATCCTTTAATTACATGTTTTGCCCTTTATCAGGGCATCCTCAGATCTACAGGTCAGAATTTACACAAGGATTACAAAATGTTTTATGATTCTTGTGTAAATTCTGTCATGCAGGTAATCTGAGGATGCCCTACTAAAGGGCAAAATGCGTCATTAAAGAATAATAAAACACTCTGCAACAAAGACAGCTTTTATTGAAGAAATAAAGACTTTCAGGTTTAATTACAGTGTTGTAATGCCTAAGTTTACTGAATTTAGAAAGTGATCTTTTATTATAAAAATTTTCTTTTAATCTCAATGTGGTTGCCATTTTTGGACAGTGAACTTTGTTTCCAGCTTTTTTCAGACTGTCTCCTTCTATGATTTCCCCCAACTATTTAAACTGATAAACCCTTTTTATTTTACCATACTTCATGTTCAAAAACTTTGGTGCTAGTTTGTTGCATGTCATATATTCCATTTATTTGAATGATGTTTGTAGTCCTACTTTTTCACAACTTCTTTAAGAATTTCAGTTGGATTTTAAGCTGTGGTAATATCCCCAGTTCAAATTACCTGATCATCTACAAAAGTGAGACAATCTCATCTACTATTACTTCTACCTAACTTGATTGATTGATCTGTCAGTAATGGAAGATAGATACCAATTCACTGTAAAGAGGTTTGCTGAGCCACTGAAAGGCATGAAAAATAGACAATTACATTCACACAACTTAAATTTTTGGCCATCCCCGGTATATACATTGCATATGCTAAATTAAATCCCTTGCACTAGAGCACCTGGAGAAGCATTCCAGACACCACCTCCATAAGTTGTCTAGCCTGCTGATATCCTACTGCCTCCTTGTTGTACCGTTAGCCAACCCCTATCCCACCCAAATCATTTCTTCCCAGGACCGCCCCCCCACCCATAGCACCAAGACTTTACGTTGCAGATATTTTCCACTTGCCATGCCCCCAAAACTCCCGACCAACAACCCATAATACCCAAAGACTAACCTCCACCTCACTGTCAGCCCCATTCACACCTCTGTCCACATTAAACCTACTAATTACCAACAGTATCTGCACTTTGACAGCTTCCGTCCATTCCTCATCAAAAATTTCCCCCCATACAGCCTTGCCACCCATGGAGGGCAAATTTACAGTGATGACATGCACAAACAGATTTCCCATGCCAAATCGCCACACACCACCAATCCTCCCTACACTCCCATCTACCTGTCACAAATGAGTGTTCTTCTTTTCATCCAGTACCACCTTAGACCGGAACAGTTAAATCACATCCTTGAACAGTATTCTGATTATCTGTCATCATGCTCCAAAATGAGAGACATCCTACCCATGATCCTTCCCACCTCTCCTAAAGTTGTGTTCTGATGCGCACCCAACCTCTACAACATGCTAGTCCATCCCTATGTCAGTCCCAATCCCAAACCCTTACCTCAGGGATCATATCCCTATGGACAACCCCAATGAAAAACCTGCCCAATCTACCCACCCATCACTTATTATTCACAGGCTTCTACTTCCCTTTTAGAGGTAGGACCACCTGTGATAGCAACATAG
The DNA here is from genome assembly GCA_026315105.1 of Locusta migratoria. Classification (NCBI taxonomy): domain Eukaryota; kingdom Metazoa; phylum Arthropoda; class Insecta; order Orthoptera; family Acrididae; genus Locusta; species Locusta migratoria. The sequence continues at coordinate 390,201,505 of CM048747.1, forward strand.
TGATTTACCAAATGCAACCAAATGATAACAAACCAGCTGTCCATCAGGATGAATAGCTACCATCAAACTCTGACAAAAAGCAAGCATGCCATGTGGCTGAACACAACACTTGACTTCACTGGCTGCTTCACTACCTGAGCCATCTGGATACCCCCCCCCCCACCCCCGCCCGCACCAGTTCTTCTTATCTGTGCAAATGGGAGTTGCCCTTCAACATGTTCTATCGTCCCTCAACCACTCTGGCCTCAACCTAAGATAACTTACTATCCCTACACCTTATGCTCAACATCCCCACCCTCTCCACTCATTATTCTATATCCCTCCAATTCATGTCTTCCTTCCATCTGTTTGTCACCCCTTACATTATCACCTTAATTAATTATTTTTATTTTCAAATGTTTATTTATTTATTTTTCATTTTTTATTTTCCTTGTTACTTTTACTGTTTCAGATACACCCCTCTCTTCACACACACCTCTACCCTACCTTTTATCCTCTCTTACCCCTTCCCTTCACTACATTCAATGCTGCATATCACACTCCAGCCTATCAGAGCCTTTAAAATCTATCATGCAATGTGAAACTTTCCATAATCACCGTTACCCGACATCCTTCCCCCTCCCCTCCTTAGTCACTGTCAAGATGCATGTAGCACAGGAGCAGCTGGAGATGGTGGTTGTGTGTCTACGTTGTCTGTGTGATTGTGTGAATGAATGTGTTTCTTTTTCTGATGCACACCAGTTTTGAAAATTTATGTTGTGTGGATGTGATTATTTTTCTTGCCTGTCAACAGCTCAGTGAATGTAAGAATTGTAACATTTACCTACCTATTAATTTGGCCTATATCTGTACAACATGTTGGTTGGTTGTATTTGTAAAGGGACCAAACTGCAACAGTCATAAGTCATACAAGATGTCAGAGGACCAAAACAAAAATAAATAAATAATACAAATTGAAATTAATGCAAAAGTTGTAATATTTATGCAAGGATTAAGAGACTATATAAAATATCACAGAGAGCAACATCAAACAAGTCTTTGGGTTGAAGGCAATAGTAACCCAAAACCCAGTCTCTCATCTCTTGCAAGCCACTTATCAGATATCTCTATACAACATGGATGTGTAAATATGGTCTCTGCGTGCTTGCACATTCGTATGTTTTGCACATCGGTTTGCATTCCCCACCATGTTGTAATATGGAAAACAAATTTCTATTAGTTTTAATTTGAAAAACAAATGTTTATTCACTTCTTGTTTTGAACTTTATGTCAATATGTAACGTAATGGGCTGGCATGACAGTACAAAATATATTATTACCCATTTTATAGTAACGTTTCATAGCAGCCATTATTTGGCAAGAAACTAAATATGAACATCTGTGACTGGTTTAACAGATAGCTGAAGTTCAACATCCATGTAGTATAGAGATCACTGTCACCTATCTAATTGCTTCCAGAACAGTCAAAATTTTATTTTCAATATTTTGTCTAATTTACCATACTCATATTGTACTCATTAAGAGGTAGGGCCAATAATCTTACAATGAAAGTTTAAATCAATAACAATAGTATTACAATTAAAAACTTATTTTTCATGAGGCACTATAACAAATGGTGCACAAATATGCTTAATTTATTGGTCAGGTATTTGAGAATGAGAGGATTTCCAGCAAACTTACAGATAATCTCAAATCTTTACAAAACATTTCTCACTCATTTTCCTTGAGCTTATGCTTAAATTCAACTCACTTCTAAGTTAACAGAGTTACTGAAACAGTGCTGTACTTGGGAATTGAACTCATTACAGAATCAGGGGCATTTTTTGTTTTGTATAGCAGATTATGCGGCAGTTTTTATGCACATTTTCTCTTAATTTTAGAATGTGATATTAAACTAGAACATCCACAAACAAATTATAGCAGTTTAATGACTGACTAATTATTCATGATTTGAAACAGCTGTTCTTCTTTATAAGTGTATACTTTTCCTTGCCCTACATCCCTAAAGGTTCTCTTTCACGGTGTAATCTATGTAATGTGGTGATTGAATCAACAAGCAGTATTTCACATTGACAGTCAAATGTTTCTTTAACAAGTGACATTAATTGTGGTATGTTTCAGCAATGGTACTACGGAGGACCACCAAAAGTTTTCTGGCTGCCTGTATTGTTTTCCACACATCGGTTTCTCACTACACTGACATGGAATTATTCATGTAAAAATAACATTCCATTCAGTAAATTGTCATTCAACTGTTCATTTTCTCCAGAATCAGAGGGGAATGAAGATTATTCTGATGGTATCTATGTATCCGGCCTGTTTCTGGAAGGAGCAAAGTGGAGTAGTGAGCAGTAAGGATACATTTTCTCATCTTTCAAGATTATCTTCATAATTTCTATGCTATTTATGAATTTATGTTTGACACAGGATTCTACTACTATTAGCATATGTACGCATTTTGTCAAGTTTAAATGGAAGCAAGCTTGACTTTGAAGGCAACGGAACACAGCACTTATACTCAAAGTACGTTTATTATGAACTTAACATACACACAGCACTGACTGCCGCTCAGGCAGAGTGCTCTGCTATTTATACATAGACAGAATGTATCAGAAATTAGAACAGCAGTTAACATAAGAAACAAGTAGAATTTACAAGTGAACATAAGACACATGTAGAACATTCTGGAATTGTTAATTGCAAAGAAATAAATTTTTTCCAGTGGGTGGGATTGAACCGCCGACCTTCAGCACCACAGTCCATGACACTATTCCCTGTGCCACGCCAGCAGTCAGTGTACAAGGTCTCTCTCTGCATTGCTCCCTCTCCTGGAAAACCAGTGACCTGCTGTTATGTTCCCTGTGGAGCCAGCTGCAATGTCCTGGATCTTGACCTTGTCATGGATCCTCTGTATGGCAGTTCAAGAGAATCCTTCCCTTCTCGGTGATTATCGATGACAGACGTTCCTCGCGTGGCTTCATCAGGAACATTACCATCCTTAGAGTCCTTGAACGAGAAGCCATTGTCGCCTAAGGCTTCATGCGCAGGACATGAACAATGTCCCTTCGTTTTTGTCATTTCGATGACGACTCATAATCCTCAACTTCGTATGTGACATCTGACAGGCGGTGTATGACATGATACGGACCAAGGTATCGCTTCAATAACTTTTCTGACAGTCCAACCTTCTGTACAGGGGTAAAAATCCATACCAGATCTCCTGGGCTGTACACAACAGGTCGGTGCTTGTCGTTGTACCGCTGATGGTCCTTCTCCTGAGCGACAAGTGTCCATATGTGAGCCAGCTGTCTTGCTTCTTCAACCCTGGTGATGAGCTGTTTAACATAGTCATCCTGAGTGTCATCCAGTTGGAAAGGAAACAGCTTATCCATTGTCAACTCAGCTTCACGGCCATGGAGCAGGAAAAACAGTGTGAAGCCTGTGGTGTCTTGTCTTGTGGTATTGTAAGCAAATGTCATGACTGGCAGAATTGTATCCCAATCCTTCTGCTCAACATTGACGTACATTGACAGCATATCGGCTAACATCTTGTTAAAACGTTCCGTAAGACCATTTGTCTGAGGATGGTATGCAGTTATCATTCTGTGGACAATGTCGCTGCATGACATTACCTCTGATACTAGTCTTGACTGGAATACTTTTCCACAATCAGATATCATGACAAGTGGTGCTCCATGCTTCAAAATAATGTCTTCGACAAGGAATTTTGCGATCTCTGGAGCTTCTGCAGTTGGCACAGATTTGGTGACAGCGTAGCGTGTGAGGTAGTCGGTGCAGACTATTATTCATCGGTTACCGGTTGTTGACTTCAGGATCCTCCCTAAAAGATCGATCCCAACTCAGTGGAATGGAGCTGCTGCCGTCGGAATCAGTACAAAATGCCCTGGAGGTAATTGCGGCACATGCTTCCGTCGCTGGCACTCTTTACAGTGACTCACATAGTGCTTCAAAGATCGGCAGAGACCTTTCCAGTAATACCTGCGTCTGATTCTGTCTAGGGTCTTCACGAATACCAGATGACCAGATATTGGAGCATCGTGGAAATATTTGAGAATAGCTGGCTGGAGATGAGCTGCTCTTATAGTTGCTCTTATATAATGTTCCATTTATAAGTTGGAACTCTCCATTGGTCGGTTCTCCTTTCTCCAAGGCCTCTATCATTTTTAATAGTGTTGTATCTTCCCTCTGTTCAGCCTCATCTAATTCAGTGAGAGCTGAAATTTCATTCATACTGTTGTGTTCCACTAATGGATTCCTCAAAAGGCAGTCAGCATCCTTGTGTTTGCGCCTGTTCTTGAATACAACTGTGACATCATACTCTTGGAGTCTTGGTGCCCATCTTGCTAGTCGACCTGATGGATCCTTCAAGCTAGTCAGCCAACACAAAGAAATGGTGGTCTGTCATGACGGTGAATGGTTTACCGAATAAATACGGCCATAACTTGTTGATAGCCCAGATAACTACGAGACATTCCTTCTCAGTTGTAGAGTAGTTTATCTCAGACTTTGTGAGTACTCTTTATGCATAGGCTATCACTTTTTCAGCACTGTCCTGACCTTGTACAAGCCTTGCACCAGTCCCATAACCACTGGTGTCTGAGTGAAGTTCCATTTCCGAATTTTCATCGTACAAGGCTAGCACTGGTGCGGAAGTTAGAGCCTCCTTAACTGCCGGGAAAGCTCTTTCTTTTGCCTCATCCCAGTAAAACTTGGTGTCTCCTTTTAGAAGTTCTTGTAATGGATGTGCCTTGTTACAAAATCCTTTTCTGAAATGTCGGTAGTATGAGCACAGCCTGAGAAAACTTCTCACATCATGAATGTGCTGAGGAGTTGGAAATTCTGTGACTGCCCTTACTTTATCTGGATCAGGGCGGACTCCATCTCCGTTGACAAGGTGCCCCAGGATTTTTATCTCTTTGGCAATGGAGAGGCACTTCTTTGGATTGAGATGGAGTCCTGCAGCCTGAAAACACTTCAACACAGTTGACAGACAACTCAGATGTTCTTCAAATGTTTATAGAAAATGACAACGTCATCCAAATAGCAAAGACACATTGTCCACTTAAAGTGTTGAAGCAAGTTGTCCGTCATGCGTTCGAATGTGGCCGGAGCATTACATAAAATCCAAATGGCATTACATTGAATTCATAGAGGCTGTCAGATGTAATAAAAGCCGTCTTCTCCCTGTCAGCTTCGTCATCCTCAATTTGCCTGTCTGCATGTCCATAGTTCAGAAGTATGCAGCTCCTTTCAACCAGTCTAAGGTGTCGTCAATGTTGGGCAGTGGGTAGACATCTTTCTTTGTGATTTTGTTCAGCTGCCAATAGTTGACACAGAATCGCCATGTGCCATCCTTCTTTACAAGGACCACCGGAAAAGACCAAAGAGTCTTCGAAGTTTGAATAATGTCATTGTGCAACATCTTCTCTACTTCCTCCCGAATTATCTGTCTTTCAGCACTCTATACAAACGCTGGCTAATTGGTGGATGATCCCCAGTATGTATACGGTGCTTTATCATGGGCCATTTCATCTGACTTTTCCCCTGCTGAGGTGTGAATGCATCCAAAAATTGACGTAGTATATCTAACACCTGCTGGCGTTGTTCCTTGGTCAGTCTGGGCCCTAGTGGGAGTTCCACTTTTGTTTCCTCCAGTGTGTTGTCTGTACTAACAGCGGAGCATGGGTCTTCGTTGATGACGTTGAGTTAACTGTCCTGGATTGGTTCAGCTGTCCCGATACACATTCCTTTGGGGATAAGTTGCGACTGCTCGTGACAATTAATGATCCAAATCCCTCCTCGACCTCTGGTAATGCTTATGATAGCCGCTGGTATGTAAATTTCTTTGGTGAACCTGATAAACTTTTTACTATCAACAAGAACTTCACAGTTTAAGCAGTCATCTGTGTTTGTGACTGCAACTCTTCTCATTGTCAACAGCGGTATCGTCACATTGTCAATGACAAATAACTTCCCAGAAAATTCTATATTACGTGTATCCGTCGGAACAATTTCTTCAATTTGCAGCTCAGATTTTCCACAGTCAATGATAGCTTGGGATGCCTGAAGGAAGTCCCATCCAAGGATGACATTATGACTACATTCTGTTAACATGATAAATTCAAATGGCTGGGTCCTGTTGTTGATGGTCATTCTTGCGACACAAGTTCCTGCTGGCTGGACGTACTTTCCATTCGCGACCTTCAGCACAGTTGCCTCAGTATCACAGAACATTGTCTACTTAAGTGTGTGGTGATAATTATCCGACAAGACAGAGAAGGATGCTCCTGAATCAACAAGTGTCCGGACAGGTTGGCCATTGATTATGACGTCAATGAGATTTCCCGACATTTTAGCGACTGTCGACCATGGAGAATTTTCATCTGCCTCTGTAGATGGTCACCTGACTTAGTTTTCCTGGGCGTGGCAGCTAGGGGAGCGGCTGGTACCTCTGTACATCGACGGTGAATGGCTGCTGCATGTCGGGGAATAACTATGTCTAGGGTACGGCGATGGGCTTCTTCCCATAGGTTGTCTGAACTCATCAGTAGGTGATTGCCTGGGATAGAACTGCTCTGATGGCTGACGTCTTGCGGCAAAATAATCATCAAATACCCGCCTTCTCTCTCTGCAGTAGCATACGACATGTCCAGGGCACCCACAGTGGTGTGTTGACTTCTGTCCTCCAGACGCCTGTTCTGCGGGGCATCATAGTTGCCGGGGAAGTTGGTTGTAGCGACGCCATTCTTTACGTCGGGTGCGTCTGGTGGAGCAAACAGGAGCTAATGTCTGAAATACCTCTTCCTCAGCAGCATCTGCTCCCATGTTACTTACAGGGCTTACATCCATGGCCATTATCTGATGCTCGCTTAGTCTAATAGTCCCGGCTGCTGTAAATTGTTGTAATTCTTCTCTCCCAATTTGTCGTATGACAGAAGCGAAGTCATGCTGGTCTTCCACAATGGCCTTAGGGACTACATTCGGGAGTCTGTCATACTTCTTTCGTCCAACCCTCCTTTGTTTCATCTCTTCAATATGCTGGTACCACCTAATGAACTCTTCCGTCGTAGTGATGTCTTTTATCAGAAGAGCTTGGTACAAACAGGCCTGACCTTATTAACGATGTCTGTGTAGAAACAGGAATTAGTGATCATGATATCGTCATAGCGTCGATGGTGACCAAAGTTCATAAACCAGTCAAGAAGGCTAGGAGGGTGTTTTTGTTGGGAAGAGCCGACAAGCAAATGTTACGATCGCACTTAGAAAATGAATGGGCATTGTTTAATTCTGGGACTATGGAAGTAGAGGAATTGTGGACTAAATTTAAGTGCATTGTTAATAAAGGGTTAGAGAAATATGTGCCAGTAAAGACGATTAAGGATGGAAAAGATCCACCGTGGTATAATAATAATGTTAGAAAGCTGCTGAGAAAGCAAAGGCTGTTGCACTCTCGATTCAAAAAAGAACATGCAAATGATGACAGGCAAAAGTTAGTAGAGATTCATGCGTCTATAAAAAGATCGATGCGTGAAGCATACAATAATTATCACAGCCATACCTTAGCAAAAGATCTTTCCGAGAACCCGAAAAAATTCTGGTCCTATGTAAAATCGATAAGCGGGTCAAAGCCCACTGTCCAGTCACTAGTTGATCATTCCGGGGCAGTAATAGAAGAAAGCAAATGGAAAGCTGAAGTTCTAAATTTAACCTTTAAGAAATCTTTCACGCAGGAGGACCGCACAAATATACCATCATTTGATCAACATACTAATTCTGAAATGGGGGACATAGCAATAGGTATTTCCAGTGTAGAGAAGCAGCTGAGAGAGCTAAATACGAAAAAGTCTGCTGGTCCGGATGGAATACCAGTTCGGTTTTACAAAGACTATTCTGCGGCGTTGGCCCCCTACTTAGCTTGCATTTATAGTGAATCTTTAATTCAGCGCAAAGTTCCTAGTGATTGGAAAAAAGCGCAGGTGACTCCCGTGTATAAGAAAGGAAAGAGAACTGACCAATACAATTACAGGCCAATATCGTTGACATCAGTTTCATGTAGAATTTTGGAGCATATTCTCAGTTCGAATATAGTAAATTTCCTTGAAACGGAAAAGCTTCTTTCAATAAATCAGCACAGGTTTAGGAAACATCGTTCATGTGAAACTCAGCTTGCCCTTTTCTCACATGACATCTTGCGAGCCATGGACGAAGGGCAACAGGCGGATTGTGTTTTTCTCGACTTCAAAAAGGTGTTCGACATGGTGCCACACTGCAGACTGCTAACGAAGATACAAGCTTATGGAATAGGTTCACAGATTTGTGACTGGCTGGAAGACTTCCTAAGTAATAGAACGCAGTACGTTGTTCTCGACGGCGAGTGTTCATCAGAGACGAGTGTATCATCAGGCGTGCCCCAGGGGAGTGTGACAGGACCGCTATTATTTTCTACCTATATAAATGATCTGATGGACAGAGTAAGTTCTAATTTGCGGCTGTTTGCTGATGATGCTGTGGTGTATGGGAGGGTGTCATCTGTAACTGACTGTAATAGCATACAGGTTGACTTAGACAAAATTTCTAGTTGGTGCGAAGAATATCAGCTAGCTCTCAATGTAGAAAAATGTAAGGTGATGTGCATGAGTAGAAAAAACAATCCTATAATGTTCGAATACAGCATTAGTAGTGAGCTTCTCGATGCTGTCACGTCGTTCAAATATCTAGGCGTAACATTGCAGAGCGATATGAAATGGAACGAGCATGTAAGGACAGTTGTGAGTAAGGCAGACTGCCGACTTCGGTTTATTGGGAGAATTTTGGGAACATGTACTTCACCTGTAAAGGAGACCGCGTATAAAACGCTTGTACGACCACGTCTTGAATATTGCTCAGTATTTGGGACCCGCAGCAGATCGGTTTGAAGGAAGACATAGAGGCGGTTCAGAGGCGAGCAGCTAGATTTGTTACCAGTAGGTTCGACCAATGCGCGAGTGTCACGGAAATGCTCTGGCAACTCAATTGGGGATCGCTGGAAGAAAGACGATGTTCTTTTCATGAATTTCTGTTAAGTAAATTTAGAGGGCCGGAATTTGAAGCTGAGTGTAGTACGATCTTGCTGCCGCCTACTTACATTTCGCGTAAAGATCACAAAGAGAAGATAAGAGAAATTAGGGCTCATGCGGAGGCATATAGACATTCTTTTTTTCCTCATTCAATTTGGGAGTGGAATAGGAAAGGAAATGCCTAGTAGTGGTACAATGTACCCTCCGCCATGCACCTTACGGTGAATTGCGGAGTATGTATGTAGATGTAGATGTCTTCTGCAATACCCTTCATCAGGTGTGCGATTGTGTCGGCCTCAGTCATATTCGGATTCACTATGTTACACAGGGCCAATAAATTCTGTGTATGACTGTGCCAGTTCACCATGTTGTTGGGCCTGGTTCTTCAGTTGTTCTTCGGCCGAGCTGAAGGACTGCGTCAGCTTTCAGATAGTACCGCATGTAAAGTTTGTCAAGGCAATCCCATTCCTGATATCCAGGCAGAGCTTTGAGGAATCCTCAAAGCCTTAGGCCCCCTACAAAACCTTTCACCTGACTCCATTAAACTCATGACCCCACCTACACCCCGCACCCCCACCTTCTACCTACTTCCCAGGATTCACAAACCCAATCATCATGGCCACCCCTTTGTGGCTGGTTACCAAGCCCCTATGGAACGAATCTCTGCCTAAAACACCTTCAACCCGTAATTTGCAGTCTCCCATCCTTCATCAAAGACACGAACCACTATCTTGATCACCTGAAAGGAGGGGAGAAAGGGAAGGATGTTTGGATGTTTATGTGCGTGGGTGTGTGTGCGCTTGTTTACCTTTCTTTTTTTTCCCCTTAAGGTAAGTCCTTCAACTCCTGGAATTGGAATGACTCCTTTTCCACTTCCTTAAAACCCATATCCTTCCCTTTCTCCCCTCCTTCCTTCCTCTTTTCCTGAAGAAGCAACCAATGGTTGCGAAAGCTTGTATGTGTGTTTTTATTTGTATCATTCGATGAGCCTCTGATTTGGGTAAGTTATCCAATTTCTATTTTTTATACATACATATATACTAGCATATATGCCCATGCTTTGCAATGGTTGTTAAAGAAGGGTCTGTGCATATCATGACTTTTTAGGGTTCTGGAACTCAGTCAGTTTTAAACATAAATGAAACATGCCGATAGAAGCAAATAAATATTGTTAAGCATGTAACACACAAATTGAAATCAGTAACACTATGTTCAATGTTTGTTGGAATTCTTAGAGATAAGATTGTGTTGCTTAATTCCATCACAGACATACGCTTTCCTGCTGTACTACGCCATATCTTATGTCTAAAACGTTTTCCATTAAGCCACTTTTATGAAACCAAGTCACTCCATGCAAATCTGTGAAGTAGTTTACAAGATCAGGGATTTCTAATAGATAAACAGAAAGAAGACTGTTACTGAAAATACTTAAAATTACAATGTATCTCTTTTCCTTGATCTGATTTTGATGTAATCATGCCTGTACATTGCCCCTAAGTTTCCTGTGAAATAAATTTGTGAAGTGTGTTAAAATAGCATCCTTTCATGAATATTATGTAGCTTACATCATACATCAGTGATATTCGCCATTTTAAACATTTATTTCATGATCATTCATATCTCTTGACATTGTACTGAGGCTTAGAAAGTTGAAATATGATAAGAAATAAGTATTTCCTTAATGAAGTAAAAATATCACTGAAAACTATCATAATTCTTACGGTTGGCCCTCTTTCTGCTAGAGGCACTACTGTCACTCTAAGCATGAGACTCAAACTTCCATAGTAGTTGTATGTATAGGTTGGATTGTGATATCAGTGTGTAAATGTGGATAAAACAAGGTGAGGATTGTATCAGTTTTATGTTCATTGGGTTACATTATATTTCGTAGAACATAGCAAAGAAGAAAACGAATTTCAGAAGTATGGTAAATTTAAAAAGTATAAAAGTAAATAGCATTTTCAAAGGGTAATAATCCGATCACTACCAAACTTCACACTAACACCCACAATGCTGTCTATTAGTTTCCTGGGGCACTATGAAACTAACAGCGCCTCTATTGGTTCTTTGCTGTGTTATACCATTCCTTCCACCTTAAACTTCAAATTATGATATCTTTTATTTTCCTGATCTACCTGTGATCAAATAAAGCCTATATGCTGCCCTAGGCTATTCTCAATTTATCTGTAATACCCCATGAGCGTTCATTTAGTACTTTTAGATACTTGCCTTACTAACCATCCTCATAAGCATAGTGTGCACATAAAACTTCAAAGTACAATATCATTTCTGACCCTGATTAAATTTTGATGAAAAGAAGCCTACTTTATACTCCAAGGTATTCTAAAATTGTTTGTGGAGCCCCACGAATGTTCATTTAGTACTTTGGAGATTACGCTCAACAAATGATGGAGACTGTATAGCTTTCCTGAAGTGCATAAAGATGGACTTCCCTTAATACCTATAGTAAGTAATATTGGTGCCCTCATATATGATTTAGTAAAATATATGGGATACATTGAGGATTTTTGTGTCTTACATGGGTTAAATTGTACTTGCAGTTACAGCGGTTTAATTTGCTATCATTGACAATGAACTATTCGCTTTAGGAGAATGATTAATTTACTGACCAGAACACCATAAATTATTTATGTCATCGTGAACATAAAGAATTATTCCCCTCATTCTACATGACTGATTTGTTGAAAAAACATTCAGCTGTTGCCAACATCAGCACAAAATGCCATGCCACACAGGAATAGCTGAGCAGCTTGCAGCACCATGTTACAGATTGCGCAACCTCCCACATTGGCGGTTCGATTCCTCCCTCGGGTATGGATGTGTGTGATGTCCTTAAGTTAGTTTAATGTAGTTTAAGTAGTTTGTAAGCTAGGAACTAATGACCAAGCATTTAATTCCCATAGAGTTACAAACATTTGAACATTCGATTTGAACACAATGTCACCACCGTAAATAAAGTTGTACCCTTTCTTGTAGTGTATTACACCATAGTTATGAGAATGGAAGAAATGCAAAAATACCATAATTAGTTATTTGGTGTACTATGTAAGTAATGTCGCCTCACTTTGTCATTTCCTGTACTATGGCGTTTTTGAGGCATTCCTAAACAGAATGCACTCAAAACGTAATGAGGATACGCCGAAATCAGAAAGGGAACTACATAAATTCGGTTTTCCTTGCAAAGAATTCTTATGTAAATGAAAGAAATGCAGCAACACCATAATTAGTTATTTGGTGTACTATGTAAGTAAAGTCACCTCACTTTGTCCTTTTCTGTACTATGGAGTTTTCGAGGCATTCCTAAACATAACACACTCAAAATGTAGTGAGGATACACCAAAATCAGAAAGGGAACTACATAAATTTGATATTCCTTGCAAAGAATTCTTATGTAAATTAGAGCAAAGATAGACGCGAAGAAATGTTGTTATGTTTTAAATTCAAATGTTCCCTGTTAAAAGAAGCAAATAAATGTCATTAAGCTGTGAATATACAAAGTGTAATCAGTAACTCACTGTTCAATGTTAGTTTGTATTTGCAGAGATAAGTTTGCGGCTCTTAATTCAAAATATTTCTTTTACTGAGGGAATACACACAACACGATCATGTATTGTTTCTTTGCAGCACTACAAAACCAACAGCACCTTTAGTGGTTGGTTGCTGTTTTATTGCATAACCATCAAAATTAAATAGTAAAAAAATTAAATAACTGCAGCAGCACCAACTATTAGTTCTTTGGCGCACTATCTAACTGATAGGGCCTCTATTTATTCTGTACTGTACTACACTGTTTCTTAGGCATTACTAAACAGAATGGACTCAAGATGTAATAAGTACGTGCCGAAATCAGAAAGGAAACTACATAAATTAGTTTTTCCTTCCAAGGAAATCTTAGTAAATGAAAACATTGATGGATGTGAAGGAACAATGTTATGTTTTAAATTCAAATGATACCCCCGGAAAGAAGCACTTTTTTTCTTTCCATGGCATTGCAAGCCATGCAGGATCCAGCTATTATTTTTTTGTGGCGTACCTGGGTCAAATTTTACTTGCAGTGGCAGTGGTTTAGTAATGTAACGTTGGCAACAAAATATTCGCTTTAAGGCGATCATTAATTTACTGATTGGAACAACATTAATTATTTATTTCATTATCAACACAAACAATTAGTCCCCTCATTGTACATGACTGATTTTTCAAAAAGGATTCAACGGCCATTGCCATAAGGAAAATCGTAACCCTTGTTTCAGTGTATATACCTTAGTTATGAGAATAAAAAAATGCAGCATCGCCATTGGTATACTACGTAACTAACAGCGCCTATTATCGGATCTTTGCTATACTATGCTGCAATTCAAGTATAGCATAGACCAGAAATTACAAATTACAATATCTTTTCTTTTCCTGGTCCGATTTTGATGAAATGAAGCTTATATGTTACCTCAAGATACTCTCAGTTGACTGATGAAACATCATGAAAGTTCGTATAGTACTCTTGGAGATTTTCTGTACACACCATACTTATAAGCATAATATACACATAAAACTTCAAATTATGATATCTTTCCCTCCTCTGATCCAATTTTGATGAAATGAAGCCTATGTTACTCTCCACAATAGTCTAAATTTATCTGAGAAAACCCATGGAAGGTCGTGTAGTACTTTTAGAAATGATCCTCAACGGATATACATACATGATGGCTTTTAAACAAATGATTAAATTATGATATCTTTAATCCGATTTTAATTATTGAAGCCTTTATGTAACCTCACGATATGCTCAGGTTACGTGTGAAAACCCCATGAAAATTCGTCAGTTAGTTTTGGAGATAAACATGTTCAAAGAGACAGGCAGACATTATGGTCATAAATAAAAAATTTCAAATTACAATATTATTTTCCTCCATGATCCGATTTTTATGAAACAAATTTTTGGAGATAAGAGGTTTTTAATAGTTGAAAAAAAAAAAAAAAAAAAAAAAAAAAAAACGACATGACAGTCACTGAAAACACTTGAAACTACGATATACTCCCCCCCCCCCCCCCCCATGATCTGATTTTGATAAAATTATGCCCATATGTTGACCCAAACTTTGTCTACGTTTCCGGTGAAAACCACATGAAGATTCGTCCAGCAGTTTTGAAGATTGAAGTGAAGAGCAACAGGCCTATATTTGCAGATTTATTATTAGTATAGATAAGGAAAGTTTACAACTCACTGCAAAGACAAGGCGTCAAGCTGCGACAGGCACATACACAAGACACACAAAAACAACACTATCAGTTATCAGCCATGGCCTTCTTCAGAAAATAGAAGATTCACACAATCACACAGGCATACAACAATCACCTCTGGCTGCCGCACTTCCAAGTGTGGAGGTGATTGTTGAATGACTGTGTTGTGTGTCTGTGTGATTGCGTGAATCTTCTATTTTCTGAAGAAGACCATGGCCGATAGCTGAAATTGTTGTATGTGTGTGTCTTATATATATATATATATATATATATATATATATATATATATATATATATATATATATATATATATATATATATATATATAGAGGAAAATATTCTGAGTAGGAAAAATATGTATACAGTAAAACCTTTTTTACGTTCCCAGTTTTTATATTTTCCCACCATTTTTTGTTGGTCCTGTCAAATTTCCTATGTTCACGTTCACAATGTTAATTCACCCTCGTTTTTTGCGGTAACATATTTACACTTTTCCTGCATTTTACGCTTTTTGAAGCAATGTTCATGAAGAAAAAAATGACGCAATCTACATAAATTGACGCTAGCATGGCTTTCCCCTTAAAGTATAGCGCTTAAAAATTATTCTCAGTCAAGTTTCTTGACACTTTGCATTCATTCAAACGTATATTTCACGTATCATTGTTGGCAGTACGTAGCTAGTTGACTTATGACGCGCTAATTTGTGGCGATGTAGTTCCTCTTTCCACAAGCTTCTTTGCCAGAGTGCCTGGCATGAACTCAAACAATCAGAACCAGTTGCTTTGTTTAATGTGAGAATAAAGAGTTGCATTGTTTTTGTAATACATATTTCTGATTCATAAAGAACGTTATCTGTCAAAGTTGGGTATCATAATACCCACAACCTCAAAAAAACAATAATAGTTTGAGATGCCGATCCTATACAAATGTCACAAAAATGCTTATGCATATGTTTACACTCAAGAACGCAAATAAATTCTCTAATGTTGTCATGTGAAACATCGAAAAATTCAAAACGGATGGAGCTGTAGGAGTTTTACTATTTAAATAATTAATGCTGGTAAAGGCAGCAATTTTGAAGATGTGTTACATAGCCTGGCAGTGACATCCAAACGATATCTATTGAAGCAGTTCAGGTAATTTTGAAGCCCAGCAGTGGCATCCTTGATTATAATGAATGAAATTAGGTCAAAAATTTCTACTTCCCATAAAATTACCAGTTCTGCCTGGCGCTTAATATAGCGGCATCCTCGATTATAATGAATGAAGTTACGTCAACAATTTCTATTTCCCATAAAATTACCAGTTCTGCCCTGCGCTTAAAATAGTAAAGATTTTGATAACCTTTATTGAACAATAAACATCCTGGCGAGTACTTAGATGCCTATTATGTACATATATCACAAATAAACTATGAACATGCAAGGCTGATCCAGTAAGCACATTTTACCATTTAAAACATTATTTCCTTCATTTTACGTTTTCCTGCATTTTACACCATTTTACTGAAGTCCCTTGAAAAGTGTAAAAATAAGGTTCTACTGTAATAAGTAGACGTGGTTTATTTACCAGGCAAAAGAGCACAGGGACACAGACAGAAACACAAATAAAAACACACAAACACACAAATGCTGAGCTTTTGCAATGCTGGGTTGATTCTTCAGAAAAAGAACGGGAAGGAGAGGGAAAAGAAAAGGATGTGGGTGTAAAGGAGCGCATATTTAGGGCAGTATATTTCGCCTGTCGAAGATTGAGATGGGTGTGTGTCCCATACGTCAGTGTGTTTCAGAATTACACTACTACACCAACAAACTTCTAGGGTAGAGGTTGGCAAGTAACCTTAGATGGGATCCGGATACTTTTCAAAAATGTTTTTGAGGTCCGGAAGTAAAAGCTCAAATTACTTATTAATTTTTTTAATATTTTTCACTTTCAAACTAATATGAAATACAACAGATGTAAAATAATAATGTATAAAAAATCCAGAAGTGCTTAAATTATTGGCTATTTATTTATTTTTATTTTCACTCACAGAAAGTATGAAATAAAATAGATAGTCAATCTTTTATTGAAAAGTCCAGAAACAGGTCACTAAAACAATGAAAAATCCATGGGAAAAATTACATTTGCAGTCTTGAGGAGGTTCTTAAAGTTAGCTTGAGATGCAGAATAGTCTCTTCAAAGTGGGTGGCTGTTAGTCCTGAGTGATACGTATTTTCCAAGAAAATCAGTTTTGAAAATAAAATTTCACAGATATATGTGGAGCCAAACATATCAGCCAGATAGATCCCAACATTTTTGCAATTTTAATATTTTTCTGAGACATGTTGACTCCAAACTTCTTCAGTGGGTACAGTTTTATATGTTTGCAAGAAATGTCTTCCTGCAAGTCTATTACCTCCATTTGGAGTAAAGGCTTTGAAAGATGGAACAAATTCAAAGCCACATTCACCCATTCTGCCACTGAAAAAACTTTAAAAGGTGATTTTAAGAATCGTGACAAGTCATATATTTCTATGAATTTTACTGCAAATTTCTTCTTAAATTCTGCCAAGAAATTTGGTAATATGGAAATGTCAATTTCTGGATAACTTTTATATTCAAAAATTGTTACATAATGAAGAAATTCTTGGTTAAAAGGTCTCTTTCAAATCAGAAATTAATTTCTCATTTTTTGTAGCTTGATATTGTTATATATAGAAAAATATTAATAATTAGAGTATATAACTTACACTTTCAAAATACGGTCCAGTTTTTGGTCTTCCGGGATCTGGACCGCCCTCCACCAGTTGCCGACTGCTGGTCTAGGGGATGTGGGAGGTGTCTTGAGGAACAAAGTGCACATCGAAACCCATAATCAGAAACATCATCCAATGACACTACAGAGACTCGAAGCTGCTGGAGGGTATGTCTTAGCAGCAGGAGCTAGTGCCTGTAGCTTGGACTTTATTGCTACCATGTGAGGAATCACACTGCGAAGCCCGAGTGTGCGAATTTAGATTCACCCTGTGTGTGTGTGTGTGTGTGTGAAACTTTCCTGGTGGGATAAACAAAAATAAAAAATAGAAAAGAGATGACTTACCAAAAGGACTGGCTCGTCGATAGAAATGAATAAAATCACACACAAACACACCTACAAGCTTTCGCCACCACTGGCAGCTTCTTCAGGAAAAAGAGGAAAAAAGGGGAGGAGAAAGGGAAGGATATGGGTTTTAAGGAAGTGGAAAAGGAGTCATTCCAATCCCAGGAGTGGAAGGACTTACCTTAGGGGAAAAAAAGGAAGGTAAACAAATACACACACACTCAGACATATCGAAACGCAAACACACCTAGACAGACATTTGTAAAAAGTTCAACTTCTTTGGTTTCTACAAATGTCTGCCTAGGTGTGTTTGCATGTGGATATGTGTGAGTGTGTGTGTATTTCTTTACCTTCCTTTGTGTCCCCTAAGGTAAGTCCTTCCACTCCTGGGATTGGAATGGCTCCTTTTCCACTTCCTTAAAACCCATATCCTTCCCTTTCTCCTCTCCTTCCTTCCTCTTTTTCCAGAAGAAGCCACCAGTGGTGGCGAAAGCTCAAATGTTTGAGTGTTTTTGTGTGTGTTTCATGTTTCTGTCGACGAGCCTGTACTTTAGGTAAGTCCCAACAAATAAACACACAGACACACACACATACACAAACGCAAGCATTCGCAGCCTAGCTGCTTCGTCAGGCAGAAGGGAAGGAGAGGGAAAAGAAAATGATGAGGGTTTTAAGGGAGTGGGTAAGGAGTCATTCCAATCCCGGGACAGGAAAGACTTACCTTGGGGGGAAAAAAGAGGGTAAACAAATACACACACACCCACACATTTACACAGACACAAGTACACTTAGGCAGACATACTGTAGAACTGTAGAAAGCAAAGAAGTTAGACAGAGATGCCACATGAGGCAGAGGCTCTGTCCAGAGAACCGAGGCAAAGATGTTAAGATGATGGGTGGGAATTCAAATTTAGCGGGGATTGAGACCAGGTGGGCAACGGGAAGAGAGAATATGCTGAAGGGCTAGTTCCCATCTCCGGAGTTCTGAAGGATTGGTGTCGGTGGGAAGTATCCAGATAACCTGGACAGTGTAACACTGTGCCAAAATGTGCTGGTCGTGCCCCAACCAAACAGCCCTTATGAAAGATTTACTATCCTATACTCACAGTCTTTGCTGGAGATATCACTTTGCCACAAAGAAAAATAATCCTCCTCCTAATGATCCAGCTCCCCAAGACATCTTTCAAATCGAACCCTGCCTGGAACAGTTCCGTCCTCCGTCACAGCGAGACCCACCTTCTCTTCCTCAAAATCACCCTCTTCAAACCTTCCAGGAATTCCTTACTTCCAACCTTGCCTCCCAGTCTTTCCTGAGAAACCTTAAATAATCCTACTCCCAACATTACAGCAGCTGAATCGCGAGCTATCCGTGATCTGAAGGCTGACCATTCCATCGTCATTCTCCCTGCCGACAAGGGCTCCACGACAGTGGTACTTGATCGGCCGAAGTATGTGGCAGAGGAAGTGCGTCAGCTTTCAGATAATACCACATATAAAGTTTTTCAAGGCAATCCCATTCCTGATGTCCAGGCAGAACTTCAAGGAATCCTCAAAACATTAGGCCCCCTACAAAACCTTTCACCTGACTCCATTAACCTCATGACTCCACCGACACCCCGCACCCCCACCTTCTACCTACTTCCGAAGATTCTCAAACCCAATCATCCCAGCCACCCCATTGTGGCCGATTACCAAGCCCCAACAGAACGAATCTCTACCTACATATACCAACACCTTCAACCCATCATGTGCAGTCTCCCATCCTTCATCAAAGACACCAACCACTTCCTCGATTGCCTGAAATCCTTACCCAGCCTGTTACCTCCTGAAACCATCCCTGTAACCATCGATGCCACTTCCTTATACACAAATATCCCACATGCCCAGGGCCTCGTTGCGATGGAATATTTCCTTTCACGCCAACCACCCACTTCCCTACCTAAAACCTCTTTCCTTAATACCCTAGCCAGCTTCATCCTAACCCACAACTTCTTCACTTTTGAGGGCCAGACATACCAACAACTAAAGGGAACAGCCATGGGGACCAGGATGGCCCCCTCGTATGCAAACTTATTTATGGGATGCTTAGAGGAAGCCTTCCTGGACACCCAAGCCTGTCAACCCAAAGTTTGGTATAGATTCATTGATGACATCTTCATGATCTGGACTCACAGTGAAGAAGAACTCCAGAATTTCCTCTCCAACCTCAACTCCTTTGGTCCCATCAAATTCACCTGGTACTATCCAAATCCCATGCCACTTTCCTCGATGTCGACCTCCATCTATCCAATGGCCAACTACACACATCCGTCCACATCAAACCTACCAATAAACAACAGTACCTGCATTATGACAGCTGCCATCCATTCCACATCAAACGTTCCCTTCCCTACAGCCTAGGTCTTCGTGGCAAATTAGTCTGCTCCAGTCCTGAATCCCTGAACCAATACACCAATAACTTGATAACAGCCTTCACATCCCGCAGCTATCCTCCTGATCTGGTACAGAAGCAAATTGCCAGAGCCACTTCCTCATCCCCCCAAATTCAGAACCTTCAACAGAACCCCAGAAGTGCCCCTTTTGTCACCGGATATTTTCCGGGACTGGAGCAGACTCTGAATGTGGCTCTCCAGCAAGGATACGACTTCCTAAAATCCTGCCCCGAAATGAGATCCATCCTTCATGACATCCTCCCCACTCCTCCGAGAGTGTCTTTCCACCGCCCACCTAACCTCCGTAACCTCCTAGTCCATCCCTATGAAATCCCCAAACCACCTTCCCTACCTTCTGGCTCCTACCCTTTTAATCACCCCCGTTGTAAAACCTGCCCTATGCACCCTTCCACCACCACTTACTCCAGTCCCGTAACCCGGAGGGTGTACACAATCAAGGGCAGAGCCACTTGCAACAGCACCCATGTGATTTACCAACTGACATGCCTGCAATGTGAAGCGTTCTATGTGGGAATGACCAGCAACAAACTGTCCATTCGCATGAATGGTCACAGGCAGACAGTGTTTGTTGGTAATGAGGATCACCCTGTGGCTAAACACGCCTTGGGGTACGACCAGCACATCTTGGCACAGTGTTACACCATCCGGGTTATCTGGATACTTCCTACCGACACCAATCCTTCAGAACTCCGGAGATGGTAACTAGCCCTTCAGCATATTCTCTCTTCCCGTTGCCCACCTGGTCTCAACCTCCGCTAAATTCGAATTCCCACCCACCATCTTAACATCTTCGCCTCAGTTCTCTGGACAGAGCCTCTGCCTCATGTGGCATCTCTGTCTAACTTCTAACTTCTTTGCTTTCTACAGTTCTACAGTATGTCTGCCTCAGTGTACTTGTGTCTGTGTAAATGTGTGGGTGTGTGTTTATTTGTTTACCCTCTTTTTTTTCCCCCAAGGTAAGTCTTTCCTGTCCCGGGATTGGAATGACTCCTTACCCACTCCCTTAAAACCCTCATCATTTCCTTTTCCCTCTCCTTCCCTTCTGCCTGACGAAGCAGCTAGGCTGCGAAAGCTTGCGTTTGTGTGTGTGTGTGTGTGTGTGTGTGTGTGTCTGTGTGTTTATTTGTTGCTATCACTGCCTGTGCTCCTTCGCCTGGTAAGTGGACTTCATCGAGAGAGAGAGAGAGAGAGAGAGAGAGAGAGAGAGAGAGGGAGGGAAACATTCCTGGCCAGAAAAATATTTATAAAAAGTAAACAAGGTTTGACTTACCAGGCAAAAAGGCACCAGTTCATTGTCACACAGGTAAATAAACACACACGCAAAAACTGAGCTTTTGCATCCGTCGTTTGCTTCATGTAAAAGAGGAAGAAAAGAAAGTGAACAAAAAGGATGTGTCTTTTAAGGGAGGGGGTAAGGAGTCATTCCAATCCTGCGAATAGAAGGACTAGCCTTAGGCAAAAAAAAAAAAAAAAAAAAAAAAAAAAAAAAAAAAAAAAAAAAAAACAGGTAAACAAACACATGCACACACGCCAAGGCACACATATGCAGAATGCAAAGAAGTTGGACAGAGATGCCATTCCAAGCAGAGTCTCTGTCGAGAGATTGGAGGCAAAGATGTTGTAGAATGGTGAGAGGGAATTTGAAATTAATGGAGGTTGTGACCAGGTGGGCAGTGGGAAGAGAAAATATGGTGAAGGGCAAGTTCCCATCTCCAGAATTCTGAAAGGTTGGTGTTAAGCAAATGAACAGTTTCTTGCTGGTCATTCCCACATAGAAGGCTTCACAGTGCAGGCATGTCAGTTGGTAAATCACGTGGGTACTGTCGAAAGTGGCTCTGCCCTTAATTGTACACAACTTCCAGGTTACAGGACTGGAAAACGTGGTGGTGGAAGGGTGCAGTTACATGGGTAGGAACCGGAGGGTAGGAAAGGTGCTTTGGGGATTTCATAGGGATGAGCTAGGAGGTTGCAAAAATTTGTTGGGCGGTGGAAAGACACTCTTGGTGGAGTGGGAAGGATCTCATGAAGGATGGATCTCATTTTTGGGCCGGATTTAAGGAAGTCATATCCCTGCTGGAGATTTACGTTCAGAGTCTGATCCAGGGGCACTTTTGGGGTTCTTCTGTGGAAGGTTCAGGGTTGGGGGGGGGGGGAATGAGGACGTGGTCCTGGCAATTTGATTCTGTACCAGATCAGAAGGGTAGCTGCGATATGTGAAGGCTGTTATCAGGTTATTGGTGTATTGGTTCAGAGATGCAGGGCTGGAGCAGACTTGTTTGCCACAAAGACCTAAGCTGTAAGGTAGGGACTTATTCCAGTCCTGTAACCCGGAAGTGTACATGATTAAGGACTGAGCCACTTGCAATAGCACCCCACCCACGTGATTTACCAACTAACATGCCTGCACTTTGAAGCCTTCTACGTGGGAATGACCAATAAAAAAAAAACTGTCCATTTGCATGAATGGACACAGACAGACACTGTTTTGGTATTGAGGATCACCCTGTGGCTAAGCATGGCTTTGGTGCATCTTAGCAGTGTTACATCATCTGGGTTATAAAGATACTTTCCACTAACACAACCTCTCAGAACTCAAGAGATGGGAACTTGCCCTTCAGCGTATTCTCTTCCCATTGCCCACCTGGTCTCATCACTACTTTTAAATTCCATTCTACAACATCTTTGCCTTCAATCTCTGGACAGTCTCTCTGCCTTGACTGGCATCTCTTTGCTTTTTACACATATCTGCCTTGGGGTGTGTACATTTATATGTGTATGGGTGAGTGTGTGTGTGCGCTTGTTTACTTCTACTTTTTTCCCCACAAAGTATGTCTTTCCTCTCCCGGGATTGGAATGATTCCTCACCCACTCCCTTAAAACCCTGTCCTTTCATTCTCTTTCTCCTTCCTTGCTCTTTTTATGAGGAAGCAACCTAGGGTTGCGAAAGCTCAGCATTTGTGTGTTTGTGTTTTTATCTGTGTGTCTATCAACGTACCTTTTCTTTTTTTCGCCTGGTAAGTAAACTGTCTCTTCTTTATAGAGGGAAACATTCCTGGTAGGAAATATATATATATAAGAAGTAGCTGTGGTTTACTTACCAGGTGAAAAAGTACAGGTACGTAGATAGAAACACAAATAAAAACACAAACACTCAAATGCTGAGCTTTTGCAACACTGGGTTGCTTCTTCAACCAAACAATATATATTGAAGTGGTTAACTATCTAAATGATACCTATTGAACAGATGAATGTTATGATCATAGACTTGTTACGATTTCTAACCTTCTTAAGGCTATGCTACAGATAACTTTTTTTAAAACTGAATGTTAGGTTATGTGTAGGACAGACAAGATTCCCCCCCCCCCCCCCCCCCCGGTACGTGAGGGCATATAGCGCACGAATTTTCAGTTCAGAAACATTCGCTTATACCATACATATTGTTTCAAAACGCATCTATTCTATATATATTATTTAGAGGTCGAAGCATCACTATAGCCACACTATGCAGCACATCTGCAATATTACCTTGATGAAATTTACAACATGGAGGAAATATTTATGAAGTATTCGCTTTTCAAGCTTTATTCATTTACTGAGTGGTTAAGGGTATATACAATAACCTATATGCCACAAAGCAGGAATAGAATTAATTATTTACAATGAAACTTGATTTTACAATGTCGCTTCTCAAAAATAATTTCTCAATATATCCAGAGTCACGCTGAAATGATTGGAGTATATTTACCTATTGAGCAGTGGAAGGGCTTTTTTTATAATAATAATAATTTAAAAAAATAAAATAAAAAAAAATTAAAAAAAGACCTTGCTTCTTCACGATCAGATATAGCGTAACACTACACACACTAAAGTTCAAAAGCAGACCGCAAACAGCAAACACTAAAACAATGGGTGAAATCCAGGTGTACTAATAACAAAAACTACTTATGGCATCTTCTAACAGCATTTTCCGGAACTTCCTGAAAATCTGCCTCCAAATCTTAAGTCGCAGGCATATTTTTAAATCCCGAAAATTGGAAAAAAAAAAGTGCAGCATGTATTCGGGTAAATATGGTAACTTGGGGGTCATCTTGTAGGCCAGATATATGCTTAAATTATAAATTTTTTATGAAAATTTGTACCTCGTCTTATTTGAAGGTTATCTTACCTGTGGAAATATACGGTACTTGCCCTTCAGCATATTATGTCTTCCCGTTGCCTGCCTGGTCTCAATCACCGGTAATTTCAAATTCCTACCCACCATTCAACAACATCTGTACCCCTGATCTCTGGACAGAGCCGCTGCCTCGACTGGCATCTCTGTCCAACTTCTTTGATTTTTATATATGTCTGCCTTGTATGTGCATGTATCTATGTATGGGTGAGTGTGTGTGTGTGTGTGTGTGTTTACCTATTCTGCCCCCCCCCCCCAACCCCCAAAAGGTAAGTCCTTTCTCTCCCGGGATTCGAATGACTCCTCACCCACTCCCTTAAAATCCACATCCTTTTTCTTTTCCCTCTCCTTCCCTGCTCTTTCTCTGAGGAAGCAACCTAGGGTTGCGAATGCTCAGTAGATGTGGTTTAATTACCAGGCAAAAGAGCACCGGTACATAGACAGAAACATAAATAAAAACATATACACACAAATAAACAAATGCTAAGGTTTTGCAACCTTAAATTGCTTCTTCGAAAAGAGCAGGGAAGGAGAGGGAAAAGGAAAGGATGAGGGTTTTAAAAAAGTGGGTAAGGAGTCATTTCAATCCCGGGAGAGGAGAGATCTACCTTGGGGGAAAGAGGCTAGGTAAACAAACACCCACACCCACACACATATACTCGCACACACACCAAGGCAGACATATGCAAAATGCAAAGAGGTTGGACAGCGATGCCAGTCAAGGCAGAGGCTCTGTCCACAGATTGGAGGCAAGGATGTTGTATAATGGTGGGCAGGAATTTAAAACTAATGAAGATTGAGACCTGGTGGGCAACGGCAAGAGAGAATATGTTGAAGAGGATTTCTGAAAGCCACAGGGTGATCCTCTTTACCAACAAACACTGTCTGTGTCCATTCTTGCGAATGGACAGTTTGTTACTGGTCATTCGCTAACGTCACCACCTCTTATGTCAGTGCTTTTAACTGCTGAAAAGAAGTTTCCTAAAGGTGGAAAACATATTTCATTTTAACAGTCAGATTTATAGCAAACCTCTTCACTGTAGATGGGGAAGATCAAACATAAATATTTTACTTATCTTGGTTCTTGAAGACAGACATTTGTGTTGTTGATGCTCAGCATTCAGCTAAATAGTATAATATGTTTCAGGATAGTTTCTTAAATAAGACGCCC
Source organism: Locusta migratoria (assembly GCA_026315105.1). NCBI lineage: Eukaryota > Metazoa > Arthropoda > Insecta > Orthoptera > Acrididae > Locusta > Locusta migratoria. Next base: position 390,226,715 of record CM048747.1, read on the forward strand.
TGATGTCAGTGGATATGGAAACCATTTTATTTTCATTTCATTGAATATTAAACCAGACACATAGTTGCAGAATGTCTAAAAATCCAGCAGCAGACAACAGAGTTGCTTACAGTATCATGTCCATGTACAGAGTGACAAAACATGGCTTCTCTACAATGGAACTACATAAGTTAATAAGATGAATGACAATGTTCTGCAGTTATTATATACATCAAAATGTTCAACTTAAAATATTACACTCACATTACTACTATTTAGTTTAGTTTGTGTACTTGTTTCATGAAATGGTATTGGACTCATGTTAAATTTGCTCAAGTTATTTACATTATTTTTGTTCCCAAAGTTCACATATATCTGTTTTGACAGTATTGTGTAGGTGTACTATTATTGAGACACATAATTTTAACATATTACAATTTGTGATCTAATTTTTTATAATGCAGATTTGTATAAAGTACTAGTAGTTTTGTCTATTTCGAAGATAGTTTCTTAGTACCAAACGGATTATTAATTTTACTGTGTGAAAAATCATCAGTATTTAATTTAGGATCTAGTGATATATAAAACATGGTCTGCCCTAATTTATTTAAACAAAAGGAAAATATGTAATAATGTGCAATAGTTCTAACGTGTAGTAGAGTTGTTTTTATATAAAAAATTATCTTCATATGCTCAGCATATTCCGTAACTGAGTGTAATGCCTTTTTAGTGTTTGTAGTTATTATTTATGAAAGTATCAAAATTGAAAATTACGTAAAAAAGGACAGCCAAAGTAATGTTTAAATCAACATACTATTTATTAAACTTGTTTTACTAACAGTGTTAATAGTATGTTAAACTGAACGCAAAAAATGTGATATTTTACATGTCCGGTGGTAAAGTTTCATTTAAAGTTTCTCATGTTTTCATCTGTAATGTTGGCAATGAAACTGTAGGGAGTGCGCAACATAGTAGAAATGTTACAATTCCAACATAGAAGGCTTCACAGTGCAGGCATGTCAGCTGGTAAATCACCAGGGTGTTGTCGCAAGTGGCTCAGCCCTTAATTGTGTACACCTTCCGGGTTACAGGGCTGGAATAAGTGGTGGTGGGAGGATGCATAGGGTAGGTTTTACACCGGGGGCAGTTACATGGGTAGGAGCTGGAGGTAGAAAAGGTGGTTTTGGGATTTCATAGGGATGAACTAGGAGGTTACAAAGGTTAGATGGGCGGCGGAGAGACATTCTCGGTGGAGTTGGAAGGATGTCATGAAGGACTTCCTTAAATTGTGTCCCGAAATGAGATCCATCCTTCGTAACATCCTTCTCACTCCACAGAGAGTGTCTTTCCACAGCCCACCTAACCATAGTAACCTCCTAGTCCATCTCTATGAAATCCCAAAACCACCTTCCCTACCCTCTGTATTTTTTAGTGGACTGTGTATTTTTCGAATGATTCCTCTTTTTAGGATTTCAATTTTTTGTGATTTGTAATTGAATACTAAACATACACTTCCATAAAGATGTTCTGGTTTTACTACTGTGCTGTAGTGCCATATTTTTAGACAGAGATGTTTTTGTTGTAAATGATCTTGGATATACCATTTATTCTCCCATTTTACAAACTCTTTTTTTTATATAACGAATTTTTTAAGCCATTTTAATGAATCATTTCTCCCAAATATTTATTTACAATCTTTATCTGGCTAATATCTCTTACCAGGATTTGTGGAATATTTTTTATGTTTGTCATTAATCTTGGTTTTTCTACAGAAATTCTGAAACCTTGTTTGTGGGCTGTTTCATCTGTGAGATTTGTTTGTATTTCTTAGGTTTTCAGAATGAATGCCAAAATCATCCACAAATGATAGACAGTGAACTTCAATACCTTTGTTCTTAGCCCATAGTCTTGTTGGTGACAGCTTATGTTCTTTTAGTTGTTCCCAATCTCTCACTAGTTGCTTTTACAATCTCTATAAATGACATATAGATAACATATGAATTTTAGTGAGGCTTTTTTCAGATGATGCTGTAGTATATCAAGAAGTCACAACACTAGGAAAGAGTAGCAAAATGCAGGATGTTTTATAGTATATCAATGCATGGTGCGGGAAATGGCAATTGAGCCTCAACATAAATGAGTGTAAAGTTGTGTGTTTACAAAGAAAGAAAGATTCTTTATTGTACAACTGCACAATAGCAGGGCAAACAATTTACTTTTTGGGAGTAAACATAAGGAATGATTTGAAATGGAACAATGAATATAAAATTAACTGTGGGTAAGGGAGATGACAAACTGAGATTCATTTGTAAAATCCAGAGGATCCTCAAAGGAAGTAGGTTACAAAAGTCTCATTTGGCCATCACTTGAAAATTGCTCATCAGTGTGGGATCTGTACCAGGTATCATTGTTACAAGCTCATTTAATATGCTCAGAAATATTGTTGTGTTGAAATGGGAGCAGGCTTGACTTCGAAGGCAACTGAACACAGCACTTATACTCAAAGCACGTTTATTACGAACTCAACATACACGCAGCACTGACTGCCTCTCAGGCAGAGTGCTCTGCTATTTATACACAGACAGAATTTACCAGAAATGAGAAGAACAGTTGACATAAGAAACAAGTAGAATTTACAAGTGAACATGAGAAAGATATAGAACCTTCTGGAATTGTTAATTACAAGGAAATAAATTTTTGCTGGTGGACAGGATTGAACTGGTGACCTTCAGCACCGCAGTCCGTGACACTATCCCCTGCGCCACGCCGGAAGTCGGTGTTTGTGGTCTCTCGTGGCATTACTCCCTCTCCTGGAGAAACAGCGACCCGCTGTTATGATCCCTGTGGAGCCAGCTGCAATATCCTGGATCTTGACCATGTCATGGGTCCTCTGTATGACAGTTCAAGAGAATCCTTCCCTTCTCGGCGATTATCGATGACAGACGTTCCTATCGTGGCTTCATCAGGAACATTACTGTCCTTAGGATCCTTGAACAAGAAGCCATTGTCATCTACCTGCTCTTCAGGATCGTAGTAAGGCTTCATGTGCAGGACGTGAACAATGTCTCTTTGTTTTTGACGTTTTGATGACGGCTCATAATCCTCAACTTCATATGTGATCTCCGACAGACGGTGTATGACACGATACGGACCAAAGTATCGCTTCAATAACTTTTTCTGACAGGCCAACCTTCCGTACAGGGGTAAAAATCCATACCAGATCTCCTGGGCTGTATACAACAGGTCGGTGCTTGTGATTATACCGCTGACGGTCCTTCTCCTGGGCGTCCAGTGTCCTTATGTGAGCCAGCTGTCTTGCTTCTTCAACCCTGGTGATGAGCTGTTTAACATAGTCATACTGAGTGTCGTCCAGTTGGAATGGGAACAGCGTATCCATTCTTGTCTCAGCTTCATGGCCATGGAGCAGGAAATGTGGAGTGAAGCCTGTGGTGTCTTGTCTTGCGGTATTGTAAGCAAATGTCATGACTGGCAGAATTGTATCCCAATCCTTCTGCTCAACATCAACGTACATCAACAGCATATTGGCTAATGTCTTGTTAGAACGTTCGGTAAGACCATATGTCTGAGGATGGTATGCAGTTGTCATTCAGTGGACAATGTCCAATGTCGCACCATGACATTACCTCTGATACTAGTTTTGACTGGAATACTTTTAAACGATCAGATATCATGACACATGGTGCTCCATGCTTCAAAATAACATCTTCTACAAGGAATTTTGCAATATCTGGAGCTTCTGTAGTCAGCACTGGTTTGGTGACAGCATAGCGTGTGAGGTAGTCAGTGCAGACTATTATCCAATGGTTACCGGTTGTCGACTTCGGGAACCTCCCTAAAAGATCGATCCCAACAGCTGCCGTCGGTATCGGTACGAGATGTCCTGGAGGTAATTGCGGCACATGCTTCCATCGCTGGCAATCTTTACAGTGACTCACATAGTGCTTGACAGATCGGCAGAGACCTTTCCAGTAATACATGTGTCTGATTCTGTCTAGGGTCTTCACAAATCCTAGACGACCGGATATTGGAGCATCATGGAAATATTTGAGAATAGCTGGCTGGAGATGAGCTGGAACAACCAGTAGCCATTTGGAGCCCAGTGGATCGTAGTTGCTCTTATACAATGTTCCGTTTATAAGTTGGAACTCTTCTTTCTCCAAGGCCTCTATCATTTTTAATAGTGCTGGATCTTCCCTCTGTTCAGCTGTAACCTCATCTAATTCAGTGAGAGCTGAAATTTCATTAATGCTGTTGTGTTCCACTAATGGATTCCTCAAAGGCAGTTGGCATCCTTGTGTTTGCGCCCATTCTTGAATACCACTGTGACATCGTACTCTTGGAGTCTTAGTGCCCATCTTGCTAGTCGACATGATGGATCCTTCAAGCTACTCACCCAACACAAAGAATGGTGGTCTGTCACGACAGTGAATGGTTTGCCGAATAAATATGGCCATATCTAGTTTATAGCCCAGATAACTGCGAGACATTATTTTTCAGTTTTAGAGTAGTTTATCTCGGACTTTGACACTACTCTTGATGCATAGGCTATCACTTTTTCAGCACCTTCCTGAACTTGTACAACCACTGCACCAATCCCATAACCACTGTCGTCTGTGTGAAGTTCCGTTTCTGCACTCTCATCGTACAAGGCTAGCACTGGTGCGGAAGTTAGAGCCTCCTTAAGTGCCCGGAAAGATCTTTCTCTTGTCTCATCCCAGTGAAACTTGACGTCTCCCTGCAGAAGTTCTTGTAATGGACGTGCCTTGTTACAAAATCCTTTTATGAAATGTCGGTAGTATGAGCACAGCCCGAGAAAACTTCTCACATCATGAATTGTGCTGAGGAGTTGGAAATTCTATGACTGCCCTTACTTTATCTGGATCAGGACGGACACGATCTCTGTTGACTAGGTGCCCCAGGATTTTTATCTCTTTGGTGACGAAGAGCCACTTCTTTGGATTGAGGTGGAGCCCTGTAGTCTGAAAACACTTCAACACAATTCACAGGCAACTCAGATGTTTTTCAAATGTTTTAGAGAAAACGACAATGTTATCTAAATAGCAGAGACAGGTCGTCCACAGTCTGCACAGCCACTATGGTCAGGGGTTCAAATCCCCCCGCGAGCATATATATTTGTGCCATCCTTAGTATTAGCTAGATCATAAGTAGTTTGTAAGTTGAGGGACTGATGACCGCATAGTGAAGTCCCATAAGCTCTACAAACATTTGAACATTTGATTTGAAACAAATAATATTACAACTGTAAACAGTAACCTGGTAGATACTTATAAGAAAGAAATTAAAGATGCAATCGATGCTAGTGATCACATCATCCAGCCAAAAGATAAACAAAAGCTGATCCTTATGAATCCTAGAACTCCCTCACTGAGGGCACAAGTTAAGATTCATAAAGGAAATTGGCCTATTAGACTGATAGTGAACTCAATTGACACAGCATCCTACCACCTTTGTAAAAAGGTAAAAATATTCCTACATCAGTTTTACAAATATGATAACACGTAAACCATCAAAAACCGCAAAGAATTTATTGATGCTCTTGTTGACAAAAAATGGCCCAACAACTGTTTCTTGGTATGATTTGATATTGTAAATTTGTACTCGAATGTACCTATTGTAGAAACTATTTGTATCATCAGGGATCAATAGGTCCTCAATAAAGAAGAAATAAATTAATTTGTTAGACTACTGCACACTGCACTTCAATACAATATTTTCACATTTAACAATAAGCTGTACCAACAGGTACCTGCTGTACCTACCTAGCAGGTAACATGGCTGACATTTTTACTAAGTAACACATTAGAAAATGAATTTTTCAGAAAGTTTCCCAACATCCATAAGAATATCATATTCTACAAAAGATATGTGGATGACATTTTCCTCATATATCAAGGGACACCAGCAGACATTCCTTACACTCAGGATGTCTTGAACAGTTTACATAATGTAATGATACTACTGGCCCTCTCATCTCAATGTTATCGTACGATACACGGAATCGTGTGGTTCAATAGTGATATGTTGCGTATGAAGTTACAAACGAAATAGCCAGCCTAGGGGTCAGTGTAGGACAGTGTCTCGATGATACTGTGATTAAAACAAGTGATAGTTTTCATTAATTAAGAGATTCATATATTTTCTTTCCAGACAGTTCTATAAACAATAGTTTTGTCATTGTGTGTTATTTCAAGGCTTAAACAGACAAATTGTAAAAAACAAAAGGAAATGAAAATAAATAGCATAGTATATATGTTAGGATCATAAACAAGTTGTATTGATCAGCTAATTGTGTTAATTAATGTAATAGTTAAAATTTCTATATTGTATTTCTTTGTATATATTGACTGAAGTGAGATTTTGAACATATTTTCAGAATTGCCAAGATACTTGATAGTTCAGTATATGTTAAGAACATACATGATGTACTCATTAACAAATTAATTGACATTTAACATTACTCTTTGTTATGAAACAAAAAGTACTGTGATTTCATCTTAAAAAGATAAGTGCCATGTAAAATTATTGTATATATAGTCTTCATTTTAAATTGTGATAATTTTTGTATACATGAAATGTTTTACTGTTATGTTCGGTAATTGTAAATCAGTATATGCAATTGTTATGAACAATGCATAATGTAATATCATTATTGTCTATGTTATATATTTGCCTCACTGCCTTGCATGGGGGAGTTCGAGTTTTAGCGTTTGCAAAGTGCACTGGAAGCTATGTTAGTCTGTTGTCTTAAAATGGAAGATCTGTCAGCTAAGTTCTGTTGCATTGTATATGTTTTGAATTTGTAATTTTTTGGTGGAGAAGTAGTTTGATTGCAAATTAAAGAAGAAGTGAAAAATTGTACCTACGAGTATTTATTTCTACCACGACGCCCCTGAGAATAATGTTGCGGCGAGGAGAACCCCCATACATCATAATGTTGAAAAGCTAAGTATCTTGTTTGGAAGTGGTAGAATGAACTGTAATTACTTAAAACTCTAGTAAACATTATAATTGGTGGAGTATAGCTGGGATTATGTCATATACAGTGTCTACAGTGTGTTTGTGTTGCAGGAGAAGTATGATTGGATGTATTTAATCGATGTTGGAAAAACTGAGGAGGACATGAATCTTGAATTATACAACAGAGAAAAATGGAGCACTTAACCTGGAAATTGGATGCTTGGGCCCGGTTCGTTGCATCACCGGATACAGAATAACAAGATAAGTACAACAGCACTTATTCATTTGTAGTCTGGGTTGTTTGGCATGGTAAAAGATGATGTCAACTGAGAATAGGAAATCTAGTGTAGACATGTCAGAACAGAATGTGACAGCCAGTACACCTCATAGCAATGTATCAAATAGTGAAGAAATAATTCTTGCATCACCAGGTCTTATATAGTTGTTAAATCGATTAACACAACAATTAACTGAACGTATTGACAAGGAAAATCATGATGTGAGTAAACAAGTAGAATCTGTTAGCAAAAAGTTAGATGACGGTTTAGCAGATTTAAAGTCTCAGTTGGGCGAAACAAACAGGGCAGTTGACAAAGTCAGGAAACAAACACATGATCTTGAAAGGGCAATGAAGTTACGACATGAACAGCTGGACACTCGTGTGACTGTAGTAGAGAGTATAATCAGCAATGTTGAATCTGACCTTGAAAACGATATTACTACTGTAGAAAAGTATTTTTATCAGGAAAATAAAATTAGAAAAACTGAAATTAGTGGAAGTGTGACAAATTCTGAAGGTGTTATTAAGAAGGATGTGTATAACCTCAGTCAAAGGGTCAGTTCATTGCAAAAAAGTGTAACAAATAGCAAAATGTCGATCTGTGGTGGCTTTAATTGGGCAAATGTAGTAATTAAGACATACCCTGGGGAAGGGAAAATCCATCCTAAAGACTTTTTACATCATTGCTCTGACAACTTCACTCTAGAAATGACTGATGAAATGAAAATTAAATTTGTAAAGAGATTTTTGGACAATGAAGCTTATACTTGGGTCAATCAGTTAGATACAAAGGACATGTCATATAGTGAGTTTGAGAGGTGCTTTTTGAATAAATTCTGGTCCAAAATCAAGCAGGCTAGAGTAAGCGGTGATTTCTTGCATGGGGAAAAGTACAGGGAAAGTTATGACAGTATGAGGGACTTTGTGAGGCTGAAATCAGAAAATTAGTGCGTCTTGACTCACCTTTAGATGAAACCACATTGGTGGACACCCTACATAGAAGATTACCAGGTAGAATACAGCAAGCTTTAGATTGTGGACCTGACAACTCAATTGAGGACTTCTTAAGATTTGTTGGAAGATTAGACAGAAGTTATGAGAGAGAAAGGGAGAGAAACCAGTACCAAGAAAACCATCATGGAAGAGACAGAAGACATAATCACCAAGAAGATAGTTGTGAGAACTGAATTAGACAGCAAGGTGGGAGTACAGATTATAGGAACAGGCAAGGAAGAAACGATAGGAACCAAGGTTACTACAAGTCTAATGGAAACAGGCAAGGGAACTAAATGTCGCCCCTATGGAAGCCTGTCAGGTTGGGGTGAGAAATAGGACAAGAAATCAGGCTACCACAAATAGGATCAGATTTGGACACAAATGGGAAAATGAGCAATATAGACAGGGACAGAAGGTAACACACAGGGTAAATCAGCTCAAGTATAACAAAGAACTGTGGGAAGTCATTAAGAACCAGGCTTGGAAAGAAGAGGACAAGTGTATAAAACCAGAAGAGGTTGTACTAGATGATGATACAGTAGCCAATATGTATAATGCAAGAGAAGATAAGGCTGCAGAAGAACCCAAGGTAAGTGAATAACATGAGTTCAGAGGGGTGACACTGTTGAAGATAGTGAAGAAGATGTGGAGGTAATGAAGTTTGAAGATTTGGAAAAGGAACTTCGTGGGAAAATTTATGTTGAAGTCAAGGAATGTTGCATCGTGTTTGGTGGCCAGTGTGAGACAGAGTGTGTTGTAGATGATGTCAAGTCTTGTGAGAATCAAGTGGTACCAGTGAAATTGAGCAGTACTGAAAGTTGTTGAAGCAGAAACAGACAAGAAGAGGTAGGGAAAGACATCTTGCATTGTGTCATACAGAGCTACATTGATAAGGAAGAGAAAGCCAATGTTCTAGATAAGTTACTGTGTAAATATCATGCACTAGAAGATAATTTGCCTAGATTAGAGCAATCTGTTACCAATGATAATTGTGTTGCTAATGGATGTAAGGCTCATCAACCTGTTAAAAGTAATGTGTCCCTGAATCATGTACAAGCTAATGATGATTCCTGTACTATGAAATATGAAGATATTATTGAAGATATTACTCACAAAGAGGAGGAAGATATACAATATGATGTCACTGGATGCCCATATATTACTGTGTTTATTGATGGAAAAGGCAAGGAAGTGATAGTTGATACAGGTAGTCCAATCAGTGGAATTTCTGAACAAGTTAGAGATTGTGTGAAACATGTACCGGACTACATGGAGATGCCTGTAGTAGGAACCAAGATCAAGGGTGCTACCAGCAGACACAGCAAGGTAGTTAACCAGCAAGCCTTATTGAACTTAAGTGTGAATGATGTCAATATATGTCAAGGATGTCTAGTAATACCTAATCTGTCTGAGAATATCTTGCTACGAACTGACTGGATCATGAAAGTGAATGCTGTATGGGACTGGGGAGGAAGAAAAGTTATGTTTGTGGACCCAAAGACTGGTGTTTTACATTGTATTGCTATGATATTGAAAAATGGGAATAGCCTGAGTAAGCAGAGTGTAGATTTAGATTTATTAGATCATAATATAGATGTAGAAAACATGCATGAAGAGCCTGAAGAAGCCATGGAGGATATTAATTATCATGAACTCGTAAATACCAAGGTGGAGGAAACCAACAAATTAGACAAAGAACAAAAAGAAGAGCTGAGAAGAGTGTTGTGGAACTATCATGATATGTTTGATGACAGACTGGGGAGAGTGAAAAACTTCCAGTGTACCTTGCGGGTCAAACCACATGAACCATTTTACATCAAACCATATGGTGTCCCTATTGCAAAAAGGAAAGCTGTAGAGAAAGATCTTGAAAAGATGGAAAACTGGAACATAATTGAGAGGAGTACTAGTGAATACAACAACCCAATAATCGTGATATCTAAGAAGAATGGAGATGTGAGAATTGTACTTGACTCGAGACATCTGAACAAGTTTTTAGAAAGGGAAACTGACCGATCAGAGAGCATCAACGAACTATTGTATAAATTCGAACATATAAAATATATGACTAGCCTGGACTTGACTTCTGGTTTTCATCAGGTAGCACTTGCCAGAAACTCAAGGAAGTACACTGCTTTCTTGTATAATGGAAGAAGCTACCAATACTGTGTCGTCCCATTCAGATTAAATGTTTCTGTAGCTGAATTTATCAGAGCTTTGGATTTGGTATTAGGCAAAGATCTTGTTGAAAAGTTAACTGTGTATGTGGATGATATCCTTGTGACTGGTCAAACCTGGGAAGAACACATAACCTTACTGGAAGAAGTGTGCAGAAGATTAAGAGTAGGAGGGATGTCTCTTAAGCTAGAAAAATGTAAATTTGCTGTGGAACAGTTAAAATTTCTTGGTCACATTGTAACTGAAGACGGTATGCTCCCAGACAATGAGAAAATTGAAGCCATAGCAAAGTTTACTGTGCTCAAGACCAAGAAACAACTCAAATCTTTTTTTGGCATGTGTGGATTTTTCCGTAAATATATAAGTACTCAAGCATTGAATGCCCCATGTTTGAACAACTTGCTGAAGAAAAATACTGTTTGGAATTGGTCAGAAGAATGCATACAAGCCTTTGACGAGATAAAAAAGCAACTTTGTAACGGCAATATTTTATACAGACCAGACTTGTCATTACCGTTTTGTTTAAGCACTGACAGTAGTGATTATGGAATTGGTGCTCATTTGTTTCAAGTGAAAATAATTGATAGCCAGCCAGAACACTGGAACATTGCATTTGCAAGCAGGACATTACAGAAAGACGAGAAGGCATACACCGTTACAGAAAAGGAACTTTTAGCAATGTTTTGGGCTTTCACAAAATTCAGAAACTGCTTGTTAGGCCACAAAACTATTGTATTCACAGTCCATAAGGCTTTTACTTACATTCAGGAGTGCAAACTTTACCATAACCGGATTACCAGATAGGCACTGTTCTTGTAACAGTTTGTTTTCTCTATGGAATACATTAAGGGCAAGGACAATCTTGTTGTGCTGATTCACTCTCTCATTTGCCATTGGGGGGGGGGGGGGGGGGTGAATTTGTAGATAGCAGTGGAGCCTGTGAAAAGGAATTCAGAGTCATGTACCTGAAAGGCATTAAAGAAGAAGCAGAAATCTGAGAAATTTGTGACAAGATTAGGAGATACCAAAATCATTTTGATAATTGGAGATTAGTCAAGAGCTTGTTAGGGAAAAGAGGGGAAGATAAGGTAGGGCAATACTATAAGACATACAAGGGCATGTTATTTAGACGCATGAGTGTCGACAGTGATAAATGGAAGTTGTGTTGACCCGAGAGCTGTGTTGATGTATTAATAAAGTATGTTCACAAACGTTTTGGCCACTGTGATACTCAAAAGTGTATACAGAAAATACAGGAGAACATATAATTTTATAACATTGCCAGGAGAGTTAAGAAATTAGTGACTACATGCGACAGATGCCAACGAGTCAAGGTGTCCAATAAGACATTTACAGGTCTCATGCAAAACATCTTGCCACAAGAATTGCTTGAAACTGTAGCTGTGGATTTTTATGGAAGTCTTCCCAAGACCAGAGGTGGCTATAGACATGCATTTGTTGCCGTGGATCTGTTCTCAAAATTTATCAAATTGTACCCTGTCAAGAAAGCCACCAGCAAAACCATAATCAACAAATTCAGGAATGACTACTTTCAGACAGTTGGCAAACCTAAGAAAATCTTGTCTGACAATGGAACTCAATTTACCTTGAAGTACTGGAAATCATTCATACAAGATGAAAACATCAGACATATTGATTTCGGCATACCACCCCTCCAGAAATTTGGCAGAAAGATACATGAGCAAAATTGGCAGATTGTTCAGCACATATTGCAACAAAAATCATGTATCATGGATAGATTATGTGTATGAATTTGAAGAGATTTTGAACAGCCTTCAACATACTTCCACAAAATTCTGCCCTTACGAAATCATGTTTGGAAAATCATCGCCTAACCTAATCAGTGAACTCGTCAGCTATCCACCTTGTAAAGATTTGAGCAAACAAGAGAGAGAGGAGATCGTACATAGGACTATGAAGGAACAAGCTGAAGCCAGGAAGAGAAGACATGACAGAAGTTTGAAAACTACTAGATTTTATATTGGACAAATGGTTTTGGTTAAAGCCCAAGAACAATCTAAGGCTATCAACCATGAACTCAAAAAATTCTTTTATATATATATCGGCCCTTTCAAATTTGTGGGAAACCCTCATCCTAATGCTTACAGGTTAGAGTATCCCAAGTCAGGAAAAGCATTTGGACTGAGGAATATAACAGAACTCAAGCCATACAGACAGTAGTGGGTAATAATAAGGCTTTGTACAGGTGCTATTTTTGTAAAATTTATTGCAGCTATAAGAGTTTTGTATATATGTATTCTTTGATGATATATCTTGCAACTTGTATTATCAATATGTTGCATATAAACTTTTGTAAACCTCAGGAAAGTGCACATTCTGTGTGTGTTAAGTGCATTGGCAATCACTGGGTTTCTAGCTATGTGGTAGCATACTTCTGATTTCAGTTTCTGGTGCCACATCTCCTACTCATTCTGTAACCTGTTCAAATTATATCTATCATTCTATCTTTCTTCTTTAGTGTTAAGGTATGAAATGCGTGTATGTAATTTTTTTATGTTAATAAGAATATTGATTTCAATATATGTTGTTTGGTTAGACTTTTCAATGTATTAATCTATTTCACAGATAAAATTTTAATTCAAATTGTTGCCTGAGTATTAAAGATATTGATAGAATCAGTTAATTAATGATAGTGTCTACAGTAAATTTTACAGTATGGTTATGTGGATATTTTTTGTCATATGTTTATTGTGTATTTTGTTTTGATGCTTAAAAAGGTCAGAGAAGTTCAGTGTGGCAGATTCTTGAGTGTCAGCTGTTCTCAATACTGCCCTCTGCTCTTGGCGGGCCATACCCTTGTCACCTACTTACTGCACATGGAACTTTCGGGATCTGGTGATGCTGCGTGTGTGGACTATGCTGCGCCAACCCCAGACAGGACTAAGTCAGGTACTGATGCAGCCAAGCCAGCCACTGGGTCCAAGCCATCCAAAGTAGGTGCTTTCCTCTTACATCACCTCGACCTCTCATCTCAATGTTATAGTACGATACCGTCTGCGTCGGACCCGGAATCGTGTGGTTCAATACTGATATATGTTGCGTGTGAAGTTACAAACGAAATAGCCAACCTAGGAGTCAGTGTAGGACAGTGTCTCGGTGATACTGTGATTAAAACAAGTGATAGATTTCATTAATTAAGAGAGTCATGTATTTTCTTTCCAGACAGTTCTCTAAACAATAGTTTTGTCATTGTGTGTTATTTCAAGACTTAAACAGACAAATTGTAAAAAACAAAAGGAAATGAAAATAAATGGCATTGTATATATGTTAGGATCATAAACAAGTTGTGTTGATCAGCTAATTGTGTTAATTAATGTAATAGTCGAAATTTCTATATTGTATTTCTTTGTATATATTGACTGAAGTGAGATTTGAACCTATTTTCAGAATTGCCAAGATACTTGATAGTTCAGTATGTGTTAGGAACATATATGATGTACTCATTAACAAATTAATTGACATTTAACATTACTCTTTGTTATGAAACAAAAAGTACTGCGATTTCATCTTAAGAAGATAAGTGCCATGTAAAATTATTGTATGTATAGTCTTCATTTTATATTGTGATAATTTTTGTATACATGAAATGTTTTACTGTTATGTTCAGTAATTGTAAATCAGTATCTTCAATTCTTATGAACAATGCTTAATGTAATGTCATTATTGTCTATGTTATATATTTGCCTCACCGCCTTGCGTGGGGGAGTTTGAGACTTAGCATTTGCAAAGTGCACTGGAAGCTATGTTAGTCTGTTGTCTTAAAATGGAAGTTCTGTTGTTTTGTATATGTTTTGAATTTGTATTGTTTTGGTGGAGAAGTAGTTTGATTGCAAATTAAAGAAGAAGCAAAAAATTGTACCTACAAGTATTTATTTCTACCACGACGCGCCAGGAGAATAATGTTGCAGCGAGCAGAACCCCCAAACATCATAATGTTGAAAAGCTAAGTATCTTGTTTGGAAGTGGTAGAATGAACTGTAATTACTTAACAATCTAGTAAAACATTATAATAACAACATCAATTTCACCCATGAATTACAAGTTGATAGTGGTAATATTAATTACTTGGATTTGTCTATCAAAATCGTAGACAATAAAGTGTCTGTTATATATTTAGGAATCCTATTACCACCAATAGTATTGTTAACTGTTTCTCGTGTCACCCAGTAAGGCATAAAAATAGTTACTTCACATCTATGATTAACAGAATTGTTCAGACTCCTCTATCTGATGAAGCGGTTCAGAGATAGTTGCAAAACTTAGAGTATGTGGCAAATACCAATTGTTATGACCCTTGCGTAATAAAGAAACTATTTAAACAGAGAACAGGCCAGTCAAAACCTTTGACCTCGCTATGCAATGTAGAGAAACCTAATTATATTAGCATGCCTTTCATTGGCAACATTTCTTACCAACTTGCAAATTGGCTTAAGAAAAATGGCATCACAGCAGCTTACTGCACTAAGAATAAAATTAGCCAACTACTCATGCACAATAAGCAACAAACAGGTAGCAGTAATGCACTACATAAATCTGGTGTCTACCAAATAAATTGTGAAAACTGTCCAGCTAGGTATATTGGCCAGACTGGCAGAACATTTAAAACTAGATTTCGGGAACATCTCCCTAATAAAATAGGAGAAAATCCTTGTAGGTCTACTTTTGCCCAACACCTAATAGATGAAAAACATACAGCTCCAAGTATTGATAAGTTACACATCTTGCACTTTGTAAGAAGAACTAGAAACATATAAGCAATCTAAATCACAAGACGGTAATCTACTAAATGAACAAACAGTTTTAAGAAATAAGGTTTTTCTAGATTATTTATCCACAGTCTTGGAAGATAATTGAAAATGTACAGTGTATTCATGCAGTATAATGGTTGCTTCTTATTTGTAGTTTCTTTTTGTAGAACATTAAGTGCAGATATTACCTGTTTGAACATATTCACCTTTGCTCACTTCTGTACTTTCTCTGCTTCATGTATAACTCACAAATTAATGTCCATTCTATCACTGTGTTTTCTCTAGTATGATGATTACTCACATTGTCTTCACTTATCTGGTGTAGTTGACTTCTAAAATGCCCTCACCTCCCTACTGTTTTGAGTCTTAACTCATCCTAGTAGACCTATTCCATGGGGTGTCAAAAATGATGAAGATGTAACTATACAATTAAATCAATAGTTAATTTCACTGAACCACAAGCAAGGTATGATGTGGGCATACAGTTCCTTGTTGACTGATTAGCTCTTCTTCTTCTTATAAGTTACTGCAACATTCTTTAGATTGCTTTACTTCAGCCTCCTCTTCACACTACACATGTTGTACAAGCTTAACTTTACTGACTAAGCCACCTTAATACTGCATATAATGCATACATAGCTCTACAAAGACGCTGAACTACTCCCTTATTTTACTGTCAGTCTTGAGATTGAAAGGGGTAGCCACCACACATTACAGTAGTAGACCATATATAATTTTAACAGCAGTCATAGAGCTATACACTTCTGAGTTATTGTCTTTGCACAATTTCTTCTATGTAATCCTACTTTGCTCTGCTTTACTACACAATGTAGTAATGTAGCATACTACACCCTCCCCCTCCCTTACACCTCACTCCCACTCCTGGCCATACATTGTAATGTCTATGCACTGTTACTCAAACTTTCCTTTCTCTTTGTGCAAGTTCCTTACCTCTAACCCCCTCCCCCACACACACACACACCCACACCAAAAAAAAAAAAAAAAAAACACCCCATAAATATTTTGACACATATTCCAGTTGTAATTTCTGGTAACTGTCCCCCACTCTCCACCCCCATCATATTAATGATTGGTTATATTATAGGTCCAATTTGTTAAACTGCACTATGCAATAGTCACTACCATTGTGATAATGACTTGTTTATTTTTAGGATACCAGTCACCACATACTCTTATTGTGTCTTAGAGCACCATGATCTGCTCTGCAGGATTGTCCTCTTTGGTATATTTCTAGCTAGTTGACTGTTGAGCTTTCTTCAGTTGTCTGATTAGATGCACCTATTGTAACACTAACTTAATATTTCTGTAGCCAATCACATTTTTTGAACATTAGTTCATGTTTCTTAAAGTTTATAATCCACATCCTTAACTTAGTTGTATGAGAATCACTTCTCAGTTCATTCCCACTAATATTTGAAGCCATAGACACAATGACACTTTGTTTATATTGACAGTTGCCCTGATAGCGGCATTCCAAGTGCCCTAATAATGTGTCAGTGGCTAGATCCAAAATATTCCGCCTATGGCGCCACTTATCATTTTACTTCTTATGCTAATGAACATTAATCTGTTAAGCAACTGATTTATCAGTCACCTGCTCCTCTTTTTATGCTTTTATTGTCAACTACATCGATTATTACTGTTTTTCATCCTACTCTTGTTTTTTTTAATTTAGTTTTACCCTTTCATTATGAGGCTCAGCCATAGATACTTCATTAGCAGCTGATTGTTATGCTTTGCATAATCTCTGCGCTTAGCATTTAGTCACCTGCTAGCATGTACATACATGAAGCTACAATACTAAAATGTAAGTGTAAATTTTATCCCTTTATATGAACATATATTTTATTACAATCTATTTGTTTCAGAACTGCATCACTCATTGTATTAGCTTTATAAACTTTCACACTCAGGTTGAATGCTTTTATACTCACAAATTCAAATTTCTGTAATTGACTTTTGTAGTTTTCATATGGTTTACTGTAATACCAATGCACTTGTTTGCCTGTATAGAGACCAGAAGAAGGGCTCTCAAATGTCCGAAACCGGTCATCACAAATAAATTATTAGAAGCAACTGGTTGCTGCATTTTGTGGAATAATGACATGAATAGTTGCTGCAATGGATAAAATACTTCAATATTTACATTGTCATATAGCTTGTGTAGCTGGAGTGGCCGAACATAATAGTTGAGTGTGTATAGTTGTCTCAGTGATTGCGTGATTGTATGAGTTTCTTTTTCTGACAAAGGCCATGGCCGAAAATTTAAGTTGTGTGAATGTGATTAACTATTTTTGTGTCTGTCAGCAGCTCAGCAAGTGTCTTTATGGTGAGGTGTTACCTGTTCTCCATTATTAATATTTACATGACATTTGATAGATTCCTAATTGCCACACTCTTGTTAATGACTACTCTAAAAGATTTTTTTTTTAAGTGGGATAGTTGTAATCACAGCTGTAAGCCCACTGCTTCACACAATGTATCTATCTATAGGTTCTGGATAGTATTCAAACAACTTGTTTGTAGGCAGCACATAATTGAAGACTTCCGGGGAAAATAATGATAACCCTCATTTGTAAAGTTGTATTAGATGTTGTAGTATTTGTTTTTAATATTTATTTATGCCATCTCTCTGCAGATTCATGTACTACTTGAAGAAAACAAAACACTCTGTCAGATATGATTGTTTGCACCAAATACATTAAAAATACAGAAGTTGAGGGTTATCATTATTTACCCCCAAGGTCTTCCATTAATTGCTCATGTGTGAGATGTATAAAATTTATAACAAAATCTGATAAATCTTGAGTGTCTCATGTCCTTTTATTTTTTCAGTAATTGTCTAGAAGAGCAAGACATGAATGTTCTTTGGGATGAGTTACCTACCATATATGTCTACCCAGAACTATCTTCCAACATACGTGAAGAAGGAAAATATAGATGTCCCTGTTACAAAACACCAGCTAGATATTCTCCACAGGGAGTAGGGAAAGAATCATGTAACTATGTTATGTCTTTGTTGCTTCCTATTAAACAAAAGCCAGTGAAACATTGGATAAAGAGGGGTGTAGCAATTGTTTTCCAGGAAGAAAACTAATGACATTTAAATTATATTCAATGATGTAGTGAAGTTGATGTATCATACTGACTGTAAATAAAAATTACCTTCACTCTATGTTTGTGTAACATCTTTCAACATCTTTTAGGAACTCATTCATTAACAGCGTACAATATGTCTGCTGTCTTGTACAGTGATTCTGTTAATTTCTGTAAAGTAATTTCATCTGAATAACAGAAAATGTATAAAACTGAAACAAACAAATAGGTATAATATTTGGTTCCATTCAAATTTACTTAAATGTATCACACATGCAGAATAACTGACATGCATTGAACATATTGTCTTAGGATGTTCAACCTACAAGGTGCATGATGGGAAATAGTCTGTGCATGACCATGTCAGTAATTTGCCCATAAAAAATGTTAAGAGTATGGTGTGCCTGAGGGTAGGGCACTTGGGAAGGCCTACTGTGCAACCAATAACAGCCCAACTGTGGCTTAAAAGGAAGTTTGCAGCCGAGTTCAAGCTGAAGACACCGGTCCAAGTATGGTAACAATCAAGAATTTGATACATAAGTTTGAGAGAATGGGTAGTGTTTGTGATGACAGGGTTGGCAATGTCAGTCTCCAAGAAGGATGAAAATGGCTGAAAACTTTGAGTAAATATGCTCTGTGTTTCAAACCAGCCCAAGGAAATCAATCATGTAAGCTGTGCAACAGGTGGAAAACAACCAAGAGCACTTGACTAGGACAAATTGTTATTAAAGATCTGCATCTCTTACCATCAGCCATTAAGCCCCTGGGGCATGGAACAGCAGTTTGTTTCACCAACACTGTTGTCCACAGAACTGACAAACAGAACTTTGATGTGAATATGGTTTGGTTAGCAATGCAGCCCACTTTCATTTGGGTTCAAAATTGGTGTATTTGGGGAATGAAGAATGCACTTTTCACAATTGAGAAGTCTCTTCACCCCTAATGAGTGAATGTGTGGTATGAATATCCCATCACAGAATGATCGGTACAATATTGCTTCATGGCATGGTGACTACTGAATGGTACGTGAAGGTGTTAGAAGATTTATTTCATCTTCATTATCAAAAGTGACCTTGGATTTTGACAATATGTGGCGAAGCAATACACACTGTTGTCCCAAGGAACGGAAGGGACCCAGCTGAAAAACGCTTTTGTGGCAGTATAAAACAAGCAAATATCTTCCTGTTTTAACAACACTGCCTCATACCTCATTCTGCCTTCCTCACAAAAAATTTTGACATTCTGCCAATAGAGATGGGTTAGTCCAAATGGAAACAGTTCCTTGGACCTGTATCAGTTACATTAGTAATGGTTGTAAATCCCAGTGCCAGTCAAACACACATCAATTGTGTGTCCAGGGCATGAAACCGGTAAGATATGGCCGGAGTTGGAAATGTAACAATGGAGTGCAAGAGATTATGAGTGGAAAAGCCCAGATCTGGAGTCTATTGTGCCCATCTTACAATAGTTTGATGTGCCAGCAGGTGCAAACTGCCGATGTGGCGACATCTTCATCTGTGACCATATGGCACAGGACGAAATGGCAGGCCACTTCTATCTCATCTACCTGTAACTGTGGCTTTATTCTAGTCAACCCTACCTGATCATTTCCTGAATTTGTGTCATTATTCATTGTGCAACTGTCTTAAGTTTCATTAAAGTCTGACATTATCACTGTCTGACATTATTACTGGAAAGTTATTTCAAATTATACTATTGATTGTGTGACTAAAAATTCAGTAATAACATTTTATTGCTCGGTTTCTTGTATTTTTTGGTATGGTTTTAAGGTGTTGATATATTTACATGCTAAATACGGATGGACAATCCATATCACCTATTTTTATGATACTTTTCATAATCATATTCTTAAAAGTTTTAATTTATTTGTACTCCTGCTTCTCAAATGTTGCAAGTAAATGTTGACCATTGCATATGATGTTGTGGATGCTAATCTTGGTCTACTGCTATAATGACCAATAACTAATTAAGATTTTTAGTCGCACTTGCCTAAAGTAGGTAGATGTTTTAAAATAGCCCAGGGATTTCATTATGTCACTGTTCAAGAACAGTGAAATGTGGAATCACAGTTCACATCATTACAGTCTGTTAAAAAATTACTGGCTGTATATCATGTAAGTGCCGTGTAAGGCAACAGCAATCATTCTCTGTCAGATAAGATTCACTTGATATATACGCTTTGTCTGTCGGTTGTAAAACAATAACAATATAGGCCCAATGGACAAGTATTCACTTTATAGGTACAGTTGGTGCGAAGAATGGCAGCTAGCTCTCAATGTAGAAAAATGTAAGGTGATGCGCATGAGTAGAAAAAACAATCCTATAATTTTCGAATACAGCATCAGTAGTGAGCTTCTTGATGCGGTCGCGTCGTTCAAATATCTAGGCGTAACATTGCAGAGCGATATGAAATGGAACGAGCATGTAAGGACAGTTGTGAGTAAGGCAGACAGCCGACTTCGGTTTATTGGGAGAATTTTGGGAAGATGTACTTCACCTGTAAAAGAGACTGCGTATAAAACGCTTGTACGACCACGTCTTGAGTATTGCTCAAGTATTTGGGACCCGCAGCAGATCGGTTTGAAAGAAGACATAGAGGCGGTTCAGAGGCGAGCAGCTAGATTTGTTACCGGTAGGTTCGACCAATGCGCGAGTGTCACGGAAATGCTCCGGCAACTCAATTGGGGATCGCTGGAAGCAAGACGACGTTCTTTTCGTGAATTTCTGTTAAGTAAATTTAGAGGGCCGGAATTTGAAGCTGAGTGTAGTACGATCTTGCTGCCACCTACTTACATTTCGCGTAAAGATCACAAAGACAAGATAAGAGAAATTAGGGCTCGTACGGAGGCATATAGGCATTCTTTTTTTCCTCGTTCAATTTGGGAGTGGAATAGGAAAGGAAATGCCTAGTAGTGGTACAGTGTACCCTCCGCCACGCACCTTACGGTGAATTGCGGAGTATGTATGTAGATGTAGATGTAGACAGTCTGATTGACTGACTGTAGAACCAGACCAATATGCATTCAGTGACACAATATATAGATGCACGTCCACAAAGCTGGATGCATCTCTAGCTGATAACTGGATAGCAGCAGGTCATCTGGCAGAGGTCAGGTCAAGCTAGGCTCACTGCCGACACACACTGAGAAGGTGATGATGCTGCTGCATGCCAGCTTTGTTGAGCCAAGGATCAGCCTGGATTACACAAGGAGGGAGTGGATGTCACTTTCGATGTGTGAGACTGGATGAAGCTGTACCCGTCAACAAAACAATTGATCAGAGGGACACGCACAAAAAGATAGAGGCTTGGAGTGTATGTTCTGTTAAACATTTGGAATTTAAAGAGAGTTCTGATGTGCACAGCCACTAATCTAAGGGGGAGGGGACAACCGGTCTCTCGTCGTCTGTGGTTTGAATCCTCCCTCTAGCATTGATATGATTGTTGATTGTAGCATAAGTTAGTTTAAGTAGTTTTTAAGTCTAGGAACTGATGGCCTCAACAGTTTGGTCCCTTAGGATTACAAACATTAGACGTAGGAAGTTCAGGAAAATACTACTGGCCATTAAAATTGCTATATCAAGAAGAAATGCAGATGATAAACACGTTTTCATTGGACAAATATATTATACTAGAACTGACATGTGGCCATAATAACAGCCTTGATACACCTGGCCATTGAGTCAAACAAAGCTTGGATGGCATGTAAAGGTACAGATGCCCATGCAGCTTCAACATGATACCACAGTTCATCAAGAGTAATGACTGATGTATTGTGACGAGCCAGTTGCTCAGTCACCATTGACCAGACGTTTTCAGTTGTTGAGGGATCTGGAGAATGTGCCAGCCAGGAAAGCAGTCAAACATTTTCCGTATCCAGAAAGGCCCATACAAGACCTGCAACATGCGGTTGTGCATTATCCTGCTGAAATTTAGGGTTTCGCAGGGATCGAATGAAGGATAGAGCCAGGGGTCGTAACACATCTGAAACATAACAGTCACTGTTCAAAGTGCCATTGATGCGAACAAGAAGTGACCGAGATGTGTAACCAATGGCACCCATACCATCACACCGGGTGATACGCCAGTATGGCGATGACAAATACACACTTACAATGTGCATTCACTGCGATGTCGCCAAACAGGGATGCGACCATCATGATGCTGTAAACAAAACCTGGATTCATCCAAAAAAATGATGTTTTGCCATTCGTGCACCCAGGTTCGTCACTGTGTACACCATCACAGGTGCTCCTGTCTGTGATGCAGCATCAAGGGTAACTGCAACCATGGTCTCCAAGCTAATAGTCCATGCTGCTGCAAAAGTTGTTCATGCTGTTCATGCAGATGGTTGTATCTTGCAAATGTCCCCATCAGTTGACTCAGTGCTGCAAATTCCATTACAGCCTTGTGGATAAGATGCCATCTTGACTGCTAGTGATACGAGGCCATTGGGATCCAGCATGGCGTTCCTATTGCCCTCCTGAACCCACCAATTCCATATTCTGCTAACAAGTCATTGGATTGCAACCAACGCGAGCAGTAATGTCACGATATGATAAACTGCAACCGTGATAGGCTACAATCCGACCTTTATCAATGACGGAAATGTGATGGTATGCATTTCTTCTCCTTACATGAGGCATCACAATGTTTCACCAGGCAACGCCAGTTAACTGCTGTTTGTGTATGAGATATCGGTGGAAACTTTCCTCATGTCAGCATATTGTAGGTGTCGCCACTGGTGCCAACCTTGTGTGACTGCTCTGAATAGCTAATCATTTGCATATCACAGCATCTTCTTCCTGTCGGTTAAATTTCGCGTCTGTAGCACGTCATCTTCGTGGTGTAGCAATTTTAATGACCAGGAGTGTACTTATGTTCATTAGGCTTCTGAAATAAAACATTTTCTTTCCAGAACAAGAGAGGAAATATCAGGGGTCAAAGTGTTCTCAGTGTTAATGCAGTTGGTGCTCTTCATTGTCACTGCTCAGTAGAATATGTTAATCCTAACATGTATGTGACCTGTGCTGCAGTTTTATGCAGCTAGGGAATTATTTATTATTGTAATGAGTGATACCACCATGACATCAGCAGTGTGTTGTAGTATTCTTTCACGAAAACTGAATTTTGCAAATAAATAATTAACAGCTGGAATAGCTATGGAAAATCATCAGGTGAAACTGAGCAAGGTGTGCTGAACAACTTCATTCTCTTTTCCGGAACAGTGAGCCATTGAAATTCTGTTTCAAAAGGCATGATGGGTTGCTTTTCAGGCAATGCATTTCATTCCCTTTTATTTCAAGCATATGAGTCATTATTTGATACCTACTACGATATAAATATGTGCTGTGTGCACCTGGCTTCATATTCAACTAGCACGCTGATAAAAATATAGAAGTGTTTTAGTAAAACCAGCTTTTATTCTAAGTACATTGAACTATTTTCTCGTTGTGCCATATTCTAGCAACACGGACTGTGAGCTGCACATATTAGAGTCCATGGCCTGAGAAGAAGAGGTTCCAATGGGACATATTAAACTGACAGCAGGTACGCAAACTTGAACTGTGTTGATGATAGATTGTGAGGGGGAGGACACATGCTACAGTGAGCTGGATAGAATAAGCTACTTTGATATTTGTTTGGTGTTTCTCCACAATATAGTGAAACATGGCAAACATTTGATTCCTATAAGTTGCCAATATAGGTGACATCCATTTATTAAATTGACTTCATGATTAGCAGGTCTTGAAGTGGGACTCAAGAATGAATTAAATAAAAAACTTTGCAAGCCCACATCAAATACAGTCCTCCATTCATTCAAGACTGAATATTCTTCAACAGACATCAATTACGTTTTATGAAACACATAAATATGACTAAACACAAAATCAAAAGTTCACTTGTTAGCAAAGATAATGTGACGAACAGCTTTTTCAGTAGCACTCATCTCTGCTTCCACAGACAGAATCATTTTGCACTGTTTGGTGGTAATTGCCTCCTAGTGATATTGGACTTCTAGTGCTTCAAAGCTGAACTATAAGCAAACAAGTGGTTAAGGGGCACCACACTATTTGATTGTTAAGGAAATCACTTTTATCTCTTAAATACTAATAAAGGTATTCCTAAAATACACCAACGCACTTCAGAGGTTTGTAGAGGGGGTGTAGAAGATCATATTTTACACAGAAATCCATGTCCATAAATATCATCCTGTGATGCTGTGAGCACCTATTCAACTTTGACACTGTGAAACAAATCTCGTTTACTGCAAACTCTTTGCTTTCCAAATGTTTTCTAAAATGCAGACCTTCAGAGCTATGGGGTAAGGGTCAAATTTTCTTTCGGAGCAGGGGTGAGGCATGTGGGAATTTCAGTTCTCAAATATAAGAAGTCATTGTGATGAGTATGGTACTGTATCCAAAATATCTGCAGCTGAAGCCATTTCAACGTTTAAAACTAAAAGCAGATTGATTTTGTGAGCAACTAAAAATTTAAAAAAATAAATGGGCTTGTACCCACTTCCCTCCCCTTTATTTACATCCCTGTCTTGAGTAGAAGAAATCAGAGCAAAGCTCCATCTCTCATACTCTAGATAAGGGCTTCCCAGTATTTTTAGCTGGCGGACCTCTTTTTCAGATGAAAGTCCACCACGGACCTCTTGTCAGTCCAGCGCATAGTAACTGTTGAAATTCTTCACGAAACCCATGGGAATTGAAAACTTATCAATGCAAGTGCTATTTTTTCATTAAATCTACAAATAATCAAGACTCAGTGGTTTAGATATAAATGGAAACAACTCAAAATCAATGCTGTTCCTATTTGTCTGAATTCCCAGTATATACAGATACTTTGCTGTTAGATTTACTCTGATTGTACAGTACACTACAGCCTGATAAAATTTACTTGTTAGTTGACAGTTCACACATTGTAGCTACAGTCAATCAGGGTAACTTTGTACCAGTCAGGGTATCTTTGTACCACTTAATATTTGGGTTTCAAATGGCTCATGTTCCATCTATTGGCAATATTTTTTTTTTTTATTTCTTTTTTTTTTCTTTTTTTTTTTCTAAATGTAATTTTTAATATCGCTGTTATAAATAATTCCCAAGTGGAACATCAGCCACATGAAAGCAAAGTGGTAGTGGTATAGGGTTACCAGATGTCCGTCTTCAGAAAAGAGGACATTTCTAGATTAATAAAAGAACCTTCTCTCTCTCTCTCTCTCTCTCGTATTGACAACTCACGTACTAGTGATGTCTATACTGTATTATCAGCTTCTTGTTTGTAATACATCTTCTTACAAATTAAGAAGCATGAAATGTTGAGACCCGTAGAACGAATTACAGGACTAATAGCAGTCTTTCGTGCTGAACATTTTTTTTTTTCACCTGAATTTTTTTATTATTATTTTTTTTTTTTTTTCAATGCAACAATTACGGAAACCATAGTACTGTTTACTGTAAAATCGTCACGAATAAAGTAACAATAAAATTATCTATGCGTTCCTTGTTATAGCTATGTTCCCATTTCGGATGAGGCCGACGTGACTATATACATGATTAGCGTCCAGATTTATTTACCATACAAAGGCTCGCAATTAATTATTAAAAACTACTCAGTTTTTAGGACAAAAGCTTTAAATTGATTTTTTCAATACACTGTTTATGTAGTTACAGCTCTTTGGTCCTAAACAGGCGAATGGTGAAACGGCAATGGTTACTGTGGCATCTGAGATTATTTATATGAAGTTTTGAACAAGGTTTCAACTTATGTATAACAAACACTGAACTAGCTTTTGACCTTAAAGTCATAAGTGTGGTTGACAGACAACACACAGAACTGCCGAGTCCCAGCACGACATACTGAACGTCTTATTTTTGGTTCACACAACACTCCGACCAGAGAAAAGGGGGGGGGGCGTGATTTTCATATTATACTATGTATATTGCATTGTCTTGATTGTTGCAGACGTATGTTTTTAATTGGCCGCCTTAAAGTTCGTATCTCGCGACAATTGCCACGCCATTTATTTCAATTGTTCCGAAGTAGCTTGACCTCAGAGCAGCAGCGGTACAGAAACGTGAATTTTTTTTTTTTAAAAAATCATATTGTTTCAAGAAAGGTTTAATACTATAGCGTTAGGATTGTGACAGTTCAGAGAGTTGTATTTACGCACTTTCAACTTGAAGCAGTTGCACAACGCAGAAAAGAGGACATTTCCCCATTTTGTTAAAAACCCGGCCGGACCATTTTTAGGGTCCAAAATAGAGGACATGTCCGGGTAAAAGAGGACGTCTGGTAACCCTATAGTGGTAGAAAGATACCTGACTTGTAAAATGTTAACCTGATTGACTGTGCCTTCTTCCAATCAGAGTGATCAATGTCACGTTTGTTACTGACTTGGTGTCGCAACAGTGAGTCAGTTACACTTCGATTATTTCGCTAGTGCTGTGTAAGAAGCTTAACATATATTTCGTTGCTATTGTTGTGTGTGTGTTTTCTTTTTGGTTTCGTCATCATGTCTGGTGAAACGCGAAAAAAAGGGCCCGACCCACGATTCGGTTTGTAAACAGATCAGGAAAGCAAAGTGAGCAAAGAATTATGTTTAAAGAACAATTGCCACAACTTCTAGCAAAATATGGTAATGCTCGGACTGGGAGGTAGAAAACGGAAGACCTCTCTTTCCAGTTTCGGAAGTAGTCGCGCATACCACTAACGCGAATGATCTCAGTGAAGCAACTGTAATGGTCATTTGTAAAGAAAAGTTTGAAAAAAAAATGCAGAGGGACCTTCTTGCCTCGATATGCCACCGAAGAAGAAAAATGTTCTATCATTCATAACAAAATTAGATTCTTCCACACAAGAAGCGATTAGCATGACATGAAATTATATGGTACTGCGGCAAGGCAAACTGCCTTCTGCACAAGCGGTCTTCAGCAGGTTCCAGAAGCAGCTTTGTAGTTATACAGATTACAAGGTGTTCACTTTGTTCCTTCAGCCTCTGAGCAGTGTTGCCAACCTGGTTCCACGAAAAGAGGTAAAAGCGAATCATAAAAAGAAGGAGAAAAAAGTAGAATTTCGAATGGCAATGGTATAGACTAAAAAAATATTAAAACATCCAGTATTTGTTTCACATTTCCCTGAGGCATTATAAATTCCCTAACATTTACTTGAATATTATTTATTTACAACTTTTTATCTATCATGTTGAAGAAATTATTTTTTTTTTTTTTTTTCTGTAATTACACCATGTCAATGTGAAACAGTGGCACAAAGGAAGCTCAATGAATTCTGAGAAATGTTTTGCCGACAGCTGTAATTTTCCTTACTTTATTTAACAACCTGTTTTGGTGCCTAATTACCACCATCAGTAGCAGGGCCGGCACAAGGCACGTGCGAAACGTGTGGCCGCACCGGGCGGCACTTTCCGAGGGGCAGCAAAAATGCCGCCCCGCTATTTATTTTTTAGGAAAAGCTCAACATTCATGCCCAAGAGGGGATTGGAAAGTAAACCTTGGAGGGAGCGTCTTCAGGAACTTTAGCATGGAGCCTCGACTACCTGCCGGCCGCCCCTGTTGAACAAGGGGAGGGAGGAGAACTAATGTCTTCCTCGCCAATGTGGCGGCACCGTCGTGTTTACTCCGGAGGAACGTAGAGGGGGAAGCAGTCTGGCAACACGCCAGTATTCTTATGAGTGGAGCGATGCTTGCATGTTACGCGCCGTGCATTTACTCACAGCTAAGTTTGCAGAAGACGAAATCTAATTTGGAAATTCGAATTCATTGTTCGATTATGTGTTAAGCTTGAAGCAATTTATCTAATTCCTTCAATGACAGTTTCCGAGTGTTTTACTCTTCACACACTATGGAATGTGACTAGAAGTATTCTGAATGGCTAAATACACTGTGAGTAATTACAAGGGATAAAGACATTGGCAGTAAGCCTGGCATAATTTGGGTTACGACGTATTTTTGAAAATGTTTCCTATCTGTTTCTGAGTGATTGTCGGACGTTTTGGTTTTTGAGCCTGCATGAACAACAATTAAACACCGACCGGAACTTTTGTTTGACAATACTTCCCGCACACTATCACTTTGCCAACACAGTAGAACCCCTCATATCCGACCTCGGAATTACCGACTCCTCGCAATATCCGACCATGTGCCTGACTGTCTTCTGCCGGCGACGAGTCAAACTGACTCAACAGTTCTGTGCATTGTTTCTTTGTTGAACTGCCAGTTGTG
This sequence comes from Locusta migratoria, assembly GCA_026315105.1. NCBI lineage: Eukaryota > Metazoa > Arthropoda > Insecta > Orthoptera > Acrididae > Locusta > Locusta migratoria. The sequence goes on from CM048747.1 coordinate 390,255,320, forward strand.
TTCTGATTGTCGACGTGAACGTTGCTCTACTTTATTCTTTTTGTTTTCGTGATTGCTGCATCTTTGATGATAAACTGTGTTGTGCGATTAGTGAAAGTTCGCTATAGCTTCTCAAAAACATAAGCGTGTTGCATTTCCCTTCAACAAAAACTCGAAGTGCTTCAGCGTTTGGACCGTGGTGAGTAACTAGTCAAATTATCCGCAGAGCTAGGGGGGTCGGCGTGACAACTGTAAAAGACCGGAGAAAAAACCGTGAAGACCTTGAAAGTTATTCTATGACAGTTGAAACGGAAGATGCTTTAAAAAAATCAGAAAATGTTAAGAAAAACTAAGCTAGAACTTGTGAAAGAAAAAGCTGTAAAGCTGTTTGAAAAATTGAGAGGAGATGTTGAGACTTTCCAGGCAAGAGAAGGTTGGTTTCACCCTTTTATAAATCTCAATATGGTGACACTCCCGGTGTACTAACGTAATCAGTAATCAATCGTCTGCTTGGATGGATTGTGCTCTTTTTAATGATTGGTTTTTCCTCGAATTTGTGCCCATAGTAGAAAACATTAAAATCAAAAACCTGCCACTGCGAGCTGTGTTGTTGTTAGATAACGCGCCAAGCCAATCTGCAGAGTTTGAATTAAAGAAAGGCAACCTCTAAGCTATGTTTTTACCTTCACATGTTACACCATTGATCCAGCCCATGGACCAAGGGGTCAGTGAATGGCTAAAAAGGCGGTACCGTAAAAAATATGTAGGGTCTTTTTTGGACAAAACGGAAGGAGGCTGCTCATTCTTGGAGCCTATGAAGATTTTAAACACCAAAGACGCAATCTATACCGTCGCGTCTGCATGGGATGAAATGAAACAGACAACTCTTCAAAGAGCATGGAAGAAAATTTGGCCAGCCGTGGTGGCCGAGGGGACTGCGGCGCGCCAGTCACGGTCTGCACGGCCACTGCGGTCGGGGGTTCGAATCCCCCGTCGGGCATGGATATTTGTGCCGTCCTTAGTGTTAGCTAGTTCATAAGTAGTTTGTAAGTTTACGGACTGATGACCCCGTAGTTAAGTCCCATAAGCTGTACATACATTTCAACGTTTGAAGAAAACTTGGCCATCATTAAAACAAAGTGACAGTGCTGATAAGGATGATGATGAGCCTGCTTCATCAACGGAAGTTGATCTAGAAGCTGAAGAAAACAACGTCGCAGAAACTCTTCAAGACCTGCAGGAACTGCAACACGGTGTCCAGCTGCAGCTGAGAGATGTGGAGAAATGGCTGATCGAAGCTGACATGGCAAAGTCTACAAATGAAGAACTCAATGATGACAAAATAGTTGATGTAGGTCAAAACGCAATAAATGAAGACAGGGACGCTGACGAAGAAGAAGTAGAAGAAGTTGATCGTGATATTGGTGTGACACATTCAGAGGCTAAAGATGCATTTGACATTGTGTTAAAATATTTGGAACAGAACCCGAGAGCCACCCCTATGGACGTGTTGAAGGCAAAGAAATGGCGTGATTTTTCAGCGAAATCAGGATTGGGTAAATTGAAGCAAAAGAGTATTAAGGAATTCTTCAAATTAGGTATTGTACACACTGTACGTAACTGTTTGCCCCTTTGAGTAAACAGTACACTACTGTATTTTTTATGTTTTCGTTAATTAATATAAACATTAAACATTTCCATTTTATAAAAAAACTGATACTTTTTATTAGTATATGTACTGTAAAATAATTTTTATTGAATACAGTAATTACGATTAAGCAGCACTGTGTGTATTTTGTGCACTACTTAAAATTTAGTGCAGTATACGGCTGTTTTGACCCAAAAAAACATGTTTTATTGCTCCTCGGTATATCTGACCTTTTGGGCGTTCCGACTACGGCCCGGTCCCATGAAGGTCGGATATCGGGGGTTCCACTACATTTGTTTACTGCATAATGCGCGTGAATCCATGTTTCATCTAAGTAAACTACTGGTCTCTTTGATTCTGAGAAAGTATGTTCTTTTAGCAACAATGCCCTCTCTTTGGTTCAAAAAAAAAAAAAAAAAGTCAATTTTGACACCTTCCAAAACGAAAATCCACAGACAGAACATTGCTTCTAAGGGTTTCCTTGCTAGCTTTGAAGCTCATTTCTGTTTGACAAAAGTTGTGCATTTTTCGCAAAGTTCGTATTTCTTTCTATTGTTTGTAATACCATAGAAATTGCTGCCTGATAATACATTTATCCATATCATCCATCACTTACTTGTTGTGAGCTTCTTGCTGCTTCTTCTTGGGTACTAGTTTAACTGTAGCCTCGCTGTACCTCGTCACGTGACCTACAGTAGTTCCTGGTACTGCCGCATCACCACTTCACCTTTCCAGGCAATACGTATTGTTGCATTCTCTACAACGAAAACTGCAGAATTCGTTTTGGTGGTTGCCCAAGGGAATCAAGATTGCTCAGAATCACTTTCATTGTGTTTCTTAAGAACAAAAGAATTGGTGACTCCGGATTTCTGGCAACTTGGGATGTAATAGGAAAGTGCTTTTCATATAACGTACCATTAGTATTGCGCATGTACGTTACTCATAAGTAGGAATTTTTCTCTTTCAAGATTGCAGAATAGGAAAATTTATTGTTCTTATGATCTATTACTTGAAAAATTGGTGAGTTGGCAAATAATCACATGTCATCCCAATAGCTAGAATGAAAATAAAGCGAAGAAAAGTGAAGTGATATGGTGGCGACTAATTTGTTACCCCTTATGCCATAATCAGACACGAAAGAACTGACACGTGGAAATCAGGATAGTTGTCGAGTGTCAGTTGTTTGGAATGAACAATGCAGTGCAGTGAGTTAATATATTTCGACTAGCATTAGTTGCCGTTGATTCCCGGCTGTGTATTTACTCCATCTCCTTATTCTTCCTCTCTCCATTGTCTTCTGCCCCACTCTTTGACCGTTTCACCTGCATATGTAGTGATATTTGGGCTGACATTAAATTTCACGCAGCTCAATTCTTATGACTACATCTCCTGAACAGTGTATCCTACAGTAATATAAGATTTCACACACATTTGAACATTTTTGTAAATTCACAAGGCTTATTAAAATTAAATAGATTTCCTTTAACAGATTTGATTCTATTTTTGATCTGGTGTCCAGCGACTGTTTTGTACAAATCTGTAGAGAATGTCATCAATCAGTAGCTATTTTTGTTTTTATTTTCCAGATCTACATAGATTTACGGCACAGAGCGGCTATTCTCAATGCTTTGAGTTATCTATACTGTCATACTGAATGTAACTGTCAAGATGACGGTTTAGATGTGAGCATATTAAAACCCTTGAGACTGGGTAGCTCTGAAAAGTAAAAACAAAAAGTGCTATTGATTGCTGACATTTCCTACAGATTTGTTTCAATAAAATTCCACAAACTTTTTGTAAAAAAAAAAAGAAAAAATTGCATTGACATGTTTTACGGTCCACTTTAGATTTGTTATTTTACAAGTTTTTGCGAACATTTTGAACCAAAATAACAATCTATATAATAAATATACACTTCCCTTCTGTTTCATTAAGGAACTACACTTGCCACAGAAATGTTGGAGTTCCTTTATATACGAAACTACCTGTAACAGCACTTTGTGCAGAATGTTTACGAAATAGAACAAACACACATTTTAGAGGGAGTATTCTTACATATGCACAACTCTAAACATTGAAGAACATTGAGCACCACAGTCCGAGGCATTACCCACTATGCTACGGCTAAAAATTTTAACATTCGTCCTTTAATGTCGTACTACTCACGGCATTTGTTAACGGATGCTACTATGGAAATTTTAGACACTAGATTATTATTTATCATACGAAGAATGACGTGTTTTTGTTAATTCTTCAGTGAGTCGTTGCTTTGAAATGACAATGGGTAAGTTACAATAGGAAAATCTGTTAAAGTTTTGTTTTTTTCTATACGATTCTATTTAATAACTTGACTTTAACTCTCTGACACCAGAGATGTGTTGTTCTATAATCTTTACTGTAAAAAAATCACTATTGCGTTGCTAAGCAGTAAGCACCAGCCTGTGTTGTTGTGCAATCTTGTGTGTCTTAATGTTATGCTTGAAAATAAATCAATGTTTCTTTTTAATGGTGGAAACCGCGTTATTTGTGATAAAATTTAACAGGTTATGGGCCCAGGGACACTATTGTGGAATTTAAGGCATTTGAAGACACACAGTTTGCGTATTTTTCCATATGTGAATAAAGTGAAAACTTCGAAAGTAACGTACTGTGACTTTCGTATATTAGATTACGTGTGGATTCAGTTTGGGAATTTCGAATATGGATTCGACAAGAGTGATTAGTATTGGTTTACTTGAAGGGCAATCAAACTGGAATATGTGGAAGTATAAAGCAAATGTGTGTTTACGTGGTATTCCTGGAGCACTTGATGTCATTGAAGGTAGGTTGGTTAAACCTGCAGAACCTGCAGAAAGCGCTACAGCTCAAGAAAAAGAAACATACAAGAGTGCATTAAATAATTATCTTAAGGCTGACAGCAATGCTTTGATTGTGTAGACTACTAATATGACAGAAGAAACATTGCAGAAAATAATGTGTCTTAATACTTCTCGTGAAGTGTGGGCAGAATTGCATAAATTATTTGATGGTGTTTCTGAAGATAAAGTTTATGTTCTTTGTTTACGATTTTTTGGATTTATGAAACATTCAAATGATGATGTAGCAACTCATATATCAAATCTGAAAAATCTGTGGAATGATTTGAAGCAAGAAATGGCTAAAGATGTAGGAAATAATCCAGAATTACCTGATTTATTTTTAATTTGCAAGATTTTAGGCTCTCTACCAGATGAGTATCCTTCATTTAAATCGATTTGGATGCTTATGTCAAAAACTGATATGACTGTTGACAGCTTGACAACTCAACTCTGTGCATATGAGAAAGCCTTGTCAAGTAAAGGAGGAGATTCTACATCTCAAGAGGCACTTACAAGTAACTCATCTAAACAAATTTCTAAGCAACCACAGGGGAAAAAGAAAATTGTTTGTCATTACTGTAAGAAGCCAAATCATGTAATCAAGAAATGTTGGAAATGGATTGCAGATGGTCAACCACAAAAGCCACAAAAAAGTTGTGCGTCTGAAGGTAAAACTCCACATAAATCTAACTCAACGAATATGATTCTTTTTGCTGAAACATCTGTTGTTATGTCATCTGAGTGTGATATGTTGGAAATGTTTACCGGTATAAACCAATGTTTGCTTTATGTTCCTTTTTTTAAAGGCTGGAATCTAAGAGACTATATAGGAAAAAAAACTATCTGTTGTTGCCATAGCAACAAATAAGCAACTTTTGTATTCTGTGTTTAAGTGAATGTTCTTTAAATAAAGTTAACTTGAAAATAATTAATAACTCAGCAGGTTATGGACCCAGAGCTCTGACAGAATAAATAAAACTAAAAAAAAATAAAAAAAAACGAATACTACACTGACAATTAAGAAACACAAGAAACCACTTCAGATGTTTGAAGAGAGGGAAGTATTTCAAGATATACAAGTGCTTAAAGACAGTAGTACATTCAGCATGTGGGATGTTGAAATTATAATATTGTTCAGTACACAAGATCTCTGTAATATTGTAGATGGTACAGAAACACTACAAAATTGTGAAGCTGAAGAGAAAAAGAAGAAATGGCAGCAACGAGACAGCAAGGAAAAACATTTTATAATGAGAACAATCGATAAAAAGGTAAAGCCACATGTATTGTGTTGTGAAACTTCTAAGGCTATGTATGATAAACTTAAAGTAATTTACAAAAGAGATGCTTCTCAAAGAATTCAACAATTACTTCAGGAATTTCACAGTTTCAAATATGATAAAACTAAAGACATAGCAAGTAGTATAAGTGCACTGCAGAATATAGCATTTGAACTGAATCGTCTCCAGTCAGAAAAGATGTCAGATACTATGATAATACCTAAAATACTGTCTATTTTGCCAGATGAATTCAAACACTTTTCTCCAGCATGGAATTCATCACCCAGTGGTGAGAAGACTATGGAAAATTTAATTGCAAGGCTAATAAGAGAAGAGGAACGACTGAGAAATAACAATCAAGAAGAGAGTATTGCCTTTGGTGTTCATTTTAATAAAGGAAAAGACCTAATTTGTAACAACTGTGGTGGACATGGACATTTTGCAAGAGAATGTAAGAAGTGTAAGAAGAAAGAACACTGTTCTATATGCAAGAAAAACAACAACAAAGAAGAATATTGCTACTTTAAAAATAAAAATAAAATTCAAGGAGCAAAAACAAGAACTTACAAGCCCTGTCCACACTGCAAGAAGACAAACCACAAAGAAGATGACTGTTATTTTAAGAACAAAGATAACACTAAAATATCATTTTTCACTTTAGAAGATAATAAATATGATTTAGTGCCTGATAAAGAAAATAAGATAGAAGACAAAGCATGTATTGCATATGAATGTAACAAAGACAAGACTTTGGGAGAATCCAATGAGAAAAAAGATATGGTAATGGTTGTTGATAGTGCATATACAGGATATATGTGTAATGAGGTTGACAAGTTAACAAACGTGAAAGACTATGACAGTGTCGTGAAATCTGCAAAAGAAGGTGAGTCAATGGAAATAAAAGCAACAGGAAACTTTATAGGTGATAACTGTGTTCCCAATGGTGTTATGTATGTTCCTCAACTAAGCAGAAATTTCATGTCTGTGAATGCTATAACTGAAAAAGATGGTACAGTTGTCTTTAGTAAACATAATGTTCAAATATACAAAGATGAAAGACTCATTTTGAAAGGACACAAAAGAATAAATGAACTGTATGAAATAACCATTAAATCAGGAGTGCAATCACTACTGACACAAGAAGAAAAACAAGAATGGCATAAGAAGTTAGGTCATCCAGGCATAAGTTGTACTTCAAAGTTCAAGAAAATGTGTGATGGAATTCCTAAGGGTTTGTGCTCAGCAGAAAACTTATGTGATGCTTGTGTGAGAGCTAAGCTAACAAGAAAGCCATTTTCTACTGAGAGAGAAAGAGCAACAAGACCACTTCAAATAATACATACTGATATATGTGGAGAGAGAGATCCCCCAACATATTATGGATACAAGTACTACATGACAGTGTTAGATGATTACACCCATTTTTGTGTGACCTATTTGTTAAGATACAAGTCGGAAGCTCCAAGATTCCTAAGGAAATATGTCCTTGAAAGTGAAAATCAGTTTGGTTTGAAAGTGTCAAAAATAAGATGTGATAAAGGTGGTAAATACACCAGTAATGATTTTAAGAATCGGTGTGAAGAAAAAGGAATTGTGCTAGATTATAGTATTCCTTATAGTCCGCAACTCAATGGGAAAGCAGAAAGATTAAATCTAACAATAATGAACAAGGCAAGAGCTTTGATATTTGATAGTAAAATGCAGAAAGAGCTATGGAGAGAGGCAGTTCTCACAGCTACGTACTTAATTAACAGGAGCCCAACTGTCAATCAAAGTGCCACACCTGCAGAAAAATGGTTTGGGAAAAGACCTGATCTGTCAAGACTTCAAATTTTTGGATCAAAAGTTTTTGCCAAAAATCTAGGATGCTTGAAGAAACTAGATGAAAGAAGTAAACCATACATTTTTGTTGATTATGCTCCCAATGGCTATAGACTTTCTGATGCAGATAGAAGAAATATGGTGATGTCAAGAGATGTTGAATTTGAACAGAAAGTGAGAAAAGAAACTAACAGAAGACTCTTGTTATTGGTGAACTATCATATGATATTCACAAACAAGTAAATGAAATTCAAAAGCAAGAAAACAGAGAAGAAGAAGAACAAGAAAGTGAAGAAGAAGAAAAATAAGAAAGTGTATGAAACGAAAACACAAGAAACTATAATCTTAGGAATAGAATTAATTTGTAGAAACCTTCAAAGTATGATAATTATGAAGCAGCATTACTTTCGTTTGAAGAATGTATTGATGGTACAGACAAAGAAAATTGGTTAAAAGCAATAGAAGAAGAAAAGAAATCACTCGAACAAAAGAAACATAGAAGGTGATCACTCCAGAAGAGGCAAAAGGGAAACAGATCTTAAGAAGCAAATGGATCTTTAAAGTCAAAGATGATGGTAGATATACGGCCAGATTGGTTGTCAGGGGTTGTCAACAAGAAAAGGGGAAAGATTTCGAGGAATTATTCAGTCCAGTAGTAGATATATGTTCATTAAGACTGTTGTTTGCTCTGGCAGCAGAGAAAAATTTCCATATAAAACTGTTTGATGTAAAAACAGCATTTCTCTATGGGAAGCTAGATAAAGAGATTTTTATGAAGGTACCTGAAGGATACCAAGAAGCTGGACAAATCTGTGTTTTGAAGAAAACTCTGTATGGACTTAGGCAAGCTCCAGCCAAATGGAATAAAACTCTGACAGAGTTCCTAAAATCAGGACTAATTCAGTTGAACTCAGAGCAGTGCATATTTAAAAATGTAACTGAAGAAATGTACATGGCTATACAAGTTGATGATGGAATCCTAATAGGAAAAGACTTGGCACTTCACAGAAGACCCTAAAACAAGAGATTAGAAAAATATAAAAAGAACTCTGAGATACATACAAGATTCTAAGAACTATGGCCTTTTTTATAATAAGAAAGATAATGAAGATGATGACACTATTCATGTACATGTCTACTGTGATGATGATTATGCACAAGATTTAAGAAACAGGAAGAGTACAGGTGGTTACATTGTTCTCTATAATGCTGCTCCAATCATTTGGTGTTCCAAGAAGCAGAGTGTGGTAGCTACTTCATCTACTGAAGCGGAGTACATTTCAGCAGCAGAATGCACTAAAGAAATTAAGCACATTAAGACCCTACTGCAAGAGTTAACCAGAAGAGAAGTGATGATCACTCTTCATGTAGATAATCAGAGTGCTATTCAAATGATCAAATCAGGACAGTTAGTGAGACGAAGCAAACATATAGACATGAAATTTCATTATGTTAGTGAACAATACAGAGAAGGGTTGTTTGAGATACAGTACTGTAATACAGACGAACAATTAGCAGACATATTGACTAAAACTCTGCAAAGAGTAAAGTTTGAGAAATTTAAAAATGCTATTATGAAACAGATAATATGACATTTGTTATTCTAAAACATATTTGGTGACATCTTACTGTGTAGTAAACTAAAAGTATGGAATTTGTGCTTTAGATTTTGTGTGAAAACAAACATTGTATTTTAAGGGGGGATGTTGGAAATGTTTACAGGTAAAAACCAATGTTTGCTTTATGTTCTTTTTTTTTAAGGCTGGAATCTAAGAGACTATGTAGGGAAAAAACACTATCTGTGGTTGTCATAGCAACAAATAAGCAACTTTTGTATTCTGTGTTTAAGTGAGTGTTCTTTAAATAAAGTTAACTTGAAAATAATTAATAACTCAGCATGATACTGGTAGCTGGTTTATACACAATGGTACAACGAGTCATATTACCAATAAAAACAATTTCTTCAAGACGTGTGAAACATTTTCTACAACACATACAGTTACATCAGCAGATGTGATACTGTTGAGGCTGTTGGTAAGGGCACCATAAAAATGGAAGCAACAATAAAAGGAAAGTGGCACAAAATCACTTTTAGTGATGTGTGGTATGTACCAAAAATTAAAAAGAATCTGTTTTCTGTCTTATCAGCACAAGATAAAAATCCAAAAAGAACATTTTTATCCACAGCAGAAAGGTGTTATTTTAAAATTGGTGATGTCACTAAACTAATTGGCATTCGTGGATCGTTAAATTAATTATAAGAAGTCTTAAACCTCCTATTCCTGCTGAAGTAAATGAAATCAGCCAAGAAAACTTACTGCAGTTGTATCATGAAAGATTTGGACGCCAAAATAAGCGACATGTCAAGATGCTGATCTCTAAGATGTTAGGCATAAATGTGAGACTGGATTCTGAACTCTGTGAAGGTTGTGTTTATGGTAAAGCACATCGACTTCCATTTGGTACTCGGAAGAGAGCGTCTGAAACATGAGAGCTGATTCATATGGATGTCTGCGGCCCCTTTTAGTAGTCCATGTCTGGGTATCGCTATTTTGTTTTGTTCAAAGACGACTACAGTAAATTTCTTACTGTTTACTTTGTCAAGGAAAAATCAGAAGTTCCTAATAAATTAAGACAATTTATAAATGAAAAATAGACTGCTGGACATACAATTAAAAACCTCTTAAGTGATAACGGAGGAGAATTCAACAATGAACAGATAAGGGAGATTCTACAGAAGGAGGGCATAATTCAACGTTTTACTATGCCATACACTCCGCAGCCAAATGGATGCAGCAAAAGGGAAAATCGTACTCTTGTTGAAACTGCCCAGGCTATGATGCATGCTCATGAAAACATTCCTCAGTCATTTTGGGCTGAAATGATAAATTCTGCAGCAAACACTCTTAATTGAACGGGGCCTTCTAGTATTGAAGGGATATCTCCATATGAACTATGGTATGGAAAGAAGCCTGGTTTGAAGCATCTGCGTGTAATAGGATCTAAATGTTATGTTCATGTTCCTAAACATTTAAGGGAGAAAATGGATCGAAAAGCCGTAAAAGGGATTCTGATTGGCTATGACCACAATGATTGGTATCGAATCTGATGTGAAGAAAAATTTCAGCTTATGGGATCATGTGATGTTATTTTTTAAGAGAAAATTATGCAAATTGAAACTCCAGTAGTTCCTGTGGACCTTGATTTTTCTCAGCAGAAGTCTCAAGAATCTTCGCAAGAAAGTAAGAATAAAATGGAATAAAGTTTTCCAAGAGAAAATGATTTCTGCAGTTATGATGATTTGCACAGTGAAATTGAAGAGGTATTAGAACAATGGAATCAATTAGACCACAGCTGCGTGACCATTCAACATTAAAATGTCCTAAAAGTTTTCAAGACTATGCAATGCAGTTAATGTCCTCAGAGGAACCAGAATCATGTTGTGAAGCTATGAATTCAAGTCAACAAGATGAATGGAAATCAGCCATGGATCAGAAATGGCACCACATCAAGAGAATGGAATTTGGACTTCGGTAGATTTACCTTCTGGAAAAAGAGCAATTCTTTGTAAATGGGTTTATAAGTTGAAGACAAATGCTGATGGGTCAGTTGTGAAATTCAAAGCTAGACTGGTTATCAAGGGATTTTCTCAAAAGAAAGGGATTGATTATGAACAAACTTTCAGCCCTGTGGCAAAGATGTCTACTATTCGAATGTTTCTCAGTGTTGCAGCCCAGGAGAAAATGAATATTGCACAAATAGATGTGACTACTGCTTTTCTTTATGGAGACCTGAAGGAAACAATATTTATGACACAGCCTGAAGGTTATAATGATGGTTCTGGAAAAGTATGTCAGTTAACGAAAATTCTGTATGGTCTAAAACAGGCACCCCATTGCTGGAATGAGAGGTTCACTAATTACATTTTGAAATTAGGATTTAAGAGGAGTGAAGCTGATCCCTGAAAGAGAGAAAGGTTCTTCCAAAATGTTCTTTGTACTCTATGTTGATGATGGCTTCATTGCAGCAAACAATGATAGTGAAGTTAAGCAGTTTATTGAAGATCTTGAGAGACAATTCAAGATTAAATCAAGCCCTCCATCATATTTCTTAGGACTGGAAATTGACAGAAAAGTAGATGGTTCTATTCAAGTTAGTCAGACTCACTATGTCGAGAAGGTTTTGGAATGTTTTGGCATGAGTGACTGCAGAGCTGTTACAACTCCAATTACCAAGGATGACAACGTGGAAGGGAGTCCTGTCAACACTGAATATCGCTATAGGCAAGCAGTTGGATCCTTGATGTACTTGATGTGTGGGACAAGACCAGACATAGCATATGCTGTTGGAGTAGCATCTAGAAGTCTTGAAAGTCCAACCGAGCAGGATGTATAGTCGACGAGATGTAGCATGAGCTATGACGTCAGGATGCGCAGTGGCCCTGCGTCGGTTTTGTGTAGTGGGGGAAGTTGTGGGCGCATACCTGCAGTTCATTTCGCGCGTTTCACTGCAGTCCGAAAACATCGAGTCGTCGCCAGTGCTTAGGCTGCCCAGGGAGTTCATACTGCGCGCTGGGCTGGGTTGAACCAAAAAAAGGAGGAAACTACATTTTTCCGATTTTCACGCTGTAAAAGATTTGGACGGTATATAAGACCATCCCACATCATTTCATCAACTAATTTTTTCCTTGCCTATGGAAAAATAAAATGTCTACTTTTCATTCCACCCGAGTTTTTCGTTTCGTATCGCTTCACACTCGAATTTGATGAAAGTATGCGCTTAAAAAATCGGATTTTTAGACACGTAGTAGTAAAACATCCCAGCTTTCTAATAAATCATTCACCTTTTCATTATTCATAACAGTCGTTTTCAAATGACATTATTTCTCAGGTGTGTGCACTTGAATTACAAATCGTGTAATGGAAAACTTGGATAGCGGGCAGCTTACTGTTCTGCGCATTTTAGATCATACATTACAGCGAGTGAAATGGAGGTAAAAGTACAGAAAAGTTTTTGAAATGTTAGTCGCATTGACATCTACCTCCTTTCACCAGTAATTGCAAGTTATCTGAGCGGCGCCATGCCGCGATCGCAAGCCTTCGACCTCGACGGGTGTTGGGCGTAGCGTGAAGCACTTCGGCAATGAAAAAATGTATTGCTAGCCACGTGACCGTTTACAACTGACAATGATCTGCTAGGGTTTTAATTAGGTCATAAGCGTCAGAGTGAAATGCCATGAGTACTGGGTGATAATAGCCATTAACACTGGATCACTAGCGTGTCTAAAAAATGAAAATTTGGGTCTATCAGGAGATGTGTTAGGGTAGCAATGCAGATGTGACCACTGTGTGTAGATGGCGTAGTTGTCAGCGTGACTGTCTAGTTAGCCTAAAACTTGGGATAGAAACGCCGTAAAGCTCAAATTTTCATGTTTCCACATGTATTTAATTCAAAGCGCAGTGGCAGATAAAGTCGGAAATTCCATAGTGTGTTGTTTAATAAAGACCGAGTTCATAATTACTTTGAAATTTGATGCCACCTGTTTGAATTTTTAATCTTTTCTTAATACTATTTTGCGATCGGAATAGGCTAGCTCTTAAAATCCAATTCCAAGTAAGAGTGGGAATGTAGAAATTAAATCTGCCAGTGGGAAGCTGATCTGTAAAAAGTAACATTTTACTTAAACAATTTATTTCTAGTTGTCAACAATTTACAAAATCAGGAAATTTACATTTTTTCCATATATTTTATTCTTCGAACCTGAAAAGTCTAATTGTATTGTACATTCAAAGTCTGGTGTCTATAATAGCGAGTTAGAACAAATTTTGACGCTCCTTTTTTTCCAAGTTTAGTATGAGTAATGAAATTGCGTCTGATCAGTCTTCACTGGATCGGCTAATTGCCAATACGAATTGTGTATTTTCCGTTCTACAGAGTGGGGCAATGGCTAGAAAGGCAAGAATTGAAAATATAGCTTTCATAGTCGGCAACCATATAACTCCACAATGGATACTATCGAAACAAAGAAATGAGTTGTGCCGAAATTACCGTCGGCCTCCCTCCCTCGCCTTGTTCGGCTTTCCGCTGCGTCGCCGCCCCGCACTTTTGACACCTGCCTCGCGCCGGCCCTGAGTGAATATCTTCAGGACGGACAACACCTGCGGCGCGCACCCTCCCTCCCGCGAGCACCTGCCCACCTATGGCCATTCCCTTCCCCTTACGCGCAGCTCGTAGCTCTTCCTAAATCTCGTCGACTATAATACGAGGGAAAAGAATATTCCGCTATTTGACAGGCACATACGACTATGGAGTTATTTACAAAAGTGGCAAAGACAAATGCATTCTCGAATGCTTCAGTGATGCTGATCATGGAAGTGATTTAAAGACTGGACGATCTACCTCTGGTGTTCTTTGTTTCTACAGTGGTGCACCTGTCAGTTGGTTGCAAGCCCCCACAATCGCGTAAGCGGCCGACTGCGAACAGCGGACAAATTGAAGAGCGCCTCAGCGGCCATTGTAGTGGCAAACTTCCGCGCGAACTTTAAATGTACGTAAGATCATTTTGATTAGAGAGAGTATTCATTTGACATAAGTAGCGAAAACTATGTCTAATTGAAATATATAACTACAAAACAGCTTCATACTCCTTGAATATACCTCAACTATCGGTTGTGTGTAAATTTATTACACATACGGTGTAGAAACTGGCCAACAGTATTTCCTCTTCTTAACGAAACCGAACTATAACTTGTAGTTTTTGTGAGTTCTAAGTGTAGCATATGAACGAAATTTATCGTCAGACACGATTTTTTTGTACTTTCTCAGTATATTCTACGATTGTGAAACTTTTGTACAAACATTAATTTCGGGAGAGATTTACACTTTACGTCTCTGCTTTAATGCTGTATTCTCCAATATTTAGATATTCCATAGCATCAAAAAATCAAACAGGGCTGACTGAAATAGCTAATGTTAAAAATCGATTGTGAAAGTGAAATATGCCATCAGATACATACCTTTATATACTGCCTTACAAGTTGCTAATATTAATTTCACAAACAAAAATTCGAACTGCAGTGAGGCAACTAATTTCGTGACCCCAATAGTTATTTTACACATCATAAAATGAAACTGCCTAAAGTAGCTCCTTTTTAAGAGCTACCAGAATTATAAAAGCCTGTTATTTATTTCATTCAATCCTATATTGTCTTGACTAACAGTCTCTTAAGCAAGAGTAACTATCTCTGAGCACAAGTAGTAGGGCTACTTGTATTCCTGAGAAATATAAATTGGAATACAGTATTCGATATTTTTATTCCTTTCAATTGATTTATTTATTTAAACGCTGAGAAGCTGTTCGTCGTCGTGCTTCATGTACACTGCGATAGTCAAACAGTACAGACTATCAATTGTGTAGGCCTATATATCCCGCAGTAGCTATTTAATACACGACTTACCTGCTAATAACACTCGTATTTATCTGACGCTTGCCACTACTATGGCGGCTGAGCGAAGGTTCAAATTATCCCGCAACAGCAGTGCCGTCAGGGAGTCTAGTTATTTTTACAAGGTCTTTGGTTGGTTGAGTCAGCGACAAACTTCAGTTGCGATTTCTACTACAGAAGCTGAAGTTGTTGCAGCAAGTAAAGTGGCACGAGAAATTGTTTGGGTCAAGATACTTTTAATTAAACTTGGTCAGCTAAAGGAGTCAAAACCTTATCTATGAGTGGACAATGAAGCAGCTGTTCGACTGGCACTCAAAACTGAATTTCATTGACGGACAAAACATATCCGTCTCAGACACTTCTTTGTTCGAGAGCTAGTTGCAGATGGTGAAATAATAATTTCAAGGGCAAACACATCTGATCAGCTTACAGATATATTAACAAAGCCATTATTTGCTGTCCGATTAAGACAGTTGTGCAATGATATGAGACTGTGTAAGTTATTAAATAAGGGGGAGTGTTAAAGTTTTGTGTTTTCTATTTAATAACTTGACTTTAACTCTTTGACACCAGTGATGTGTTGTTCTATAATCTTTGCTGTAAAAAAATCACTATTGCGTTGCTAAGCACCAGCCTGTGTTGTTGTGCAATCTTGTGTGTCTTAATGTTATGCTTAAAAATAAATCAGTTTCTTTTTAATGGTGGAAACCGTGTTATTTGTAATAAAATTTAACAAAATCATCAAATACGCAAGGCAAGATGGCGTATGCCAAAGAAAGTTCTGGGCGAGGAATGACTCGTGACATCTCCGAATGGCTGGTTTTCGTTAA
The DNA here is from genome assembly GCA_026315105.1 of Locusta migratoria. Lineage (NCBI taxonomy): Eukaryota > Metazoa > Arthropoda > Insecta > Orthoptera > Acrididae > Locusta > Locusta migratoria. The sequence goes on from CM048747.1 coordinate 390,271,181, forward strand.
TTCAATGGAGGGTGTCAAATCTCCGTTATTTTTGCAAATATCTCTGAAACGATACGAGATTTGAAAAAAACACAAGGGAGCAAAGTTGTAGAGAATTTGTTCCTCTACAAATTAGGTTATTCAATTTTCATGTCAGATGAATGGTTAAGCTGTTATTGTTATTTAAATTTTGAACCGTCAAAAGACGATCGCAAAGGCCCACTTTTAGCGTTACTACCGTAACCTAAAGTGGGCCAAAAAGACAGGAGGGGGGGGGGGGGCAGCAATTTAGCAGCTCGCACGGGCCGGCACTTGGGCTTGCGCCGGCCCTGATCAGTAGGCCCTAAAACAATAGAGCTGGTGCATCCATTTGGTACTTCATATTACATTTAGACCCTCCGTGTATAAATAACGATTGGATGGACCACCTGGATTCTATAAGGAGCCTACTGGTGTGCTAATGAGGTCCGAAACAGGTTGCTAAATAAAATACGCAAAATTGCGGGTGTTGGTAATTCATCTTATCTTGTGAAACATTAATGACGTAGTTCACCAATCCTGGAAGTTGGTCGCGAACGTAAAAATAAAAAAGAGAGAGAGAAAGATCGTCTCATTACCGTGGCTGACCAATATTATGCTATCCACTCAGTAAACTAAACAATGAACAGCGCACCAAACAAACAAAGCGGAATACAGAAAGCATTTGGCAACGGCTGTAGTGAAATTGTTTGCGGAGGTAGGTGTTGTCATAAACTGGGTACCTACTTATGTTTCCGACGTGGCCTTGCGACGGGGCGGAACATGCTTTTCCCTCTTTCTGGTGGAAAAATGTTTTGTGGTCGTTTAGGGGATGATATTAAATGATTCCCGCTTTGGTGCTGTTCCATCCACGTGCGCCTTAATACATTTTTCAATTGATAAACAAAAGTACATACCAATTATACAGACTTATGGGCGTACAGGGCGAGTTGCGAAAAAATAATGTTCATCATACAGATGTTGTTTTAAATACTTTTAATTTTTCTATGCACGTGTTTAAATTTATAAAGATGTTTTTTGTGACTCGAGCCCCCACGCAACTTCGCACTTTGACCCACACACCGGAATCGTTTAACTCAAAAGGCATACGGAAAAACGGTACTTCAGCCGCGAAAAGCTATCCCACGTTTTTATAGAAAATGCCGCGACGAGCAACCACGCTCCGCCGTCCTCGGCAGTCCACGCGACTCTGCCCATCCTCCGCGCGACACGGCTTCCGTTTTCCAGCCCCGCGGAAAAACCCCTACGTCACAAACTTTCCGACGCTTATATTTCCCGCGCGCGTTCACGCGCGCGCGATTTAAATGTGCCGATGTGTGTGGCTCTATAAAATAGAAGTGCGCGGCATCAGCCTGGGGGCACTGTCATGTCATAACCTCTATCGGTATTTTACACAACCACTTATGAAACCACTCCCACCTGAAACCTCAAACTCACAATGTCCTCATAGTAAGAGCGATTTGCCTGTGACTGAGACAGGAATCCCATTTCATTCCTCAACACGTAGAGGTATCGATAGCCTAGTACACAGTGTGTTTCTCATGGGAGACCAAATGAAAAGTATTTCACCGTAATAATGAAGATGACTGACTGCATTCCTTAAAAAAGATAAAATTATATAGATTTTTGCGGATATTAAAAAAGGAGATTTTATACTTTTCCAACCAGCTGAAAGTAGATGCCCAAAAAAAAGGGATCTCCTTTCTAAAGTAGTAGATGTGGCAACTGTTATATCTGTTTGTCATGTTGGTAGTAATACCATAGTTGTAAATGGTAACATTATGTTCTTTGGTGTGTTGCTATCTGTGGTCAGTTCTTTGTGTGTGTGCAAGCATGTAGTGGCAAAAAATAAATGTGTGTAATTTTATATCTGTGTTTTTCTGTGCCATCCGGTACAAAACCTAACAACTAGCGACGAGAAAAGTAAAAAAGAACTCTGCGTGCGCCGCTGTGTGTGTAAATTTCCGACGAATTAGTGCGTTAAGAAACTGTAACAAGTATCCAAAGTAACTGTTGACTGCACCATGTTCGACTCTGACGGTGAACATGAGGAAAGGGAAGTAAAAAAGAAGATTCACGTGTCTGTGGATAATCCTGGTGCCATTGCAATGCCCAAGTTCGCTAAACAAGTACAGTGGAGTGTTTATATCAGCATAATGAAAAATAAGTTTATTGTGCACAAAATTCCAGACACCCTGCAACCGAACTATCTATTAAGTCTCGTTGGATTTGAATATGTAGCTCTCATAACAGACCTTGCATACCTGCAGAAGCCAGAGGATATGACTTTTGATGAATTGATGAAACTGGTGAAAGACCATATAGAGCCTACACCTTCAGTCATTCGGGAGCGCTATAAGTTTCACACTAGATATCAGCTGCCGGAAGAATCTATTCCACAGTACATTTCGCAGTTGAAATCATTAGCACAGCACTGTGAATTTAAAGATAATCTGCAGGAAGCATTACGAGACAGATTAGTATGTAGTTTATGCAGCGAAACAATTTGAAAAAAGCTGTTTGGCCAGTGCAACCTGACCTTCAATAAATGTCAAGAAATTGCAATGTCTATGGAAACTGCTGCAACGGACGCTGCAATTGTTGGTCATGGAGATAATGGGGCTTCTTCAAGCAGTGTTTTACAAGTGAATCTTCAGTCTGGAAACTCGCACTGTTACTGCTGTGGCAAACAAGGACACATGAAACCGCAGTGCTCACTAAAAGGTTCCACTTGTCAAAGGACATATTCCAATAATGTGTCGCAGAAAAGGGAAACAGCAACCAGTCAACAAGTCTGGGTCAAAAGGAAACCAATGCGAGAAGAAGAAAGACAACAGACCAGCGAGCAAGAAGACATCTAGGAAAGTGTACAAACTTGTGTTAGAGGACTCTGACACTGATCCTGAGGAATCAAACACAAACAGTGGGGAGGAAGCAGAGCAAGTGGTATTAAAAAACATCATGCTTAGAAAACTGTGCATTGATTCAAGTGTGTACAATAATAGTGAAGTAGGCCTAAATGAAGAGAATTTCTGTGTTAGCAAGGAAACTTGCAGTGTTGGTGTGTGTGCTTAATCAAATGTGTAGCAAAAAAGTTATCCAAATGAAGAAAATGCCTGTGTGTGTAAGGAAGCTTGCAGTGTTAGTGTGTGCTCAACTGTGGAAAAGCATATTCCAGTGTATAAAATTGGAGTCATTAAACAAGTGGTGATTAATGTTGCTGTTGAAGTTGATGGAGTTCGTTACTCATTGCCTCTATATGTTGTTGACTCATCAGCCAGTTCAACAGTACTGGGCAGAAATTGGCTTAGATCTATTCCACTCAACTGGGACAATATTGTAAAAGTACATCAGGTAAAGCAATTAGAGGTTTTCCACCCAGAAATTGATTCAGTAGACAAACTTGTCAAGGCCTATCCAGAGGTTTTCACAAAAAAGCCTGGGACATTAAAAGGAGCCAAAGGCACATTGGTGCTAAAAGAAAACCCATTGCTCTTCATGCCAGGTCCATTCCCCTAGCTCACCAACCTCAACCAAAATACAGAATATGGTTGAGGAAAAAACCCTTGTGAAATTATCAGACGAGGAATCAGCCAAGGCCAGATGGGCTACACCTATTGCGCCTATCATACAGCAGGCTAAAAGTCAAACTCCCAAGGTAAGCATTTGTGGTGATTTTAAGGTAACAGTTAACCCCAACCTGGTTGTCCCACAATATCCCTTGCCAAAGATAGATCAGATTTTTGCTAAGCTAGGAGGGGGAGAGAAATTCACTAAGCTTGACTTAAATAGTGCTTACTTACAACTAGAAATGGATGAACCAACCCAGGAGCTGCAAACTGTTGTGACCCCTTGGGGCTTGTACAAGTTTCCTAGACTTGCCTTTGGAATTGCTTCTGCCCCAGCCATATGGCAAGCGAAAATGGATAATATTAGGGTGGCCACTGAACCTTGAAACCGGGAAAACCGGGAAAAAGCCTTGAATTTGGGAAAACCGGGAAAAAGCCTTGAATTTCAGCCAGAAACCGGGATTTTTAACCCATGAGATCTTGCGGCTTTAAGAGTTAAACGATCGTTCGTGTGTATAGCCTATTGCTCAGATTACACGACCAGTTCGAAATGTACTTAATAAGTGTAAACAAGTAATCCCTGTAGTTTTAGTAAGAAAAAACGTCAAAGTTGGGTTCTGAAGCATCATCAATATGATTAATCTTTATTTTCTTTCCTGGGTGGTACATTTCTTCAGCAGTATGGCAAATCATTCTTACCATTACGGTGCAATATGTTGGCAGTTGAAATTTAAAAAAAATCAAGCAAACTATACATGATTTAGTCTGTAGAATCTGAATCTGCAATAAAAAATGGGAGTTTCCATTTAAAATTTTACACTAGCCACCCATACCACTCCCAAACAGCGGAGGAAGTTTTAGTATCATTTCCTAAGCCTCTGCAGGCCTTTCATAATGGTGAAAACCGTTGTTGAATATATACTTTTTTCTTTTTTTCTGTAGTTATTCTGGTTTGTCAACTAAAATTATACACTGTGTCAGTGTCGAATCTGGAGTGGGGGGAGGGGGTCTTTGGGGCTGCAGATCCCCCAAAACCACGAGGAAAAACCTCAAAGTTTCGTGAAAACCTAGAAAATAACTATTTTTAACCTGAAAAACCAGGAAAAAACCTTGAATTTGAAATTGAAGATTTGGTGGCCACCCTGTTATATCCATGTTGGTCCTAAGAAAAACTATGATACTATCATTACAGGATCCTCTCCAGCAGAGCATTGGTTCCACTTAGTAGTGTTAACTGAAAGGTATAAAAATGCAGGACTAACTGTGAATATTGAGAAAAGTAAGTTCTTTCAAAATGAGGTGGAATATTGTGGCCATATAACTGACAAAACAGGACTGAGCACTAGTAGTAAAAAGGTAGAAGCAGTACAGAAAGCCCCAAAGCCAACAACCCATACTGAGATCTTGTCCTTTTGTGGCAAGATGAATTATTATGGAGAATTTTTGCCTAACTTGTCTAGAATTTTAAGTCCCCTGTATTCATGTGCCAACAAACCCAAGTTTGAGTGGAATGAATGATGTGAAAAAGCTTTCAAAGAAGCAAAATGTCTGTTGTTGTCCCCCAAAGTTTTGTGTCATTATGATCCATCATTGCCAAGTTTTAGCTTGTGATGCTGCTGAGTCAGGTATGGGTGCATGCCTTTCTTATGTCTTCCCTGATGGAACTGAAAGACCCCTAATGTTTGCTAGTTCCACCTGGAGTAAGGCAGAGAAAAATTATTGCATCTTAGACAAGGAGGCTAGAGCCATTATATGGAGTGTAAAAAAGTGTGATCTGTACCTAAGAGGACGACACTTCACAGTGATAACAGATCATAAGCCACTAATCTACAACTTCAGTCTAGAGGCTTCACTGTCTTCTATTTGTGATAGGAGACGGCAGAGGTGGGCTGAATTTTTATCGTAATATGATTATGACATTAAATACAGGAAAACAGATGAAAATTGTAATGCCGACTGTCTGTCAAGATTTCCTTTGCCTGCACAGGTGCAAGTGAATGATAGTGCTATACATGTAAATTTCCTCATGCTTGTTAGTGCCCTTGTGACAGCTTAAAGAAATATCCAAAGAAACTCTGAAAGATAGTGTTTTATCTGTTGTGTTGAAATGTGTGAAACATAATCAGTGGCCAGATAAGATACCTGACATTCTGAAACAGTATTCCAGGCATTCCATTGACTACTCCATTGATCATAACTGTATTGTTAGAGGGGGGAGGGTTGTAATCCCAAGTAGTCTAAGACCACAAATTTTGAAAGAATTACACTCTGGCCATTTGGGAACCACCAAGATGAAATTTCTAGCTCGAAGCTTTGTATGGTGGCCTGGGTTGAATAAAGAAATAGAGCAAATTACAGCTGTTTGTGATGGATGTTCCAGAGTCAGTAGGGCTCCATCCAAGGCCCCTTACCACCCTTGGGAGTGGCCTAGGGAGCCATGGGAGAGGCTTCACATAGATTTTGCTGAGTTTTTAAAAGTCAATTATCTAATTGTAGTGGACACTCACAGCAAATGGCCAGAAGTGATCAGGATGCATTGTACCAACACTTCTGCCCTAGTGGATGCATTAATCCCTTTGTTTGCACAGTTTGGTCTCCCTAAAGTCATTGTGTCAGATAATGGGCCCCAATTAATTAGTAAAGTCTTTGCATCATTTTGTGTGAAAAATGGAATTAAACATCTAACCATTGCACCTTACCATCCCAATTCAAATGGCCAAGCTGAGCGTGACGTCCAGAGTTTTAAGCATGCACTGAAAGCCAGTATGTTCGATCATACATCCAACCTAGATAAATTACATACACGGTTACTTGCATATCACAATGCTGAACATGCTTCCACAGGCCAAAGCCCGTCCATGCTCATGTTTGGGAGGTTGCTAAGGACCCGATTAAGTTTAACTAAATCATTGAACATTCAACCAAAGATCAGACAGAAGTTAAGACCTGATAAGTGTCGTACATTCAGTGTGGGAGACTTCGTACATTTGAGGAATGGCATCAATACTGATGCATGGGAAAGGGGTGTAGTCTTGAAAAGAGAAGGTAATGTCATGTACACAGTAAAAGATCTCAATGGTACAATTCATAGGAAATACATAGACCAACTTTTGTCATCCATTTCTTGTGATAAGAATACTACATCCGAAGCTAATGCAACACACACAATTGATGATGTAACCGATTACAACTCTGATTTTGAAACTGATATGTATGAAACCGAACAATCACCCATCTCTGTTACAAATGAGCCACCTGTAAGCGCCCAGAACAATGAAACTATGTCAGCACCAAATGCCCAGATGGTAGTTTGGGACATCCCAATACTGCACTGTAGTTCCAGGGTCATTAAAAAACCTGAGAGTCTTAATCTTAAGTTCTCCCTGTCTTAGATGGGGGAGCTGTTATATCTGTTTGCCATGTTGGTAGAAATACCATAGTTTTAAGTGGTAACATTATGTTCTTTGGTGTGTTGCTATCTGCGGTCAGTTCGTTGTGTGTGTGCAAGCATGTAGCGGCAAAAAATAAATGTGTGTAATTTTATATCTGTGTTTTACTGTGCCATCCGGTACAAAACCTAACAGCAGCACTGCCTCTGAGCATACCATAACTCTCAGATTTACTTTTTAAAGTAATCTTTGACTCTAAACAATTTCAATAGAATTATGGACTATTAGTAGTGATTACTACTTTACGAAGGTAAACAGAAGATTCATTAAATACGGCATTCCTTACCGGTACCTTTTTCATTTGAAAACATAGAAGTCACCGCCATTTCATCCAATGACTGATAATACATATTATGAGAAACTAAAAATAAATATTTCACGTAAATTGCCTGAAAATATCTTAGTAGGACAGATATAATTATTTTACTGCTTTCAGTTACATTGTTGCCAATTTATTGTTGGCTGATATTGGAGTACTAAACTTCTTGTTACCAGTAACCATAGTTACAGTGTACTTAAACTCTCATCAACCTTGATTGTCTCTCCTATTACCGAAATTTGCTTCTCTTTTTTATGTCGCGTCGACATTACTAATTTTTCAAAAGATTTTGGACTCAGGTGAAAATAGTTTATTAAATCTTTCGGTTCCGTATTTATAATTTTGTTCAGAACCTTTCAAAACAAGCCACTTCTTTTTGATCCATTCTGACCTATTCCATCTTTTTCGTTATTTTCTGTTGTTTACCAGTTACAAAGAAAATAATTGCGGTCCATGATTTCTTTTGAGTGTTCGACATCGTAGCATTGTAAAATCACATTGTCAAGTGACTATAAGCAAGGCCTTACAATGCCTTTTCTAGTCTACTGCCAGTAGCAAAAAAATTGAAAGGTGCACATTATGGTGGTATACTGTCAGTGGTGGCGCTACACGAAAACTGGACGTCGGCGAACTCGTCTTTGCGAGGCCCCTTTCATTTTTTTCAGCAAGGAAGGAAATGTTAAATAAAATGAACTGAATTATACATCAATAATCATTATACTAAAATTTTATTAGTGTAATATACAAGTATTATTGCAATGACAAAAATTTCAACAAATAATCACTAATTAAAATAGAGAAATTTTTCTGCTTTTCGTCTCATTTTTTTTAAGATCACATCTTAATTAATACTAGCCGCTGTTTCAGCTTCAATTGATGGTATGACAACGCAGATAGTCTTTCTTGACTCATTGTGCTTCTTAAGTGAGTCTTAATCAATTTTAACTTTGTGAAGTTTCCCTCGGCTGAAGCTGTACTGACTGTAACTGTTAGCATGATTCTGATTGTTATATAAACATTTGGATATACTTCTTTCAAATTGTTTTCTAAAATGTACTGAAGAAGTTGTTTCGCCAGTATTTAACTAAAAATTGCATCAGTGCTGCACTCATACTGATATAAAAATTTGGCCAAGCGCACTAAGGCGTCATATCATGGTGAACGAGATCGCTCTCATTGGGGGTCCAATCCCACCCTTAGGAACGGATGTGGTGTTCGTCCTATGGTTTAGCTAGTGTAAGTTAGATGTAGGTCGTCGCTACATAACCTGGCAGTTGAAAAGCGCCATTAAACATCAAATATAAAAAAAGGAAAAAAAAAACCTAAAAAATGTTAACAATGTTTTGCGACGCCCCCACGGGCGCGAGGCCGTCAGCTGTTGCCGACGCCTAGCGCCGCCACTGTATACTGTGCATCATAGGTTTTCCATATGTACACACATCGACGCAAATAGACCATGAAATTTCATTGGTCTCTTAAAAAGTCGACCAATAAACGAAATAATTCAGCGCCTGTTGCATTGACATTTAGCGGTGAAACATTCTGAGTATTCATAATAGACAAAAGGCAATAAAATTGCTAATCCCGCTAGATTCATAATTATATTTCGAGAGCAAATGATTTGTGTTGCGTGCAAGAAACCAGAGATTCTTTCACGTCATATAACATGCCAACAATTGGCCTCTTGACAGTATTGTTTGATAGCGATACAGGAGACAAGTTTTACTGCGTTTTCATCTGGCATACAGGAAACAATAAGATTAACACACGGGGTCATGTGTTTCTGAAATGATATGAGCTTTGTCAGCATTTGCCATTCGACAGCTTATCAAGAAGGAAGCTTTTAAGAACTTTTCATTAATTGTTTTTGCATGAATTTAATGCGATTTTGAGAAGCAGGGCATTCAGTGTCCTTCATCTTGAAAAAATCAGAGTCTTCAGTCTGGATGAGTATCATCAAAATCACAGCGCTGTTTAACTGGGACCATCGAACTATTCAGAATGACTCGCGCACAGATTACATAGAGTTTTACTTTCATCTGTCTCGATGAAGCCAATTGCTAAAGATCTTTGTACTACAACAATTTTGTTACTCCACTTCCACAGCTTCCCAAGCTGCGAAAGCGAAGGACAAACTACTAGCTTTTTCAGTGATCCCTACTTCAGCCATCGATCCATGTTGGAAGTAATTTACATACGAAAATGCGAATGATGAAAGAAGTTGTGAACTGAGGAAGGAAGTTTAACATTGAATGTTGTCTCGGATTGCATGTGTGACAACGAGCGGTCTGACTTGGCTGAGCTCCCAACATTTCGGAATATCTTGCGCAAAAGTTACTGTGTTTGAGAGCCGTAAGCCTGCGCGCACGCGACTCCTGGGATTTGCAGAATAGTGTAGTAGAGGCCGTGTCCAACAGGAATTAATAAACTACGCACACTGGAAACTACAGTCACTTCTTGGGGACACGACCTGATTTCATCATAATCTTATTTTTTCAAATGAAAAAAATAGTGATGAATTTGCACATTCTCTTCATTAACACGTTGACTGTCGTGTGGCCGCCGGCGGCCACAGCAATGCCTTAGGCCCTATTCACACGGTGATACGCAAATCGCGTCTCCAGTTACCTGACAGCCAGGAGACTGTACGACTCGAGTAGCCGATCACATCCGCACAGCTACCACTTTGGTCTCCCTTACTGCCGAGTCGCTTGCAATGTGAAATGCAGTTAAAATCAATTCCATTGGTTGAGGGTGACGGAAGTGACCTTTTTTGTGTATCCTGCTGCCTTTAGTATAATATCTAGTGACTCCAGCAGTGATGATGGTATTATAATAATCTTATTATTACCGCCAATACATGCAGATTTGCCCGAAAATTTGTGCATGTCAATTTTTAATATCTAGCACAATATGCTTAATATTAAAACGAAAAAAATGTGTCTATTGCATTATATAACAGATGCGAATACTTCACCAAGTCACTTGCGATTTTGTTGCACTACAAACGACAGGAACTGTTGTGTGATTATTCTAATGAACATCTACCTCTTACAGGTATCTATTCCAAGCACCCCACGTTTTTCGTTTTAAATTGTACAAGTATTGTCATAGCTATTTAAAATTCACAAGCACAAATTCGTAGGTGTACCAGTATGGGGTTAGGAATTTGTTGTGGATAAGGAGAAATTATACTTTTTAGTCGATTTTAAAAACGAATTTAAATATTTTAAAAAAATAAAACAACTTTGTTCTAGTTTCTGGGGTAGTTCATGTGAAAATTTTTATTATATTTCAAATATTAAGATACGTTACCACAGACATAGGGTGACTTTCAATTTATGACCTACTCCTGTCTACGATTTATCTCGTGAAAAGTTTGCTAAGGTAAAAACTAAACAAATTGGAGTTAAGCGTTACATATTTTTATCACCAAACATTCGTGACAGGAACAAGGAAGGAGAGGAATAACAGTGGTATACAAAAAGCGACATCGGTCAAACACCAGACAACAAACAGTTTCAAAATGTTCTGCGCTACTGAATGTTTCACGTCTATAACTCATCGAAAAGTTAGCAATCACTTTCTACCTCGAATTTCAAATTAAACACTTCTTCGTACTTTGCGCAACGAAATGGCAAAAATGCAACCAAGAGACTGGAAAACACCGAGACCAATATGTCGAGTTCATAGTATCCGAGCCACTACTCAAGTGTGAATATACCCATTTAACCACATATGCTGCGTCTCTTGGTCACACAATATTGTCGCGTTGATATGGAAGCAGGCTTGACTTCGAAGGCAACTGAACACAACACTTATACTGAAAGCTGGTTTATTACGCACTCAACATGCATGCAGCACTAACTGCCTCTCGGGCAGAGTGCTCTGCTATTTATACACAGACAGAATTTACCAGAAATTAGAAGAACAGTTAACATAGAAACAAGTAGAATTTACAAGTGAACATAAGAATGATGTAGAACATTCTGGAACTGTTAATTACAAAAAAATAAATTTTTGCTGGTGGGCGGGATTGAACCGGCGATCTATAGCACCCCAGTCCATCACTCTACCCCCTGCGGCATGCCAGCCGTCGGTGTATGTGGTCTCTCGCGGCCTTGCTCCCTCTCCTAGAAAAACAGTGACCCGCTGTTATGATCCCTGTGGAGCCAGCCTGAATGTCCTGGATCTTGACCTTGTCATGGGTCTTCTGTATGGCAGTTCAAGGGAATCCTTCCCTTCTCCACGATTATTGACGACAGACGTTCCTGTCGTGCCTTCATCGGTAACATTACCGTCCTTGAACAAGAAGCCATTGTCGCCTACCTGCTCTTCAGGATCTTAGTAAGCCTTCATGCGCAGGACGTGAACAATGTCTCTTCGTTTTTGTCGTTTCGACGACGGTTCATAATCCTCAACTTCGTATGTCATGTCTGACAGGCGGCGTATGACACGATACGGATAAAGTATCGCTTCAATAACTTTTCTGACAGTCCAACCTTCCATACAGGGGTAAAAATCCATACCAGATCTCCTGGGCTGTACACAACAGGTCGGTGCTTGTCGTTATACCGCTGACGGTCTTTCTCCTGGGCATCCAGTGTCCGTATGCGAGCCAGCTGTCTTGCTTCTTCGACCTTGGTGATGAACTGTTTCACATAGTCACCCTGAGTGTCGTCCGGTTGGAAAGGGAACAGCGTATCCATTGTCATCTCAGCTACGGCCATGCAGCAGGAAAAACGACGAGAAGCCTGTGGTGTCTTGTCTTGGGGTATTGTAAGCAAATGTCACGACTGGCAGAATTGTATCCCAATTGTTCTGCTCAACATCGACGTACATTGATAGCATATCAGCTAACATCTTGTTAAAACATTCCGTAAGACCATTTGTCTGAAGATGGTATGCAGTTGTCATTCTGTGGACAATTTCGCACCGTGACATTACCTCTGATACTAGTTTTGACTGGAATACTTTTAAACGATCAGATATCATGACACGTGGTGCTCCATGCTTCAAAATAACATCTTCTACAAGGAATTTTGCAATATCTGGAGCTTCTGTAGTCAGCACAGGTTTGGTGACAGCGTAGCGTGTGAGGTAGTCGGTGCAGATCATTATCCATCGGTTACCGGTTGTTGACTTCGGGAACCTCCCTAAAAGATCAATCCCAACTCGGTGGAATGGAGCTGCTGCCGGCGGAATCGCTACGAGATGCCCTGGAGGTAATTGCGGCTCATGCTTCTGTCGCTGGCACTCTTTACAGTGACTCACATAATGCTTGACAGATCGGTAAGGACCTTTCCAGTAATACCTGCGTCTGATTCTGTCTAGGGTCTTCACGAATCCCAGATGACCGGATATTGGAGCATCGTGGAAATATTTGAGAATAGCTGCCTGGAGATGAGCTGGAACGACCAGTAGCCATTTGGGGCCCAGTGGATCGTAGTTGCTCTTATACAATGTTCCGTTTATAAGTTGGAACTCTCCATTGATCAGTACTCATTTCTCCAAGGCCTCTGTGGTTTTTAATAGTGCTGGATCTTCCCTCTATTCAGCTGTAACGTCATCTAATTCAGCGAGGGCTGAAATTTCATTCATGCTGTTGTGTTCCACTAATGGATTCCTCGAAAGGCAGTCGGCATCCTTGTGTTTGCGCCCGTTCTTGAATACCACTGTGACATCGTACTCTTGGAGTCTTAGTGCCCATCTTGCTAGTCGACCTGATGGATCCTTCAAGCTAGTCAGCCAACACAAAGAATGGTGGTCTGTCACGACAGTGAATGGTTTGCCGAATAAATACGGCTGAAACTTGTTGATAGCCCAGATAACTGCGAGACATTCTCTTTCAGTTGTAGAGCGGTTTATCTCGGACTGTGAGAGTACTCTTGATGCATAGGCTATCACTTTTTCAGCACCTTCCTGAACTTGTACAAGCACTGCACCAATCCCATAACCACTGTCGTCTGTGTGAAGTTCCGTTTCCGCATTCTGGTGCGGAAGTTAGAGCCTCCTTAAGTGCCCGGAAAGCTCTTTCTTTTGCCTCACCCCAGTAAAACTTGGCGTCTCCCTGCAGACGTTCTTGTAATGGACGCGCCTTGTTACAAAATCCTTTTATGAAACGTTGGTAGTATGAGCACAGCCCGAGAAAACTTCTCACATCACGAATGTGCTGAGGAGTTGGAAATTCTGTGACTGCCCTTACTTTATCTGGATCTGAACGGACACCATCTCTGTTGACAAGGTGCCCCAGGATCTTTATCTCTTTGGCGACGAAGAGGCACTTCTTTGGATTGAGGCGGAGTCCTGCATTCTGAACACACTTCAATACAGTTGACAGGCGACTCAGATGTTCTTCAAATGTTTTCGAGAATGTCATCTAAATAGCAGAGACACGTCGTCCACGTAAGGTGTCGAAGCAAGTTGTCCATCATTCGTTCGAATGTGGCCGGAGTATTACATAATCAAAATGGCATTACTTTAAATTCATAGAGGCCGTTAGGTGTGATAAAAGCCATCTTCTCCCTGTCAGCTTCGTCAACCTCGATTTGCCAGTACCCTGTCTGCATGTCCATAGTTGAGAAGTATGTAGCTCTTTTCAAGCAGTCCAAGATGTCGTCAATGCGCGGCAATGGGTAGACATCTTTCTTTGTGATTCTGTTCAGCCGCCAATAGTCGAAACAATCGCCACGTGCCATACTTCTTCTTTACGAGGACCACTGGAGTTGACCAAGGACTCTCCGAACGTTGAATAATGTCATCTCGCAACATCTTCTCCACTTCCTCCCGAATTATCCGTCTTTCTGCTGGCAACACTCTATACGAACGCTGGCTAATTGGTGGATGACCCCCAGTATTGATACTGTGCTTTATTGTGGGCCGTTTCATTTGACTTTTCCCCTGCCGAGGTGTGAATGCACTCGAAAATTGGCATAGTATATCTAACATCCGCTGGCGTTTTTCCTTGGTCAGTCCAGGCCCTATTGGCAGTTCCACGTTTGTTCCTCCAGTGTGTTGACTGTACTAACAGCAGGGCATGGGTCTTCATTGATGACGTTGAGCTCACTGCCCTGGATTGGTTCAGCTGTCCCGATACACATTCCCTTGGGGATGAGTTGCGACTGCTCATGACAATTTGTGATCCAAATCTCCCCTTGACCACCAGTAATGCTTATGATAGCCGCTGGTATGTCAAATTCTTTGGTGAGTCTGATAAACTTTTTACTATAAACAAGAACTTCACAGTTTAACCGGTCATCTATTTTTGTGACTGCAACTCTTCTCATTGTCAACAGCGGTATCGTCACACTGTCAACGACACATTACTTACCAGAAAATTCTGTATTACGTGTATCCGTCAGAACAACTTCTTCAATTTGCAGCTCAGATCTTCCACAGTCAATGATAGCTTGGGATGCCTGAAGGAAGTCCCATCTGAGCATGACATTGTGACTACATTCTGTTAACACGACAAATTCAAACGGCTGGGTCCTGTTGTTGATGGTTATTCTTGCGACACAAGTTCCTGGTGGATGGACGTACTTTCCATTCGCAACCTTCAGCACAGTTGCCCCAGTATCACAGAACATTGTCTTCTTTAGTGTGCAGCGGTAATTATCCGACGATACAGAAAAAGACGCTCCTGAATCAACAAGTGCCCGGACAGGTTGGCCGTTGATGAGATTTCCCGACATCTTAGCGACTGTCGTCCATGGAGGATTTTCATCTGCGGCGGCCTCACCTCCGTGATGGTCGCCTCGATTAGTTTTCCTGGGCGCGGCAGCTAGGGGAGTGGCTGGTACCTCTGTACGGTGACGATGAACTGCTGCGGCGCCTCGGGGAGCGACCTCGTCTAGGGTACGGCGATGGGCTTCTTCCCATAGGTCGACTGAACTCATCAGCAGGTGATTGCCTGGGATAGAACTGCCCTGATGGCTGATGTCTTGCGGCAAAATAATCGTCAAATACTCGTCTCCTCTCTCTGCAGTAGCGTACAACATGTCCAGGGCGCCCACAGTGGAAACACAGTGGTTTGTAGTCTTCTGTCCTCCAGACGTCTGTTCTTCTGCGAGGCGTCATAGTTACCGGGGGAGTTGGTTGTGGTCGCGTCAGCCGGTTCATGGGCTGCCGTTTGGCGGCTGCAGCATAAATCATAGCAGGGCGACGCCATTCTTCACGTCGGGTGCGATTGACAGGCCAGACAGGAGTTAACGTCTGAAATACCCTTCCTCAACGACGTCGGCTCCCTCGTGACTTACAGGGCTTACATCCATGGCCATAATCTGATGCTTGTTCGGTCTAACAGTCCCAGCTGCCATAAATTGTTGTAATTCTTCTCTCCCAATTCGTCGTATGAGAGAAGAGAAGTCATGCTGATCTTCTACAACGGCCATAGGGACAACATTGGGGAGTCTATCATACTTCTTTCATCCAACCCTCCTTTGTTCAATATGCTGGCACCACTTTATGAACTCTTCTGTCGTAGCAACGTCTTTTATCAGAACAGCTTGGTACATGTCTTCTGCAATACCCTTCATCAGGTGCGTGATTTTGTCGGCCTCAGTCATGCTCGGATTGACTATGTTGCACAGGGCCGAAACATTCTGTATGTACGACTGTGTCAGCTCACCATGTCATTGGGCCAGGTTCTTCAGTTGTTCTTCCGCTGAGCGGATTTGTCACTGGCGGTCTCCAAACGTCTTCTTAAGTTCCTCCTGGTACGTCTCCCAGTCATTCAACTTGTCTTCGTTGTTTTCAAACCATTTCTGGGCTGTTCCATCCAGACAGAAATAAACGTTGGCCAAGCCCATTGTATGACCCCATCTGTTATACCTGAAGACTCAGTCGAACCCTTTAACCCATTTGTTGGGGTCCTGTCCAGCGTCTCCAGAAAACACCGACGGATGTCTAATGTTCTGTTGGCCTACTGCTGGTTTCGTTTCCGTGGTTCTTCTGATGATACGGACTTTTGGAAGGATGTACTCGGTATATCCCTTGTATTCCGGTTCTATTCCATGTAAGCGAAGGCTTTTACATTGCCTAATCGGAGCCACGGTGATGCAGCTGTTTTACAGAATACACGGCGCCTCCACCAAACAATGTCGCGTTGAGATGGAAGCAGGCTTGACTTCGAAGGCAACTGAACACAGCACTTATACTGAAAGCTGGTTTATTACGAACTCAACATACACGCAGCACTAACTGCCTCTTGGGCAGAGTGCTCTGCTATTTATACATAACAGAATTTACCAGAAATTAGAAGAACAGTTAACATAAGAAACAAGTAGAATTTACAAGTAAACATAATAAAGATGTAGAACGTTGTGGAATTGTTAATTGCAAAGGAAAAAATTTTTGCCAGTGGGCAGAATTGAACTGGCAACCTTCAGCACCACAGTCCATGACACTATCCCCAGGGCCACGCTGCCAGTCGGTTTACATTGTCTCTCGCGGTAATATCTCAGTCGTTTGCAGTGGCGGCCGGTGAGATTATCTAAGGTGCTGCCACAAAAAGAAATAAACAAATAAAAATAAATTAAAAATTAAAATAAAGTAATGGTTATGAACTTTGTAAAGTCCCACCACACGCATTAAGGTATTACAAAATGTTCAGTAATTTATGTCTCTCATAATACCTGTACCAAACAAAAAGTAAAGGGTAACAGACATAAAATCTCTTTTTACCTACCGTACTGTTTCAATTGCTAAGCGCAAAATGAGCAGCCGTCAGTTTCTGACAAAGCGGACTTTATGGTGATAGTCATTATTACTATAGGCGAAACCAGACAACAATACGCATTTGTTCATGAATGCGAAACAAATATAAAAGCGCAACATTTGGCTATCTGCAGCTGACTCGTGATTGTCCGTCTTCACTTCCCATGAGCCATTGCACTGTTACCAATGTCTACATGTTAAGCAAAACCTATCGACACTGCACCTCTGCTTCCTGACGAATAGTAGGAAGCGACTGTGTTCGATACTGCAAAAGAAAGAGAGGGGGGAAGGTTACTTTACCTGCCTTTCCTCTTAATTGCTTGAGAAATATAATTAGTACACGAACTAACAGAAAGTGAATGAATTAATCCATTACAAATTTTAATCAAATCACCGACATATTAAACTAAAAACATTGTACTCACCAAAAGCAGAAACCTTATGAGTCTGGGACTATAGCTTCAAAATAATTAGCTAATGCGAACGGTATTGAAAATCAGTACGTTTCTATTTCTCATTTCAAAATTTTAGTTCAAGAGCGATTAAATTATTTTCCATGTTGCATATAAATGACTTCTTACATGATCAGTGGTGGACTAAAGCTGTTGGAGGCCCGGGACGGTGGCGAAGCGAAAGGAGCATCTATTACTATAAAAAAGAAGAGGTCCTTTCCAGGGGTGTCCGGACCCTTGCCATGCGGACACTTGCCACGCTGGACATTTGCTACACTTTTGCCTGCTCCGAAGGGTCTTGTGCCCCTGTCTCCTCCTCTACGCCCCTCCCCCTCCCCCTCCCCCTCCCCCTCCCCCTGCCACCCGTTCCGACGTTTGCACACTAGTCGCTTCCGCATTTCGTAGTGTGACCGTCAATTATTACAACGCCCAAGGGCAGGCCTTTTGCCCATTACAATGATTACGCTATAAGAAGGTGTGCGTGTGCTTACAACGAAAATAGGATCATTGCAAGGGAAAAGTGCTTTCGAAGAATGGAGACGTATTGAACATAGAGAAATCTGTGAGGACCACCTAACGGCGCGATCTTTATTAGTTGTAAAAATAAAAAAGAGTGTATTGGACCTCAGTATCCTTAAATAACTTAATGATGAAACTAGCTGGTCCCAGTTCGGTTCACTAGCGAGGCAGTGAAATTTGACTCAACGAAGCAAATACATTAAACATCACTCAAATGATCCTCCTACAACCAGAATTCAATTTGTAATTTCCAATTTAAGTAAAAGCTCCCATAGTTTACATGTTAAGAGAATTTTTTTCTACCTTCTAATATTATGGTCATACCATCAAAGAGTGTGAGTTCTAAAATTATTTCCTGTAATTCAGAGCCGCAACTGCCTTTTAAAAATCTCATTTTTGTTATACTGATAAGGTACACTTCAGGTTTTAAAAAGAATCTGAACTTCTGAAATGCGCCTAAAAGAGACACACTAAAACAGATCTGCTCCTAAGGTTGACAAGTTCGGGAGCTATAGTGTTGAAATATTTGCCATATCTCCAAACTTAGACAAGGATAGAAATAAATTTACAGCAGATGCAGATCTCATGAAGTACATTTAGCTGTAGTACTTAAAAATTATAGTTTCACACCATGTTATTGATTATCTTTCATCAGCTCAGCAAAAGCTATGGAAACAAGGCAAGGAGCTTACTGTACAAAAATAATTGTTACAAAAGAATATCATAAACAAATGTTGTTGTGCAGTCCACAGACTGGTTTGATGCAGCTCTCCACGCTACCCTGTCCTGTGCAAGGCTCTTCATCTGAGAAAACGTTCGGCAATGTACATCCTTTTGAATCTGTTTACTGTATTCGTCCCTCAGTCTCCCTCTACGATTTTTACTCCAAACACTTCCTTCTAATGCTAAGTATTAGACGTATTTTTCTTATGCATTGGAACCTTTTTGAAAACATATTTGATCATTTCGTCTGCAACATCACTTATTCGATTGAATTATCTGCTTTACATCAGCAAGGGTATCTACTTATTTTATATCCACAGCAGTTCTCATTTCGAATTGTGGAATATTTACTCCGTCTTCTTTGGTGACAGAATTTCGGAAAACTGCATTTAATAACTCCGCTTTAGTGGCACTGCCATCAGTAAAGCCCGTTTTAAAAGATCAACGAACTTGTAATAGATTGTTAACAAGTTGCGTTAATGGCGACCGTCAGTCGTTTGAACGGCTGCACTAATATGATGGCGCTAGTATCGAAGCGCGATAATTATAGCGATAAAGAAATAGGACGAGTTCTAAATTCGGTACTAGTGCGTTCACTGCGCATGCGCGAGCTAACAGCTGTCTGCTGCAGTCGCCGCTCCAGAGTCCACCATTTTCCTTCGTATTTACGTATATTTTGCGTTGTGTCGAAGTTTATGATCAGAATGTATTACAAAATGTATTTCTAATGACGGCATTCACACTGTCCGTCACCAGACCGTCACCTAACGTCAACGTCACGTTAAGCTTTCTCAAGAAGATTGTTTTGATTGAACGGTCGTCTGCTGACATCGGAAGTTAACCTATTTTCGTCACGCGATTTTCATACTGTAGTCGACAATTACACGGTTTGCACGCAAAGTTGTCTTATTAATTTTTAGTGTATTATTATACTTTGGTTTAGCGGTAAATTGCAAATGTTTCATGACGACTTAAATATTTATCTCAATTATTGTCCACCGAAAAGCGAGGTCGTACATCTGAACCCGAAAAATGGTTTATGATTTGCAATGTAGTAACCGAAAAGACTGAAGCCAATTGTTTATTTGAATAAGATTGTAATTTGATGATGCCATTTTCATTAAATAGCATTTTAAATGAAAAAGTCAGTCCAAATGAAAGACAAAAATTCAGTTGTGCATGACGTTATTAACAATGTCATTGGGCAAATCGTAGTAGATAAAGTAAAGAAGGTCTATTAACGCTCTTATACATATTGCTTGATGTGTTCATAAGTTTATTTTTTTCGCTTGAAAATAGATGTGAATGTTTTGAAATGTTGTTTCACTACCCGGAACTTTACCACACCAAAACAACCATTGCAAGGTTTTCTTTGGCCGGCAATAACATTTAGCGTTGTTTCCTCATTTCCAGTATTAAACTATGACTTCCTACATTACAAATCGGCTTTTATAACCTCACTTTCAACATCGGGTATTACTATTCGATTACGTTTATCGTCTAAACACGCTGCCACAAGATCTTGCTTGAGTTTGTAGTTCAGGGCTAGTACGCTAGGAGCGCTTCAGTAGACTATTATCTATCTTGTTCACCTTCGTTCATCGTTTAAAAAGGGCTTAATATTACCATCATTGTCATGCAATGAAGGCATTCACGTAGTCTTTCCGCAGGTGTAGATAACATAGTGTAATGTTACTTTTTTTTATCGCTGGTGTTGTCACAAGATGAAAGTTGAAAACCGGAATTGAAATTTAAATAACCGTAAGATCAGCAATGAATATTAATTTTTGAAATGGTTATCAGTTCTCAGTAGCAATGTAAGTTAAAAATTACAACAACACCAGAAAGCACCATTACATAAGAAAATAGTGGAAAAAGTTACCTGGTATCCATTCATTGGTGGAAGCTGTGACACTGCAGTTGAACCTGTATGAATTGATTAATATCTTCGTTCTCGTAAACTGATGCTTGGTTTCATGACTATTAATTATTAAAGTTTTAAGACCGTGTGTAATTTTGATCACTATTGTTATCGAAAGTTAAAGAAATTATCGGACTTCACT
This sequence comes from Locusta migratoria, assembly GCA_026315105.1. NCBI lineage: Eukaryota > Metazoa > Arthropoda > Insecta > Orthoptera > Acrididae > Locusta > Locusta migratoria. The sequence goes on from CM048747.1 coordinate 390,292,010, forward strand.
TTTAACAGAATGAAGATTTCCTGCAGGCATTGAATTCAATGTTTAACACAAAATGAGAGTAAATAAATTTTGCATTCTTTTGTCATCATGAGGCAATAGGCAACAATAACGAAGCATCACTTTACTAATATTGCTGAAAATTGGTAACAAGATGGGGATAAATAGTCATTATTTAAATGAAATAGGAATTCCAAATGAAAGTTAAAGTTTATTAAGTAAATGGGTGCTAATCAGAGCTCACACTTACAGGATTATGGAGGTCGAGTAAAATACGTCCGCTCAGTACAAAGGTATAAGAACGAAAGACGACAAGCGATTCCGTTTTCTCTCCAGATCGTTTGAAATAGTAGAAGGTATAACTTGAAACAGTGATAATCAGAGATTTATTGGCAGAGAGAACGGATGCTAGCGACAAGCGTCGCAGATAAAATTTTCAATAAAAAAATATTAATGTATCGCTACATTTGCCCCCTCTGGCTTTGAGTTGGCAAATGCGCATTTCCTACTCAAAGACATCATAAATTTCTTGTTATATAATTTCTTGTTATACAATTTTTTTTTAAAGATTATTTAAGACTGTGTGAGCCCACTAGATATGAGATTAGAAGTTACAGTTGTGTATTTTTCCTTTTTATATATATATAGTTTTTTTTAATTTTTTTTAACAATTTTCATTCATTAATTTTTTTTTTAATCTCATATTCAAATTGTACAATGTGAAGAGTCGATGGTCGGACCAACGGTGCAGCGAGCGGTCCCCAGCGCGCCCGGATTGTTGACCGGTGGGCGTGGCGGTGCGGCGGCGACACGGTGCAAGGCGGCAGGCCGATTGATGACGGTGGAATGCGCTGCAGACTCGGCCCCAGCGTTGTGGTGGGGTGAGATGCCAGATTAGGTGCCCTTTGATAGAGCACGGACTGCTTTTCCCGCATCGCCTCGGTGTGGATTTACATGAAATGAAAGTTGTACATATGTCATTAAAATTTATCCCTTAACTAAAAATTACAGGTTTGATTACTGAATGAGTTTATTTCTGTTTTATTCAGTTGAGTGTTTCAGTACTATTATAGTTTTTTAGTGAACGGATGTAAGTGTGAGCTTTGATTTTAATAGCAAATATCGCAACCAACTGACATGAACATATGCCCATTCTTGACATAAATTCATTAATGGAAACTAAATTATATACAAGGCATATGTTCAGTTTATGACTTTACCAAGACTTATAATTAACATATTACGTAAATAAAAAATTTTCTTTGGCTCACTGTGGGAGCTTTAATCGTTCATGAAATTATTTACTAAGACTTACGTACTAATTCACATATATACATATAGACATTAAAAAAAATATGTACAGGCATTGATAACTGGAGTTTACATTTTAGCGAATTTAAGTTGTTTATTTTTCTGATATAGAGTATTCTTTGTACGTATCATAGCACAGTTCTTTGATTGGGAAATGCCGTAGGGGCGGTTTTCTCTGTGTTCATTATACAAATGTTAGATACATTTGTTTATTTTGAAACCATTCACAGTGGTAGTTTGAATTTTCACACGGCGGGATCGCCATTGGTTGGTGACGTAACAGTCAAGCGTCAACAATGAATAAATTTCTACCGCTGGCCAGCGTCAGCAGTGTTCGTTTAAACTTGGCAGCGGCAACCTCGCGAGCATTGGGTACAGCACATAACTCGCCGACTTTGTGTTTTCGCGTGTGTTTTTCATCTTTCTTCCAGAGTAGAAGATTCATCCATAACAGTTCATAGTGAAGATCGTCGCAGCGCGGTGAGTACCTAATTACTTATATTAAGGTGGTTAGGTCCTCTTACTTGCTGCGCTTTCTTCATTTATTTTTAGGCTGTCATCTCAGCTGCCTTAAAGTCCATTAGCTGAGACAAGACCTACGACTTAGTATGCAAATATATACGAATAGCCATCACTTCGTATATGCACTTCGAAAGTCACTTCACTGCACGATTTTTTATCATGACTGTTTATGTCGGTATGGCGCACGTAACAAGTTTTTGCGGTTTATTTCAGATCACACTATTTAAGTGTCCATCACCGTAATGCTGATACACATAAAGTAATTGTCAGTCTATACGTTCACTTATCACTTGAATTTATTATACGAGTGCTACCTTTTGTAGTCCGAGCTCACTATTGTCAATGACAAAATCACTTCACTAGTTAATTAATATGTTCATGAAGGCATAGATTTCTGTCGCGCACTTTGACTATAAATGCGTCCTAGTTTTTTGTGAATACAAACACTGTTTGTGTAGATAGTTTTATCACTTAAAGTTTTCTGTCACTAATAACTCACAGTAGTATCACTGTCCTTTCAGTTCGTTTTATCACGTTCTACACATATCTTCCAGATTTTATACAGTTCATATTAACCTATCGTTATTTTACTATTTACAAAGGTTATCTACAGTGACAAATTATTCTGAAATACTAGTCATTAACAAAGTTTATAAATCTTCAAATGACATACAAGCCACATTTTATCGTATTTTGGTTATTATTTAGTCATCATTATAGTTTATTTTAGACAATATAGTGCATTGTACAATAAGTCGCGGCCTATGTTCATGTCAGAGGTCGGTAGTGGGGGTCCTTGTTTTCAGCAATATTATTCCTCATAATCTTTTTATTTTTTAGCTTAAAGGTTCATCATGAAGCATTTATATCACCATATCGAATATGTCAGATTTTTTTTTTTTTTTTTTAAGAATGAGAAATGGATCTTTGGAATTTTTTATATCGGATTTTGTCAGTATTAAAATGGGAGGTGAAGTCTGTCATACAACATTAGCACTTAAGAGTATAAATTGGGATGATTCTTTTCTTTTAAACAGGTAATGCAAATAAATTTTGCTGACACAGGCAAGGTCAGACTCATCAGCTAATTTGGTGCATAGATTCGGGCTAAATAGCATTCAGAATAAAGATCGAGTGAGAGAGAAAAACAGCATTATAGTTAGAGAAGTCTCTCTAAAATAGTACACAACATAAATTCAGCACATCAATCCATCATTTGCAAAAATTACAATTTATATTATTATTGTTATAAAATATTACGTCAAACTAAAATATTCTAAAGTCTCTCATAGCAAAGCACTCCATGCTTCTCTCTCACTTTGCTTTAAGTTTTGCATGCGGTGTGACCTGCTATTGCTTGTTCCTTCCTTTTCAGAAATGAAATGTGTAGTTTAGATTTTCTGTTTTAAATACAACGTGTCTGTAGTCTAGAAACATCATGCTACGTGTCTAGTATTTTCAATCGTCATGTTGTACGTGTGTGTTTAAAGTGTCTTAAAACAAAATAATAGTCATATAATACATATACGTGTGTTGAGTTGTCGATCTTCTTACCGTTAGCAGGAACACAATTCTCGTGCACGTCGTCAGCTGAAAAAGAAGTCTTAAACTACTGCTTATACTAAAGGTTGTTTAGTCTAAAGATTGATTTTTCAATTAGTGAACGCTTCTGACACATCAGCTTGTAATGTTGTTCAAAATATTTCATATCTGTTGCAAATGTTTTGACACATACCGTAAATAGTAGTATTGACGCAACATCGTAATGACACTGTCATCTTAATTACTGCCAAGCTCATAAGCATCAGCATTAAGTCTTGTGTAATTTTTAAGAAATTTTTGTCCCACAATACGTAACTAGAATTGTTCAATAAACTTAGATCTCTTTAAAGGTCATATGTTCCCTCTTAAATAAATTGCACAGTTGTTGACATGTGTGTTACCTGTCAGCTGATCAGCATTAATCTACAGGTTCCTAGTGGCTTATAAAACTTCATATCATTTATACTGTCTTTGAAAATATAGCTGACTGCAAATACGTTACGTTATCATGTCTCGTATAGCAACATTGTTTGGATTTGAGTGTGTGTGTGTGTGTGTGTGTGTGTGTGTGTGTGTGTGTGTGTGTGAGTGTGCGTATTTGTATGTGTGTATGTGTGTGCGTGTGTGTGTGTGTGTGTGTGTGTGTGTGTGTGGCTCGTATTAGGAGCCGTTGGGCAAACAAAACATTAATATATCCTTATCACTACATTTCTTTCATAAAAATAAATCCTCCTACTTCAGATCCATCGTACTAAAATAAATCATTTGCTCCATATATTCATTTTCATCATCATAAATATTCTCTTATACTTATACTAATAATTATAATAATTAATGCCCATTGTAAGTGTTTTATGTTGTATTAAACATAACAGTGGTTCGATAAATCTGTGTTATTTGCTAAGTGTTTGACATGAGAACAGTTACACCGTCAGTTAATATTTGTTGTCCATTACGTAACATTGTAAGAGAAAAAAAATATTTTGTTCAGCTTATTCTCTTTGGATATGTGAATGTTTTACTTATTCACTAGGAACTAGGTGTCATACTTATCATTTTTGTGATCAGCTTAAAAACTAAGCATAGAACTTTTTCAAATGCTTGTGTGGATATAAACCTCTCACTCTTCCCGAGTGTACTGTAGATAATAAATAACTTCCCTCGTGCGGAATTTGAACAATTCTAAAGGGTCCAGAAAATAGATGTTGCCACTTTTTATTACGTTTTATGATAGCTGATGGTTTAGGATGATTTCGCAGAAGTACTAGGTCTCCGATATTAAATGTTTGTGTTCTTTTCAGCTGCTTATCATAGTAGGCTTTTCTTTTTATAGCTGCATCAGTCAGGGCTACTAATATGTTTATACGTTTAAGTAGACTGTAAGACAATACATTAACAGCTGCTCCAGTGTCAACTAAAATCGATGTAGGTATGTCTCCTACTGTTATTAAGATGTGTGCTTGATAGGCAACTATAGGTACTTTGTTTTGTTGTGTTTGTTCCTGGAGTAGCTCTTCCCTGATATCGATTCCTTTATTGTAACGCAGCATATTTACTGTGAGAATTGTGCCCTCACTGCCTCTGTCGCTCAATGTCGGAGGGCCAGACACGAGCCGATTTAGTTTGACTTCTGCGTCCCGTTAGAATGTCTTTGAGGTCGATTTAAGGTTTCTGTCACGTCAGTTATAGTCACGGTCGATTCATTTTGTGTCCAGTTTGTTTGATCTGTACTGTCAGTCGTCATCGTTGCTACTGGTATTTGATTGACATTTGGTTGTTGTGCAGGAGTAGTAGAAAAGTTCGGAATTTGTTGATTACCGTTATTGTTTGGAAAAAAATTTCTGTTTCTGTTATTATTATTGTAGTAGTTTCCATTACGCCAGAGCGGTTGTGTGTTACCATTATATTGGTTAGGGAAAGTAGCTGCATTGTTATTGAAATTATTATTATTGTGATTGAAGTAGCCCGGATTAAATCTGTTGTCACGACGGCGTCGGTAATACTGACCGCCGTTAGGTACGTTTCGTACTGCGTTTCCACTGTTTACTCCACTAGTCACTTGTTGCATTTGCAGCTGTCCGGTATTGCTAATAAATGACTGTTGCGGTAACATCTGTGGAGGGCGTGACATGTTTTGATTATTAGTCTGCGGCTGGCTGACATGAATCAGCTGATTACTAGGATAGTTGAAGTAATTATTTGCGTTACCGTACCTGTAACTATTATTTCTTGCTCGGTCATCTTCAAAGATTGAATCTAGTGTGTCCACCTCAGTGAGAAAAGTTTCTAAGTTTTGTGTTGAAACGTGTGCTAGTTGCAACCGCAATCGTGTAAGCAATTTGTTTATTAATACGCGTAGTACTTCCCTGTGCGGGAGGGGGTCATCAAAGAATTTAGCTTTGTTTACGTACTTCTCGAAATATCTCCGCAGACTCCCGTTTCGTTCATTGAAAGGTTGCGGATTATAAACTTCATTTCGAAACCTTTCTTGCACAGCAGGCGACCAAAAGGTGGCTAAAAATGCCCGTTCGAACTCACCATAAGTTTCACAACTCTGTAGGGCTTCTGCAGCCCAGATTCCCGCTTCACCTTGAATGTATCCGACAACAAATCTTATCTTTCTTTTTTCGGACCACGATTCAGGTAATAAACCTCTAAAAGATTGCAGGAAAATGACTGGGTGCACAGTACGGTTCTCATTAATAAAGATTTGAAATTGGTGGTGCTTTATCATACTTTCGTCAAGTTCTTCGGCAGTAGCATGATTTCGTGGTGAATAAGAGGGCGGTATGTTTGATTTCATTTCCCTACCTAGTCGATCAAGGTCATTAGAAGTAGTCAAGCAAAAGTCAGTCTGCGTCCTGTCTGACGTCAAATTGTTAGATGTACCCGGATTATATGGAGAGCGTGGAATATTTGTTGCAATTCTGGGAGATTTCCAATCATGGAACACATTTGTCACGGGTTCATTTGGCCTAGATTGTGTCATCTGCGTATTTAAAATTGATTTCACGTCTGTAAGATCTTTTTGTAAAGCTTTAACAGTATTTCCATGTTTTTCATACACTTGAGTTACAGTGGTTAATTCTGCGTCTATCTTTTCATTCAACTTCGCTTCTGTATTAGATAAGAATTGTTGTACCCTATCATGATTTTCTTTGACTATGTTTTCTGCTTGACTCGTAATTCTCGTAACAGTTGTTTCCAAGTTTTCTTGTTGAATTTTAAGCTGTGTAAGATTCTGTGTGAGACTGTCTATAGCTGTTGGTAATGTTTTAACGGTTTCTTTACAATTAGTTACATCATCAACTACAGAAGAGATTTTTGCATCTACTGTGTCCATGATTTGATCCACTACTTTGTTTTGTACTTCAGAAAACTTACCATTGACAGCCTGTTCGACTTTGAGTATCTGTGCGCCTATCTGTTTGTTTACTTCCTCAGAAATAAGTGAGGGTAAATTTTGTTGTACTGATTCTAGATTTTTAAATCTCGACTCAAATTTATCCCGAGTTATCATTTGAGCCGCGATTTGATTTTGCTGTTCCTCTACTCTGTCTAATTGTTGCTTGGTGGAATTTTGCAACTGCTCTAAATCATGTTTCGTGTTGGCCTGTAAAGTGTTAAGTTCATTTTTTGTAGTTGTCTGCAAATGATTAATTTGATCGGTCAAGCCTGAAATCTGATTGTTTGTAGCATGTGCAGATGTTTGTAAATTATTAATTTGTTGCGACATGTTCGCATGTATAGCATTCGTAGATGCTTGCAAATTGTTTAGTTCGTCTTTAGTAGATGTTTGTAAATTGTTAATTTGTTGCGACATGTTAGCAAATAATATCTCAAATCGTTTGAACCAATCTTCTTGCGGATTTTCAGATTGGTGTACTGTCTGTGTGGGAAAATCTGTTACGTGTGATGTGGTTGCAAGATTTTCCTCCACTATGTGTGGAATCATTTCAATTGATCTCGCAGCCACATTATTTGCAACATTTTGCGTGGGCTGTGAAACATTAGTGTTTTGTTCTGACTCCATTGTAGTAATTTGTCTACGGGTCTTAACCATACTAATAAATTATCAAAAATTTGGAATAGTGTGGGGAACCTACACACTTCACACGCAAAAAAATTTCTTTTATCAGCACTGTTGAGAAACAATTAAATCACTATTAATATTCGTCACACGCATGCAAGACTCTTCGAGTGAGAGACAAGCGAGGATCGCTTTGTTATATCGATTTAGCAGCCATGTTGGCCATTTTTCTAACTTGTGATTTAAAATAAATATCTGACTACAAAAGAAATTTTGAAAATAGATTTTTGCTAATAGAATGAGGTACTGAATGTGAAATTGCGTACTTGCAAAGACTAAGAGAAAGTAGAAAGCACCAAATAAGCAAAATAATCAATCTGTCCTTACCTGTGTTGCAATTTTCATTGTTGGCTGCATTTGAATTTCTCGTGATCGGGTGTGGCTCCAAATTTTTATTTTATTATTCTCCGGGGTAGTAATTATGAATTTCACGTCACAGTCGGTCAGCAGTTGTTCATGAAAAATAAACACATTATACAGATTAGATATCATACATTAGTGAACGATTACAAATATAAAAAAAAATTCAAACAATGGTATAATTAATTCACATAAAATTACATTTTTTTTACAACGAATCGAAGTCCTGTCACAATGGGCGCCAATTCTTATGTAATGTTACTTTTTTTTATCGCTGGTGTTGTCACAAGATGAAAGTTGAAAACTGGAATTGAAATTTAAATAACCGTAAGATCAGCAATGAATATTAATTTTTGAAATGGTTATCAGTTCTCAGTAGCAATGTAAGTTAAAAATTACAACAACACCAGAAAGCACCATTACATAAGAAAATAGTGGAAAAAGTTACCTGGTATCCATTCATTGGTGGAAGCTGTGACACTGCAGTTGAACCTGTATGAATTGATTAATATCTTCGTTCTCGTAAACTGATGCTTGGTTTCATGACTATTAATTATTAAAGTTTTAAGACCGTGTGTAATTTTGATCACTATTGTTATCGAAAGTTAAAGAAATTATCGGACTTCACTTTTAACAGAATGAAGATTTCCTGCAGGCATTGAATTCAATGTTTAACACAAAATGAGAGTAAATAAATTTTGCATTCTTTTGTCATCATGAGGCAATAGGCAACAATAACGAAGCATCACTTTACTAATATTGCTGAAAATTGGTAACAAGATGGGGATAAATAGTCATTATTTAAATGAAATAGGAATTCCAAATGAAAGTTAAAGTTTATTAAGTAAAAGGGTGCTAATCAGAGCTCACACAGGATTATGGAGGTCGAGTAAAATACGTCCGCTCAGTACAAAGGTATAAGAACGAAAGACGACAAGCGATTCCGTTTTCTCTCCAGATCGTTTGAAATAGTAGAAGGTATAACTTGAAACAGTGATAATCAGAGATTTATTGGCAGAGAGAACAGATGCTAGCGACAAGCGTCGCAGATATAATTTTCAATAAAAAATATTAATGTATCGCTACAATAGGACAGGATCTCTTTGGATTATCCACCACATTTGTACAGAGAGTTTCGTTGTGAAAACTATTCAATGAATGTCGCATTGAAGGCAGCACTAAATTTCGAGCTTCAGTAAAACTCCGGCAGATTTAGGGATTTTGCATTCATCTAAATTTTCTGCAAAAGCTTTCTGTTCTATTTTATGTACCACAGGGGACCAGTTCAGTCTCTTATTAATTTATTTGGTAGGAATTCCTCCAGTGCTGTTGATACTATTTCTTTGATTGTAAGCCACATACGGTCTACACTTTCATAGTTAATTTAGAAAAACTGGATACTGTCTCCTAGTAAGATGTCAACCGAATATTTATCTTTATCTTTATTATTATTATTATTATTTTAAATGGATGTATTTAGCGTTTAGTTTTGGTAAATACCTTTGTTACGGATTTGAGCTTGATACAACTTTGTGTTCACTTATGCCTGCATACGTAGTGATCTCAGGAGTATTTGTGACAAAAGAGCTCAAGTGTGTTTTCGAAACCATTTACAATTTGAATGGGTTCGTGAACTAATTATTCAAAATAATAAAAAAAGCATTTAGAACAATTTTGGAAGATTTATCTGCCACCCTATCTGAAGATGTAGTTCTGTCAACATACGGATGGTACATTTAAGTCACTGCCAACTATAATTATATGAGTAGCGTACCTATCGAGTACAACATCTGCTCGTACTAACTCACAGGAACTGTCGACTTCAGTTTCCCTTGTGAGCTAGTACACAAATTACATTACGATTTCCTTTTGTGCTTTTTGTTTCTTTTATAGTCCAGATCATAGGAATTATGGCTTTTCTGTTTAAAAAACAAGGGTGCTTCTTCTGCGACTCAGTAGATACCAAAGCTAAACAATGTAGAACAACAGTCTACATTACAAGCATAACATTCTATATTCCTTCATTTCATTATTTCAAATATTTTAAAATTGTATGTCGACTTTAGGTGACCTGTCAAACATAAACACACTTATCTCTATTTTGTAAACATATTTTCTTTCATTGTTTTGAATATTGTCCCAATACACTTTATTAATTAATGTTTCGCCACAAGAGAGTAAAGTTGTGAAGTGTATCGTTCTTCTTTCCACTCTATTTTAACACATTTGTAGCAATTAATACATGTACAAATAGAGTGATCAACTTGAATGACCAGCGAACATTCGAATTATCTTTATGTCGTTCCTTCCGTGTCCCTTTCATAGTGATGGAATGTTTCTATCGCAATCAGTAAATGTGCAAGAAAGCTACCGTATGGATGGAGGGAGAATGGATCCATATTTGTGATGGAAGAACTAATTATACACTGAAATATACGACGGTATTGCTTTAGTTTCCCAATAGTTATAAATATGTAGATATCAGGATATTGGAAAGAAGTTGTACATTTCGGCGAGATGTCGAAGAAAAAGATCTCTTCTGTACGGACTGTATTGGAGACGGAGGTTTGGAAGTAAACAGCAGGAGTATGGGGAAGGGCGTCCCTTGCCTGAGGGGCCACTAATCCGACTACCTGGCGAAGGGTCAGGTGTGGCTAAAGTCCGGCGTGCCAAAAGTCCGGCGTGGCAAGTGTCCAGCATCCCTTTCCAAGTATTTGGAGGCCCCCCAAGACCGGAAGCCCGGGGTGATCCGCCCCCTCCGCCCCCCACCCTTAGTCAGCCACTGCACATGATATCATCCCTAAGGCACTCATTCTTTCTGCTTTCATGGTATTTCTTATGACAGTTTTAATTTTCTTGTTCACTCGGAAATACCGCTCATCATCTGATGTCGAAAATGCTAATCACAATGCCTATCTCGACATTTTAACACCTTCTTCAAAAGTTTTGGAAAGTTCGTCCTCTAGAATCAGCAAAAGAAAGGAAACATGAACTCCGGCCTAGCATAGAAAACTTGAAGTTCTCCCTTCAACTGTCTTTTCTCAAGAAACGTATGTGTGTCAGTGATTTAAAGATCTGTATAAAAATTAATCCAGAAAAATTTGTCGAACTGGTTCACATCGAATAAATTGGTTGCAATAAGGTGGCCAATGAACTGTAAACGTTATTTCACTAAAGATAGTATCGCACACTACCAAGGCATCTACTCTTTTATAGTCTTTAGTGATCCATTGTCTCTTGGTAGACATCGTTACTTTACCTACACAATAAATCTGGTAATTGATGGAATCAATGTCGTTTCTAATTTTTGCAATACCAGCCCAAAGTTTGGACAGACTTAAGGCCAAATAAGATGTTGCAGTTGTTTCTGAAATTAATCGAAAAGAGTGTCAGTGTGAGGCATTATCTTATAAAAATGGCAAAAGAAAATAATGCCAATGCATTTGGAAACGCAAATTAGACTAAGTTGAAACAAGATTGTGGTACTGGAAAAGATAGTCTGAGTCTGTTGTCACCAGATGGCAGGTGGGACGCTCTTTCGTTTCAAGGTCTTTCAGGTTATGTTCTCTACTGCTCTGTAATGGCCGACACATGAAGCTCTGAGTCAGGATGATTTCGTCTCTACTCCCGCGATAAACCAACGCTACCTAGATAGAAGGCCTGTCATGCCCAACAAGAGTATTCATAACACAAGCAAACCGAACTGTTTGTCTTGTGTAGCGCTATGATGAGTTTGGGGACACGTACATGTTGCACACCGTGTTTCAGAATGTTTTTCGTGTTAACTACGTGATTCTCCCTGAGGATGTTTGCTGATATGAGACAAAATTCCTAATACAAATCGTCCAATACCAATATTTGTTAGATATCTTACTAATAGTATGTAAACAAAGACGCTAAAAGCGAGAAAAATTCTCATAATGATTTGTGCTAAGATTAAAAATACATAATGGATGCAGTTTTACGGGATTTAAATTCATGAAGAACACAGTTACAGGCCATCCATAAACATCCGATTATGATGAATGAAATGAAGTTACGGTACACTGCACATCAGTGACTGTCATTTATAATACACACACACACTTTGGAACAGATCTAAAAGCTAATTTCCTTGGATAAATTAAATATTATGCGAACTAGGTAATTGAACATTTTTCTTGATATAAAAAAATAGAAACAAGAACATTATTCATTCATTTGCCATTTTATAAGAAATAATAAATAAATAGTGTAGTAAAGACTGTACAAGTAATACGTAGTGTTACTATTCTTAGGATATAGAAATCCTATGCTCTCATTAAAAAAAAGCGTTCTGCCATTGTTTTTTATTCTGTGCTTTGTTTTTTTAGTGATCGTGTCTTGCTGATGTGTATTTGTTGTATCAAACATCTAAGGTGAGAATATATTTGAGAAGTTATCTTAAAACTGGTGTTTCAAAAACTTATTATAAAGGCCCTTTTCATTATTGACATATTAGTATGTGTGTCGCCAGAGAAAGTAATTGTGACCTAATGAAATATTTCCGAGGTATTATTCCCGGAACTGTTTTGCGTGTTCTATGAGATTTATAAGACAATTGAAATTATTTTATGTGGAAAGGATACTTCCTAAAATACATTTAGTAAACTTCCGTGGACGTTCTAAGTGAATATTTTACAATTGACAATATTTCGACTGATGAAAAAATCGAACAAACACTTAAAATCGATTTCGTATTTTCTCACGAAAGAATTTGGTTCAAGATATACAGAAAGATCGTCGGCTGCGCCACGAAGTGTAGCATAATCAGCAAGTAAGAACTGTAACATTATTTTTGATAAACACTGTGGTTCTTTTCTTCTCTATACGAACCTGCATCTGTTATTCCAAAGATTCCATTAGGCACAATAAACGCGGTCAATTCAAATAATTACTTACAGCACAAATGGGACTTAGACAGATATTTTTCAAGAGTTTGTTAATTTCAATGCATAATTTAAATTCAGAGATCATTTATTACTGACTTTCTAAAAAAAGGCATAATAACAATATAATAATTAATTTTTTATTAATTATTAAACATTCAATATATTGGTGAAACACAAGTGTGAAATTAAGAATAATTTTGAACACAGAAACCACTGAAAAGCGGAAGCACATATAGGCCTGTACCACATTTGCAGGTCACTTCATAGAATAGACTCATCAACTTGTTAAAGATCGCCAGAACCAGGAAGAATAATATGTGGACAGCTAATACCCAATTATCACAAAACAAAACAACGTAAGAGAGCCACTACAATAACATTAAGATACGCCACAATCCCGGATTGCACACATTGTTTGAGGTTATTAATTCACGCCTAAAATTTCTAATAAAGGATTAATCAACTTGTTGTGTCCAATAAATTGTAATATTAGCCCATAGATTCCAAATTATATCCCGATTGTGATATTTATCGTCTTCTGGGTGACACAATCTCTTTCTTTCTTACACTAAGCATATCAGTTTCTCACTGTCCATATCTAGGCATGTGGGAATGTCGGTCAATTGCACCGAAGAATTTCACCGACTGTCGTCCGAAGTCTCTACATCCGAGCAATGAGATCGGCTACACTGTGGCCGGGCCCATAGTGGAGTTCTGATTTGAAACGATCGGCCATTTTTCGACGATGTCTGTCTTCGCTAATACCCACCGATATCGGAGCCACCATGACCACAGCCTTATGCCTCATGCCGTGCAGCCGCCGTGGCCACAGCAATTCCTGTGTTCACAGTGGCACCGACAGACTGTCGTCAGACGCCGTCGACCGAGTTCGACTGAAAACATCGACCAACGGCGTGGTCACATTGCATCCGATGTAAGGTTCGTTCTCTGATAGTGACGATTTGGAAGGCCCCCACTGCGCATGCGCGCTTTTTGACAGTTGCCAACTCCGAAGCCAACTCGAACGCTTATTTCACCTGTTTCGCAGTTTGGCCACCCATAGCGCTAGTTGGCATCTTTTCTCTCTACCGATGTTGAAAGTAAGGTTATGACTGGCGATATGTTACGTATTTCTCAATTGAGAAAACTATTTAAGTCGTCATGAAACATTTGCAATTTACCGTTAAACCAAAGTATAATAATAAAGATTAACAAGACACATTTGCCTGCAAACCGTGTATCTGTCGAGTATAAAATTCGTGTGACGAAACTAGGTTAACTTGCGAGTCGCGATGTTACCAGACGACCGTTCCATCAAAACATTCTTCTTGAGGAAGCTCACGTTGACGTGACGTGGCAGACCGGCGACGGACAGTGTGCATTGCGCCATTAGAAATACACTGTGGATTACATTCTTACATTACTTCGACAAAACGCAAAATATACGTAAACATGTCCCCCCATTTATAAATAATGTAGCCAATTTAACCTGACAAAACCTCATACAAAAATGAGGTAAATTAGGATAGTTGTGTGTGAATGGAATATTTGGTAACATACAACTTCATATGCATTTTGTCCCGTTATTATGAGTTACAATAAAATTTAAAAAATGAAACACAAATTAATATACAAAAATTTGTAGGTGTTGTGCAAGAATTATCATCGTACATGATTTTCCCAGAAGTTACACATTTAGTGTAGAAACGCTCAAATTGGCACTAATAGACTTCTATAATATATAACCACAAGGAGAAACACGGAACAGTAATTGTAAGACGCTATAGTGGCACATATAAAGCTAGATGTCGGTTATAAAAATCTATCACTGCTAATGCCTGTTGTGAACTATATTATTCTTATGTGTCAATCACTTCATTTGCAGATGGCACAGAAAATCTCAGTAGGACTATTTTGACTTCATTTTCAGGCGAATATATCACAATCCAAACTGTAAAAACATACGCATTCATCTTTAAATTCGTATGTTATGAAAATTTCCACACCTTTCATTTATAGTATGTATGGGCAGTGGTGGCGACTAGGGGGGGCCAGGGGGGGCAGTTGCCCCCCCCCCACTCTCTGGGAAAAATATGATTAAATTATTCACTTTTTTAGCGTAGTAACACTTGAATACTTTTAAAGCTGATTTGCACAATTGTAACATAGCTATAGCGGGTGAGAAGTTGTTTTTCTTTTGCATTTGTTAAGTGCTTGTTAGTGATAAAGGGTTAAACATGGCGCATATGCACGTGATCTACTAGTGTGAGCGGCAGTATTAATTTTATTCCATGACATTTTACATTTATTAATTTCAGAAACGATTTGCATAACTCTGAAATGAAATTCCACTACCTCATCGTCGTCAAATGATTCCAGAGTTGGAACTATCCCGCTAAAAAAAGAGCATATGCCGACTGGATTTTCTGTGCGGTGCATTAATGAGCTATACCTCTACAGGTAAAAAAAAGGTAAAGCAGTCAACAATCCGAAGATTGGTTTGAACACCACTGTGCTTTACTAGGCATGGTCCTGTTTGGAGGTGGTATGCCGTTACTTTCCTCCGACCTTCGAACTGACTTACCCAGCCAGTTATAGGGGGACCTACGGTTTAACGTGTGTTCCGAACCACGGTGCTACTCGGCATTTTTCACATGAGCAATAATGCCAGAGGTGAAAGAAGAGGTAAGTGACAGATAAAAATCCTAGGATGTGGCGGGGATCGAACCGTCGACCCTTGGATGTGTAGTCTGGCACTCTACAACTGTGCAACAGAGGCGCACCCTCTACATGCACGATGGCCGAAACAGGGAGGATAGAAAATGTAGACACGGAATGGCAGGAAATGCATTTCTGAAGAAGAGAAATTTGTTTTTAGCACAGTCCAACAACTGTTTTTATTGAGGCTTCGCCTAAAAGACATGCAATATTTGCCACAGTAAAAAGTGCAGCATGTGCAGTCAAAGAAGGAATAAATAAGGATTTGTCCTTGAAAGCTGTAAGTGACACAAGATTTAGCAGCAGATATGAAAGCTTGCGAGCAGTTCAACAACACTTCATAGATATACTGCACACTCTGGAAAATATTGAAGCTACTGACTCCAAAACTGGTGGAGATGCTCACCGATTGATCACATATATTACCAAGTTTGAGTTTATTTTTGTGTTGAATATTATGAAGTACTTTTTTGAAAAAACTAACATACTTTCAAAGTACATACATAATCATGATGTATCCATTCATGAAGTAGTCCAGGTGACTGACAGCGTAGTTATGCCCATAAATTGTTTAAGAAATGAAGAAGAGTTCCAAAAGTTTTTTACTGAAGCAATTGATTTTTGTGAAAGACATGGTTTTGAGGGGCCAACAGTTCAACGCAAAAGAAAACTTCCACAAAAAATAGGAGGAGGAGATGTTAATCCTGAATATCCTGAAGCCAACTTTTAAAAACATTTTACTATCCTCTGTTAGATACACTCGGTGAAAACATTAGATCACGATTTGAAAAAAAAAAAAAAAAAAAAAAAAAAAAAAAAAAAAAAAAAAAAAAAAAAAAAAACAGCTGGCTCTACTCTGCATCATGGAACTACTGCTGACGGCTTCGATGAACAACTCAATTTGTAACGACCGTATCAAAGAAGTATGTTTTGCTGTGAGTTCAGCATTTGGTTTGGAAGATGATAATTTAGTCTCAGAAATCGATGTCTTTTCGAGAAAGAAGCATGATCCAGATCAAATAGATCGTCATCTTGTGCCAAATTTGGTTTCACAATTTAAGTCTGAAAATGTTCACAACCAGTATGTATTCCCTAATTTGTTCAAGCTACTGCAACTGTTTTTGACTATCCCGGTGTCCACTGCAACGGCAGAACGATCTTTCAATGTCGTCAAACGGATCAAAAACTACTTGAGGAATTCTATGCTTCAAGAACGTTTAACACATTTAGCTATACTAGCCAGTGAAAAAGATGCGGCTAAAAACATCAAATTAGAAGAATGTGTAGAAATTTATACCAGGCGGAAACCAAGGCTCATAGTTTTGTTTTAAAGCAATTATGCTTTGACAAGACGTATCATGTTAAATTACGCTATTGTCTGTTATTTTTAATTATAGTTAAACTAATGTTCCTTTGTTTGTAACAGTTGTATTTTACTAGACAACTTAATTAAACAACTTATGGCAATTACAATTGTATTTCGTTTTTCCTCCCATTTGGTATTATAGGCATGTGAGTGCAAAAATCAAACTATAGTTTGAAACAATTTCTTACAATGCCCCCCCCCACTTCTAACGTCCAATCGCCGCCATTGTGTATGGGTGTAATAAAAAGGGGACGTACTGTATTAGAAGGCCACATAAGTTGAAAGAATGCCTGTCTAATATACAAACTCAGCCTCAATCAAGAGAAAATCGAAGACTTAGAACACAAACCTCTTCGTAAATATGCGGGCTTGTCTTTTGGAGGAGGCTTGTTAAACGCTTTGGAGTCAGTCAGAAAACAGTTTGACGAAAATCTGCTGACTTAAACAAACGGTCGCAAACTATCAGCTCCGCCACTCTAACACCTGATTGGTCAGTCAGATATCCTCAGAAAGAGTCAAAAATGCCACTCGAACGCCTCAAACCGTTCCAGACCGTCAGCAGCCGGCAGCGGTACTCGAACGAAGCTATAGTTTGTCGACCGATCAATACAAGACTGGTTATCGCAAGTGCCGCTAGATGTCTACCGTATCGGGGCTCGCAGTGAACTAACTAGCATTGGGGCTGGGCTCCACGCTAGCGCCTAGAGTTTTGGCACCAACCGACACTTCTAGAACGCCACACTCACTCTTTACCTAAAATACTTAATCTAATAAATCCAAAAAACAATAGTGTAATCATAAACAATTAAAAAACATATGGCAATAAAATTGGTAACTGAGTTTTTTATTTATTAAATAATTAATAAAATAGCTGGGAGGTTGTGGCGCATAAAGATATAGCAACAGCCAATCAGATCACTCTTAGAGAAAAGGGCGGATTTTTCCCACGGGATCGTACTTACAGTACCATCTGGCAACTATCTGGCACATCCACTTCCTACTATCCCATGTCTATTTCATTATAAGTAAATGAAATTATGAAATAAAATAAAGCAATGGCTGCTGGCTTGCAAGTCAGTACCGCCACATCACTCGTTTACAAGTTTTGGTGAAGGTACGCCGCGGACCCCTAGGGGCAGAACACTAACAATACCCTCAGTCCCTCACTACGTGATAGTAATGGCGATCCTGCCGATGACAGCGCTACTAAAGCAGAGTTACTAAACATAGATTTTAGAAACTCATTCACCAAAGAAGACGAAACCAATATTCCAGATTTCGAACTAAGAAAAGAGGCTGTAATGAGTAACATAGAAGTAGATATCATCGAAGTAGTGAAGCAACTAAAACCACTTAACAAGAACTAGTATTCTGGTCCGGACTGTATACCCATTAGATTTCTATCTGATTATGCTGAAGCGATAGCTCCTTACTTAAGAGCCACATATAACTGCTTTCTCAAAGAAGGATCTGCACCAAAAGATTGGAAAGTGGCACAGGTCACACTTATATTCAAGAAAGGTAGTAGGAGTAACCCATTAAAGTACAGGCCTATTTCATTTACGACAATTTGCAGCAGGGTTTTGGAACATCTCCTGTATTCAAATATTATTAATTATCTCGAACAGAATGATCTATTGACCCAAGGTCAACACGGATTTGAAAAATCGTTCATGCGAAACACAACTAACTCTTTACTCACACGAAGTGATGGGTGCTATCGACAAGAGTTCGCAAATCGATTCCGTATTGCTTGATTTCCAGAAGGCTTTTGACACCGTACCCTACAAACGGCTTTTAATCAAATTGCATGGTTATGGTATATCGCCCCAAATTTGCGACTGGATAGGGTATTTCCTGTCAGAGAGCACACGGTTCGTAGTAATCGTTGGTAAGGCATCGACTAAAACAGAGGTGATATCGGCCGTTCCACAGGGTAGTGTTATTGGTCCTCCGCTGTTCCGTATCTACATAAATGATTTTGGAGAAAATCTAAACAGCTCTCCTCGGTTGTTTGCTGATGACGCCGTCATTTACCGTCTAGTAAAATCATCTGAAGATCAAAACATATTGCATAACGATCTGAATAAAATATCACTATGGTGTAAAAATTGGCAATTGACTCTAAATAATGAGAAATGTGAAGTCGTCCACATGAGTACGAAAAGAAATCCGTTAAACTTTGTTTACAAGATAAATCAATCAACAGTGAAAGTCGTAAACTCCACAAAATACCTGGAAAGATCACGTAGATAATGTCGCGGGAAAGGCCAGCCAGAGACTTCATTGGCAGAACCCTTAAAAGATGCAACAGAACTACTAAAGAGACTGCATACACTACGGTTGTCCGTTCGTTTTTGGAGTACTGCTGTCCAGCGTGAGATCCTTATAAGGTGGGTTTGACGGAGGACATCGAAAGAGTTCAAAGAAGGGCAGCCCGTTTCGTATTGTCACGATACAGGGGAGACAGCGTTACGGAAATGATACAGGATCTGGGATGGGAATGATTACAACAACGGCGCTTATCGCTGCGTCGTGGGCTACTTACGAAACTTCAACAGCCGACATTCTCCTCCGAATGCGAAAATATATTGTTGACTCCCACTTACATAGGTAGAAATGATCATCAGAATAAAATACGAGAAATTAGAGCTCGAACGGAGAGATTCAAGTGTTCTTTCTTCTCGCGCGCTATTCGAGAATGGAATGGGAGATACGTAGTATAACGGTGGTTCGTTGAACCCTCTGCCAGACACTTAAATATGATTTGCAGAGTATACCAAGTAGATGTAGATATAGAAAGAATCTGCTTTTACGAAAGTGTTTCTCAATGATAAAACAAATAAAGTTAATCATTTAGACATATTCGATGTTCGTGTAGCAAAATTTTAGCTTTAAGCACGTCCTTTTAATTTTATAAAAAATGTTCAAATGTTTGTAAATCTATCGGACCAAACTGCGTGGTCATCACTCCGTAGCTTACAAACAACTTAAACTAAGGTAAACTAACCTAAGGACAAGAGACACACCCATGCCAGGACTCGAGCCTCCGACGGCGAGCAACCGCGCGCTCCGCAGCGTGGTGCCTTAGACCGCTCGGCTACTTCACCGCAGCCTTTGTGCACTGTTGAGCCCTGGTCTAGATATTAAATGAAGAAGTAGAGAGTCATTTTTGTGAATAATTGTTCCCAAGAAAGTACCAAACCGACAAATTAGGATCTGGTTGTGCCACGTCGTGTTTTAACGACACAGGCAACCAGTTAGGGCTGCAGTACACTCTGGTCGCTGTATTCTTACAGCGATGTTGCTAATTTTCAACATTTAATAAATTACTGTCACTTTTTATCAGCAGTTTCTATCGGTGTATTCTTTCTGTGTGTACCGAAAAAGGATGGGGAATGTTAGGTTTCGACATGACAGAATGTTCGATTTCTTTCCAAGTGTAGTACGACAGCCATATTGCATTATTCCATTCTGTACTCGCTGACCGTGATGGCTGACTGGTGAAATCTCCAAAGATTGTGATAATATTTATCTCGTCTCCCTGCTACCACACAGACCGCGATCCACTTGATTGAGAACCTCTGAGTTAGATGGTTTTATCATACTGTAAGCGGTACATGAGTTTTTTGCGTTCTTATTTGGAGAACATGAAAAAAGCAATGTTTCTGCTTCTAGTGGTAATTATGACCAAGCAAAAGGTGCTTTGACGATTTTTGCCTTCCCAGCTAACTTTCACTGCCGCTCTTTTCCACTTTTCTGCACTTCTGATAAATTACCAACACTGGGCAGTGATATCCACATCGCCTTTGTTGTTGCTTAGGACTTCGCGATTTTGAAATTCTTTGTGTTTTAAGTTTCATAGTTTTTTGCGCGCGAATTCGAACAACGAATACTTCAAGGGCGTCGCCTTGTCTTTCTATTGCCTCCCACCTGTAACTTTCTGAGCTTGGGTTACGTAACCCGCGGCTTGGGTGATCGAAGCTGCAATGCCCGCCCCCATCTCCCACCGGAGTCAGATGAATTCGAGTCTTATCTGTCCCTGAAAAGGCCAGAAATAGATTAGGGCGTCTGAGCCCAAGGCGATAGCCCAGCCAGTAACACTCGGGAGAGTTGCAGTGTTTATTCGGGAGACGTACGCCAGAACGGCTTTCCACAATAGGGAATTTTCTACCCTCATCGTTAAGAATCTTTATTACTAAACGAGTAATACGGCGTATAGCATTAATGCTCAGTTACAGAATGCGTATTTAACGGTTTGTAACGTAACTAAAAATTTATTTTCAGTATTGCATATAATTACTCACGGATTTAAAAATTTAAAATGTTGTCCCACCTCCATATATACTCTGCAATCCAACCCAAAGTGCATGGCGTAGAGTACATCGTACCACTACTACCCATTTCTATTTATAGTCCATTCCAAATAGAATGAGGAATGCATGTATCCCTCTGTACGTACCTAATTTCTCTTACCTTTGTGGTCTTTCCGCTGAATTGAAGTTGGCGGCATTAGAATTGTTCTACAGTCAGCTTCAAATTCCAGCCCTCTACATTTACCAAACAGTGTTTCTGGAAAAGAACGTAGCCTTCCATCCAGCCATTCCTCTCGCGGGCATGGGTGTGTGTGTTGCCTTTAGTGTAAGTTTGTTTAAGAAGTTTGTAAGTCCAGGCACTGAGGACCATAGCAGTTTGGTCCAATAGTTTACAATAGTTTTTTTGAAGTAGCATATCAGCTGTACTCACAGTACCATGAATTTCGATACATTTCATTTTTGTCAGCACATAGGGCATTGTTGGAATCACCATATTACTTTTCTGATACATCAATGTCCTAAGATTTGTTTTAGGTTGTCTACACAAAACCGGAGTCCATATTTCTTCCCCTGAGTCCATATTAGCGACCAGCTGAAATCAGGGTCCAACCGTTATGTCCATTGCCGCAGGAGAAGCGATGTCGCCTCATTAGCAATGGCATCCGAGACGGGCGTCTAATGCCATAGACCATGAATGGCAAACTAGGCTACATTGTCCTAACGGGTACGTTCGGCGTACCGGTATTTCCTACATTCATTTCGGCAATGTTTCTTGTCTGTTAGCACTGTACTCAAACGCTGCTGTCCTTGTCATTATAAGAGCAAATGGTCGGCAAATGCATTGTCCGTGGTGACGGTCACACTTTTGAGACTGTGGATCTCGAAATACTGTATTCTCTAAAGATTTCCGAAATTAAATATTCCATGCGCATAGCTCTAGCTGCGGCTCCGTAGCACAGTGATAGAGTGCCAGACTACAAATCCGAAGGTCGCGGGTTCGATTCCCGCAAGGTCATAGGATTTTTATCTGTCACTTACCACTTCTTTCACCTCTGACAGTGTTGCTAATATGAAAAATACCGAGTAGCACCGTGGTTCGGAACCCACGTTAAACTGTAGGTCCCCCTATAACTGGCTGGGTTAGTCAGTTCGAAGGTGGGAGGAAGGCAACGACATACCACCTCCAAACAGGACCATGCCTAGTAAAGCACTGTGGTTTTCAAACCAATCTTCGGATTGTTGACTGCTTTACCTTCTTTACCATTCCGTTTCAAAATTCTGTTAATACCCGGCGTGCAATCATAATCACGTCGGAAACCTTTTCACAGCAATCGTCAGAGCACTGCGATACACAAATGATACCGCACCGCTATTTTAAATCTCGTGTGTGCGATAAGACCACTGTGTATATCGCTACCCCAGGAACTTCGTCAAAAACTTGTATTTGAGAATGAAAGCTCTTAGTGGCTTGCAACAAACACATCATTTCAAGCTTTTACGAAAGTGTTTCTCAATGATAAAACATATGAAGTTTATCAGACATATTCGATGTTCGTGTAGCAAAATTTTAGCATTAAGTACTACCTTTCAATTTTATAAATACATAATACTTTATTCAAAACATATGTAATATATACCACTCAATATGCATGCAAAATCGTACGACACATATTTCAGAAGGTATGGTAGTCATTACTACTATACATTCCACATTATCCAGACGCTAATCATCCACTGACAATCAGAGCTCTTATCGACTTCTTGTGACCTCTATAAATAACTAGCTGAAAACCCGGCTTTGCCCGGGTATTTATTTATGCCTTGAGTCATCCTACCCCTTCTCTATCTATCTCCTTTTTTTTTTTTTTTCTAAAAACGTGTTATATTTATCGGAGAAAATATAAGAAATAAGGCTGTCTTGCATAATGTACTAAATTATACGTGCAGTCTCCAAACAAAGAAAGATAGCAATCAAAATACGAAATGGCATATACAATTTGCACGATCTCATATTTATTGAGTTGTAAGTTGTACAATTGTATAATTTTTCATGTATATATTCATTCGTAAAAGTGCTGTACGTCTGTAGAACCTGTTGCGAACACAATTAGTAGTAAAGATGTAACAGATTGAAACTTGGTGAGTGAAAGGGCGGTGCCGGCCGCGGTGGCTTAGTGGTCTGCTGCGTGCCAGTCACGGTCTGCACGGCCGCTGCGGTCGGGGGTTCGAATCCTCCCTCGGGCATGGATGTCTGTGCCGTCTTTAGTATAAGTTAGTTCATAAGTAGTTTGGAAGTTTAGAGACTGATGACCCCGTAGTTAAGTTCAAAAAAATGTTCAAATGTTTGTTAAGCTTATGGGACTTAACTACGGGGTCATCAGTCCCTAAACTTACAAACTACTTATGAACTACTTACGAACTAGGACGGCACAAATATCCATGCCCGAGGGGGGATTCGAACCCCCGACCGTAGTGGCCGTGCAGACCGTGACTGAAGCGCCTCAGTCCCCTCGGCCACCGCGGCCGGCCGTAGTTAAGTGCCATAAGCTCCACAAACATTTGAACATTTGAAAGGGCGTTTTTCTAATAAACTACGTGTCGTACTGTGATACAATTTCGAAGTTACATTCAGCTATACGGGTGTATACTGTTTGTAAAATTTCCTGCGGCTGAAGTTTTTAGTGTAGAAATTACATATTGTAACGTCAAACCGAATGCCTCAGTTTTAGTCCATCAATAGTGGAACGTTACTATGTGCTAATATCTCATTAACTAAATGTTGTAGTGTGATACAATTTAGAAGGTATATTCAACTATATGTGTGTATACTGTCTGTAAAATTTCCTGCGGCTACATGTTGTATTGTATAAAATATAGATTGTAACGTCACACCGAATGCCGTAGATTTAGTCCATGAACAGCGGAAAATTAGTACGCGAGAAACATTTTTCTTTCATCGTTTTGCTATGGTTGTAGGCGAGAAAAAATTTAATAAAGGTTTGAAATTATGTTTAATGTTTGTTGCAAGTAGCTAAGTACTATCATTATCATATAGTGTATTTGTAAGGTCTCGCCATATTATGTGGCAGTTTTTTCGCGATTCCTATTGTTTAAGACGTCGTTTCTTCTTGACCATGTGTCGTATGTGATTCTTAACCCTGCAGTAATTGTTATCTCACGGCAAGGAATGTGTGTACGAAATTTGGTTGAAATCTGTCCAGTGGTTTAGGAGAAAATGAGCAGCAGTTTTCCCCGCATCTTATTGTTTATGACGTCATATCTCTTGAACTATGTGCTGTACGTGGTTCTGACACTTACGTCGACCGTCCTCATGGATTGAAGCTTACGTGTGCAACATTTCATAAAGATTGCAACAAAACAGTAGAATTGCATGCAATACGAGCACACAAACACGGACACACTGTGAAAGCGCGGATCTGGGGGGGGGGGGGGGGTTACAGGGGCACGTGACCGCCCCCCCCCCCCCTCAGAAGACAGCCCAACACAAAGAAATGACAGAGAGAGAGAGAGAAGAGGAAAAGAGGGAGAGAAGGTGAAAAGAGAGAGAGGGAGAGGGGGAGAGAGAGAGAGAGAAAGAGGGAGAGAGAAAGATAGAGGGTAGGGAGAGAATCTCAGCATAAGAATAATTAACTTTTACTTATTTATTTGTTTAATCGTGTCTGAGCTGCATCTGTAATTAATTAATAGGCTACATATGCTAGATTACAAATAAAACTAAGTACTAATCATAAATTCATATGTACAGTCATGATTTTCACACATCATACGTCATTATTGTCCATAGCAGACTCATATCTCTGTCAATACTGTTTTTGAGTACAGGGAAGATATTACCAATTGTATGACTAGTATGAGCAGTGGGGAAAAACTGTGTGTAATGAAATCAGCATCCTACAAGCCTGCGTCTTAGTAATGATTTTGATGGATGAAAGGTTCATTTTCTGGCTCTCGTTTTTTCATAAATTTATGGTCCAAGTAGACATTTTGTACAATCAGCTACAAAAAAGGGATATTGACCCAACTTATGTACAAAATCAGCTAACAAATTTTGAGCGTAAACTTAAAGACATTAGGGAAGGTGTGAATGAAAATTCAACAGATTTGCATGAGTACCATAAAAGAAGGAGAACTGAAAATGGAGGAGCGATGTGTAATCTAATGCTTGACGCAAAAGAAGTTTGTGATGTAATAAGTTGCGAGGCGAAGGAAAGGTTCAAGTTCAGTGGACACTTAGTTGCATCCTCCCTGTTTCTACCGGAGAAATTCAGCACTTACTCTTATAGTTTTCCGGAAACTTCTTTCATAACTGCTATTGAGTGCTATACTTTCTTGGAACCAAAGAAACTTCTAACGGAACTCACTGTTATTTATGGAAGAGAGGAGTTCAAAGTATGTGTGAAGCTTTGGGCTTGTTGGAATATATAAAAGAAAATAATCTCTGTGATACTTTAAGCGAATCTGTGAAACTGTTGAAAGCGATAATTACGATCCCAATGGCCACGTCAGAAGCAGAACGTTGCTTTTCGTCACTGAAACGCATCAAAACATTTTTTACGGAATACAATGGACCAAGAAAGACTATCAGCGCTTGCAATGCTCTCTATTGAACGAGACCTCGTTTTAGGAATTCCTGACTTCAATCAGAGAGTGATTGAAAAATTCAGTCATATGAAGGAATGAAGAATGGAGTTCCTGTACAAGTGACCACCACCCCGTCAATCGGCAGAGGTTCCGTCGAATGGCGTTAACTTCCGTCCTGTTGAAAAAGGTTAGTAAGGCTGCTCTACAATTATTTTTGTAAATAGAGTTCATCTTAATTTCTTTTCAATCGTAAAGTAGTACTTCATTCTGTGTACATGCTTTAGTGTTATTACGAGTCCGTGCTGCGGTGATATGAGCAATCAATACGTTAATATCATGCAATAGATAGAGATGAGCAGTCCACTGATTTTCTTTTCGTAGTCAATGTTTTTCTTGGTACCTATAATAATGCCGAGCGTCTCGGTAGTCTGGTGCAAGTCTCTGGACGCCAATTCGACCAATCACTTGTCGTTTCTGGCGACTTCTCACATCGTAGAGAAGTCATCCGACCGTTTGTATCTTTAAATTCTTCGGGTAGATATTCTCTCTGCAGTCGTGTGATAGTTTCTGATCCATGCGCATCTATGATATCTTGACTTAATAGCATTTTATTTCCGTATGCGTTGAGCTGCCACAATGGAGAGGCCGAACTTTTTATTGGTGTAAAAAAAGTGCACTACCATCTTTTCTAGTCACCAGCCGCCACTGATTAGTAGTGAGCTCCTTGATGCAGTCGCGTCGTTCAAATATCTAGACGTAACGTTGCAGAGCGATATGAAGTGGAACGAACATGTAAGGACAGTTGTGAGTAAGGCGGACAGCCGACTTCGGTTTATTGGGAGAATTTTGGGAAGATGTACTTCATCTGTAAAGGAGACCGCGTATAAAACGATTGTACGACCACGTCTTGAGTATTGCTCAAGTTTTTGGGACCCGCAGCAGATCAGTCTAAAGGAAGACATAGAAGCAGAGGCGAACAGCTAGGTTTGTTACTGGTAGGTTCGACTAATGCGCGAGTGTCACGGAAATGTTCCGGCAACTCAATTGGGGATCACCGGAGGAAAGACGACTTTCTTTTCGTGAATTTCCTTTGAGAAAATTTAGAGGACCAGAATTGAAGCTAATTGTAGTAGGATCTTGCTGCCACCTACTTACATTTCGTGTAGTGATCACAAAGACAAGAGAAATTGTGGCTCGTGCGGAGGCATATATGCTTTATTTTCTTCCTCGTTCTATTTGGGAGTGGAATATGAAAGGAAATGCCGTGTAGTGGTACAGTGTACCCTCCACCACGCACCTTAAGGTGGATTGCGGAGTATGTATGTAGATGTAGATGTAGATTTTCGCTCTACTTTTTTCTACATATCTCTTGTAGTACAGTGTTTGAATTAACGTGACTCCGAGATAAAATGGGTTTGGGCAATGTTTAAGTTTAACTGAGTTCCATTCCAATTGTAATTTTCTTTTTGCTTCCTGGTCGTTCAGGTGAAACAAACAAGTCTGCGTCTTTGCTGGATTTGGTCGAAGCTGGTTCCTGTTGTAATATTCAGTAAGAACTTCTAGGGCATCTGATAGGTTTCTCTCAATGCGATTGATTGATCTCGATTGGCAGGCAATGGCTATATCATCAGCATAGATAAAACTTCTTGCATCTGGTCCAACTGGTTGGTCATTTGTGTACGGGTTGAAAAGTAGAGGGGACAAAACAGTACCTTGTGTGAGCCCATTCTTCTGGTTCCTCCAGCGGCTTCTTTGCTCTTGAAATTTTACAAAGTATCTTCTGTTGGAGATCAGAGATCTCATAACTTCAGTAAGATGGTAATTTCCTGTCATTTTTTCTAGTTGGATTTTATGGTTTATCGTTATCATATGCTGCTGATAGGTCGACAAACACCACACCAGTTTTTTTCACCCTTCTGAAACGCATCCTGTATGTATTGTGTTAGGCAGAGGACTTGACCAGTACTTTCACTTACAGGCAGCATATACCTGTGAGTTTAAAATTTCAAAATCCCTGTAATTAACATAATGTAAATTGACTTTTGTGCTATGCTTCCATTTAATTGCTTCTTGCTCTTTTTGTCTCAGTAATGTGCGATGAAATTAAGTAAAGCAAACTCGTTTATTATTTCGTGATTGTTTGAGAGATAAATGAGCTATTGCGTATGTTGTATTCATACGTAAATAAAGTTACAGCGCATTGAGGCGCAATGCTCCGATGCGCGAGGCCGTTCCCCGTCAGGGGTTCGAATCCTCCCTCGGGAATCGATGTTTGTGCTGTGTGCTGTCCTTAGTTTATAGGTAGTTTGTAAGTTTAGGGACTGATGATACCGTAGTTAAGTCCCATACGCTAGACAAACATTTGAACCTGCCGCCCCCAAATATATGCCTCCCGAGCCCATGGCCTCTACGGCAGGCCCCCGCTACGCCACTGGGTAGTAGGGATGGGAAAAACCGACCGGTTAAAACCGATACCGGTATTTTAGTTTTGAATAACCGGTTTTTTCGGTATTTATTTGGTGTTTGTTGTAATCTGTTTTTGTAGTTATTGCCAAGAACCGGGTAAAAAAAACCGGTACTACTACTTCCTGTAGTAGTGCTTCAAAATGTGTTTTTTGTAAATAATTTTAAAAAATTAAAACTAGTAAATCCTAATATTTAGGTCTATTCCCAACATTTCCACTGCTGTGAAATATTAGGTCATCGCAGAAACTAAGAAAATCGATCAGTGATAATTTAAGAACAATCCCGGCAGTGAGAAACGCGTGGCATAAAGAACTGGTGCAGCTATTGACGCATCGATGCACCTGTTGCCGTGTGGCGTGGCCTATTAGACGACGCGCGTGCACCGGCAGTGTACGACACTTGCCTCCGTCTGGTCATGCGGCAGATTCTTGCTGTCGTCGCCAGACATCGGTTTTGGTTTAAATGGCACCATCCCGAGTGTTGAAGTACTTCACAAAGTACAGGAGCAGTGAGGTACAATGGTCCATTTGCTTTAAAAAGCTGAAAACGGATGGAGGTACTACAAACATGCTTTGTCGTTTAAGGAGAAAGCATCCAAAATCTTCCTTGGAAGAGAAGGTAAATTCGATTCATATACCTATTATGTAAGTGATGTACTATAAGCTTGGAATAATAACTTTAAATGTATTATCACATTGTTATGCTAACAAGTTTTATTAATGTGATTCCTTGAAAGCGAGGAGCTTTTTTAATAACCAATATGGGTTTAGGTAACATTAATCATGTGGTGCCTCGCGAGGTAGCCGTGCGGTCTGAGGCTCCATGTCCTGGACTGCTCGGCTGCTTCAGTCGGAGGTTCGAGTCCTCCCTCCTCCCTCGGTTATGGGTGTGTATGTTGTTCTTAGCGTAAGTTAGTTTAAGTTAGATTAAGTACTTTTTAAGTCTAAGGACCGAAGACCTAAGCAGTTAGGTCTCATAAGAACTCACACCCATTTGAACATTCTTTGATCATGTGGTACAACAGCTCTATAAATTCGTATGCACTGGCTCACAAGTGCAACTTACGGAGAGGTTGGCTCAATATTCGCAACTGCCGGATGGAAATACTAGGCTAGTAAATCTGTTTGCTTTGTATATCGTCTTCTACGGATTCCTGGCTCGGCTTCCACACACTCAAGAAGACGTAGTATTGGGAGGGGATTTTGCAAAATATGAAAAGACCAGTGATTTGTCGTATAACGTAAATTTACCTAAACTTTAACTAAATTTCGTAAGTTTCGGTTTCGGCCGAAACTAGAAGAACCGAAAATTCGATTACAGTTTCTGTTTCGGCCGCAAAATATGTTTCGGCCGAACTCTACTAGAAATAATAGCAATAAAAAACCGAAAACCGGTTATTTAAAAAACCGGTTATCTTGAGCAATATTTACAGTGCGGTTAAATTGAAGATGAAAAGAACCGGTGTAACCGAAAACCGGTTGTTTCAGCAGTAACCGCCATCCCTACTGGGTAGGGCATTGCTTCCGGATTAGCTGACTAGAACAGCTGGTTGCACGGCGAGGTGCTGACTTTCGCAATCGGGCGGGCGTGCAGGCTGCTGAATCAGCAAGTGTCCTCGTTATCACACTGGATGTACGCTTTCTTGGCCTAGACGGCTGATAGTGAAGCAGGGCCAGCGAGAGGTGCTGAGAAAGGGGTAGAGGGCGGGGAGGGGAAGGGGCGGCGACCTGGTGACGCGAGTGGCAAGGCTAGAGCAATGTATAGTCCAGGCAAGGCCACGCGCAAGACAACTGAGCGCGCGTGGCTTCTATTGTCCGGCGTGGTTTTATTTACTGGAAAACAGCACAGGCTATTAACGTAATAAAGACATCTCTTCTCCACCTATTAACTATACTCTCCTACTCTAGGAATATCCAACCACATATCACAAAAATTATCCCTTATACATAATAGTAAATAACAAGGCTTATCGTAGGTGTTACTATCCTACAACTACCTTCTACGGCTTTGTGCTACAGTGTCACATTATCGTTAATTTACATTTCCGTCCCCTAACAGCTTTACGGGTCCCTCGAACGTAGACCGTAGGAATGCCTGGATCTCAGCGGGTATTTATGACGGGTAGAGGGAACTATAGGTTCCGTCGGCTTTATCTTCCTTGATCGTCCCGGTTTCCTAGGTGCGGCTGATTCAATTACTGCCGGACGTGGCGTGACCTGACCATGATAGGGCTTAATCCTACCGAAGTCTACCTGAGCATGATAGGATTTAAGCCTATCGAAGTCTACAACCACGGTGCCGCCTGTCAACTGCACTTCAGCGTTGACGGGTGATGTGAGACGTATTATTTGGTACGGCCCCTCGAACAACGGAGTGAACTTTTTGGTTCGTCCTTGTTTAACCACGGTATTTCGTACCAATACCGAGTCTCCAATTTTGTAGTGTGGTAAGGTAGCTCCCTTATTCCCGTGGCGTAACTGGAGGTCAGTGGCTTTCCTATTGCTTTTCTGTACTTTCCTCCAGACGTCTTTTAACCGGTGTGCCAGGCTTTTCACTTCCTGAACATCCACACCCAGCGGCAACTTGTCTAATTCGAACGGAGAGTTCATAGTGCAGCCATAGATGACTTCGTACTGCGTAAGACCCGTTGATCCATGCACTGGCTGTTACGTGCCGAGGCCACGAAGGCTATGTATTTATCCCAATTAATGTGAGTGTTATTCATGTAATGTGCAAGAATCTTAACAATGGTCTTATGCGCTCGTTCTACCCGGCCATTGGCTTTCGGATGGAACAGTGAATTTCGCCATTTCCTTATCCTCAGTAACTTACAGACTTTGACAAAGAGAGCGGACATAAAATTCTTTTTTGAAGGCACTTGGAGTGTTGCCTTGTATGGGAGTGAAATATGGACAATAAGCAGTGCGCACAGAAAGAGACTAGAGGCTTTTGAAATGTGGTGCTACAGAAGAATGCTGAAGATTAGGTGGGTGGATCGCATAACTGATGAGGAGGTACTCAACAGAATTGGGGAGAAAAGGAATTTCTGGAATACGTTAACTAAAAGAAGGAATCTATTGGTAGGACACATTCTTAGACATCAAGGAATTGTGAATTTAGCGTTGGAGGGAAGTGTGTGGGGTAAAAACCGCAGAGGAAGACCAAGAGATGAACACGGCAAGCAGATTCAAACAGATGTGTAGGTTCCCGTTCTTATGTAGAGTTGAAGAGGTTTGCTCAGCATAGGGTATTGTGAAGAGCTGCATCAAACCAATCAAACCAGTCTCCTCACTGAAGATCACAACAACAATGAGACAAGAAAAGTATTAGATGAGTTTTGTTATTTAGGTAGCAAGATAACTTCTGACAACCGAATAAAGAAGAAATAAAATGCAGAATGGCTATGGGAAGAAAAGCGTTTCTAAAGAAGCGAAATTTGTTGACAATCAGTATTAGTTTAAATGTCAGGAAGACCATTCTGAAAGCATTTATCTGGAGTGTAGCACTGTATGTTCAAATGTTTGTAATGCTTATGGAACTTCACTGCGAGGTCATCAGTCCATAAATTTACAAACTACTTATGAACTAACTTATACTAAAGACAACACAAACATCCATGGCCAATGGATGATTCGAACATCCGGCGCGGGAGACCGCGCGATCCGTAACGTGGCGCTCCAGACCGCTCGGCTACTCCTGCGCGGCTAGCATTGTATGGAATGAAACGTGGACAATAAGTAGTTCAGACAAAAAGATGATAGAAGCTTGCGAAATGTGGTGTTCCAGACGAATGATGAAGATTAGATGGGTAGATCACGTAATTAATGAGGAAGTGCTCAATAGAATTGGAGAGAAAAGGAGTTTTTGGTGTATCCTGACTAAGAGAAGGGGTAGGTTGGTGAGACACATTCTTAGACATCAAGGAATCGTCGACTTAACATTAGAAGGAAGTGCGTGGGGTAAAAATCGTAGAGGGAGGCCGAGGGGCGAATGCAGCTAGCAAATTCAACAGGATGTAGGTTGCCGGAAGTATTCTCAGGTGAAGAGGCTGGTACAGGACAGGGAAACGTGGAGCAATGCAACAAACCAGTCTGCGGACTGAAGACCACAGCAACTACAACAAGACAAGTGATTTTCTTTCAAGAAAATTACTTAAATGTTGTTATTTTAGGAATGGGACTAAGTGTGTAGCAGGATAGGAAATAGGAGTTTTTATTCCCACTTAAAATTCAGCATTCCTTCTCCAAAAGTTTAAAATACTTCATACCAGTTTAGCACACGTCTCCACCCCCCCCCCCCCGCCCTCAACCAATACAGAGAAAGTCAGATGACTTTCATTATTGTGCTGGCGATTTTACTCGTTTCAAGGCTGAAAAATCTCTTTTTGCACCTGCAATGACTGAAAGAAATTTTAAAATTTATTCACTTCACTGAAAACAATATAACGTCCGTTTTATTTCACATAATTTTCAGTGGTTTAAATGGAAACTTTTTGAATTGAATATAAAACTTCAATTCAATATTTTAATGACGGTAGGATGAAATAGGAAACATATCGTTATTTTAGCCCACAAAATATAGTTGTTGAATTTTTTTATCCTAACTCGCAATATGTTTAGAATCCAGTTATTGATGCTAGAAATTTCAATGTTTCTGTGACACTAAACTTAATTTGGTTTGATGTTTGGTTGGATATCTGTGTAGTCTTTAGTGTAAGGTAGTTCATAAGTAGTTTATACGTTTAGGTTCTGATGACACCGCAGTTAAGTCCCATAAGCTTAACAAACATTTGTACATTTGTAAACTGTGAGCCGTAAGAGTAAGGGCTTAGAGTGCCTCCGCACTGAAGAAACGAGGCGCCCGCAGTGGCTGAGCGGTCTGCGGCGCGCCAGTCACAGTCTGCACGGCCGCCACAGTCGGGGGTTCGAATCCCCCTCGGGCATGGATGTTTGTGTCGTCTTTAGTATAAGGTAGTTTGTAAGTTTAGAGACTGATGACCCCAAGTTAAGTCCCCTAAGCTTAACAAAAAATTTGAAGAAAGGATCATTACCTGTCATCCGCATATTGTGTAAGTTATATACATGTGGTGTCTATTCTTTAGGTCATGTCGGACATGACCAAAAGAACATAAACCACGTATACATAACTTATAAAGAAAAGTTTTGTCAAGACCTTGAAGAAATTTGCACGAGCCAGATTTCTTAGCTAGGTCAGAAGTTAGGTTCGTTTCCAATAAAGTAAATAAAGTGATAAGATGAATTTATAACAATGAACTATGCATACATGCCTGAAATCAAAATTCCATCGTGTAGGTGCGATACTTAGTAAAGGATTTGTGAGCACCTGTTTGTACGGTCGAAATTAAACAAAAATGTTGTTAAGCCATTAAGAGGAACAAAGAATTGTTTGGTTTCCTTATCAACTTTTTGACTGTTACAGTGGATGTTGGGAGAGCCAGTCTTGAAGAAACTGTTCCATGTTATGTGCAACATGTATGAGAAAGGGGAAATACGCTCAGACTTCATGAAGAATGTAACAATACCAATTCCAAAGAAAACAGGCGCAGACAGGTGTGGAAATTACAGAATCATCAGTTTAATAACTCATGGTTACAAAATACTAACACAAATTATTTACAGAAGAATGGATAACTCTTAGAAGCCTGCCTTGGAAAAGATCAGTTTGGATTTAGAAGAAATGTAGGATCAAGCGAGGCAATACTCGCAGTACGACCTATCTAAGAAGATAGGTTAAGAAAAGGCAAACCTACGTTTTTAGCTTTCGTAGATATGGAGACAGCTTTTGACAATGTTGACTGGCATACAATCATTCAAATTCTGAAGTTTTCAGGGTTAAAATATAAGGAACAAATTGTACAAAAACGAGACAGCGATTATTACAGGCCGCGGTGGAGTAGCCGAGCGGTCTACAGCACCTCGCTACGGAGCGCGAGGTTGCTCGCCGTGGAGGTTCGAGTCCTCCCTGGGGCATGGGTGTTTGTGTTTGTCCGTAGGTTAGTTTACCTAGGTTTAAGTAGTTTGTAAGCTACAGACTGATGACCACGCAGTTTGGTCCGATAGATTTACAGACATTTGAACCTTTGATTATTAGAGTAGAAAGGCATGAAAGGGACGTAGAGCTGGAGAAGGGAGTAAGACAGGGTGCAGTTTTCCTCGATGTTATTCAATATGTTCTTTGAGCAAACTGCGAAAGAATGCAAGGAGGAATTTGGAGAGGAAATTAAAATTCAAGGAGACGGAAGAAAAATATCCCAGTTTTTAATTCTGTCAGAGACAGAAAAGGACCAGGAAGAGCAGTGGAATGGACTGTGTCTTGAAAGTAGGGTATAAAATGAACAATAACAAGAGCAAAATAAGAGTAATAGGAGGTAGTCCATGAAAATCAAGCGATTCTGAAGGAATTAGACCGGGTAATGGAACAATAAAATTGGTAGGTGGCTTTATTTGGGTAGAAAAATAACTTCTAATGGCCGAAGTAAAGAAGATGTAAAATTCATAATGGCTATGAAAAGAAAAGCTTTTCTGGAGCAGCGAAGCTTGACATCCAATGTTAAACGCTACAAAATCCTTTCTAATAGCATTTGTCTGGAGTGTAGCACTTATGGGAGTGAAACGTGCATGAGAAGGAGTTCAGACAGAAACATGATAGAAGCTTTTGAAATGTGATCCTACAGATGAGTGCTGAAGATTAGTAGTTCGCGTAATTAATGAGGAAGCGATGGGAGAACAGAAATTTCTGGCATATCACGACTAGGAGAAGGGATAGATTGGTGAGGCATCAAGGAATTTTCAATGTACCACTCAAGGGACGTATGTGAGGTAAAAACCGGTGGGGGAGACTGAGAGACGAATAGAGTAAGCAGGTTCTAAACGATGTAGCTATCAGTTCTTAGTTAGAGATGAATAGGCTTCCGCAGGATAGGGTAGCGTAGAGAGCTGCATCAAACCAGTCTACCGACTAAAGACCACATCAACAACAGTGGGTGTAAGCGGTAGCATGATACTCGGTTTTAATTACAGTCTGAAGTCTAGGAATATACTCCAGCAGTATCGAAAGTCTGAGCAACACTTTAGGGATTTTTTTTTTTAAACAGCCTTAGTCATTTCTATTCTTCTTCACATAGGCTATTAAAATACACCACTGGCTGTTGGATAAAGTCATACATAAGCGAAAATTAAAAATCGTTCTTTGCAATTGCCCTCATCGTCAGCATAAAGTATAATAGTAGGCAATTGACTTTTTAATGGTGACATTGGTTGTTTCTTCGAGCATGAGTACAATGAAAGTAGTCTTATCAATACCTGATTTAATCTTATCTCTGCCAACAACAGTCCCTGCCTCGATTAGGTCATTCTGTGTAAGAGTCCATGTCTTTGGTAACAGTACCGGTAGCTGTCTTTAAATGTTGAGAGAGTACCACTTCGTAAGTCAGATATTCTGGCGGTTATATGAATTTATCGTTATTTAATGACTCCTGACTTTAATCTTGGCCTATAAAACACCATCCTTCTTTTACAAGGAGTGTCATTGTGTCAATCAATCTTTTCATTACATTTCTGTTTTCTTAACTTTTTCATTGTGCAAACTATAATTTTACCAGAGGTACACACCACTATTACCAATGGACTCAGTGTTTTTGAAATAAAAAAAAAAATTAAAAAAATTCAAAAATAATCGCTGCGATTTTAGTTCATCACAGTAAAAACATGTCTACAAAACTTTGTAAGATGTTTCCTCCGTTCAACCTAGTTTATAACGGTTATGGAATGGAAGTTTATACTACTTTGCCTAGAGTGACCATTCTACTCCCAATGAAACATGTACCTGAGCATTCATTATAGACCGTGTGCCTTCTGATACATGTCCCATGTGAAATTCCACATAGTTAATAAATCTATTCGTCTAGATACACATGGAACAGGATCTGAAAAGATACACTAATTTCATACAATGGGATATTTTTGGACTTTACAAAAGAAGTTCAGCAATGTGATACTATCGAATGTGGAGTTATAATACAGGGGTAAACAGTGCCATCTCTCCCATAATATCCATTAAGACGAAGTAAGTACCAGCAGTAGAGACTAGTTGGAAAGGATATAAAATACGAAATTTGTTTTTGACTTAATGTACATGTAACAGAATACACGCTGCAGCAACCTCTTTATGCTCTCATGTAAAATTAGCGTATAGTCATGATAATTTACCTCTGATGTCCAGATTTATAGTGTCTATAATCTAATGCCCAATCACACCTTCCGTTTCTAAACAATCGCGCAACTCACAGTTTAATTTTGGCTTTTAATGATATATCCTAGGTGAGCATTGTCTAGAGCCGATCACTAATATTACAATATTAAATGCATTTATCGGATTATTTCGCAGCGCAATCTCAAAACAACTTTCTCCCGGCAACGCGTGTTCAGTACTGCAGCCCCGCGCGAGTGGGCACACGTAGAACAATTTGACTGTTGGTCATGTTTGAAATTCTCGCGCGGTTGCTGCGCCGCGTTTGCAAATGTTCGCTCGCGGCCTTAAGGCGGATAACCTCGCGAGTACGCGGACATATACCCATAGTTGTTAATGAGGTGCAGATAGGAATCGCTCCGGGGGTGACAACATCTCTTATTAGCTCCACACTTCGTTGCCCTGTCTACAGCCACAGAATGCTACAACCATGAGTTTCTCGACCACTTTCCCATCCTCGTCCGTCCTAATGACATCTGCATTCCCCTTATACATGATGAATTCATTGTTCTTTTCAGTGCCCTGCATAACACACTCACTTTTCTGACACAGGGGGTGAAGGTTTGGTAAACTGCTAGTGTACATGTAAGGTCATCCTTTAACTTCTCTTTTACTCCCATTCAATTTCCTGTTGACTTCCCATATATATATATATATATATATATATGTGTGTGTGTGTGTGTGTGTGTGTGTGTGTGTGTGTGTGTGTGTGTATGTGTGTGTGTGTGTGTTTTTATTCTTTTACCGTACCTTCTGCATATAAATCATGTCCTACTCAGAGTGATAAAGAGGGCTTCTGTATCGGTTGATCTGTTACAAAACTACATTCCGAAGGTTTCCAGGTTCGAGGGCGGGTTTACGCTAGTAGGATCGGATAATTGGGGACGAATGTAAGTGACAAACAGGGTTATAACTGAAAAGGTATACTGAATAAATACGGTGCAGTTACAGCTGCCCCATGGCCCATATACAGTGGTATAGAAATTAATGAAAGCTACAATAAAACAAGAACTGAATGTTTCTTCTCTGAGTGACCTCAGAGGCAACAAGGAAGGCTATGTATAATAAACGCTCATTCCCTATGAAGACCTAAAATGAAGCAAACGAGCGCAGCGTTTACGGAGCTTATGTGGGCATGTATTCGCATATGCGCACATAACGCCACAGTCGACACCCTTTCACACGATCAGAGATATTACATCGTTCATACATATCATTATCCTTATCCTGCCATTCGTCTATCATTCCGAAATAACATTTGTGCCTGGATTCCCTCTTTCTCATCCGCATTTGGGGATTTATTTGTTTGGCTCACGGACTGATGCATTCATCAGTAGTAGGGAATTGGGAATTCTGGGGCATAAATTGATACTAAATTACAACGTTTGGTTGTGTGACCATATTCCGCAGCAGGTAAAACAGCTAAAATATGTATAAGGGCTAGTTTATTAATGAATAATACAGGTCAATCGTAAAACGGTGCCGTAAGCTTCGAGTACACCACAGATAAACCAAATACAGGCACAATTTAAACTCAAGGAGAGTAAGTTGCAATAACGAGGTGACGCACGTAAGTTAACTTATACAAACACTGGAAGACTGGTAAAGAGTTTGCCTGATAATGTTCAAAGCAGCTTTGCAAATTGGAACAGGAATGGCAGCAATAGGTAAACTTAACGCTTTTTAGTGACCACAGCTACAGAGGAAGGGAAGGAAAGGAGTGATGTATAAATGAAATTAAATTGCACAATACACACCGTGAAATTGTACATCAGAGCTCTGACGCCATCAGTATGCCCACTAAACCAAATCATTCCTCGAATAACACAGTTGGGTGCTTAAATGGGGCTCTGTGCGCTGATAATACTAGTTCACGTAAACATATGACCTTCATGTAGTACACGTTCTACATACACAACCCAGAGTTCTACACATCAAATCACCAGCGGGGGCAAGCGAACAAAACAGAACAATCGGCATGAAAGACAAAACCGTACCATTAAAATAGGGCCACTGTACGAAATAAAAACTTAATTCTGGGAGGAGGTATCCAGATAAGAGTTTCCTGTTATAAAAAAGCTTAATTTTAGCAGTAAAATTAGCAAAAGGTCCGTGTGAACTACCGGCTACTCCCTGCTGCAAAAACCTTGTCCCCTGGCCCAAATTGAGAACTGACTTCGTTCAAATTACTCTAATAACAGGAAGTTAGCGATACAGTGGCCAATATACGTATCAGCTAACACGAAATTACACACAGGCATTAATAAACAAGCCACCACAAATAAAGTTATTTCATAAAGGTAACTAAAGAAAAACATTTATGGCGCAACGGAACTTAAAAAGTTGCATCTGAGCTTGTTCTCAGCACTGGAGGGAAACGATATTAAATAAAAAAGAGGGAAGGTGCTCGACAACTACTATTTATAGGCAAGTCAAAATTATACTGAACTTAACTTGTTTATCAGGTCGAACGCAAGCAAAACGGGGAACCAATTTTGTTAATACAATAAAAAAGCATCTCATTTACATAGCCTAATACTGACGATGCCCAGCATTGAATTTAACATAACTTACACAGAACTTAACACTGCTGGGGGGAAAGATTTACAAACAACACTCACTCACTCACACACACACAATGCAACAGCGAAACTCACCAAAATCAGCGTGCTGAAGCGAGGCAGAAGCAGGCGCCACTATCGTAGGCTAAAGTCAGCAAAGCTGGAGGTACCACACAACACAATATACAATAAAACTGCAAGGATGGCTCTGGTCTGTCGAGCCTGATTTGAGATGGTGGGTGAGTATAGCAAAGGTAAGTTGCATTTAGATTAGACCGCGAGCAAACACGCTAACGGCGACACACGGCTACCTTACATGATCGCACTCCACTGAAGGTGAAGTGGTTAACAATCGGAGTCATTACACAAAATCACGGCGGACTCTTAAGTTGCGATCTGTGAGTAAACAATCTAGGCACTCGTTTTATGAGAAGTGGCGTGAATTCAGGTGACTAGCTGCAAACCCCTGAAGCAAGTTATTGAAGAAGGTTGTACAAGGCTCAAAGAGAATTACTGACAAAGACCGAGTGCATACTACAAGTTCGGAGAAGAAACAGCAAATTAAAATAGGCGGGGAGAGAAGATCGTGAAATGTTAGTAGAAATCAGAAGGATACACGCACAGTTACTTGCCGGATGGGCATGGAACAAACAATAGTGGAAGCTGAAGACTTTGTTCTAAGAACCAACCACGTGGAACACATATCACGCACAGAAGGAATGGATAAGAACGATTTTTACATGCACAGCATAAAAATCAACATATTTTCTGTTAGAAATCGGGCCCCACAAAGCTAGAAAGAATTTACACAGAGTTCGTACACCACCACATAATCACAAAAGGTTTGAATATACCAGGTCGTAACTAGTAACACATACACTGCATTTATCTGTTGGAAATCACTGCATTGAAAAACTATAACACATATCCGTGCACGATCGGAAGGAATATTCCAAAAATCCTGTTGAGGAACATGAAGATCCAATATAGCAAATAATTATATGCTGAAGGCATACATTAGAAATACAATGTAGTAGCGCTATAGGGGATACTTACTCTTCCGCTTCCTCCCTTTCTTCTGCTGCTGCTGACTGGACGTCTTGATCATTTGAGAGACTGACTGCGACTGAGGTCAAGGAGGAGCTCCAGTAGCTGAAGTGGCTCCTTTGATCATGTGACAATGCTGTGCTCTCATTGGCTGAGAGCATAGGTGGTGGGGTAAAAAACAGAGTACCTTTGTCATGATAGGCAAGTGGATACAGGTCTAGACCTGTCGGGGTGGCACCAGTCTCGCAGGCACCTTGAGGACGAGTCTGGACTGGTTGGGTGGGCTCCCATTGGTCAATAGTCACGTGGTGGGGGCATGCTCTCATTGGTCGGTGTTCATGTGGTGGGGAACATGTAGATTGCTCAGTGGCAGTCGGGATGTGGAAGAGTGAACACAGTAGAT
This sequence comes from Locusta migratoria, assembly GCA_026315105.1. NCBI lineage: Eukaryota > Metazoa > Arthropoda > Insecta > Orthoptera > Acrididae > Locusta > Locusta migratoria. The sequence continues at coordinate 390,332,489 of CM048747.1, forward strand.
AGCATTTACGACTTGTAACAATAGTTATTTTCGAAGTAGTAGTGATACTTTGCTGACGTCCACTGCAACTGGTTTGTTGATGTGAAAGAGCTGCAGTGACAAATAAGTTCACATTGTTTATAATAAACATCAGTGTCACTGGTGTGTTTCTGGAGCAGTGGGTCTAAAATAAGTTCCATTAGCTGTATTCATCTTAGAAAGTGCGCCCAATTTATTGCATCTAAATGCCATTCCACTCTTCGAGCTGAAGTGTATGTAAATCTCCAACAGATCATTAAGTGCGACTCATTAGCGTCTGTATTAAAACAAACCTTCTTCTTCTTCTCCTTGTGGACACACATCTTCAAATGAGGTACGGGGTAATGGTAGTAGTAACTATGACCCTCTTAAGGTAGTGTTTATGACTTGTGAGGTAACACCAGTTATTTTCGAAGTAGTAGTAGTGATACTTTGCTTATGTCCACTGCAACTGGTAGAATTCAGGTCATCTCATAAGTGTGAAAAAAATTATATGTGCAGCACCAAATAAATAAATAATCCCTTTCCTATTTTTTTCTTTTATTTATAATATAAACAGTGTTGGTTCTGGGGCTACTTATGCTGTATAATGTACCACGGGGACTTACTTTAACAGCTCTTCTGCATGTGGATGTCTTTCGACACCAGTGGTAGAGCTATACGTGAAGGAGCAGAGTCCCTACACGTTCTGAATGCACTATGCTCTCATTGGTCGGTGCCAGAGAGGGTGGGGGGACAGATAACTCTGCACCTGCTGGGGGCTTCCCGCCATCTTGGATGATGTATTTGTTTACGGCCGGGGTTTTTCTGGTTGGGGTAAGGGGAGGGGATTTCTGATTGATCACGTGATCACATTGTGGTGGGGGACATGTAGACTGCTCAGTGGCAGTCGGGATGTGGAAGAGTGAACACATACAATGAGTAATGACAGTTACAATTGTTATTGAAAATTATTACAAAAATTAAAGTATGAATGCAATTACAGTAATTTTAAATAAATAAAAAATTAAGAATTAAAATTTTTTTATGATTAATCAAAAAATTTGCATAATAAAAAAAATGTTCAAATGTTTGTTAAGCTTATGGGACTTAACTACGGGGTCATCAGTCCCTAAACTTACAAACTACTTATCAATCAACTACCTTATACTGAAGACGGCACAAATATCCATGCCCGAGGGGGGATTCGAACCCCCGACCGTAGCGGCCGTGCAGACCGTGACTGAAGCGCCTCAGTCTCCTCGGCCACCGCGGCCGGCTTGCATAATCAATTTGATATCAATTTATGCCCCAGAATGCCCAATTCCCTACTACTTTTGTCCTCAACCCACTTACTGTGTGCCTCAGATAGGGCGAATTTTGCCATAGGACTCTTGCCTGCTATGGCAAACAATAACTGCATCTTCTACAGGGCCATAGACACGCATCTTTAACACATTTTTTGACAAGTCATGGTTGTGTGTTATGGTCTGCATTAAAACTCTCATTTAGTTTATAACTCAGTGGACCACCATGACTGCGGTTCTGTATATTCCACGGCAGGGGACTGTACCAAGATGCTCAACTTTGTAACAATTGCTACAATAGGGTGCCAATCAATGACATAGTGTGTGGCTGGCTTGCGCACAATGTGTGTTACAAATAATCACACATTGTGACTGTGTTCCACAAATGAGTAGATACAAACTAACAAACTGTTCTGCTTCCTCACGTAACAGTGATAATTAGGCCGTGGATCTTTAGTTAAAACCCAGTCGCAAATAAACTTGTATGCATTTCATGACTAATTAAAACTGAAACTGCTAATTTTAGAGAACCTACAATGACCACTTTCGACTTAACGCCTATTTCTTTCCTAGAACAGCTTTAAAAACCTAATTCGTCTATTTGTTCTGTTTTCAAAAGATTTGACTTGCTTCGCAGAATAGTAGTACTGAAGTTGATATCTGGAGAAAAAAAACTGCTATTGGTCTTTACAGTATTGGCACAGTGAAAGTTGCATAAAAATTATCTGGAGTCAACCTACACGAATGCACTGCAAAGAAACCGAAAATACATTGCGCAGTCTTGATCTGATTTTTGTAGATGAAACACTGATAATATCAGGCGACATGTTGCAAGTCGGGTTGTTCACAAGTTGGACCAAGGAACGCCATCCAGAGATTATTTAATTTGTTCGAAACGACCCCCAAAGACTAATGAACAAATACTCGCTTTTCACGTGGTGAGCAGCAGCAAAACACTACAGTAAGCATCTCCAAGCTGTCATGAAGGTAACTGAAAATATATCAGAGGATGCCATTTATGCAAGTTACGCAACAGTTACTCCAAGATCTTTCAGTGCAATAAGAACTTGGCTTATATTAGAATCAACTTGTGGCGATAGTTATTTTTGAATTAGAAGGCTCAGGTAGACCTATCTCCGGGAACATTGCTTTGCTGAAGGTAGTGAACAAGAAAATTAATGAAGCGCTAAGTGAATGGCATGGTAAGTTCCAGAAGAACACCGGCTTGAAGGGCCTTTGGGTGGCAGCATTCATTCTTAGCGGAAAATCCAGTTAACAGAGAGCAGCATTCCTGTCCATAATATGCCGAAAATGATGTACGCTTCTGTCACATCCGTTGATGCCGGAACGTTCATTATCGGCATAAAAATTAATACGAACAGACGATCGCAGTGGCTTTTTCTAGAAAATCTACAAGATTTCAGTTATATAGTGTGAAGCCAACTATGGTCTGAATGTTTGACACCACTGGTATATTCAACGTTTGTTAAATTATACATTACTTGTATTTTAACATATGGCTTGTGATCTGCGTTATATTTTTATCTTCGAAATACTATAAATATTTGGTGTCAGTTTGAAAATTATTGTATTTTGTTATTCAACTAGGTACCTTTTCATTTTCGTGATTGTAAATAAATAAATACTAAACACTACGTATTTCACATTATGTTTATTTCTTCTGCTTATATATTATTGGGGCTTATTTGAGATTTTATTTGGCCTAAATGAGATAATGAAAGAGCCTATTTTAAACGCCTAAAATGCTCTTTTTACGATCGCAAAAAATCCGCGGTCTAGTGTTGGGTGGTGACGATACTAGCTCATACTTGCTTGGTTTCTTTCCTACTTTCAGCACCAAGGCACTCAATTGTTTCCGGTAGTATGAATTGCTTCTACTATCAGTCTCAGTGCCTCCATTCAGGGATACATATGGAGGCTGTCTCATTAACAAGACGTGAAACCGCACGTGGACGAGGAATTAGTGACGTTACAGTGTGGGATCCACGTTCCTCTTTACTGTGAAGCGTGACAGAGAGAATGTGGAATGTCACATTTTTTCCACATTACCACTGAGATGCAACTTGATCTTCGCATCACAGACTTTTGGACCCGTCATATTCCATGGAGTCACTCAGTATTTCGTGTCTTCTGTTTGAATGCCTACATGGTACGAATATAAGTATTGACAAATTGATGCTGTTTGCAAAACGCGTTGTTTAATAAATGATGTGTTACAATTATTGTTACCTGTGGTCGAAATTCGACCAATTGTATTTAAAAAGTAAAGAAATCATTTTTAAAAATATAATTGGAATTTGTTGGCAAGCAGATTATTCGTTCCTATCTGAACTTTACATTTCCATATAATAATGGAAGTGGGAAGTTGTAGCTATTCAAAGTGAAGTTATTAAAAATAAGAACTTACTTGAATCCTCTGGTAGCCTAAGCACAAGGCCCACGAAGTTATTCTTTCAGGATAATACGAAAAATAACGACGCCAAGAAATGACGTTATTCCGTTACCGCGAAAGTTTGATTTCCACTGCGGACGACATGGTCACCCTCTTAGTTCTACCCATTCCACCGCTAGACGGCTCTCGTGGTAGACATGTAGTGTAGCTCTCGTTGCGGATAGTCATCTAACCATTATCCACTCTGTGTTTTGTGCACTTCTATTGCAAAGCCCCTTTCGAATTATAAGTTTCATTGGCCTCCTTGTATAATTAATACCGAAATTCGGTACTGCATTTTTCATGTTACCTTTATATGTAACGCAGTGTCCATATGTTTGAGCGTACGAATTACACACAAATCTACAGTTTTGTTCCAATCTTTAACCCCAATGTCCATGAACGCACCAACACCTCCTCTTCCCCGCTGGCCCCCGACTTCCAGTACTTAGACCCTCCCCCACAGAATTAAACACACCCATCACTGCCCATGACATTATTGACACTCTTCGCACTAAACACAACACCACCACCAGTCACGATCAACTGACCTACAGGCACCTTTGGGCCTGCCCTACATCTTTCCATGCCACTCTGGCCTCCCTCTACAATGTTATCCTTTACACTGCTTTCTATCCCAACCTGTGGAAAACCTGCCCATCCTCATGTTCCCCAAACCTGACAAACCCCCATCCCAGGCCTCGTCCTACCATCCCCTCCGTGTTCAGCAAGGTCTTGCAAACCATCCACTACGACCATTCCCATCTCCGCCAGCATCAGTTCCTTCCCCTCTCTCAATGTGGGGTCCAACCTTGCTTCTCTGCCAATGATCAGCTCCTTCACCTCACTCACCTCCTCTCCGTCCAGCTATACTACCGTAGCTCTGCTGTCTTCGTCTCCCTCGTTATCTAAAAAGCTTATGACCGTGTATGGTATTCCTGTCTCCTCTTCAAGCTCCAGTTTTACGCCCTTCCTGTAAATTATGTCCACCTCATTGCTTCCTTCCTCATCCACCGCCCCTCCTATGTCACTATCTGCAACTCCAACTCCCATTGTTCTACTCCTCCACTAGGATGTCTCAAGGCTTTGTCCTCTCCCCCCCTTCTTTATCTTATCTACTCTGCGGTTATGCCCCAACCCCAGCCTTCCATCCACCTCCTGCAATATGTTGACAACAGTAACTTCCTGGCCCTTGCCCCCTCCCTTGCCTGTTTCCAGTTCTTTCTCCAGTCTCACCTCACCGAGTTGGCTGTATTGTGTAACCGGTGGCTCCTCTCTGTCAATCCTGATAAATCACAGGCAAGATGAACCACCGCTACCTTCCACCTGCACGACTTCTACCTTACCCTACATGATTGTCCTATCCATCATACCCCCACCCTCAAATACCTCGGCTTCACCCTAGACCAATCCCTCTCCTGGACCCCTCATCTCCGCACAGTTCACCAGAAGGCAATGTCCTGTCAAAACCTCCTCAAACTCCTTGCTGGCTGGATGTGGGGCCTCAACCCATCCACTATCCTATATACCTACAGATCCATTATGCATCCCATCCTGTGCAGCTTGCATCCCAACTGGGTCTCCGCCGCTATTATATAACCCCTCAAATCCTCAAACGCCACGCCCTCCATCTCACCTACTGCATATGCCTCCCCTCTCCTATGAGATCCTCCCCTCATGCCATTCCCCCACCTCCTCCAGTTTCTCCAACATATCTGGCTCCTGTACATTACCCACAAGATAGATTTCCTTAACCCCCTGGTATGCCCCCTCTTACCCATCCCAGGCCTCTGCCACACCTTCAACACTCTGTCCCTCCTTCTCTTCACCTCCACACTCTCCACGTCCTCTCCCAGGGTATCTTCCTCCACTTCTCTCTCCCGGATGACGCACTCAATCCTGAAATATACCCATCCTATCAACCCTGACCCCCTCCTGTGGATTAAGCGTCCCTTCTCCCCCCCTCCTCTTCCCTCCCACCACTTGGTTATTCCTTTTCCTGCCCTGGAGTCCTTACACTTTCTCTCCGCCCTCTCTCCTGCCCCCTCCCCCATCCCTACCTTCCGGCCACAGTGGCCAAAGGGACTTAAGCACTCCAGTCACGGTCTGCACAGCCACTACGGTCGGGGGTTTGAATCCCCCCTCGGGCATGGATATTTGTGCCGTCCTTAGTATAAGGTAGTTGATAAGTAGTTTGTAAGTTTAGGGACTGATGACCCCGTAGTTAAGTCCCATAGACTCTACAAACATTTGAACATTTTTGTCATAATGTATGTTTTGACACCACATTGGCTCATTGGTTTTACTGACAAAGTGTATTTTTATCACCTGTCCAAACTGTAATGTCGTTGTAATTATCACCTTGTCCATGTTCTACAACTCCATTGTTTTAAACTCCATGCATATGTCTTTCAATCTTCTTGTTCAAAAAAATCAAATGTTCAAATGTTTGTTAAGCTTATGGGACTTAACTACGGGGTCATCAGTCCCTAAACTTACAAACTACTTTATGAACTAGCTAAGACTAAGTACGGCACAAATATCCATGCCCGAGGGGGGATTCGAACCCCCGACCGTAGTGGCCGTGCAGACCGTGACTGGAGCGCCTCAGTCCCCTCGGCCACTGCGGCCGGCAATCTTCTTGTTCATTATATACTGTCTTTCAGCTGAAGAGCAGCACTTAATGCTGCTGCCAGCCTAGTGGCATGTACTATGCCGCTGCGAAATTACAATAAAGGAAAAAAATGCAATCTTTAACCACCTTGGCTACTCTGTACAGCAGCATCCTTTACACTGGCTTCTATCCCAGCCTGTGGAAAACGTCATGTTTCTCAAACTGAACAAACCTCCATCTGACACTTTCTCCTTGTACTTCGAAAGGGCCTATGACCAGGTCTGGGATCCCAGCCTGCTATTCAAAATCCATACCTATGCACTTACCATCAACCTCATCCAGGTCATTGCCTCCTTTCTTTCCAATCACCCTACCTACATCACAGTCCACAATTCTGACTCCTGTCTCTTCTACCCCTCTGCCGGCATGCCCCAAGGTCCCATCCTCTCTCCCCTCCTATACCTCCTCTACACCTTAAACATGCCAAAGCCTTTCTGTCCACCTCTTCCAGTATGTTGATGACACTACCTTACTCACCTTGGCTCCCATCCTCACCCAGTCCAACCATCTCCTCCATCAACATCTGGACATCTATGCCACTTTGTGTAACCAGTGGCTCCTACCAATCCCACCAAAACCCAGGCAATCATTGTAGGTCGAACCACACCTTCCTTTCATTCCCACGACTTTTATCTCAGTCCACATGGACGACCAATTCGCCTCAGCCCCACCCTTAATACCTACGCTTAACAATAGATCGATCCCTCTCCTGGACTCCCCACCTCTGCACTATCCAAGATAAAACTCTCTCCCGTCTCCACCTTCTGAAACTACACCCTTCCACAGTCCTTTACACCAACAAATCCTACATCCGCTCCATCCTTTTTACAGGCCATCCCACTGGACCTCCCCCCCCCCCCCCCTTGGTCCTTCTACAAATCACTTGAGATCCTAGAACGCCATGCACTCGGCCTCAACTTCCCTATCCCCCATGCCCCACACAAATCCTCTATAACCTCATCCCCTTTCCCTACCTTGTCCTCTATATTGAACACCTCCACCTCCGCTACCTTTCCTGTAAATTAGACCCACCCAATCCTCTCGTCCATTCCCTCCTCACGGATCCTGGTTTGCTGCCACATCTCCCCCATTGTAATCCCCCTGCCGTCCACCTGTTCACCCTCCGTATTCTCTACCATGGCAACTGCGCACCCTCTCCCTCCCGGATGATGCCCTCCACCATGACATTTATCCTTCCTACCAGCTGTGATCCTTCACCCCCATCCCTCCTCCTATCCCTCCCAAAGGTTCCCATCCCCATCCCCCATGTATCCCCTACCCACTCCTCTGTCCCCCTGTCCCTCTGGCATCCATTCTCCCACCCCTCCAGGCTTCCTGGAACAACCCACCTCGCTTTTCTCCCCCCCCCAGCACTGTGCCACCCTCCCAATTGCCCTCCCTTCGCTTCTCCTTGTGCCCCCGCCCCCACCTCTCTCCTAGCTCCCAGCCCTTTCATTCAGTGCCATCGTTCTATGCTGGTGCTAGATCCACTTTTTTTGTTTTACAAAGTGTGGTTTTTAAAACCAACAGCGTATCTCCAATCGACTGTTTTTTCACCACCCTGTCTCCCTCTTCCCCTCCATGATCTCCGGTGTTTTAATGTCTGCTCCGAGAATTTGGTGTCGTCCCAATGTTGTCTTTTATTTTAAATGAACAGTGAACGAACAACCCACAGCTGACACCTTGAGTTTTTCTTTTAGATGTTTTCTGTGGTACGTGGTGTCTGTGTCTATTTTATGTATTTATTTTTTTTATCTTCATTTTGTGACCATGTTCATTTTAAAACTCAGGTAAATTTTCTCCAACTCAGTCATCATGTATATTTTAATTACCTTCAAATTTTATCACCGTTACTTTCTTTGTCTACTCCGTTATATGTTTATATCTCTCTCAGCTGAAGAGCGCCTGTGTGCACTAACATCCCGCCCCTTTTAGGGGAATTGAAATTACAGTAAAGAATATAAAATCTCTATGAAATTTTAGACACGTAAGATTCAATCTATGTAAGAATCACGTACAACACATTGTTCACGAGATATGACGTCATAGAGAATGAGATGCATGAAACACTGCTACATTAAGCGACAATGCTGCTCATTTCCTCGTAAACCACTGGACCAATTGTAACAAAATTTGGTACACATATTCCTTACGTGAGATAACATTTGCTGTGGAAGTAAGAACCACATACATGGAGATATAACGTCATAAACAATACGAGTTGCAAGAAACTGCCACATAATGCGACAAAACTTTATAAATATACTATATTGGAATGACAGTACTTAGCGACTTGCAACAAACTTTAAAAATGAAACTTCCTGGCAGATTAAAATTGTGTGCCGGAACCGGGACTCGAACCTGGGACCCCTGCCTTTAACGGGCAAGCGCACTACCGACTGTGCTATCCCGACACGACTCACGATGCCGCCTCACAACTTTACTTCTGCCAGTACCTCGCCTCCTACTTTCCAAACTTCACAGAAGTTCTCTTGCAAACACGCAAGACTAGCACTCCTGGAAGAAAGGATATGGTGGAGACATGGCTTAGCCACAGCCTAAGGGATGTTTCCAGAATGAAACTTTCACTCTGCAGCGGAGTGTGCGCTGATATGAAACTTCCTGGCAGAATAAAATTGTGTGCCGGAACCGGGACTGGAACCTGGCGGAAGTAAAGTTGTGAGGCGGCATCGTGAGTCGTGTCGGGATAGCACAGCCGGTAGTGTGCTTGCCCGCGAAAGGCAGGGGTCCCAGGTTCGAGTCCCGGTTCCGGCACACAAGTTTAATCTGCCAGGAAGTTTCATATCAGCGCACACTCCGCTGCAAAGTGAAAGTTTCATTCTGGGAACTTTAAAAATAATTTAAAACCTTTATTCAAATTTTTCTCGCTGACAACCATGTCAATATAATGAAAGGAAAAATGTTTCTCGCTTACTGCTTTTCCTCTGTTCGTGGACTAAAACTACGGCATTCGGTATGAGGTTACAATTTGTAATTTCTACACTACAAATTGTAGCCGCAGAAAATTTTACAGACAGTGTACATACATACACAGCTGAGTGTACCTTCGAAATTGTATCACAATAGGACACTTACCGTATTTTATCGCGTAATCCCTCCCTTTTTTCTCGAAAAATTTTCTTGAAAATACTAGGGATGGAATTATGCGAGTAGTTATTCAGAAAGGAAGAAAAACTATGTATTAGGCAGGTAAAAGATACCGGTATACGGCAATTTGTGAAAAAAATTGTACCTACAGTGCGTTTAAAATTAGTTGCGACTTCTGACATGTTGGTGCGGTGCGAGTTGAGGGTTCGCATAATTTCCAGTGTATGCTGAGCGCGCCGGCAACATCTAACGCCACGCTGGCGCTTGGAAACATTCTTTGTCTGTAGGACACAACAATGCAGGATAAAGAACGCAAAGGGCCTCCGCGCGACAGCACGTGCTACTGTTTACACATGCTTTGGCAACAGCGGTGCCTCACAAGCCGAGCCGGTGGCGGCGGGAGTGGAAAAAGCCGGCTCACTATAGCTGTTACCTGGGCAATGGCGTCTCCTTCACCCAGATAAGCCGAACGTCAGAAGTCGCAAACTAATGTTAAACTTACTGTACCGGGATTTATTTTTTAACACAATTTATTTTCAATTACCGTAACACAAAAGAACTGGATTACCGGTAATGCCATGGCTTCATTATGCATACAATCAAGAGCAGCAATGCATTGTTTCATTGTTTACCGTATTTTCTCTCTCTATTCTGCGACCTCACTTTCATCACTATTTTCAGGATCAGATAACACGTCGTCTTCTTCATTTTCACTACCGATATTCTACATGTCGTCCTCGGATCCGTCAATGGCACAAGAAATTCCAGTTTTTTGAAAACTCTTCTTCACAATATCTATACCAATTTTCTCTCATGCACGGATTATCGACTCACACATTGTCGGTACTGATGGCTTCCTTATCGTGCCTCCTGGAGTCAGCTGATGAGATCCCACCGCCATCCATTGTGAATACAAGCGTCGTAGGTGTCTGAAAGGTTTGTTCACGCTGACATCTAAAGGTTGAAGAATGGACGTTAAACCTCCACGTTGGGAGTTCATCCGTTTCATTTTCTCCTTTACAGCTTCCACAAGGTAACCCCGGAAACTGACTAGGACAAGAAGGGACTTCTTTTGTAATAATGCCCCTGGTCGTCTTCCCCAGACTTTCCAGCCAATCCACCATCAATTCTGCTGTCATCCAGCCATTTTCTTGAACTCATAAGTGAAGTCCATGAGGGATAGTCTCCTTTGGTAATGTCTTCCTCTTAAAAATGACATACGGTGGAAGTTTATTGCCGTCTGCTGTAAGGCACAACACTGTGCATCTTAGTTTCTCTGCTCCAGTCGTCTTCACAAGGACACTTTTTGAGCCAGTTGCAGCAATGGTTGTATTCCGTGGCATATCAAAAAACACTAGCGTTTGGTCAGCGTTACCAACCTGGGAGAGCAAATAGTCATATTGCTGTCGCACTTGTATTACACAACGATGGAATTCGATTACCTTATCTGTGTGGTCTCGAGGTAATCGCTGGCACAAAGATGTTCTCCTTCGTAGACTGAGATTCTGTCGTCTCATAAAACGAATCACCCAACCAATGCTTACTTTAAAGTCCTTTCTGTCAATGTTTAGCATGGCGGCTATCTCGGGAGCTTTGTCCTGAATCATTTCATAAGAGACAGCACAACCATCATTCCGAAGTTCATTGACATAAGCAATTACACCATTATCAATTTCGGGATATTTCCTTGTTTTAGGCCCACGGAAAGATCTGGAGCTTGCCTTTGTAGCCACGAGTTTATCTTTTTGTCTCCACCAATACCGTATTGAATTAGGATCGACGGAGAAATGCCTTCCAGCAGATTTTACTCCTTTTCTATCGGCGTAAGATAACACATTTAGTTTAAATTTTGCCGTGTAGTTTGAATATTTCGCCATTATGACGACTTATAGCAAACTGACCTAGAAATATGTCTGCGGCTTAACGTTTCAAATTTACGGTATGTTGTGAAAATGGAAATATTCGTTCGTGGCAGTACCGCTGCTTCCATTGTTGTCCATTGTCAAGTTATTTGAAGGCCGCTCCTGTTAGAACGAACCAGGAGAGGGAATTATGCGCGATATTAATAAAATAATTATTTAATTATGTAAAATCTTAGGGGAAGGGAATATGCGAGGGGGGAACTTATGCGATAAAATACGGTAGTTCATTAGATATGAGCACATAAACAGTAACGTTTATGGAAAATCGCCCCATCTCGCACCAGGTTTTAATCTATTACTTCTTGACTACTTATTGCATTCGCAACAGATTTTACAGACATATAGCACTTACACAAGTGAATATATACCTGAAAAATTATATAATTGTGCAACATATAACTCAATAAATATGAGATCGTACGCATTTTATATGTCATTTGTATTTCTATGTTTGGCTAGATAAATAAACACCCGGGCAAAGCCGGGTTTTCAACTAGTATTTATATAAGGATAAAACCACAGAAAACTACATATCGTGTCTAACATTTATTAGTGCTATTATAATTCGTGTGCAGCAGAAGTATGACGTTTCAATGCTATGGCGATTTAACAAAAACGCGTCTGTAACACGATTATCTATCAAATAATTTTTATAGTTACAGCTTTGTGGGGTTTATACTTGCCGACCGCGGTAGCCGAGCGGTTTGCGGCGCGCCAGTCACGGTCTGCACGGCCGCTGCGGTCAGGGGTTCGAATCCCACCTCGGGCATGGATGTTTGTGTGGTCTTTAGTATAAGGTAGTTCATACGTAGTTTGTAAGTTTAGGGACTGATGACCCCACGGTTAATTTCCTTAAGCTTAACAAACATTTGAACATTTGGTTTATACTTATTTTGAGGCATAGAAGCTACAGCGCGCGTGAAGGTTGATAGCGTTGGACAAGTTGACGGAAGCGTTGTAATCTCCTCGGGTTATCAGCCAGGTGGCGTCGTCTTCTACTCGCCTGATAACCCGAGAAGATTTCAAGCACGAAATACGCCGAGAAAGCCTGCAATCACACAAGTTGGCGCCCAGCTGCCGGCAAACATTTTTCTCCTTTTTGTTGCTAGATTGTTCATTATTATAAATAATGTTATTTCCTGCAACTATTGTGCAAGCCGGAGACTGAAATTTTTGCAGTAGCCACAAACTGTAACGTGACTAATGCGTCTATGTATTTAGGGGGGGGGGGGGGGGGGGGGGGGGGAACGTGCCGCCGTCCTGAGCGAAAGTTTTATAGATATAGCGTACACATACAGGGTGTCCAGAAAAGGACCCCCTGATTTCAAAATTAAATATCTAGAAAACAAAGATCGATAGAGGAATGCAGTGTTTATTATGAAAGCTGTAAGAAGTTTATACAGCAGTTTGAAATAATAGTTACAAAAGCTGCTAACAGATGGCGCCGTAATCGCCATACGTAATAAAGCTCTGTATAAGTGTGGCCATTCTTTTCCGCGCCACTTGCCGCCGTCTGCGGCTCGAGATTGGCTGAAATCGAGTCACGTGGTTCTTTCCGTCATCTTGGTCCTATACGTTGCTTGGCTGCCATGAGAAGTCTTGCAAATTTCGTATGTTTGGGTTTGAATAATGTCACAGTGTTGTACTATTGGGTGTTCTTAAGAAGCGAAGAAGAGGGGTAAACATTACAGTACTTCCATTAGATATCAGAAATGCAGTAAAATGAACAGTGACTGATGAAATTCGTCAGAGAAAACTAGGAGCCCAGAAGCGACCTACGGTTCTTTTACTAATTCATAATATAAATTAATAGATTAAAGATTCACTGACGAATGGATCACGCAGCAGCTATCTATGTAATTTTAACTTGAATAAATTTCTGAAGAACATTACTGCATAATGTCGTGAGGTTAAGTTCTTCACACGTCGATGATTTTATCTGCGGGTAGTTGCAGAAAACATACAAATTTTGAACATATTAGTGAGTGAACTAGATTCTCGTTTGGATATGAAATTAATATATAGTTCCTCGAACAAGCTTTTCTCATTCTTTTTCATGTGTATTGTTACAGGAAACAATTGAAACAAGACAAATATTAGAGTTTCAAATGTAATTGGCGTTGTAAAGGCACCTCTAATTTCTCTTTCTTGTAAAAGTGATGTTGTGGGTATCCCCTTGCATTTTTCGTAGTTCATGTAATATATAAGTACATTATACGCAAGAAAATACTCATCAAAGACTTATCCCTAATGTAAATGGTTTTCTACATTTACGCTATGCTCTGATGATATGTCGCGGTCTATTCGAATAGTTGGCTACAGTACAGGTCAGTCTGAATTTATTGGTAAACTATTTAGAACTGGAGCCACAAACTAAGCAGTTTTCTTAGAATCGGACGATAAGTATTTCGTAGAGCCGCCAGGTCGGCATGGACAGAACTACGCGAAGTTCCCGCATCTGTCCGTCGGATATAACACCCTGTATCTCGAGTATGAAAAGAGTTATCGTTCTGCTCTCAAACTTAAATAAAATTTCGATATCTTACCTACATTTCGTCTGCAGCATTGTATGTGCTAAAATCAACCATACGCAACGTCTACGCAATGCGATTTTTCCTCTGTAAACTCTTAAAAATTTTGCGCAGTAGTTTACTTAATTTGATGTAACACGGAAATTATTCGTAATAATGAATAGAAAATCTGTTAATTATCGAGCGAATATATCACACTATAACACGTGAAAAAGTTAAATTTTTTTATCGAATAGTTTTTTCAAAATCGGCTGATAAGAATTGATAAGCGGTGGGAACGTTGCAGCGGTCGGTGCGTAAGCAGCAGCAGAATAGGCCCAACATGGCTGCCGCTGGCAGGCTGGCCATACCTTCCCTATACATAGCTTTACATACGTAATGCCTAGTATAAATAGTGATCCGAAGCCCAGAGCGAGCAGTTCAACTATTGAAATGTGGAAGGAGGTTAGCGCACCCAAGGAAGAGATTAAAACCATGTACTTAATTGAACAACGCGTTTTTCTGGTGCTAGAGTACCACAGGTTAGAAGAGAGTCCTGCGGCAACAAGGAGAAGTATAATGTTCCAAAAGGACCCGATGCGAAAACCATTCGTACGCTTTTCGCAAAATTTCAACGAACAGGCAGCGTAACTGATGATCTAGTAGGGCATGTTGGCCGCAAGCAAACCGCAGTTACGCCTGAAAATATTGCCACAGTTTCTGGAATTCTTCAGCGAAATCCAATGTCATCTGTCCGTAGAATTGCAGCTGAGACTGGTTTGAAGCGTTCCACCACGCAGAAAATATGTGAAAGAGCCTACACATGTTTCCCTCAAAATTCAAACCCACCAGGCCATACCCGTACGAGCTGTGCAACAAAGGGTGCCTTTGCTAATCAGATGCTCACAAAGATTGATAGTGAAGTATTTGATGTTGGCTGCATCTGGTTTACAGATAAAGCACACTTCCACCTGAATGGATACGTGAATAAGCAGAACTGGCGATTTTGGGGTTTCGAAAAGCCATATTGGTGTGAAGCGAAACCCCAGTATTCTCCTAAGTTACTGTGTGGGCTGCAGTATGCAACAGAGGCATTATTGGCCCTTTTTTCATTCGAGAAACGGTCACTGGTGCACGTTACGTGGCAATTTTGGAACAATTTGTCGCCACACAGCAAGCGTTAGAGGATCGACCAGGTACTGAATGGTTTATTCCAGATGGTGCCCGACCACATAGGACCGAACAAGTGTTGCGCTTTCTTGAGGAATACTTCGGGAATCGAGTCACTGCTTTGGAATATTCCAAATTTACTGGTGCAGGCATGGATTGGCCTCCATATTCGGCGGATTTGACTCCCTGTGACTTTTTTGTGTGGGCACAGTGAAAGACATGGTCTACCAGAAGCATCCCGCCATGCTGGACGAGCTTGAATCGGCGACCTCTGTGGCATGTGAATCCATTTCGGTTGAGACACTACGAAATGTGATGACGAATTTCATTCTTCGTTTGCGTCACCTCTGTAGTGCCAATAGTGAACATTTTGAAAACATTGTGATGTGATTGTTTGCAAAGAGTGTTTTCATACGTTCATTTCACTCAAGTATGCTGATATGAGCTGTACAGCGTACAGCGCCATCTGTTAGCAGCTTTTGTAACTATTATTTCAAACTGCTGTATAAATTTCTTACAGCTTTCACAATAAACATACCGTTTACTGCATTCCTCTATCGATCTTTGTTTTCGAGATATTTAATTTTGAAATCAGGGAGCCCTTTTCTGGACACCCTGTATAATGTGCTTTGCGCTTGAGGAAACCTTATACCCTGCCAATAATGGCTCTCGTTTGCGTAGATGAAATTTCTCGCAAGCCAGCACCATCAGCGATGACAACTTGCAGAAATAGACTAAAATACACTGAATAACTACAGATAGCTACAATCAAGTTCAATTTTGCCAGTTTCAAATGTTGAATGTTCAAACTTACAAACTACCTATCAACTACTTTATACTAAAGACAGCACAAATATCCATGCCCGAGGGGGGATTCGAACCCCCGACCGTAGTGGCCGTGCAGACCGTGACTGGAGCGCCTCAGTCTCCTCGGCCACCGCGGCCGGCAATTTTGCCAGTGCCTACTACAGAGCCATCAAAACATTACTGAACGCGCATTGGCTGTCGAAGAATGCGCGACGTAAATTGCGCAGACCAAGTCTGAACTCGACCGCCGTCGTCCGTAGTTCCAACTATAGCTAGGGTTACCAGACGTCCTCTTTTACCCGGACATGTCCTCTTTTTTGGACCCTAAAAATGGTCCGGCCGGGTTATTAACAAAATGGAGAAATGTCCTCTTTTTTGCGTTGTGCAACTGCTTCATGTTGAAAGTGCGTAAATATAACTCTCTGACCTGTCACAATCACTAACTCTAGAGACTTTAAACTTTCTTGAAACAATATGATTTAAATAATAAACAAAACAAAAAAACACGTTTCTGTGCCGCTGCTGCTCTTAGGTCAAGCTACTTCGGAACAATTGAAATAAATGGCGTGGTAATTGTCGCGGAATACGAGCTTTGAGGCGGCCGATTAAAAACCTACGTCTGCAACAATGCAAGACAGTGCAATACACATAGTATAATATGAAACTCCCCCCTTCCCCTTTGTCGCAGCGCATTAATTATCAGATGATATCTTTGTATGACTCATTGTATTTTTTCACTTTGGTGTAAAATAAAAGACTGTTGTTGTTGAAGTGTAACCAAGAGCAGTGCGTGTACTTATTTACTTGGAGCTACTCCCGCACATTTTTTTGGTGCCGAAACCCGGGAAAGGAGCGAAGAAAACGCCGCAGCCGCAAGAGGGAGGATTTCTGCACGCTACACTTCCGCCTTTGCTAATAAGGAGGAGCAGCTAAGCTGTTGTATTGAGGTATGATAAGCAACATTACGCTGCAGCAATCACGCTCGCGGAAACAGACTTCAACGCTTACTAAGTAATTCGCCTTGATCTGCCTTTCACGTAAAACTGCAGCTTCTTGAATTACTGCTGATAACACTGCTGTGAAGTATTGACTGTTCATTTTCAATTATTGAAGACCGGGAGTAGCTCGCAACTGTTATTATCTTTGGTTGTTTGCGCGCCGCTTTTGTCACTAGCAGCTGTCTACTTTGTTTACTCATTGCTGCCATAATATTTATTTGTACACGACAACTAGTGTTTTGTCAGAAGATCAAGTTCCGACAGTTCTCCTAATATGTCGACAGAAAAATTACAGATTTTGAAAAGAAAGCGAACACATCAGAGATCGAATATTACTCGGTTCGTCAAAGCGATCGGAGAATTCTCAGCTGAGACACCGCTCTCCGAATTTAAACACTATAAGGCTCGTCTGGAGGAAACATTATCAATCGTTATACAGTTGGACGACGAAATACACGACCTTCTGTCAGAGGAGGATTACAATAATGATGTAATTGCATGTGAAGACTATATTGACAAGGCGAAGCGCGCCATTTTAATCGCGGCCGACGGCATTGAAAGAAAATTCTTTGAATCAATGACAACTTTAAGCGCTAGTTACGCGACCCTACCGGCCAATGCAGTTACTACGACAGTCAAATTACCGTCCATTAAATTAGAGCCCCTCTCAGGAGACGTGGAAAATTGGCCTAGATTTTGGGAACAATTTGAAAGTTCAGTGGATAGCTCCCCCTCATTGTCTACTGTTAATAAGCACGTCTTCCTGCGAGGCTATCTCGAAGGTGAACCGAAAATGCTCGTCGACGGTATCGCTGTAACAGCTACCACTTACGAGGATACAAAGAGAATTTTGCGGGAACGGTACGGAGATCGTAACAGAATCGTGCAGGCGCACCTAGATTATTTAGATGCGATTACGCCTATTCAGTTCGCTTCTCCAGAGAATCTCAACTTAACATTCATAGAATGTAACCGAAGAATACAGGCATTAAAATCATTGGGAGAAGACGTCAATGCCTATGGCAGAGTGTTAGTTCCGAAGATATTGCGTGCCTTCCCAGAAGAAATATGTCGCCGCTGGATAATACGCGTAAAAAGACACAACTTCTCTGAATGAAACGTTTTAAAGTTAATGGAGTTTTTAGCGGTAGAAATAGACGGAGCGCTTATTTCTCAGAAGATGCGCGGAGAAGTACAACCAATTTCAAACGTGCTACCATCAGCTTCGGCTCTTAACATACAGTCTAAGCAAACTCGCTCTAAACGCAACAATAAGCGGAAGCCAGAGCCGTATTGCGTGTTCTGCGCTCAGCGAGATCCTTGGGCTCAGGACTGCCAAACCGTATTAGAGGTACAGGAGCGCCTAAAGGTACTGAAGTCATGTAACCGCTGTTTCCTTTGCTTCAAGCAAGGACATACTGTCAAAAATTGCGCAAAGAAAGGCGTGGCTCTCTGCTCTTTTTGTAAAGGCAACCATCACAGATCTATTTGTGACCGCAAAGAATCTAAATCTTGTGTAGGGGAAACGAATGCTAGTTCAGTGGGTAATGTAAACACAGGACGCACCAGTTTCACGCACCTACAGACAGCTTGTGTTTATATTACAAGACTCAAAGGCGAGGAAAAACTTATACGTTGTATTCTGGACGCTGGTAGTCAGTCCACCTTTGTCAACAGATCCTTGATTGCAATCTGAATTTACAAGTGATTGACACTCGTGTCTTAAAGGTCGACACTTTTGAGTCCACAGCTACCACATCTGAAACACGCCGATGCGTCCGTCTGAATCTAAGAAGTATGTGGAATAACAAGCACGTTAGTATCAACGCCTTTGAGAGTTCGCACACCTTTGTCAGCCATCCTTCTGTACCACGAGATGCCACAATTATGCAACACGCATGTAATCTATCACTGGCGGATCCCATGCACGAACACATGGACGTTCCTATTTATCTTCTAATAGGAGCTGACCAATACTGGCAAATTGTTCACGACACGTCGCCTATACGAATATCTCCGTCTCTAGTCTTAATATCTTCAGAGTTTGGCTGGATACTTAGCGGAAGTCGTCCAGGCGTTTCAGCAATCCATACTACAGTTAACTTCATTAGCCACACATCAGAGCCAACAGACAATAACATCAGGAGTTTCTGGAATTTGGAATCGATAGGTATTACTTCAGAACCAGAATCTGCAATGAGCACGAGGGAGTCCGCGGTTTTGGAAGAGTTTCATGCATCTTACCTTATCCAAGATGGACGGCGGGTAGTTCGTCTCCCACGTAAGCCCACATTTGCTCTTCCTGATAACTTACGAAATGCTGAAAATCGTTTCGCTGCTTTGCAAAGGCGTCTACTAAAAACAACGAGCTGAGACATGCCTATTACACGCAGATGTTGCAGTACATCAAACAAGACTATGTTGATTTAGCTCCATCTGAATCACATACAGACACTTTTTATCTGCCACATCACATAGTCAAAAGGGAAAAACAAGGATCTATAAAATGGCGCATTATTTTAGACGGGTCCGCCCATGAAGAAGGAGCACCATCTCTTAACGACGTTTTAGAAATTGGTCCTAACCTACTACCAGAAGTAATGGCTGTACTTCTACGATTCCGCTTACAACGTTTCGCCATTATAGCCGATATCAATCAAGCTTTCCTTCAGATTGCTCTTCACTCAGATGAACGAGATCTCACGAGATTCCTGTGGTACAAAGTCCCTGTCAGTGGAAACTTACAACCGATTCAAACAAGGGAGACGACTGTTTACCGCTTCCAACGCCTTCCTTTCGGTCTCGCATGCAGCCCCTTCTTGTTATCAGCCACTCTCAGAGAACTGGCAACTATTTACAAGCCACAATTCCCCACGGCCGCAGCCGTCATACATAAGAATACATACATGGATGATATTGCAGCGGGAACTGAAGAACAAGACGAATTAGTGAATCTCTATTGCGAGCTGACCTCGCTGATGCAACAAATACACTTGCCATTGTCGAAATGGGCAACAAATTCACCATACCTGACCGAAATATGGAAGTCCCAAGGACAAGACATAAAAATGAACGCTACAGTATTGGGTGT